>OX463232.1:20093334-20840834 GCA_949820135.1 Sylvilagus floridanus
TCGTACGGTCTCTCTCTCTCTCTCTCTCGCTCTCGCTCTCGCTCTCATTCTGAAGTTTGCTCATTGTGTCTTGGGCAAGCATCCCCTTCATTCTTCCTGTCTGACACTTTGGGCTTTCTCACCTGCAGCCTTAGGTCTTTCTTCAGCCCTGGTCATTCTTCCTTCTTCTCCCATCCCTCTCCCTTCCCGTAGGTTCTCTCTGCCTGGATCTTTAGCTGGACTACCCTGGACACTCCTGGGTCTTGCCTTCAAGGCACCTGTACCTCACTTCTGCTTGCACCTCCATCTGCCCTGAGTAATTCCTCACTCGTGTGTCCTTGGCACTGTCCATTCTGTTCCTTAGTCATCCATTCATTTCCAAGATTTTTGTGTGTTCTTTCTGTAGGCCCATTGTGCAGTGTGGGGGAGGGGGTCTGCCTGGGGGTTACTGTTGCAGTGCTGACCACTTAGGGGACACCCAGGACCACCCTGCGGAGCTTGGAGTCCCCTCCTTCCCCAGCACTCAGCTGCCCCCCTCCCCCCCGCCACTAGTCCACTCCTGGGTCTGTGTTCTCCAGTGTGGGCCCACCTGCTTCTGAATTTCAGGGATTCCTCATCTTGTTGCTCTCCAGCTCGGTCCGTGATGTAAAATGCAGGTTATGTTTGTGTGATGATGTGATTTGTGGTTGGAGGAGGCTGGGTACACCTTCTTTCTCCAGCCTCTCTGTGAAGTTCTGAGAATGTTTGTCCACTCAAGGATATATATTTTTCAAGACCCTAAGATAGCCTTTGAGAAAAGATTCTTAAAGGTTACATGGCATTCTATTGCAAAAGGCATATGCCACTGTGTATTTAACACATCCCTTATACCAATACACATAATAACTACCATGTACAAGAGTCCTTCAAAAAATTTCATGGAAAATTGAATTTTAAAAATGTCTGTTTTGGTGCAAAATTTTGGAAATCCATCCATAGGAGAGAGTCTTCAGGAAATTTACAGAAAATGCATATGATGAAACTACTGTGTTGATTTTCAAATTTTTTTCCTCGAAATAGAAGTTGGCATTTAGCCTCGCTGTCAAGGTGCCGGTGTCCATGCTGCAGCATTTGGGTTTGCTCTCTCGTTCTGACTCTGGTTGAGTTCCTGGCTCCTGGCCTTGGCCTCAGCTGTTGGCTGGTTGGTGCAGGCGTGTGGGGAATGTACCAGCAGATACAAGCCTGCTTCTGTTTCTCTGCCTCACAAATTAATACGTAACTTGAAAAAACAAATTTATCTTTCAATTCCATTTCCAGGAACTTTTTGAAGCTCCTTTGTACACAGTGACTGAGACCCACTCTCTCGTCAACAGCTCTTGGCTGGCCTGGCCCTGGGGTCTTGCTCATGCACCCCCATCTCCAGTCCTCCCGGAGACAGCCACTGTCCACAGCTTTGATTCTCCTGGGTAAAAGTAAAAATTCTATGACACGTATATATCACTAAACAATGTGTGAGGATACTTCAAAAAGTTTGTGGGAAAATGGACTTAAAAGATAATGTGAATTTTCCACACATTTTTTGAAAACTTTTATATCATTTAATTTCCCTTACTGAGTTTTATGAAAGGTGTGCCATCCTGTATATGATTCTCTGTGACCTTTTTTTTTTTTTTAAAGAGATTTTTTTGTATTTGAAAGTCAAATTTAAAGAGAAAGAGAGAGAGAGATCTTCTTCCATCCACTGGTTCACTCCCCAGATAGCTACAACGGCCAGGGCTGGGCCAGGCTGAAGCCAGGAGCCAGAGCTCCATCGGGTCTCCTATGTGGGTGGCAGGGACCCAAACATTTGGGTGATTGTCCCCTGCCTTCCCAGGCGCATTAGCAGGGAACTGGGTCAGAAGTGGAGCAACCAGAAGTAGAATCAGCGCTCAAATAGGATGCTGGTGTTGCAGGCTGCGGCTTGCCCTGCTGCGCCACAGTGCCGGCCCCATAAATCACATTCTTATGAAGAATCTTGCGTCTGTCTCTCGGGGCTCGCATCCTAGGTTTCCTCTCAGTCTGCCTAATGGTAGGGCCTTGCTCGGTCACAGGAAATGTGTGTTCACTTTGTCAAACTGCCACGCGCTCTGCCGGAGTGGTTTTGGCAGTTCCCACTTGGACCAGCAGTGAGCAGTTCCCACTGGCCCGCGAGCTCGCCAGCGCAGCCCCGGCTTCTTTGCAGCCAGTCCCATGCATCAGCAGGGAGCTGGATCAGGAGCTGCACCGGCGGCCTGGAACTCACGCTCGGACACGGGCTGCAGGCCTAACCTGCTGCACAACACTGGCCCCTTCCAGAGACATCTTACGGAACCTGGATGATGTTTTGGGATGAACAAAAGTTCTTAATTTTAATGTGCAAATTTATAAATATTTTCTTTTATGGATGATGGTTTCTATATCTCCTTTAAGAAATCCTTATCTATTCAAGATCATACATTAGGGGCCAGCGCTGTGGCATAGCAGGTAAGCTACCGCCTGCAGTGCCAGCATCCCATATGGGCGCCAGTTTGAGTCCCGACTGCTCCACTTCCGATCCAGCTCTCTGCTATGGCCTGGGAAAGCAGTGGAAGATGGCCCAAGTGCTTGGGCCCCTGCACCCTCGTGGGAGACCTGGAAGAGGCTCCTGGCTATGGATCAGTGCAGCTCCAGCTGTTGCAACCATCTGGGGAGTGAACCAGTGGATGGAAGACTCACTCTCTCTCTCTCTCTCTCTCTCTCTCTCTCTCTCTCTGTGTAACTCTGACTTTCAAATAAATAAATAAATAAATAAATCTTTAAAAAATAATATATTAGCCTACATTTTATTCTAGGCATTTTAAAAATTTGGTCTTTCAGATTTAAAACTTTTTAACCTTGAAGAATCTTACCAGTCAGGTAAAAGATAGAGTTTCAGTTTCGCCTTTTTCTGTATATATTGTCCCAAGACTATTATTGAATGTTCCATCGTATGAGGCCAACTCTGTCACATGAGGTTTCCATGTTTGCTAAAGTAACAGGTGAGAAAGTGTGTCTTGGTGCACTTAATGTACATTTCTCTTATGAATTTGCAAATAACTCTAAAATGTTATTTCTTTCAAAAGTATTTGAGAGACAGACACACACACACATGATGGGAAGGCGGGGGCGGGGCAGAGACAAGAGTGCTCCTGTCCGCTGGTTCACTCCCCGATGCTTACAACGGCAGGAATTGGGCCAGGACAAATCACTTGATCTGGGTCTCCCGCATGGGTAGCAGGGACTCAAGCATTTGAGCCTCACAGGCTGTGTGGTAGCAGAAAGCTGGAATTGGGAGCAGAACAGCTGGGACTCAAAGCCAGGCACTGTAATATGGGATGTGGGCATCCCAACCAGTGTCCTCACTGGCAGGCCGAATGTCTGTCCCTTAAATGATATTTTCAAGTGATGAGGTGAGAAGCAGTGGGCAGGGGGGAGAGTTAGGGATCACTGAGACTCTGTTACGTGCTGGCCCTCGGTGTGGTCCAGATCCACTGCTCCGTGTCATTCTCCTGTTGGCCCTCTGTGAACAGGCATCGTTGCCATCTCCATGCATGGCTGGGGGACTGAGCTCACCGACCTCACTGTTGCTGAGGAGTGGCTCTGGCAAGCTGCTGGCCCTGCAGGTGCATTCTTGGCAATGCCTTTAGTTCCTGGTGCACACGCCGCAGGCACTGTGGTCCAGCATCGCAGGCGTCCTTCGTGCCTCCCAACCTGTTGCTGAGAGGACGTCAGTGGAGGGCTGGTTAGTCTATAGGACATTGGTCTGTGCTTATCATCTGCATCCTCTGCTCGCATCTCATTCTCCGACCATTCCCTATCAGCTCTCTTAACTGACGTAATCTTGCTTTAAACATACACTGTGCTATGGTCTTTCAAAAGAGCTCCTCCGTCAACCAATGACCATGGGAAGAAGTTGAATGGAAAATCTTTTGAGTTAGGCTGAGACAGCAGTGAACTGAGCCTCAACTGTTTGCAAAGACAAAAGCCCCTGAATAACCAGCAGGTCACTGGACAGGAGCAAAGTTGGAAGACGCATACCACCAGCTTTCCAGATGTCCTATAAAGCGGTGTAGGGAATGTCTGGCCCTGCCAAGGCAGCACAGGCAAGAATCAATGCAATACATCTACAGCAGGCTAATGTTTAGGCTGATAATTTTGTATGGGCTGTGGATGACGTTCAGAATAGCCAAGTGGCCCTTGGCAGAAAACAGGTTCCCCACCCTTGCATAAACCTACAGTAATCAAGACAGCATGGTTTTGGCAAAAAGAATAGACAATCAGTCTAACAGAATAGGAAAACTAAAAATAGACCTACAAATTCAATCAACTCTTTTTTTAAACGTATATATATTTAAAGATTTATTTATTTATTTGAGAGGCAGAGAAAGAGAGAAAATTTTCCATCAGCTGGTTCACTCCCTAAATGGCCACAACAGCCAGAGCCAGGCTGATCCAAAGCCAGGAGCTTCTTGGTCCCCCACATGGGTGCAAGGGCCCAAGGACTTGGGCCATCTTCCACTGCTTTCCCAAGCCATAGCAGAGAGCTGGATCAATGAGAAGTGGAGCAGCTGGGACATGAACCAGTGCTACAGTATGGGCCCCTTAGTAGTAACAATTAAAACTCAGTTATAAGAAAGAAAACAACTTCATTAAAAAACAGGCAAAAAACCTGGACAGACTTCTAACCAAAGAATCTAGAGATTAAATAATCACATGAAAAGATGCTCAGCATTTATCATTAGGGAAACAGGAACTACAGTAGTGTAAAAGTATATACCTCTCAGAATGGTGGGATCTAGTACCAACTGTTGGCAAGATGAAGAGCCATAAGAACTCCTAAATTCATAGCTGGTTGGGATGCAGAATGGTACAACTGTTTTAGGAGCCTGATTTTTTTTAAATGAAACTAAACAGTCTCATCATATGATCTACCAATCACACCCCTGGGTATTTATAACCAGGTGACTGTCAGCTTGTGTCCATACTAAAGCCTGAACGTGAATATTTCTAGCAGGTTTTGAATCTTCTTGATCACCAAACGCTGGACACAATGATGCCCCTCAGTAGTCAGTGAGTGGATTAACAAGATGGGGAGCAGCCACACGATGGAATACCTTTTATTGGTCAGTAAGGAGGGCACCATTGTACCACCCAGAGCTACGTTACTGCTAACTGAAAAACGTGGGTCTGAAAAGGTGACAGACCATATAATTGTGTTTGACCTGCTGGAGAAGGTGAAACTGCAGACATAGTGAACAGACCAGGGCGACACGGAGGGGACTCTTCAGAGCAGGACAACGATGGCCATGGTGGACACACGGCACTGTGCATTTATGAAGACACCAGGTGGGACCTGCACGCTTTCTTTTTTTTTTAAAGATTTATTTATTTATTTATAGGCAGAATTATATAGAGGCAGAGAGAGTGCAAGAGAGAGAGAAAAAAGTCTTCTATCTGCTGGTTCAGTCCTCAAATGACCGCAATGACCAGAGCTGAGCTGATCTGAAGCCAGGAGCTTCTTCTAGGTCTCCCGCGTGGGTTCAGGGGCCCAAGCACTTGGGCCATCTCCTACTGCTTTCCCAGGCCACCGCAGAGAGCTGGATCAGAAATGGAGCAGCTGGGACTAGAACCGGCGCCCATATGGGATGCCAGCACTGCAGGCTGTGGCTTAACCCACCACACCACAGCGCCAGCCCCACCTGCACGTTTTCTAGTTGGAGAAGCACAGATTTCCTGTAACCCGCACACTCGAGTGCCCCACCCTCCTTTTGCTGCCCCAAGACCAAAGGAGGTGTTGTTTTGTCCCAACTGCTGGCTTTTGTATCCCTCTGAGCTCCACCACTCATGTCTGTCACAGCTGCATCAAGGCCTCGCTCACACCAAAGGGAATGGTCAGAGAACTATGGAGATCTGTGGGCTACATTCCCAAGTTAAGCTAGCCGGCTACTTTAGCTCCTCACCCCCTCCTGTCTCAGCAGCTGGAGAAGTGAATCGATATTATATAATACATACTGAACCACTAATTCTTAACTTCCCCAAGGGAAGAACTTAAACAGTGCTCGGGTTATCAAGAAAGAGAGGGTGATGGCGTTATCTCATTCCCAGGCAGGCCTGGAGAGAGCCCCTCCCCCATTCAGTAAGGACTGGGAAGGGTCCAACCTAGGAATTAGGCATAGATAAGACCAAAATGTGTGGGTGGGAAGTACAGATCAAATATTTAAATATTTTGCATATGGATATATGGTTTCTCCAACACATTAGTTGAAGATACTGTCTCTTCTGTGTGTTTTTAGCTCCATAGCTGCTTACCTAGTAGATTCATTTCTGGGATCTCTATTCTGTTCCGTTGGCCTGTGTGCCTATTTTTATGCCATACTGTTTAAGTTACAATAGCTCCATAGGAAGTCTTGAAATCTGGTATTGTGATGCCCCCAGCATTGTTCTTTCTGTTCAGGATAGCTTCAGCTAGCTGGATATCCATTTGCCAAAAGTTGGGACAAGATCCCTACCTCTCACCCTATAGAGAAGTCAACTCAAAATGGATCAAACAAATGTAAAATGCAAAGCAATCGAAGAAAACGGGGGAATCACTTGTTGCATAGGCAACAACTTTTTGGCTAAGACCCCAAAGCACAGGCAATAAAAGCTAAAATTGACACATGATACCAAACAGAGAAATACCTGCCTGGCAAAGGAAATGATAGAGTGAAGAGAATGAGAGAAAATATTTACAAGCTGTGCATCTGAGAGAGGATTAATAGCCAGAATATTTAAGGAACTCAAAATGCTGAACACTCAAATAGCAACCAACCCCCTTAAGAAATAGGCAAAAGATCTGAATGGATGCTTCTTAGAAGAAATAGAAATGGCCAAAAATGCATGAAATGATGTTCAATGTCCCTGGCCAACAGGGAAATGCAAATCAGAACCACAGTGAGATATAATTGCATTGCAGTTAGAATGACTGTTGTGGAAAAGACGGTATGTGTTGGCGGACATGCAGAGAATAGGGGACTCCTTAGGCACTGCTGGCTGGGATTTCAATTAGTGAGGCCATTATGGAGAACAACGAGGAGATTCCTCAGAAAACTGGGGTTTGAGTGCCACCTTCACTTCCAATCCGGCTTCCTCTAACATGCACTCTGGGAGACAGCAAGTGATGGCTCAAGTACTTGGGCCCCTGCCACCCACGTGGGAGGCCTGGGTGGAGTTCTGGGCTCCTGGGTTTGGCCTGGCCATGCCCTGGGTGTTGTGGTTATTTGTAGTGTGAACCAGCGGATGGAAGATCTCCCTGCCTCTCTCTGTTTGTTTGCCTTTCAAATAAGTAAATAACTAAAATTAAACAAAGAAAACCCTAAACATAGATACCAGGTGACCCAGGGGTATATAGTTGAAGGAAATGAAATCAGCATACGAAAGAAAACCTGCACTCCCACATTCAGCACACCAGTCACAGCAGCCAAGATACAGCTTTAGCAAGGTGTCCATCAGCGGGATGCAGATAGAGAAAATGTGGCATATATACAATGGAACAGTATTCTCCCAGAGAGAGTGTAATAGACGGTGCAGCAAAGTGAGGGAAATGGAGACCACGATGTTGAGTTAAATGAGCCAGACAAACTGTGTGTCCTCTCTCATGCTGGATGTTAAGTATTTAAATCTAAAACAGTGATTACCAGAGGCCAGGAGGGGAGGGGAAAAGGGGGAGGTTGGATGACGGGAAACGAAACTCAGCAGGGTGACCGGGACGGGCACTGGTGTTTTGCAGCGCAGTGGGGCGACTTTGGCTCAGGAGGATGTCGCATGTGTTGTGTAAAGCACTGGCCGGGCTGGCGCCGTGGCTCACTTGGCTAATCCTCCGCCTTGCAGCACCGGCACCCCAGATTCTAGTCCCGGTCAGGGCACCGGTTCTGTCCCGGTTGCTCCTCTTCCAGTCCATCTCTCTGCTGTGGCCCGGGAGTGCAGTGGAGGATGGCCCAGGTGCTTGGGCCCTGCACCCGCATGGGAGACCAGGAGGAAGCACCTGGCCCCTGACTTTGGATTGGCGCAGCGCGCCGGCCATAACAGCCATTTGGGGGGTGAACCAACGGAAAAAGGAAGACCTTTCTCTCTGTCTCTCTCTCTCGCTGTCTAACTCTGCCTGTCAAAAAAAAAAAAAAATGAAAACAAAAACCAAAAAAACAGCACTGGCCCACAGGAGCTGGGAGGCTCCAAGCACCGGGACAAGATAAGGAGCTAGGCTGGTTGCCTGGTATGGTCTGCTTAAGCTGAGTGTACCTACTGAAATGCCGCCATATAACCCCTTAAAAATGTGCACGTATTACATGTTGATTTAAAATTTAAAAATAAATTTTTAAAAATAGGATTTTTTGTTTTTATTAGATTACTTGTGTTTATTGACAAACAATAATTGTACATATTTATGGGGTACCATGTAATTTGATATCTGCATACATTTTATTGATCAAATTAGGTTAATTAGCATCCATCGCTTCATATATTCAAGATTTCTTTGTAGTGTGAACATTCAAACGTCTTTCTTGTAGCTGTTTAGAAAAATGTAGTATGTTATTGTTAGCTATTGTTATCCTACTGTGCAATAGAACACCAAAAGGATTATTGTTATAATAAGGAAAAAAGTACTTTTTAATTCAATAAAAGTAAGCCCTTCTGAGGTTTAATTTATATATTTTTTGAGAAACTTAATTAACTTTGAAGAAGAACTCAAGAATGATATGTCTTTTGTGAGCACTCAGACATTACTATAGCTTCTGAGACATAAAAAATATCCTCCACTTGGTACATTACAATGAGGTAAATCTTTGCAAACAAGTTTCGCTATTAACTCTCATAACAGAACTCTTTGAGGACAGAGGTCCCGCATGGGGAGCTGGTACACAGTGACTCCTCTTGTTAATTTAGCAATCAGCACCCTTAGGTATGACGTCAGTGACCACTGAGGCTCTTGACACGAGCTGCCCGGGCTATGGATGCCTTTGGGATCCACAAAACTTTTGGGATCCACACCGCTTGCGATGGCCTCATCCCATATCAGGATGCCGGGAGGTCAGTCAGCTCTACCCTCAATCCCAGTTTCCTGCTAATGTGCATTTTGGGAGGCAGAAGTGATGCTGAAGTGCTTGGGTCCCTGTCACCCACGTGTGGGAGACCCAGACGGAGTTCCAGGCTCCTGGCTTTAGCCTAGCCCAGCCCTGGTTGTTGCGGGCGCTAAGAGACTGAAGTGGAAGATGAAAGATCTCTCTCTGTCTTCTTTGTCTTTTAAATAAATAAATGAATAAGAATTGGATCACGCAATCGAAGGAACATTAGATAAAGTTTCTGCAAAGTCTCATCAAAGGACATGCCTATGAAGCAAGAGTTCAAACAAGAGACCCACCAGGTTAAAAAAAAAAAAAAAAAGAGCAGCCAATAGTGCAGAAGGGAAAAACTTGGCTTTTAGCGAATGAACTCACGGTAAACGCTTTCTGAAATGAACAGCCCCTTCAGCAGACCTCAGAATCCAACCTGTGCTGCTGCCACGGACGGGAGGTCTGAGGGGAGAACACGTTAGTGGCAGGGGCAGAGGTAGAGGGCAGAGATGATGTGATGATGGCGACGGGAGCCAGCGGTAATGACTGGACACGCAGTGGGATTCCCCAAGGACAGACGGTTAAATGTAACAAAAACCAAACTCAGAGAGGAGAAGTTGCATGCCAGGAGTGTTCTCTTACTGTAACAATTCTAAGGTATATAGAAAACCATCAAGCTCCTGCACACTCTGTCAGTGTCTGGACAGGAAGATGTCAGTGCACCGTGGGACATTTCAGCCTGTCTCCCAGCTCTGCTCCAAAACTCAGGATGCCGAAAAGTAATGGAACAACTGTCCATATAATGGCGACAGAACCCTGGGAACCCACAATGCTTCTAATAAACGTGTACTTTACAACAGAGGATGGCTCAAGTTCTTGGCCCCCCGCCACCCCGCTGGGAGACCCAGATGGAGTTCCTGGCCCCTGGCTTCCACTCGGCCCAGACCTGGCCATTTGGAAAGTGAACCAGAAGATAGAAGCTCTCCTCCTCTTTATGTCTCACCTTCTCGGTGGCACTCTGCCTTTCAAGTGTGTTAAATAAATAAAATCTTTTTAAAAATGTATGCTTTGTGGCTGGCGCTGCAGCTCAATAGGCTAATCCTCCGCCTGTGGTGCCAGCACACCGGGTTCTAGTCCCGGTTGGGGCGCCGGATTCTGTTCCAGTTGCCCTTCTTCCAGTCCAGCTCTCTGCTGTGACCCAGGAAGGCAGTGGAGCCCATGGGAGACCAGGACAAGCACTGGCTCCTGGCTTCAGATCAGCGCGGTGCGCCGGCCACAGTGCGCCGGCCACGGCAGCCATTGGAGGGTGAACCAACGGCAAAAGGAAGACCTTTCTCTCTGTCTCTGTCTCTCACTATCCACTCTGCCTGTCAAAACAAAAATGTATGCTTTAGTTGATGGAATATGAATTAAAATAAGAATAAAAACAAGAACTTCCGGGGGCCAGCACAGTAGGTAAAGCCACTGCCTGCAGTGCTGGCATCCCATATGGGCACCAATTTGAGTCCCAGCTGCTCCACTTCCCATCCAGTTCTCTGCTATGGCCTGGGAAAACCGTAGAAGATGGTCCAAGTCCTTAGGCCCCTGGACCAGTGTTTGGGACCTGGAAGAAGCTCCTGGCTTTGGATCAGCCTGGCTCCAGCCATTGTGGCCAACTGGGGAGTGAAATTTCTCTCTCTTTCTCCCTGCCTCTCTGTAACTCTGCCCTTTGGATAAATAGCTCAATCTTTAAAATAAATTTTAAAAAGAACTTATAAAGATGAGGAAAGAAGTATGTGATGTGTCTTGGATGTAAAAAGCAAAATTATTAGGTCTAAATGGCTGGAAATGATGCCCGTAAAACCAGCATTTATTCATTATGATGTTATTTTTAGGTCATGGAGTTTATTGCAGAAATGCAGTAGATCACAAGAACTCCACCCAGTGCCAGCAGAAATAATGGAAGGAGAGAAAGAAGAGCAAATACAGTGGTTTCTTCACTTTTCACATAAGGGGAATCGATAGATACTATTTTATTTTTAAAGCTGGCAGACATACTTTGACCTCTTCATACCAGCTCCTCACTTTGGATAATCATTAGAAGCGCCTTCTGTAGCATCTGTATCATTCATCTGCCTGTCTGTAACATAACTGAATCTCTCTCTGTCTCCGTACTCAGCTGTGTCCATGACCCGGCTGGTTTTGAGGCGAGGATGTTGCCTCCTGCTGCGATGCTCTCCCCTCGTGTATTCCCTAGCTCCCCCTCGTGCATTTCAAAGCTCTGTTACTTGGTGCATAATGGTGCAAGATGGTTCTCTCCACTGTGGAGGCCCCCTTAATCATAACTCACTTAACACTTTCTGTCTGGAACTTACATACATGGTGATAACGTTGCTTCTCTTGCTTTTGTTTGTATCGGCCTTGTATATTTTGATGTATCCTTGTATTTTAAATTTGGGTTGTTATTTTGATCATCTCATATACACAGCATAGAGTTGAATTTAATTTTTCGATCCTATTTTATAAGATGTCATTCTATAGATTTAAGAAGTTTTTTATTGACTTATTTTTGTTTTATTTGAAAGGGAGAGAGATCTTCCATAGGTTATTTATTCCATTTTCTTTTTTAAAAAAACTATTTAAATTATTTATTTGAAAGGCAGCGTTAAAGAAAAAAGAAGAGACAGGGACAGAGATATCTTCCATCCACTGGTTCACTCCCCAGATGGCTACCACAACTTGGGCTGAACCCGGGAGCTTCATGTGGGTCTCTCACATGGGTGGTGAGGGCTCAAACACTTAGGCTACCTTCTGTTGCTTTTCCTAGAGAGCTGGATTAGAAGTGCAGCAGCCGGGACACAAACCAGCGCCCATACCTGGTAGCCGGTATTACAGGCAGTGATTTTATCTGCTACACCACCATGCCGGCCCTGACTTATTCAATTTTCATTTAACATAACAACCAGTAAGATCAGAGCAACCAATTAATAGGACAGACCAAGAAGCTCTTAAGTAGCCCTAAATATATAAGGTAGTTTATTTTATGAGAAAAGTAGCTTTTCAGAACCATGTGGTATTGAAAGAGACATATGTTTAGGCCGGCGCCGTGGCTCAACGGGCTAATCCTCCGCCTTGCGGCGCCGGCACACCGGGTTCTAGTCCCGGTCGGGGCGCCGGATTCTGTCCCGGTTGCCCCTCTTCCAGGCCAGCCCTCTGCTGTGGCCCAGGAGTGCAGTGGAGGATGGCCCAGGTGCTTGGGCCCTGCACCCCATGGGGAGACCAGGATAAAGCACCTAGCACCTGGCTCCTGCCATCGGATGAGCGCAGTGCGCAGGCCGCAGCGCGCTGTCCGCGGCAGCCATTGGAGGGTGAACCAACGGCAAAGGAAGACCTTTCTGTCTGTCTCTCTCTCACTGTCCACTCTGCCTGTCATAAAAAAAAAAAAAAAAAGAAAGAGACATATGTTTAAAAACATAGTTGGGGGAAGCAGGCGTTGGTACGGCGGTGTGGGTGCCCTTTGGGAGACCTGCGTCCCATCTCAGAGTGACTGGCTTTCTCCGCTCTGCTTCTGATCCGGCTTCTGTCGACACACACCCTGGGAGGAGTAGGTGATGACTCAAGTGCTTGGGTCCCTCCCACCCATATGAGAGAACCAGCTTGAGTTCTGGGCTCTTGGCTTTGGCCTGGCCTAGCCTCTGTCATGTGGGCATTTGGGTGGAAGTTCTCTGTCTCTATTGCTCTGCCTTTGAGATATAAACAAATAAATAAAACCTTAAAAATATTTAAAAAGTAAATGGAATCCTCATTTTCCTCCCTATACCAAAATAACCTCCAGATTAAAAAAGAAACCAGTGAAAGGCAGGAACTGGTGACAAACAGTCAATAAATATAAAACGATCATACACATTAAAGAAATTCCAGTTGAAGCAATGAGATTGACTTATCTTTCCCACCCAGAGGTCTTGGGCTTTAGACCTTTATTTGTATCTGGTCATCAACAATTAAAATACTGATTACAGCAAGTGTTGGTGAGGGTGGGGGAGCCGAGCCCCTCACGCATTAATGACAGACACAGCACATCAGGATCAGCAATATCAAGTGGGTTTAAAAGCACGTTTCCAAATCATCAGTAATTTTTTTAAAAGTAGAAACCAATTCTACTGTTTTTTAAAAAAGATTTATTTATTTGAAAGGCAGAGTTACAGAGAGGCAGAGTCAGAGAGAGAGAGAGAGAGAGTCTTCCATCTGCTGGCTCACTCCCCAGTTGGCCCCAATGGCCGAAGCCAGGAGCCGGTAGCTTCTTCCGGGTCTCCCACATGGGTGCAGGGGCCCAAGGACTTGGGCCATCTTCTACTGCTTTCCCAGGCCACAGCAGAGAGCTGGGTTGGAAGTGGAGCAGCTGGGACTCCAACCAGCGCCCATAGGGGATGCCGGCACTGCAGGCGGTGACTTTACCTGCTATGCCCCAGTGCCGGCCCCCACTCCAATTCTGCTTCCTTGGTTGTCTTCTATTGACATGATTCAGTCAGGCTCAAGGAACAAGGAAGTTTGTCGAATATCTGCAGTCGCCAAAATTGGGTAAATTTGGAGGCATCGATAGGAGACAGGTTAAATCAGTTATGGCACAGCTACCGTGTTGATGACCACAGGATAGAACTCCCTGGAAGAAGTGTCTTCCAGCCGTGGGGATCTCTAGGGAGGAGCAGAACTGGGAAGGGGATGCTGCCAGGATGCTTCCACGTGCCTGCTCCTCACTGCACGCTGGCTCTGTCTCCCCGCAGGACCACTTTCCATGAACATGTTGGAGTGCCCTCATATGGACAGTGCCTAGCAGCAGTACTGACAGATGGCAGACACTATATAAATGTTACAAGCAGTTAATACAATTGGAGTGGAAATACAGGCAGTGTCTGTGAGCCTTCCACTTTGTCCCTTTTAGAAGGGTGTGTTGATGACCGTTAACTCCAACCTGTCCCTTCCTTGTGGGGCAATAGCTTGGCTCTAGGTTTCCAGGTGTCTGGATGGAGACAGGGCCTCTTTGACCCACCAGAGAGATTCCTGCAAATCACCCAGGGGTCCCTGGCCGAGTAGCACTTTTAGATTATGTCCCTCGAGGTTGGAGATGAGAAGGTACTAATTGTTGGGAAGCAAGATGATCTGATTATTTTAGTGGCCAGAGGGCAGAGCATGGAAATCCTCAGTGCTATTTGTCAACACTTAGGCTGCTCCTCTCATCCGGGCAAGCTGAAGGTTGCACTTTCTGAGCCCATAGTGGTTTCGTGGGGCCTTGTGACCGTCGGCCAATGCAGCGTGAACAGAAGACGCTGAATCGCTTGCACTGCAGCCAGTGGTGGGAGACTCTCAAGAGCTGCCTCTTCCTGATGCAAAGTTCCGGCCAACCTGCTGGTTGCATAGCAAAGGAGGGGAAATTATTCTTCACATTGGAAGCCACCAAGACTTTGAGGGAGTTTGTTATGGCCGTGAAATTGAGCCTATCCAGAAGAACAGAAATTGTGCAGGGAAAATGTTACTGCCATGGAGCCACCTTGCGCTCCGTCTCCCTGTTTCAGGGCCAGAAGCCTTGCTGAAGACCAAAGTGGAATGAACACGATGCTGCCTGCCAGCAGGTGGTTTATGATTGACTGGTGGATGTCATATTTTTTATGCTAGAGATTTGCTTCCGTTGGACCTGTGAGGGCTCCACTTAGCTATTATTAGAACATAAATTGGAGTTGACGGCTCTGTAGTGACGGGAGTAGGAAAGTTGGCAACTTGGTGGCACTTTATTCTGAACCCATTTGGACAGCTCACACTCTGGTCTTACAGCAGAAGGCTTGTAGGAAAAGATGTGCATGGGGACAGCAGGTATGACAAGTTTTAAATGCTGCTGGCAGAAATCCTTGGAGGGATCCCAGCCCTCTCACTGTCCACTGTGTGACGCGTGGTGAAAGGAGGCACCTGCTTCGTAACATCTGGTCCCCGTGAGTTTGCTTGGAGACTGGAGAAGGGGCCCAAGGAGGTCAATGTTAATAAATCATTGGGTGCAGATCAGGCCAAGTTCAAAGTCCTCAATTTTTGTAGTGACTTCTCTTAGCTGTCTCATCAAATGTCTGTTGTCTGCTGTGTTCCACTGCCTTAAACACCTCAGAGTTGCAAGTTGATCCTCTTATTCTGAGGTTTAGGCATTAATCCATTTCCTAAGAGCAGTGGAAAGGTGGGGGGGCGGGGGGCGGTAGGGGCAGCACTGCAGATCTCCGTTTTCAGACAACTCTGCTGCACCATGTGGGTAACGGGGGGGGGGGGGGGTGAGGGCTGGAGCACAGGCACAGCTGCAGGGGGGTGGAGGCTGCTGTAGACCCCAGGGGAGAGGCAATGTTGGCTTGCATCAGATTGTGTTCAAGAGGGAAAAGTGGGCAGATAACAGGCATGCTAGATAAGCAAAACACCTTGTAGGTGCGTTGGCTACTGGGAGCAGGAGAAAGGATAGCAGCAACACAATTATGGGCTTTAAAGAAAAATTATTTGGGGGCTGTCGTTGAGGTATAATGGGTTAAGCTGCCGCCAATGCCAGCATTCTATATGGGCGCTGGTTTGAGTCCTTGCTGCTCCACTTCCGATCCAGCTCCCTGGTCATGCACCTGGGAAAGCAGCGGAAGATGGACCCACTCGTGGGGCCCCTGCACCCACGTGGGAGACCCAAAAGAAGCTATGGGCTCCTCCTGTCTTCAGCCTGGCCCCTCTGTGGCCACTGTGGCCATATTTAGGCCATCATCTGCCGCTTCCAAGGCACGTTAGCAGGAAGCTGGATCAGAGGCAAAGCAGCATGGACTCAAACCAGTGCTCCAACATCACAAGCTGTGGCCTAACCTGCTGCACCACAACACCAGCCCCGGAGATGGGAGAGTTTTGATTGGCACAATGGACTGGGTGAGCCGGACGTAGTAGGTTGAATCTCCCAAAAGATATGTCTATCCCGAACCTGCGAATGTGACCTTATTTGGAGAACAGGTTCTTGTGGATATGGTGAAGTTGAGGATGTTGAGGTGAGATCATCCTGCACTATCTGAGTTCTTATAAAAGAACGGCAGGAGAAGAGACTGAAGTTTGCACACAACCAAGCGCCAGTGGAGCCAGGCAAAGCTGAAGAGCAAAGACAGGATCGGCCCTGAAACCGAGCCCTCACAGGGACCTGGACTTTGGTCTCTAGACGTCCGAGGATAAATTTCTGTTGGTCTAAGCCATCAAGTTTGTGACTGTTTGTTACAGTGACCCCAGGGAAGTAATACAGTAGGGAAATAAAAGTTTAGTCACGGGATCCGTTTTGGACACGTTGAACTTGAAGTGCCTTTGAGACATCATGAAGAGGTGTGCAGTGGGCCAAGATGCACACAGATGGGAACTGGAGAAGTTGGTTTGTGAGCCATGTGCATGTGGGTGGTCCCTGATACATGTATTGAATACATGTATGTATATGTATATATACGTGTTGAAATGTTCCCCAGGAATATGTACAATTTCCATGTATCAATTGAAAACAACGAAAGTATATTTTTGAAAAGCTGCTTTGGGGCTGGCGCTGTGGTACAGTGGGTTAACGCCCTGGCTTGAAGTGCCGGCATTCCATATGGGCACCGGTTCGAGACCTGGCTGCTCCACTTCCAGTCCAGCTCTCTGCTATGGCCTGGGATAGCAGTAGAAGATGGCCCAAGTCCTTGGGCCCCTGCACCCATGTGGGAGACCTGGAAGAAACTCCTGGCTCCTGGCTTCGGATCAGCGCAGCTCCGACCATTGCGGCCATCTGGAGAGTGAACCTCTCTGCCTCTCTCTCTGCCTCTCCTCTCTCTGTGTGTAACTCTGACTTTCAAATAAGTAAATAAATCTTAAAAAAAAAAAAAAAAAGAAAAGAAAGAAAAGCTGCTTTGATGTGGGCTGACAAGTGATAGACTATGGTGGAATGAGAAGACCATGCCAAGATGGCTGCTGGTGACGGAGCCTGCCTGGCAACAGGCTGTGATTGGTTAGGGCATAAACTGTCCCTTGACTGGATTGGCTGCCTTGGCTATATAAGCTGCTGTACCAACTGAAATAAACGAGTCTGCGGGCTGCTCCCCTCTGGTCTGCTTTCATCCGGCTCTGGGGGTCTGTGTGGTGACTCCACGTCTCTTACCACCATCACGCTCCTCCTCTCAGAACGAATCTACAACAACAATAGACAGCACTTTTTTTTTTTTTTGGTAGCCGGAGGGTATTTGGACTATTAAATAATGGAGAGAAATAGAGAGTGATGTTGGACAACAAAGACACGTGAGAGTTTACATCACGCTTTTGTTGACTTGTTTCTGCAGGAAGAGGCCTGAGACAACTGCAGAGCTGACAGGCAGGAGCCCACTGAATTGAGAGGTGAACTGTGCCCCAAAGGAGGGCTGATTGCTTACCCGGGCTACCTGGGAACAATCAAAACAGGACCAGAAGCACAGGGAGAGGGCGGCACAGGAGACGCACTAAGGAACGTTTCAGGCCGTGGCTTCTGTGTTTGTCAAACTGCAAGTGGAACGTGGCAGAGGCACTGGTGAGAACCTGTGCTCGCGATTCCCGTCTGCTGCCAACCTGTCCTCTTGAGTTGGGTCTGGAGCCTGGAAACTCACTTCTGCTACGACGTGGCGGGGTAATGGGGTGCCACTGCTGCTACTTGGGCGACGTCCCAGGCAGTGGCCTCTGATCTGGGCACCCTTGGGTGCACCTGCACGTTGAGGACAATGTGCTGCCAGGCTGAGCAGCCTGACAGAGAGGCTCTTGAGGCAAGGAACCGAGGGCAGCCTCTACCAGCCCTTGAGGTCATTAACTCTGCCAGCAGCCATGGGAGCAAGTCAGGAAGAGGCTTCTAGCCAAGCTGAGCCTGCAGAAGGGACCTCAGGCCCGCAGACAGCTCACCTGAAACCTAACGAGCGGCCTGGGGCCACAGGCAGCCAGGGGCCCATGCCTGGATTCCTAAACATCAGAAAGTGTGTGCTAGTGAGTACAGGTGTGTTTTCAGCCCCTAAGTTCTGCAGTACTGTGCTATCCAACAACAGGTGAGTGGGGTCTGGAGTTACACTCCCTGACTGTAACTACGGAGTGTGGTTCTCAGGGAGGGTCTAGATGTTTAGAGCGGGGAGAGCATTGGAGGAACTGTGTTAAAGGGAGCACCTCTCTGAGCTTAGCCATCGCAGCTTTGTAGTAGAACCTAACCGCGCTGTGCCAGCCCACGGGGCGCGGTGCAGCCACACCCGAGCCCGAGCTTCACTCTATTGTTCTTTGATCAGCTGTGGGACACACAGCCTTCCTGGCAGTCTTTGCCCGACATCTTCCAGGAAACGAGTTCATCCAGCACATCTCCTGAGGGTCTAGCAAGGGCCAGTCCAGCCATTACCAAGTGTTTATTGTGTGTCTAATTAGTGTCGGTGCTCGAGACAGTGGGGACACAAGGCTCATGTTCCAGTGGGGAACGTGGGACATCAGCCGGCAAGATGGCAACGTTCGCAAGAAAGAACAGGAAACCAGGGTGGACAGAGGCGGGTGCTGTCTTGCCCAGGGAGGCCAGGGCAGCCTAACGACCGTGGGTTCTGGAAGCAGCAGATAGAGCCAGGTGGAAGATAAAGTTGTCACCTTTGAAACTCACCTTCAAGAGTTGGAAGCAAAGATGCAGTCATGGGTGCTGGTAGACAACACAAAACTGAGTTAGGGTGACTCAAGCAGGTCTCTCTTGGAAGGCGAATTCGGAACAGAGAGGTTGAATGGAGAAGGCAGTGAGAGGTGGGGGTGCAGGGGTTGCCATGAGCACGTGCTCTTGTAGCGGCCGCCAATGCTCTGTGAAGTCTGAATTGCTTTTTTTTTTTTTTTTTTTTTCCTGATGGCACGAAGTGTTGCAAAATAGGCAGGGAGTAGGGGAGGGCAGGGGAAGGTCTAGTTTAGCCGCATCCAGGGTAAACATTTTCTACCAGAGGGTAAAAGCAATCATTACACAAGCCAAAACTCCCTTTTAGGAAGTGTCAGAATTGTGCTGATAATAGCAATAAATATTTATTAGGTGCTCAATCCATGCCCAGCGCCGTTCTGAGAGCTTTAAATTATTAACCAGCTTAATCCTTTCCAAAAGCCTATGGGTTAAGCCTATTGATTTAATCTATTTACAGGTCAGGAAGCTGAGACAGATAAAGTGCCCAAGGTCACACACCCGCGGTCAGTGGCGATGGCGGGGCAGAACCCTGACGCTGGCAGGGGAAGATACTACAAACTCGTGTACATTGCCACTTGGGGTTCATGGAGTGAACTGTATGTGTGAAGGGAAAATTAATTTCACATATCTTAGTCCTAAGTACCATTAGATGTTTTGATAGCAAAATAGAAGGCAGCTTCAATGTACAGAGGACTCGCTAATTGTTTTTCGTGTGACAGTCCTTAAACTATCACACAGCGAGTGGGCGTGTTAATCTACAACATCACAGGAATATCAGCAGGTTATGATTTATGTCGGATTCTCAGCTGCTAATATGCTCAGTCCTTTAAAACATTGTCGATCTGGACAAACCTGGGTATGATCATGAAGAGCAGTTATTCTTTCTGTTTTATAGTGTTTTTGTATAGACTATACTACTTTGCATTTATTATTTGATTTATCTGAAAGGCTTAGAGAAGTCATAGACGGAGAGAGCGAGCTTCCATCTGCTGGTTCACGCCCCAAATGCCCACCACAGCTAGGCAGGCCTGGGCCAGGCTAAAGCCAGGAGCCTGGAACTTAATCTGAGTCTTCCACGTGGTTGGCATGGACACAAGCACTTGAGCCATTACTGCTGCCACCCACGGTGTGAGCTAGCAGGAAGTTGGAATCGGAAGTGGAGCTTGGACCAAATCCAGGCGCTCTGATATGGAATGTGACTGTCTAAACGCGGTATCTTAGCCAGTGCACCACTAAGGGCCTGCCCCTGTATTTTATATTCTTTGTTAGTTTTAAGGTCTGTAAATTAATACTTTTCATTTAATTAACTTTAAAAAATCGACTTTTTGTAGAAGTTTTAAGTTGACAGCAAAATTGAGAGGAAGGTATAGACTCCCCATATACCCCCTGCCTACACGCGTGCACAGCCTCCCCCGTTACCAACACCTCCCATGGAGTGGTGCCGTGGTTAAAATGTTGAGCCTCCACTGACACATCGTGGTTGCCACAAGCCCTCAGTTCACACATGGGGTTCACCCTTGGTACCTTGCAGTCTCTGAGTGTAGACAAAGGTGTGATGACATGTGGCTGTGGTTATAGTAGGATTTTGCACTGCCCTAAAACCCCTCTGCCCCCTGCCTGTGTGTCCTTCCCTCCCCTTCAGCAACCCTGATCTTTTTACTATCTCCGAGACAGCTTTTGCCGAAATGTCTATGGAGCATGGAGCCGGCACACTGGCTTTTCCCATCTAGTAACTTAGACTTACGATTCCTCCATGTGTCTTCATCCCTGCAATGCTCACTTTTTAGTGCTGAATAATATTCCATTTTCTGGAGGTAGGATAGCTTATTTTTTCCCATGGAAAGATTTTTTTGTTGTTGTTATTTCGAAGTTTTGGCACTTATGAGTAAAGCTTCTGTAAGTATCTATGTGCGAGTTTTAGCATGGACTTGAGTTTTCAGCTCACTTGGGAAAATATCAAGGGGCTAGACTGTATGGTGAGGCAGACCTAGCCTTAAAGAAACTGCTGCATCGTCGTGCCTGGTGGCTGTCGCATTCTGCAGTCCCCAGTGATGGAGAATTCCTGTGCTCCACATCCTCACCAGCAGGTGGCGGTGTCAGCGTTTTGTATTTTTGACATTCCCACAGGCACGCAGTGGTAGCTCCTTGTTTTACTTTGTAATTCCGCGATGACAGATAATTAAAATTTTCTGGAGCTTATGACCACTCACTCGAGTCCAAGGACAAAAGGTTGTCTGACACGAGCTCTTCTTTAGGAACCTCTGGCTTATTTGCTGTTGATCTAGATTCGGGGTGGGGGGGGGAGGGATGCTTGTGGAGATGGGACAGTAACATCAGCAGAGGATGATTTTTTTCTCTCTGTGCATTCATGTTATGGTGCACCCGGGGGCTGCTTGGCTTGTCTCTATGATAGAAAGCATTTTGGCCAAGTTGTCAGTTCAACAAGCTAGAATTCGCCTGTGTAATCTGGTGACTTGAATCGACCTCAGCTTATTCTTCAGTTAGGTCTTCAGGCAAGTATCTTTCATGATTAAAAAAAAAAATGCTCAACAAACCAGGAGTAACAGAAAATGCCTCAACCTTATATAAGAAATTTATGAAAAAAATCACAGCTGACATAATTCTTAGTGGTTAAAGACTGAATGCATTCTCCGCCAAGATCAGGAAAAAAAGTCAAGAATGTCTGCTTTTGCCTTTTTATTTAACATTGTACTAGAGGAGTCTGGTGCTATGGTGCAGTAAGTTAGGCCATCGCTTGTGACGCTGACATCCCAAGCAGCAGCTGATGCTCCGCTTCTGATCCAGTTCCCAGCTGATGCCCCTGGGAATGTGAAGCTGGTCCAAGTGCTTGGGCCTCTGCCACCCACGTGAGAGGCTCGGATGGAGGTCCTGACCCAATCCTAGTTGTTGGAGCCATCCGGGGAGGAGCCAGCAGATGGAAGATTGGGGCGTCTCTCTTTTTCCCCTCTCTGCCTTTCTCTGTCACTCTGCCTTTTGAATAAATAAATCCTTATAAAAAACTTGCCCTAGGGGTTCTGGCCAGGGAATGAGGGGAAAAAAAAGAATGACAAATCATCTGTATTAGAAAGAAGTGAGACCATATTTGCAAATGGCATGATCATTTATTTGTAAAATCCTAAGGAATCCACTAAAACAACCATTAGAATGGACAAGAACTAATCAAAGACTTCATCAAACATGCAGGCAGCAAGGAAAATACAAAAATACCATTAGTATTACTGTATCCTAGCAATGAAAGTTCTGAAAATGAAGTGAATAAAATTCCCCTTAGAATAGTATCAAAAAGATGAAAATACAGATGTGTAATTATTGCTTCATGCTGTTACCTTTGAAGTCTGATAGGAGGCAAAGAGTTGTACCTTTGCAGGACACAGAGATACTTTTATTCTATATATTGACCTATGTAGTTACATTTCCAGTGGTCCTCAATTCTCCTTGTGGGTTTGAGTTACTGTCTGTGCCCTTTCATTCTAGTTGAAGGGCTCGCTTTAGTATTTATTCTGTAGAGAGGGTCTGCTGGCAATGAATTCAGTGAGTTTTTGTTTCTTTGGGAGTGTTTCAGTTTCTCCATGTTTTAAGATAGTTTTGCTGGATGTAGAATTCTTGTTTTGTTTTGTTTAACACTTTAAATGTCAGCCCACTGCTTCTGGTCACTATTGTTTCTGATGCGAGGTCAGCTGTTAATCCTGCTGGGGTTTGTTTCTGTGAATCAAGTAGTTTTTGTCGTTGTCTTCATCCTTCAGTGTTTTTACTCTACTGTGTCTCTGTGTGGATTTCTTTGTGTTTAACCTACCTGGAATTTGTGAACCTTCTTGGGTGTGAAATGTTCTGTTTAATCAGATTTGGCAAGTTTTCAGCCATTGTTTATTAAATCTTTTTAAAAGATTTATTTATTTGTTTCAAAGGCAGAGTTAGAGAGGCAGAGGCAGAGAGAGGTCTTCCATTCACTAGTCCCCCCCCCCCCCCCCAATCGGCTGCAATGACTGGAGCGGATCCGAAACCAGGAGCCAGGAGCTTCCTCTGGGTCTCCCACTTAGATGCAGGGGCCCAAGGACCTGGGCCATCTTCCACTGCTTTCCCAGGCCATAGCAGAGAGTTGATTTGAACTGGTGCCCATATGGGACACCACAGCACCAACCCCTATTATAAAGTATCTTTTCCTCTCTTTCTCTCTCTCGCCTCTGATTCACCAGTTATGCATATGTTGGTGTGCTTTAATGGTGCCCCATAGATCCCTAAAGCTCTGTTTATTTTTTCCCCTCAGTCCCTCTGGCTGTGCAATCTCTACTGATTTATCTTTGTTGATTCTTTCTTTGGCCAGTTCAGATCTGTTGAATGTCTCTAGTTAATATTTTAAAATTTCAGTTTTCACTTTTCAGTTCTAGAATTTTCATTTAGCCCCTTTAAATAACTTCTCTCAACTGATTTTTTTTTTATTTAATGGGACATCATCATAATACTTACTTTAATTTTATTTATTGAGAGGCAGAGAGAGGAGGGGGAGAGAGCGAGCACCCACCCAACCACTGGTTCATTTCTCAAATGCCTGCAATGGCTGGCGCTGGGTGAGGGCTTGAGCCAGGAGCTAGCAACACCACCCATTTCTCCCACATGTGATTATTTGCGCCATCACTGTTGCCTCCCAGGGTCTCCACTGGCAGGAGCCAGGAACTGAACCCAGACTCTCCGATATGGAAATTGGGAATCTAAACCACTAGGTGAAACGCCTACTCCTTTCAGCATACTATTAAATATGATTTTTACTTCTTTGAGCATATTTTAAACGGATGCCTCGAAATCTTCTGATAACTGGGCTATCTCACAACTCCCGTTGCCTGTATTTTTATTTTGTTGACGATAAGACATTTTAGATAACACAGATACTGACTCCACTCCCAAGGACTGGCGGGACTGTTTGAATGAAGCGGTGGCCCACAGCGGCAGCCTCAGCAGGGCTTCCTCTGACTGCCTCTTTCTAGGATCACACCCATCTATGGGCTCCACTAATTGCTGACGGACCACTCTGTTGTTTTCAACAATGCCCCTGGACACCAGTTGCTCCAGTCTGATCCTGTGGAGGGGTGGTTTATCAGCCCTTGCTGGAGGTCAGCTTTGGTCCCAGGAACACTCACTTTTCTTTAATAAAATAAAAAAAAATTATTTATTTGAGAGGTAGAGTTAGAGAGAGAGGGAGAGACAGAGAAAAAGGTCTTTCATCTGCTGGTTCACTCCCTAAATGCCACAACTCCCCAAACGGATCAGAGCTGGGCTGATCTGAAACCAGGAGCCAGGAGCTTCTTCTGGGTCCCCCATGCAGGTACAGCTGGGCCCTCTTCCACTGCTTTCCCAGGCTTTTAGCAGAGAGCTGGGTCAGAAGAAGAAAAGCCAGTGTTGGGCCTATAGTTCAGCTTGTGTCTCACCAGCTTCCCCTCACCTGTTTCCCACCACATCCCTGTTGCTCTTAGACTTAGACAACCCTGTGGCCTCAGAGACTTCTTAGTCTACCTCCGACCCCGGGCATAAGATAAGCACATTGGTGAAGGTGGTAGCGTCTGGTCTTCCCAGTTTGCTTCTCCCGGCACTGAACTAATGAAAAGCCTGGGGTAAGGATTGTTGTGACCGACTGGTGTTGCCCGTGGTGAAGAATTTACCAGAGCAGATAGAGGGAAGAGTTAGATATACTGAACACACTGCAAGAGAGCAGCAGGCAGGACAGGCAGAAGCTGACTGGTGCTATACATGGCAAGGGAGCAGTGGGCAGGGAAGCCAGTGACTATCTGATACAACATGGACTACAATCCAACAAGCATGCTTCTAACTGCAGTGTCTTCTCACTTAGGGCGAGTTTCCCATGGTCCAACAGGCTTGCACAGGATTTGCATTTCTGGGCAGAGAAGGGGAGCTTGTGCCTTCCTTAGCTTTGGGACTGTCTCGGTGCCTTGCAATAAGCCTCCACAAGGATGACCAGAGCCCAGTATTCTCAGTGTGAATAGTTAAGAATCTCCATTTTATGTGGGGCGCTGGGTAGCAGAATGGATCCCAAATCCTCTTGGCCAGATTTGCCTGGAATTTAACCTCTGCAACATGTAGTTAGAGTTGGGATTGGTGAGACGCACTGGTGCTCTGTCCCTCCTGGAAAGATACAATATTCAGTGACCGTTAGCTGGAGGGAGAGCGGGAGTCCTTTATTATGGGCTGCAGGGGGCTGGAGGGTGGGGGTGGTTTCTGTCTGCTGGACTGTGAGGGACAAGGGTGAGAAGGAGTTGTAGATTCTTACTGTTTTTACTAAGTGTTAGTTGCTTTTCTTGAAAGAGTGTTTCTTCGTTTGCTGTTTATACCCTTAGGACAATTTTTAGAGAACCATGACTGTTCCCTGGGTGTACTTTTCCCAGGTAAGTTCATTTAATTGAGACACAGCTCTTCAGAATTCTTCATGCTGTCACTCTAAAATCAGAACTTTCCAGAAAGGCTTTCAAAGGCAAATTCAATTTTATTAAGACATAGAGTCCCCAAAACAACCTGATTTAAAAATGGGCAAAGGCTCAGCATTACACTTCTCAAAAACAGACGCAGAAAAACCCAACAGCTACATGAAAAAGTGTCTGACATCACCGATCACCAAGAAAATGCAAATCAAACCACAGTGATCTATGACCTCGCACCCGTTCAGAGTATTATTTATTAAAAGGTCAAAGGTAGCAAGGATTGCTGAGGATGTGATGTGAGGGAAATCCTTGTACACTGTTGGTGAGAATGTAAATTGGTGCAGCCACCATGGCAAGCAGTACGGCTGTTCCTCAAAGACGTGAAAGTACAACTACCATCTAATGCAGCCCTCCCACTTGTGGTCCTAGGCTCATGCGGTACCAGGGACAGGAGTCATCTGTCCATCCGTGTACATTCTCACACTATTCCTACTGGCACATCAACAAGCTGAGAGAGAACAGATTTTATTTTATTGGATTTGCTGTTTGTCTTCTCCTTTACTGATGTACATATTATTTCCTTGTATTATTTTGATTAATTTGGTCTTTTTAACTAGCTTCTTAAGGTGGAAGCCTAGAGGTGTTTTTTTTAAAAAAGTTATTTGAAAGGCAGAGTCAGAGAGAGGGACAGAGAGAGATACCTACACAGCGATCTCCCACATCAGCCAGGAGTCCAGAATTCAGGCTGGGTCTCCCACGTGGGTAGCAGGAACTAGTTACTGATCACAGCTCACTGAGTGCCCCTCGGCCTTCTGACCTCACCTGTAGAACCCGTGCCCTAAACCCACATAGCACACTGCACTCTGAGCACCCACTGAGGGCTCCGAGAGGAAAGAGACTCCTGTCCCTAAGGACTGCAGTGCACAGTGAGCAGCACAGAAACACGGGGACACCTCAACAAGGTCAGGGGCAGGTGTTTGGTTCAGGGGTTAAGTTGCTGTTTGGGAAGCCTGCATCTCATACTGGTGCACTGGGTTTGAGTCCCAGCTCTGCTCCCAACTCCAGTTGCCTGTTAATGTGCACCCTGGATGGAGCAGGTGCTGACCCAAGGGTTTGGAGTCCTGCCACCCACGTGGCACGTTTCTGGCCTTGCCAAACCACAGCTGTTATGGGCTATTCCAGTGGATGAAAAATCACTCTTCTTTTTCTCTGTCACTCTGCCTTTCAATTAAATCTGTTTCAAAAAAGAAAAGATGCAACAAGGGCCAGTGCTGTGGTTTAGCAAGTAAAGCTACTGCCTGTGGCACTGGCATCCCATAGGGGCAGTAGTTTGAGTCTTGGCTGCTCCACTTCCATTCTAGCTCCCTGCTGATGGCCTGGGAAAGCAGTAGAAGATGGCCCAAGTGCTTGGGTCCCTGCACCCACGTGGGAGACCTGGAAGAAGCTCCTGGCTCCTGCCTTCATAACAACCCAGCTGCGGCCATTGTGGCCATTTGGGGAGTGAACCAGCAAATGGAAGATCTCTTTCTCTCTCTGCCTCTCTCCCTCTGCCTTTCAAATAAATATTTTTTTTTTAATGCAGCCGAGAGAAGACACAAGGATTGCAGAAGTATAGAGGATCAATGCGCTCCCTGTTTTTGGCCCTGAGGCACGGTGACTATGAACGAGGACCAGAGTCTCAAGGAGCAAAGAATGGTGGCCCTCTGCTGAGAGCAAGCAAAGCCAGAGCCTTGGTTCTGCAGCCCAAATGAGGCTCCATAAAGCGCCAGGCCACGCTCCACCTGGACTTCCGACCACAAACCCTAGGACAATGTACCTGCTATGTGTGGCAAGAGAGAACTGGTACAGCCTCCGTAGACGTATCAGATGACGTTGCTACTCGGTTTATAATCCCATTTAGAAGAAAGTTCAGCCTCTCTAAGGGGGCCTGTGTGGTCCCACTGGTGCACGCCCCTCCTGTCTCCCTGCCCACGAGCCTGATCTCTTTCTTACTCATGCCAAGCTCCTTGGCCTAGCTGAGCACTTGAGAGCAAGTACCACCCAATCACACTCTGTGACAGCATTTTGCTAATTCTCTGCAAACATCAGGGGCATCTTATCAGGTGCTGTTCTCCCGTGGGAATGCAAGCTAGCATAGAACCTGTCTGTCTTGTGCCCTGACGTGTCCCCAGTGCCTATACACGTCAGTGAATATCACTCAGGAGTTCAGTCACGGGGACATTCAATTAAGCCTTACCCGAAGCCTAAGAAACAGTTAAATGTGCTAAAAGTTCCCATAATGCTTAAAGCCGGCCTGAAATCTGAAAACTTCCTAGCTGGTGCCCTGTTGTTTTTCCTTAGAGGTCATCATAACCACTTCTATTTGATGTTAGGACCTGTCGCGCCTTTCTGTCCTAAACATCCTCCTGTGTGGTGCTCATGGCCTCACCTCAGTTTCCCTGTGGCATGGACCAGGTACCCAGTGCGTGCTCACGGGGTCACTGAGCAGGATGACACAGAGAAGCTGTGTTCACGACGGTCGTCAACAGGCTCTATGGACACGCGAAGATTCTGAACCATTTCCTTCTATTAGGGCAACAGAAACCCAAGTACACAGCCAAGCAACAGCACAGTAGGTCCTCTGCCTGCACTCCACTGTTCCGATCAACCATCTCCTAAGGACTTTCTTAGCCACAGACAGTAAATCCAGGGAGAGATCCGGTGTTGGAACAAATCATTAACAGCCGGGAGTGCTAAATGAGGACAACTTATGTAAATAATCTTAATAGCAATAATAAGAGCGATAATTGTTCACAGGTGTCACTTTCTGGGGGGAAAATTCCACCTTTTCTAGTAAGAGGAAATGCTAATGGTTTCATTAGATTTATGAGCCTTAATTAGCATACTGCTGCTTTAATGACTGCAGTAGTCCTGAGATGCTTCCCTGCTCCCTCCTGGAGCAGATTCACAATCAGCCACTTGGACTTCTGTCTGTGTGCATCTTGACAGGGCGCCACATTCCTCATCAACAAGGGTCATGTCTCTCTTCTTAAATAGTGAACTGGTTTCTCTCTGTCCATGGTTCTGCACCGTTCTGCAAACCCCTCCCCACCCATACACACACACACATTTTCTTGGGATGCAAATATATACCTCAGGAATTGCTAAGTGAGTTTCCTTACAGACTGTTTTGTAGTCTCTTCTAAATCCTCATTCTTTAAATAAAAAGATACTGTCTACGGAAAAAAATAATTCCCTTGAAATTACTAAGTACTCGGTAGTATCTGTCTCACACGTGAGTTTGCTTGCTTTTTCCCATTCTAATTCTGGTGATATCCTGCAGCTTCTACCCACTGTACTGCCCACATGCCTGCCAGGTACTGGGATCCACCCCTTAAATGTCACTCATTCAATCTGCACAGCAACCCTGTATATAGATTACTCCACTTTCACTTGCAAAAGAAGCATAAGGCTACAAGTCGTGTTGTGGTTTGAATGTGCTGAATGACAGTGTGACAGGGTGGGGCCTCTAAGAGGTGATTAGGCAGTGAGGGCTCTGCTCTCAATACAGATCAATGCTGTTCCCATAGGGGTGGGTTCCTTCTGAGAAGACGGTCCCCACGCCTTCCCTCCCTCCACCCTTGATGATTTTCACCATTTAGATGCAGCAGGAAGGACCTGTCCAGTGCCAGCACCTTGATCTTGGACTTCCCAGCCTCCTGAACTGTAAGGAATTAGGTTTGTGTTCCCTGTCACCCACCCAGTCTCAAATGCTCTGACAGCTGCACAAAATGGACTGAGGCACAGAGCTTTCCCAGAGTCTTGAGGGCCCATTCTTCTTGTGGGGTTTCAGTTACACCTACAGGAGACAGTGAGATGGTCTAAAACACACTCCATGCTTTCTCCTTGGTTTCTTATCTACTCTCGACCTGGGTGCTTTAGATATTTTCTTTTAAGCTATTATCCAGTTGAAAATTCTCTCTTCAGCTGTGTCTGATTTGCTGTTACCCATATTGAGAATTTAATTTGTTGCACTTTTTGGTTCTAGTCTTTCCACTTTTTTAAAAATAGTTTTCAGTTATTCATTTAAATTCTCTACCTTGCCACTTAATTTCAGGAATAGAATTAGCAAATTACACAAAAGTCTATGCTTTAGACTCTAACCAGATTCACCTATGGCTCTATTTCAAACACAATTTTGTTTCATCTTATTTTTTTAAAAATTCCTATTTTTATTCGGAGGCTAAACAGTGCTGAGAGTCCCAGCTGCTCTGCTACACTTCTGATCCAACCTCCTGCTGATGCACACAGCAGGCAGCAGATGATGAACCTGCATCCTTCAGTCCTAACACCCAGATTGAGTTCCAGACTCCTGGCCTCAGCCTGGTCCAGCCCTGGCTGCTGTGGACATTCGGTGAGTGAATTAAGAGATGTAAGATCTATTTCCCGTTGTCTCTCTACATTTCAATAAACTGAAAAAAAAATTTAAATGTAGAGATAATTTGAGGTCGTGGGCCAGATTACCATTCTTCACAGCAGACTTACACTTGCTCCTGGCAGGTAATCTGGATAACAGTCTCTGTGCAGGATGACATACCCTTCCTAGGGTTTCGCTTGGATGACCAGGAGATTCACCATGGTCTTCCCTCTGGTTGGGGCCCACTTCCACTGCCTCAGCAACTTAGCTCTGTTCAACTTCCTGCTACTCACCAGATGTTCTCTGCTTAACTGTACCTTGCAAGTTAGGAAGTGGCCAAGGATTCAACAGGAAATTTCTCAGGTTTCTATTGGTTGCATTTCTCTATAGTGCCCTGCCCCTTGAACCCCTGACAAATCCCAGCTACCCCAGTAGCCATGAAATCAATGTTTCCTCCAGTCAATCTGCCAAATCCTGTTTGAGCTCCATGTTCCTTGTGCCACAGTTTGGGAAACACTCTAAGGGAGACAGCCAGCATGAAAACTGGCACTCGGCTTGTGGATTTCCCTCCTGAGTTTACTGCCCTGTGGTAACTGCTGCCATATTTTAAACCTCTGTAGGAGAAAGAATTCTAAGATGGCCCCCAAGATTCCCACCCCATGTACAAACCCCTCCATCTGAATATGAGTGGGAGCAGAGAGCATGACAGACATCATTCCCCTGGTTAAGTTATGCTCTATGACAATGGTGAAGGGACTTAGAGATGTCATTCAGGTCCCAAAGCAGTTGACTTTTTTTTTTTTTTTTTTGACAGGCAGAGTGGACAGTGAGAGAGAGAGAGAGAGAGAGAAAGGTCTTCTTTTGCCATTGGTTCACCCTCCAATGGCCACCGCGGCCGGTGCACTGCGGCCGGTGCACCGCGCTGATCCGATGGCAGGAGCCAGGTGCTTCTCCTGGTCTCCCATGGGGTGCAGGGCCCAAGCACTTGGGCCATCCTCCACTGCACTCCCGGGCCACAGCAGAGAGCTGGCCTGGAAGAGGGGCAACCGGGACAGAATCTGGCGCCCCGACCGGAACTAGAACCCAGTGTGCCAGCGCCGCAAGGCGGAGGATTAGCCTGTTGAGCCACGGCGCCGGCGAAGCAGTTGACTTTTAATTCACAAAAATGGAGATTAGCCTGGATGGGCCTGACTTAATCAAGTACAAGTCCTTAAATGAGGAATTGGATCTTTCCTACAGTTTTCTGCTGGCCTTGAAGAGGCACAAGACTGGTGGCCTCTAGGAGCTAATGGCCTCAACCCTGCACGTGTAAGTAAATGAGTTCTGCCACCAGGTTGTCCGACCTTGGAGGAGGTCTCCAAACTTCAAGGAGAGCGCACCCAGCTGACATCTCCACTGTGCCTCGTGAGACCTGGAAGAGCAGCCAGGTAAGCTGTACTCACCCGGTACATTTTGAAATAATACACACGTGCTGTTCTGAGCTACTGAGTTTGTGATGACCTGTTGTTATACACTCACAGAAAACTAATGTACTATCCGTGTGGTTTTGGTGGTAAAACTGACTAGTTCCCCGAACAAACCTGACAGCTTTCCTTATTGTTCTCGGGCTGACGCTAAATAAACTTGGGAGTCACCCTTCTTAAACAGAAATACTGGGTTGTGCACCATTCCTGTCCAAAGGTCCTCTGCAGCCTCTGAACCCCCTTTCCAAATGTTCTATGATTCTTTTCAAAATTTATTTTTTAAAGATTTATTTATTTGAAAGAGTTAGAGAGGCAGAGACAGAGAGAAAGGTCTTCCATCCGCTGATTCACTTCCCAGATGGCCGCAAAGGCCGGAGCTGCGCCGATAAGAAGCCAGGAGCTTCTTCCCAGTCTCCCATCCAGGTGCAGGGGCCGAAGGACTTGGCCCATCTTCTACTGATTTCCTAGGCCATAGCAGAGAGCTGAATGGGAAGAAGGGCAGCTGGGACTAGAACTGGAGCCCATATGGAATGCCGGCACTGCAGGCCAGGGCTTTAACCTGCTGTGCCACAGCACCAGCCCCTTAGATTTTTTTAAAGATTTATTTATTTCAGAAGCAGATTTATAGACAGAGAGGGAAAAGAGAGAGTGAGAGAGGTCTTCCATCCACTGGTTCAGTCCCCAAATAGCTGCAATGGCCAAATCTGGCTCCATCTGAAGCCAGGAGCCAGGAACTCCTTCCAGGTCTCCCATGTGAGTGCAGGGGCCCAAGCACTTGGGCCATCTTCCACTGCTTTTCCAGCCCATTAGCAGAGAACTGGATGGGAAGAGGAGTGGCCTGGACACGAACTGGCGCCCATATGCGATGCTGGTGCCACAGGCTTAGGTTTAACGTAGTTGCCACAACATTGGCCCCCATTTTATTTTCTAAAAATTTATTTGAAAGGCAGAGTTACAGAAAGAGGGAGACAAGATCTTCTACCCATCCGTTCACTCCCTAAATGAACAGTGTCCGGGACTGGATCAGGGCAAAGTCAGGAGCCTGAAACTCCATCCGCATCTCCCATGGGTGACAGGGGAGCACTCACTTGGGCCATCTCCTGCTGCCCTCGCATGCCCATCAGCAGGGAGCTGGACTGGAAGTGGAGGAGCCAGGACTCAGACCTGCGCTTATATGGGATGCCGGAGTCATAGGCAGCGGCCTAACCTGCTGCGCCACAGTGCCGGTCCCATTATGGTCCTTGTTTATTCAAGTTTTCCAGTTCTACTGGGGTCCATCTTGACAATTTGTTTTGTTAGGAAATCATCCATTTCATTTAGTTTTCCAATTTACTTTTGTACAGAACTGTAGACATTATTCTAATTTTCATCATTCCTGATTCCAGGATTATGTCTTCTTTCACATTCCAAATATTTTGTATTTTTGATTCAGACCATTTTAGGAGAGCGGCAAGATGGCGGAATAGGAAGGGAGCACACCGATAGTCTGGGGAGAGACAGTTTAATAAAAGTGGAGATACTGCAGGTTCAAGGAAGAGTAGGGGAAGAAACAGCAGAGAAAACCCTTCCGGAACTGGAGATTCACAGTGGACCTGCGTGGAGAGCGTGGGAGCCCGCAGTTTGGGACACCAGCAGCGGATTCAACACACCAGCGCTGGAACGCGAGGTGAGCTGAAACTCAATAGCCCGAAATACCAGCAGCGAAGCAGAAAAGGGAGCCTAGAGCGAACAAGGCTTGAAACCCTGCGGGGAAAAGTTCACCAGGCTAACTAGAAGAGAGAGAGAGAGAGGGGAAAAAAAAAAGTGACCCATACGGACATGAGTTTCTCTCTCTCCGCTCACCTCTCAAAGGTGAGCAAGACAAAGAGCAGGCGCCATTTTGGAATACGTCATAAGCAGGGCGACCTCGGGTCGGCACCGGCCCCGAGCCTAGCAGAAAAACCTGACTCTGGGTGGGAGGCGTAAAATAACAGGAGATTAGAACCTAATGAATGTGTGGTGCTAATGAACTGAGACTGTGAAAAAAGAGACGGTGGGGGAGAGAACTCACGGAAATCACGAATTCATGTGAGTACTCTCCAGAGACGCTACAGTTCAGTAGCCTTGGCAGCCCAGTGGGAGACTACAGGAGAATCTGAGCCCACACAAAGGGCCGCAAAGATTCCTTCTCTGGTCCTTGGGAAAGAGCTTCCGATCTCTGGCTCCTGTGGGTATATCATTCGCCTGCTAACCACCCCCAATTCCATTCAGCTGTGTGGAATTACTTCCCTTTTGAACCAAAAAAAAAAAAAAAAAAAAAGTAACAGAGAGAGATTTACCACGCCTAACCTGGGAGTGTCTCCTTTGACACACCCTCAACCCTGAGGAACCAAACAGAGCTCTCAGGCCACACCCATCTCAAGCCTCTAAGGCTCCATCAAAAGCAGACAGTCCACTTAATCTAGAGTCATAGTATAACAAGAAAAAAACACCACAGTGAAAAAACCAATATGCCAAACAACAAACGCAAAAACCGAGGTAATAAGAACAAGGAAGACACTATGGCATCCCCAAATGAAAAAGACACCCCAATTCAAGATTACGAAGATGATGAGATAGAAGAGATGCAAGAAGCAGATCTCAAAAAATTGATAAGAACACTAAGAAGTACTCAAAAACAAATTCTTGAACTATAGAAATCCTTAATGGACAAGGTAGAAAAATCTCTCTCGTGAAAATGAAATATTAAGGAGAAATCAAGCTGAAATGAAACAACTAGTAGAACATGAAACTGTGATAGTGACGAGAAATCATAATGAAGTGAAGAATTCAATAGATCAAATGAAAAACACATTAGAGAGCCTTACAAACAGAATGGGTGAGGCAGAAGAGAGAATATCGGACTTAGAAGACAGAGCACAGGAAACTATACAGTCAAACCAAAGAAAAGAAGAGGAAATTAGAAATCTAAAAAATATTGTTGGGAATCTACAGGATACTATTAAAAAACCCAACATTCGAGTTCTAGGAGTTCCTGAAGGCATGGAGAGGGAGAAAGGACTAGAATGCCTTTTTAGTGAGATAATAGCAGAAAATTTCCCAGTTTTGGAGAAGGACAGAGACATCCTAGTACAGGAAGCTCATAGAACCCCTAGTAAACATGACCAAAAGAGGTCCTCACCACGACACGTTGTAATTAAACTCACCACAGTGAAACAGAAAGAAAAGATCCTAAAATGCGCAAGAGAGAAACGTCAAATTACACTCAGAGGATCTCCAATTAGACTCACGGCAGACTTCTCATCAGAAACCCTACAAGCTAGAAGGGAATGGCGAGACATAGCCCAGGTACTTAGAGAGAAAAACTGCCAGCCCAGAATATTATATCCTGCCAAGCTCTCATTTGTGAATGAAGGTGAAATAAAGACCTTTCATAACAAACAAAAATTGAAAGAATTTGTTGCCACTCGTCCAGCCCTGCAAAAGATACTTAAAGATGTGTTACACACAGAAACACAGAAACATGGCCATCAACATGAAAGAAGATAAACGAAGGGAATCTCACAGCAAAAGATCACAGGGAATTCAAAGCATACATTTGGATAAAGAAATTATGGGACATGTACTCTATAGAATACTATACAGCAATCAAAAACAATGAAATCCGGTCATTTGCAATAAGATGGAGGAATCTGGAAAACATCATTCTGAGTGAATTAAGCCAGTCCCAAAGGGACAAATATCATATGTTCTCCCTGATCGGTGATAACTAATTGAGCACCAAAGGTGAAACCTATTGAAGTGAAATGGACACTATGAGAAACAGTAACTTGATCAGCTCTTGTGCTGACTGTTGTTGTAGAATGTAATACTTTATCCATTTTAGTAATTTTTTTATTCTAGTACTATTGGTTGAACTCTGTAATTAACAAACAATTATTCTTAGGTGTTTAAATTTTAACTGAAAAGTGATCCCTGTGAAATATAAGAGTGGGAATAAGAGAGGGAGGAGATGTACAATTTGGGACATGCTCAATCGGAACTGCCCCAAATGATGGAGTTAGAATTGTGCCAGGGATTTCCAATACAGTCACATCAAGGTAGCATGTACCAACGCCATCTCACTAGTCCAAGTGATCAATTTCAGTTCACAATTGATCACACTGATAGGTCTAAGAGTCAAAGGGATCACACAAACAAGACTAGTGTCTGCTAATACTAACTGATAGACCTCTTGTGCTGACTGTTGTTGTACAATGTAATACTTTATCCATTTTAGTAATTTTTTTTTTATTCTAGTACTATTGGTTGAACTCTGTAATTTACAAACAATTATTCTTAGGTGTTTAAATTTTAACTGAAAAGTGATCCCTGTGAAATATAAGAGTGGGAATAAGAGAGGGAGGAGATGTACAATTTGGGACATGCTCAATCAGTCGTGCCCCAAATGATGGAGTTAGAAATGTGCCAGGGAATTCCAATACAATCCCATCAAGGTGGCATGTAACAAGGCCATCTCACTAGTCCAAGTGATCAATTTCAGTTCACAATTGATCACACTGATAGGTCTAAGAGTCAAAGGGATCACACAAACAAGACTAGTGTCTGCTAATACTAACTGATAGAATCAAAAATGGAGAGAATGATCCAACATGGGAAGCGAGATACACAGCAGACTCATAGAATGGCAGATGTCTTAAACAGCACTTTGGCCTCAGAATCAGCCCTTAAGGCATTCAGATCTGGCTCAAGAGCCCATGAGAATATTCTAGGCATGGAAAGCCAAGACACTCTGGAAAAAAAAGAAGACCTAAATGAAAGATCTCTGGGAGTGAGATCCCAGTGGAACGAATGGGGCCATCAAAGAAGGAGGTACCTTTCTCTGAAGGGAGGAGAGAACCTCCACTTTGACTATGACCCTGTGGGAATAAGATTGAAGTCGGCGAACCCTAAAGGCTTCCATAGCCTTGGCAACTCATGACTAGAGCCTAGGGAGATTACTGATGCCATAAACAAGAGTGTCAAATTGTTAAATCAACATCAGGAGTCACTGTGTACTTACGTCTCATGTGGGATCTGTCCTTAATGTGTTATCCAATGTGAAGTAATGCTATAACTAGCACTGAAACAGTATTTTACACTTTGTGTTTCTGTGTGGGTGCAAACTGATGAAATCTTTGCTTAGTATATACTGAATCAATCTTCTGTATATAGATAATTAAAAATGAAAAAAAAAATCTTGGTGTTAAATTGGAAATTGCATAGAAAATTAATCAATTTTTTAAAAAATATATCATGTAGGATCTCTGTCCTTAATGTGCTATATACATTGTGAATTAATACTATAACTAGTACTCCAACAGTATTTTTCACTTTGTGTTGCTATGTGAGGGCAAACTGTTGAAATCTTTACTTAATATATAGTAAACTGATCTTCTGTATATAAAGAGAATTGAAAATGAATCTTGATGTGAAGCAAGGGGAGAGGGAGTGGGAAAGGGGAGGGTTGCGGGTGGGGGGAATTTATGGGGGGGGGAGCCATTGTAATCTATAAGCTGTATTTTGGAAATTTATATTCTTTAAATAAAAGCGTTATAAAAAAAAAACAAATATTTTGTATTTTTGCTCTTTTTTCTTAATCAGATTTATAAGGCGTTTATACACTTTGTTAGTCTTTTTAAAAAGAAGTGGATTCTGGATTTATTTATCCTTTCTATTTCTCTAATAGACTCACTTCAGCTTCTACCTTCTAAGGTTTACCTTCCTAGTTTTCTATTTATTGGTTTTACTTTCTCTTTTCATTATGAAACATTCAGCGCTAGCTTAAATTATGTCATTCATCTATTTCACCTAGATGCTCCACACAATGATTTTGATGAAAACCCTGGGATATAGTTTTATGTGAATACTTGTGTATGTATTTTATAAGATAAGGACTTTTAAAAAAACCTAACCGGATGTGCTCTCACATCTAAACCTGTAACAGCCCTGTAGTATCACTGTGTTCACAGGCACCGGGACAAGTGTGTGGTTCCCTCTCGGAACTCCCCAGGCTGCAGGGCTGTGAGCCACAGCTCTTGGACTCTGACTACAAGTCAGAGTAAGAACTGCATTTTGTACTGTGCCCCGGGACACTGACACCTACGTGTGTAAGTGAACCCACCACCCACAAGATCGCACCTGCCTTTACCTCCTGCCCTGCCCTTCTTCCTTTCACATGCTGGCCGCAGCCCACTAGACGGATTCCGCACTCTGCTAGAGCTCATTCTGGGAAACAGTCCTATAAAGCCAGCTTCTAAATGTTAAATTAACAGGCGGTGAAGGCGCTGCTTGGGAGGCCTGTGTCTCACACTGGAGCGCCTGTCCCTGCTCTGCTCAGACTCCAGCTTCTGGGTAATGCACACCCCGGGAGGCATCGGGTGATGGTTCAAGTCGCTGGCTCTCTGCCGGAGCTCCCAGCTCCTGGATTCAGCATGGCCAAGACCTGGCTGCCGCAGGCATACAGGGAGTGAGACAGCAGGTGGGAGCTTTCCTTTTGAATAAAATAATAAATATCAGCAGGGGAGGTTTATGAAGTTGAGTTTCAGAAACCTTGTCTGAAAGGAGGGGCAGCAGAGCGTTTCATCTGCCCAGCGCCCGCACGGACCATTCCCCGTCTGGTTCCTTCTCATCCCGAGACCCTCACGCACCTTCACTGCCTGCGATTCTGACTGCCGGACGCTGTCTGAGGGCATGGAGTGCAGGAGAGCCCACCGCCCGCATCTGCTTGTCTTTCTGATGATTTCTGCCTGGAATTTCAACTTCTCTCTTCAACACAACAGCCGAACACGTTTGTTATCTACTGGGGAGTGAAGCAGCGGATGGAAGATCTCTGTAACTGACTTCACGTGAATAAACAAATCTTTTAAAAATTACCTCATAAATGAAAATGAAATTTAAAAACGCTAGACATCATCTTGTGGAATTTAAAAGAGCTTTATTTAGTATATAATCTCCATACAATTCAGTACAACAAGTTATAAAAGCTCTTTGTAAGATTTCAACCCTAGGATGTTAAAAAGAGAAAAATCAATCCAACAAGAAAGTCGCTCTCTGATCTTCGAAGCTTTGTTCTTAGACAAGCACTCTCTCCTAGGCCAAAAAGTCCTCATGGATAAAGCACGATGTGCGATGTGAGATTTCATATAGCCTAGTAATTCCACAGTTTTAAAATTAAATATCTCTGTTAATTCAGGTAGATTTTGGCCAAAGACGAGCTAAAACTTTTACAACTTAGAGAAAGTTAGTGCGGAGTCAAAATAAACTTTTTTTTAGTTAACTGGGAAGTAAAAATGCAGAGCAGATGTCATATCTACACGTGCCCTGCCACCTGGCAACAGCCGCCCACACGCACACGCACACGCACACGCAGACGCAGGCCAAGCCGGATTCACACGCAGGAGAGTCATCTTCAGGAGATGACAAGCGCTCGATCGTGTCCTCCGTTCCCGGCTAGCGCGCGGGAAATGAATCCTCCGAAGGCTGGAATAATGACTGGGCTGCTTCAGCTCGCGGGGGTCTCCCTTAGCCACTGTGACCAGTGTCAGCAGTGGGTCACTTAAAGAAGTTAAGTGGGCTAAGGGAGGGACGCGTCACCTGAAGCCAAGGACTGTCTGCATCAGGACGCAATGGTCACCGTTCCCCTTCTGTGTGACACCAGTGCCGTGACTTGGGCACCTTCTAACACCTTCCCACTGGCTTAGATTTTTCTTAAAGGTGGAAGGAGTGCTTAGATAAATCCGTGAAGCAAAACTCAAAAATCTTCTTGACTTCTTTTCTCCCTAATATTCTACAATTTTCTCAATCACTCATCATTTCAAAGTAATTTTTATTAGTGTCTCAAAGCATCCAAGTTAATTTTTACAGACATGATGTTCTTTTTAAAATCATATTCCCTAAGTTTCCGGAAATGGTTAACTGAGATGTGTACTCACAACATAAGTAGAACCTGCACAGAGAAGCCTGGTGGGGGTGGGAGCACAGGTGCCGGGTGCAGCTCCTGGAGGGGTGGAGGCTGCAGGGCTCTGAGGAGTCCATAAGAGCACTTCTGTTGGACTTAGAGGTTCTTCTGACTGCTGAGAAGCAAAAATCAAGTGGTTTTTCTATTGATAAAAAACAGAGCCATGCTTGAGGTTATTTACCAAATGGTAAGACAGCCACTAAGGCCTGTGTGGTGGGGAGCTTAAGCCACAAGTCTCTTGCTTTGGCTGGGTGGGCCAGACACCAGAGCCAGGCATCAGGCGCTCGTCTTCTCTCTCCGCCTGCACACTCCAAGGAGAAGGTCATGGAAGAAAATACTGATGAGTGCACAAATCCACTGAGGGATTAGGTCATCCGGAAATAGAAACTTCTACTGTACATGGTCACAGTGTCTTGGGAAGAGTTTATGTATGGACTCTGGCTTGCAAAGATTTTTTTTTTGGCACTTTGTATTTTTTCACTAAAGACTGAACAATAAATATTTTTGGCAACACTGGCACCTAAACTGTAAAAAAAAAAAACACTGCAGGCCATCAATGCAGCGATGATAAGCATAAAAACTTCAGTGGATGTTTCTTGGATAAGGAACCTTCAAATACCCAAATGCTTAGACAAATACATACAGGAATATTTAAAATAAATTTAAATATATCCCAAAAAGTAAAAGAGGATTTTAAAAACAAAACCACATCATCTGACTGACTGTACCTTACATGTGCGTGGTTTCAAACAGTCAGGCACTCGCTGAAGGCTGTACCGACCCGTGCTGTCAGCCAACAGACACGCATCATTACTGGCTTAATTAAAGTTTTAGTGCTGATTGAAATGTTTTATTATTTTATTATCCTAAACTGCAGTGGTCTCCAACCTTATTAAGGGGTACAGGAAATATATAACCTAGGCGGTTTCAGTTACATAATTCAATAACCCAGTTACTGTCAATTTTCCTTTTAAACGAGTTTTGATTAAAAACTGAGTATCTTGGGTTCTGACGTGACAGTGTAAAAATTTTCTGAATACTCATTAGTAAGTAGTCACTGCATACAAAATCACGTGAGCACGTGACGGGTCTGTCTTGACGCCTATAGTAATTTACTTCAACACAACTGCGAGGAGAAACGTCTAAATCATTGCCCACTGGTCAGGGGAGGAGAGAAAGTTAGTTTCATTAGCCATCTTGACTTAATTAAATGGACACTATGCTTTTATCGGCAACTTTTACATGTCCCCATCATTAGAAATGAGTTATAAAAGCAATTATCAAAAACTTTTGAGCAGGTTCACATGATCCTCTTCGGTGTTTACAGACGAGCAGGGCTTGGAGGCACTTGGTTACCTGCTAGCAAGGAAAAGAACGACGCCCCAGGGCCCTCGAGTGAAGACGGGAGACCACGGCAAGCTTGTATGCAAGTGCCATCTGCCAAAAATCAGGTATCAGTGACCTGGTTCAGACACAACACTTAAAAAAGTTTCAGACTTTGCAAGGGTCTAGGCTGTAAAAAATACAAAGGCTAAAAACACAAAAAGGTTACAAAATTTTGCAAACCTAGTAAATTGAAATGAGTAAGAAAGCATAGTCGCTTGCAGGAGAAGGTTACAGAGTATCAGGTTTTTTAAAATGTAACACTGAACAGTAACAAATTCCACTTGACTACATACCTTTCTGTCCCTTTAAGGACTCACAACATGAACTTGTAAGGGTTTTCTGTGCCCAGTACTAAAAGACACATACACAGTTAATACATGACAGGTAATACTGAACGCTATACCTTACATCTTAGACGCAGCATGACAAAATGCTTAAGATATGTACAAAGACCTTGCATGATGTGGGGTTTTTTAGGGGGGTGGGAGTTAATGTTAAAAGCGTGATGACTGAAAAACATCATAAAATTTCAAGGTGAAACAGGATAATAACGAGCTTGGTAAAAAAGCCACCAGTGGTCTTCGCCAGTGAAATACTACTAAATAATTTAATGATGCGTCCTCTCGGCACCACACAACCACTGTGGTCATCTTGGTCAACTGAAAATGGGAAGGATCCCAGGTCTTGGTCACACTCTCATTTCCCGTCTTTTTCCGTGGCTGTCCAGACCATCCACGGAACACACAATTATCTTCTCAAAAAACAAACAAAATAACTCCTGGTCACTCAGAATGCTGTGAACATCTGCGCTAAAGTACGTACATGGAAAGGACAGACGGGACGACAGCCTGAAGAAGCATTTGAAGGTGGTGACGCGCGTGTAAACATACGCAGAACTCACGCATCACAGCTTTAAGGTACGGCAGCCTATTACAGGGGACACGTCACCTACTGAGTTTGATTACGACGCGGTCGGTCTCGCTGTACCAAAACCTGCTACTTAGTTCTGGACAGCTTGTAGACGTGGAAGGTCTTGTTCTGGAAGACTCGGGTGAAGTGGGCCATGTAGGAGGGCAGGTTCCTTTTGATCTCCTCACAGAAGCGAGGGTGGTCTGCGGGTTTCAAGTCGGGATCGTTCTCTCCTGGGCCGTCCATCGTCTACAAGTCAGGTGCGGAGGACAGTTATGCATCTCAAATCTTGTACAGTCAAACCTCCCCCACCCCAGGATTCAGGCTAGGTTGGTCATTCTGTCCCTTTAACTCACAAATATCTGTCATTTCGACACTGGCACACCTCTAAAGTGTGAAGATCTTTTTGCTCTATTTGAGACCTGGCAGAGATCCAAGATCTACTCCTGAGAAGAGAGGAGACGGCGCCTGTTGTTCTGATCTGGAGCGCAGGCCTGGCTGCAGAAAGCCACCTTGGTGGTCGTGCGCGCCGACGGGCAGCAGGAATCTACCACCGCACCTTGGGGGGACGGTGGTCCTGCTGATGGTTGCTCAGGGATGACGACAGAACATGCTGAGATTGTGTTTTTAGCAGCAAAATCTTTTTAAAAAATAAACTTTATGCAGAGCCCCATCATACAACTAGCCAGAGGCAGGGCTGCTCTGCTTGATGTGAATCTGGGGACCTGGAGCTCCCCAATTCTTCTCCAGCCCCTGTGGCAGTCACTAGGGTAAAACTGGGAAGAAAGCAGGGAGACCCTCAGGATGGCCGAAGAGAAAGGACCTGTATCCACCTCAGCCAGAAGCTCCGGAACAATGAAGGAAGTCACGTGAGCAGGTGGTAGGAGGAAGTGAGCAGCCGCGTTGCCTCCACAAGTCCTCAGAGACATGAAGGCACTTGCAGGGAAGAGCTGGCCCTGGAACCCGAGAGCTGCAGGAGTTCTGGGCACAAGCCCGAGGGCTACACGTGCCAACCTTGTGCCCTCATGAAGCTCCCCAAGGCTTCTTGGGGCTGTGCCAGCCGCAGGCTAAACACACTCTCCTTCTGCTGTTCAAACAGGGCACTGCGGGGCCAGAACACAAACCCTAGCATCACGCTGCTAGGGCTCCCTGTGGGAACTGGGGTCAGTTCCCTCTGCTCTGGAACCAGGAACTGCCGCTGCTGGTGTGTAACCCTGCGGACCTTGCACTTACCTCTGGCAATCCCAGGGATCTGTGTACATCTCTCTGCCTCAAGCTGGTGACTGCCACTCCACAATGTCCACCATAGCTGGCACTAACAGTGCGTGACGTGGACAAGGACCCCACTGTACCCTGCAGATCCAGGACCGTGACTGTTAGTACTACATTCCCCAGTCACTGGAACATACCCTGGAGGACCTAGGAAAAAACCTACTTGCATTTCAGATCTCCAGACCCACACCTGCCGGTGCACTATCACCGGTATAACCTGGACTCACCCTGAGGGCTGGCATACGGCTCCCTTAGCATTCTCCAATGCTGGGACTAGGGAGCTTGTTATGCTAAGAAGCCCCGAGCCCCAGCGTTAGCCACGCCCGCACAGCAGGGCTGGAGAAGGTCCGATCCCTATCGTACAGTCCAAGGGCCAAGCCACGGGGGCCAGAAGCCCTGGCACCTCTCCTGCTTGCCTGCTGGGATAAGGGGACTTCTCTCTCTGTCCCCGAGCACCAGAAACACGGTTACAGCACCAAAACCCTAGTGTGACTGACACCCAACCCTCGGGGGACTGAAGACACACATGTTCGGAAGCTCAATCCACTGCGAAGTCCTACCACTGCCTCCACAGGCTGCTGCAGACACTGCTGACTCAGATTAGCGCTGTAGAAACTACTCAGAGGCTACATTTCTGGGCTCCCTGGAACCAAAGACAAATCAACAACCGAGGTGCCAGTTCATGTTCAAGCTAAACAAAACGACTTTTCCGGCAGAACCTAGTCCATTAAAGGGAAAAAACTATCCCCCCAGATGCACAAATGTCAATGTAGGGAGACAGCACACAGGAAGAAGCAAAGGGACACAACAGAAATAGATCCTAGATCCTGATAGGAAGGAAACCTATGACATGCCTGGAAAATAATTCACAGTAGTGATCCCAAGGGAACTCCATGAGATGCAAGGGAATATGAAGAAGTGAGGAAAACAACAAATGATATGAGAAATCTAACACAGACAGAAATCATTTAGAAGAACCAAACACATTCTGCTCTGAGAACGTCCATCAGCGAAATAAAAAGTACAGCTGAGGGAGCTTCAACAACAGAACAGACCAAGGGGAGGAAAGAACTGAAATAACCCAGCCACACAAAAAGAAAAAGAACGAAAAAGAGTGCAGCCAGCTTTTGCGACACGTGGGCTGTCATTAGAACAGATATTTGTATCACAGAGATACCTGACGGAGAGCAAAAAGGCACTGAGGACCTACTGCATGAAATAATAGTCAGACTCCCAAGTCTTGACAGAAATATGTACATTAAAAAAAGGAAGCCCAGAGGACCCAACAAGATTCAACCAAAAAACATCTCCTCCAGCGCACATTACAGTCAGACTGTCAAAGTCAAGGACAAAGAGATACTCAAGGTAGAGAAAAACATCAAATTACACATCAAGGGAAATGAATACTATATCCAGCAAAGACAGATATGCTTTAGAAGTGAAGGAGAAATAAAGTATTTTGAAAATTGTTATTTATTGTTACTAACCTTGAATGTAAATAGATTAAATTCCCCAGTCAAAAAATCTAGGTTGGCTATTTCTTTTGGATTCAAAAAGAAAATAAGACCCAACTATATGCTGCCTACAAGAAACTCACTTCAGGGCCAGCACTATGGTATAGTGCATAAAGCAGTTTTGGCATCCCATGTGGGCACTGGTTTGAGTCCCGGCTGCTCCACTTCCAATCCAGCTCCATGCTAATGCACCTAGGAAAGCAGTGGAAGATGGCCCAAGTCCTTGGGCCCCTGCATCTACACGGGAAACCTGGAAGAAGCTCCTGGCTTTGCATCAGAACAGCCCCGGCTGTTGCAGCCATTTGGAGAGTAAACCAGCGGATGGAAGATCTCTCATTCTCTCATTGTTACTCTACCTTTCAAATAAGTAAACCTTAAAAAAAATGTATTTCTTGAGTTTTCTGTTGTTCTTGTTGTTGGTTTCTAGTTTTTTGCTTTTTTAGAAAAAATCATTCCACAAAAAAGATACCCACAAACTGAAGGGTTAGAAAAAGATACACTGTTGCAGATGAAAACCAAAACCAATTGGGAATAGCTATAGTCACATCAGACAAAACATACTTTAAATCAAAAACTGTAAAAAGAGACAAAGAAGGATATTATATATTGATAAAGAATCTATTCAGTAAGAAGATAAAACAATCATAAATTACCCAACACAAGATCACCCAGATATATACAGCAAACAGACCTAAAGGGAGACACAGACTTTAATACAATAATAGTGGGGACTTTACCACTCCACTGTCATCAATCATCCAGAGAAATTCAACAAATATACTTCAGAGGTAAACCACACCACTGAGCAAATTTACAGAACATTTCACCCAACAGCTACAGAATATACATTCTTCTCGTCAGCACATGGAATATCTTCTAGGACAGACCATATATTAGGCCACGAATCAAGTCTCAGTCAATTTCAAAAGACTGAAATCATACCATGTATCTTCTCAGATCACAAAAGCAAAAAACTAGAAACCAACAACAAGAACAACAGAAAACTCAGGAATACATGGAAATTAAACAACATGCTACTGAATGACCAAGGGGTCATTGAAGAAAAGGAAATAAACTTGCTCAAAACAAGTGAAAATGAAAACATATTAAGACCTGTAGGATACAGCAAAAGTAGTAGTAAGAGAGAAGTTTATAATAAGTGCTTATATCAGAAAAAAACAGGAAGCTCTTAAATAACCTATCTAGTGATTTTTCAAACACAGAAAAAAGAAGAATTTGGGGTTAAAGTCCAAATTAGCAGGAGGTAAGAAATAAGAATCAGAACAGAAATACATTAAATTGAAACTTAAATATGACAATTTAACAAAATAGGAAACTGGATTTTTTTTTTTTTTTGACAGGCAGAGTGGACAGTGAGAGAGAGAGACAGAGAGAAAGGTCTTCCTTTGCCGTTGGTTCACCCTCCAATGGCTGCCACGGATGCCGCGCTGCAGCCGGCACACCGCGATCGTCTGATGGCAGGAGCCAGGAGCCAGGTGCTTTTCCTAGTCTCCCCATGGGGTGCAGGGCCCAAGCACCTGGGCCATCCTCCACTGCACTCCTGGGCCACAGCAGAGGGCTGGCCTGGAAGAGGGGCCATTGGGACAGAATCCGGCGCCCCGACCGGGACTAGAACCCGGTGTGCCGGCGCCGCAAGGCGGAGGATTAGCCTGTTGAGCCATGGTGCCGGCCTGGATTTTTTTTTAAAGAAAATTAATAAGCCTTTAGCCAAACTAACAACAACAACAAAAAAAACCCTCAAAATTAGAGATGAAAAAGGAGATTTTACAGTTAAAACCACAGAAATAAAAAGGATCAGAAGAAACTAGTATGAACAACTTATATGCTAACAATTTGGAAAAACATGAAAAAAATAAACTGGATATATATAACCTACAAAGGATAAATCAGTAAGACAAAATCTAAATAGGTCCTTAATAATCAACAGGATTGAATCAAAAGTTAAAAGTCTTCCATCAAAGTTCAGATACTGATGGCTTTAAAAAATAAAAAAGACATGTAAAGGAAAACTGACTCCCACGATTTTTCAATCTATTCCAAAACACTGAAAAAGAAGGAACTCTGACAAACTCTTTACAAGGTCAGAATCAGTGATACCAAAGATACCAAAACCAAAAATACAACACAGAAAGAAAACTTTTGACCTATTCCTTGATGAACATAGATGCAAAAATATTAGCAAGTCAAACCCAGCATTATATCACAAAAGATCATGCATCACAATCAAGTGGGATTTATCCCTGATATGCAAGGGTGGTTCAACATATGCAATTCAATAAATGTCATAAATAACATCAAGAGAATAAAGAAAACCCTAAGATCATCTCAACAGATGCAGAGAAAGTATTTACCAAGATTAAACATCCCTTCTTGATACAAACCTTCAATGAATTAGGTATAGAAGAAAGATACCTCAAAATTAGGTGATACGTGACAAACCAATAGCTAATATACTGAATGGGGAAATGCTTCCAGCTCTTCCCTTCAGATCTGGAATAAGACAAGGATATCCACTTTCATCACTCACATTCAATACAGTATTGGAATCATTAGCAAGAGTGATCAGGTAGGAGAAAAATGGCATTGAAACTGAAAGGAGAAAGGAAGCTGAGTGTGGTTCTTTAATTGTGACAGATACTGATGTGAGATGTTAATAGGGAAAATGGGGTGAGGCTATATGGGAACTCTGTATTATACCACGATTTGCATTTTGTAAACTTAAAGCTACTCTGAAGTAAAGTGTTAAGGTGCAAAGGTACAGAGTTCTGCAGACTCTAAGAGAGAGTGAACACTCGATTCGTAGTCGGATTCTAGTAAAGTATGAAAAGGTGACTTAGGAGCCCAGCAGGAAGCCCGCCCGCCCAGAGCAATAGGTCACGCTCACGTGTCCGTTGGCGACGTCCAGCAGGTCCCGGAGCCGGCAGCCCCGGTGGTGCCTGCGCTCGTAGCAGATGCTGTCTTCCAGGATTACGTAGTCAGTGCCGAAGGACCTCAGGAGGGCGTGCACTTCCTCTGGGGACCTCTTTGCATATATCTGGTAGACCTGCAAAAGAGAGAAAAATGGTATAGGACAAAATAGCTCTAAACTGCTGGGCAGCGGATTCAGGAACATGTAGGGTGGGACCTCCCAGAGGGGCTGAACTGAACCAAACACCCAGGTGTCCTCCCTCCTTGCCCAGGCCACTGTCGTACACCCTCATCTGCATTTTGATTGACCCATCTGTTTCTAAAAGAACCTAACAACTACTTAGCCTGGGATGAGGAGTGGGGCATGCCGAATACATCCGGCTTCAGAATTACGGACATGATCATCATTCGATGCCAGTTCTGGGAAAGCTCCACCCAGGCAGGCACACGGCTGAGGGGGGGGTGTCTGTCACAGCAGCAGGGACTCCTGTCTTCCCAGTCGGAGGGCCTGGCTTTAGGTTCTGGCCCCATTCCTGGTTCCGGTTTCCCACGGGTGCGTACCCTGGGTGATGCTCGAGTGGTTGGGCTCCTGCTACCAAGATGCAAGACCTGGACTGCATTCCTGGCTTCCAGCTCTGATCCCAGCCCAGCCCAGCCCCAGCCGTGTGGGGAATGAACCAGTAGACAGGAGTTCTCTTTCTCTGTGTCTCAAAGAAATTAATGAATTCAAAAGAAAACTCAGTACGACACAGTCTCTTCCTCGGACTAAAATGATCCATAGGGGTGATGGTCCAGTCTGGGGAGAGAGACGCAGCTGCTGGTAACGTCATGTGGGGAACGGATCCCTGTAGGGCCCTGGTCCCGAGGTGGTGCACCACAGGTTGCTTCATCACTGCTCTGCTGCAGCTCCCTTGATCAGGAGACCCGAGACCTCATCTCTACCTCTCATTCCTCCCTCCAGCAAGAGCAACTTGCAGCACCAGCACCTTCCACCTGCATGGACGCAGACACCGGGTGTCCCACGTCCGGGACCCCGCACTGGGGAGAGCGTGCACATACACATTGGTGAATGGAATATTGCTTCCTCGGCTGCCCCCTGACTTCTAATGACAGGCTCCTGTGAAAGGGACTCGGTGTGAGGACCTAATTCAGTGTAATATGGTAGGGACACGAGCTGCTTCTCCTGCAGAAACTGAAGTCAACAAGACCTCAGACTGAAAGCATTCCTAGGACTCGGAGATGTCAGTGTTAGGGCATAGCAGTGGGGACCTGGACAGGACTGAATCTTGGAGAGCGGGCTGCACAGGGCTCTCTCTGCACTTGATCTGTCCTGTCTGCAGCTCTCTGTAGGGAGCCAGGGACACCGTCACCACTTGCCTTGATCCTTCTAGTTAGAGCTGAGAGGCGTGGGTCAATCAAAAAATTCACATTTTAGCAGGTCTCATCATTCTCATGAATTGCTGGGTATTTGATACAAATCATTTGCTTTAAGGCTCATCAAACCCCACCTCAGAAAGACTGTCTCAACAGCTTTTCAACTACCTGCATTAAGAAGTGACAACATGAAACCCTCTCAAGTTTGAAGCCTTGCTGGAGAGGAGCAGGGGGACACAGATACTCTGAAATGGCAACAAGAACATGAACTGACAAGACGTGTGCAGAGGGCCTTGAGACAATGCCTGCACCCTCTCACCCGGCAGTTCCACACCCAGGAATCTGAAGCACAGATAGATACAGACTGTGCTGAGAAAGAATGATACAGACAGAAACACAAGTTTAACACCTGGAGTACTGTCTATAGAATTGCATAGACAGGAAATAGCCTGAACAGTTAAATAAAACGCGCTACATCCACATAACAATATCATGAAGCTTTAGAAATAAGAAGGGGAGGGGGACCTGGCATAGCAGTTAAGATGCCACTTGGGATACCTACATCAACATCAGAGTGCCTGCTCCACCTCTGCTTCCGATCCAGCTTCTTCTAATGTGCACCATGGAAAGCAGCCTGGGCCTCTGCAAACCGCATGAGGGACCTAGACTGAGATCTGGGCTCCTGGCCATCGCAGGCATTTGGGGAGTGAACCAGTGGGTGGAGGAACCTCTCTCTCTTTTGAATAAAATGAAAAGACATAAACATAACAACTGTGCAATATTGCAGCATCATGTATCAGTGCCAGTTTGAATCTTGGCTGCTCCACTTCCGATCCAGCTCCCTGCTAATGTGCCTGGGAAAGCAGCAGAGGAGGACTCAACTACTTGGGCCCTGCACCCGCATGGAGACCTGGATGAAACTGCAGGCTCCTGGCTTCAGCCCGGCCCCGCCCCAGCCATCATGGCTGTTCGGGAAGTGAAGCAGCACATGGCAGATCTCTATCACTCTGCCTTTCAAATAAAATCTCATTTTAAAAATAACAAATACGCTATTAATATACTGATATAGAATGAACTAAAAAACCTAAGTATGTTCCTTTCTGTATTCTGGATGTAAGCCTGTTCCCTAAAGTTCCCTGACTGGGGAACACGGTCCTCGGCATGGTGTCATGAAAGCTCATGGAACCCTGTAGAGGTGAGGTGGTGGGAAGACCATGCACTGGGGGCTGCCGCAGAAGGGAGCACCTGTCTCCTGCAGCTGAGCTTTCCCAAGAGCAGGTTGTTGGAAAAGCCTGAGTCTGACCCCTGACTCTTGCTGGCTTCCTGTTTCAAGACATGGCTTCTCCTCTGACATGTGCTTTGTCAGCTACAATGGGGCCTTGGCCAGAGCCACACTATATGGACTTCAAGCCTCTACACCCCCCCCCTTTTTTTTTTTTTTGACAGGCAGAGTGGACAGTGAGAGAGAGAGACAGAGAAAGGTCTTCCTTTTACCGTTGGTTCACCTTCTAATGGCCGCCGCGGCCGGTGCGCTGCGGCCGGCGCACCGCGCTGATCCGATGGCAGGAGCCAGGAGCCAGGTGCTTTTCCTGGTCTCCCATGGGGTGCAGGGCCCAAGCACTTGGGCCATCCTCCACTGCACTCCCGAGCCACAGCAGAGAGCTGGCCTGGAAGAGGGGCAATTGGGACAGAATCCGACGCCCCGACTGGGACTAGAACCCGGTGTGCCGGCGCTGCAAGGTGGAGGATTAGCCTATTGAGCCGCGGCGCCGGCCTACACCTCTTCTCTTTATTTATGTTATTTTAAAGATTTATTTATTTGAGAGGTAGAGTTAAAGATGATGAAAGGGAGAGACAGAGAGAAAGGTCTTCCGTCCATTGGTTTGCTCCCCAGATGGCCACAACCAGAGCTGGGCCAATCCGAAGTCAGGAGCAAGGTGCTTCTTTCTGATCGCCCATGTAGGTACAGGGGCTCAAGCACTTGGGCTATTTTCTACTACTTTCCCAGGCCATAGCAGAGAGCTGGGTTGGAAGAGGAGCAGCCGGGTCGCAAACCGGCGCCCATATGGGATGTCGGTGCCACAGGCAGAAGATTAACCTACTTCGCCACAGAGCCACCCCTAAATCTCTTCTCTTTATAAAGTTAGTCTGCCTCAGGGATTTAGTTATGGCAACAAAAAACAGACTAATACATTGTAACTTCTGTTATAAAAAACAAAAGGGGGGGGCTGGTGCTGTGGTGTAGCAGGGTAAAGCCGCCGCCTGCAGTGCAGGCATCCCATGTGGGTGCCGGTTGGAGTCCCGGCTGCTCCACTTCCGATCCAGCTCTCTGCTATGGCCCAAGCCCTTGGGCCCCTGTACCTGCATGGAAGACCCGGAAGAAGCTCCTGGCTTCTGATCAGCGCAGCTCTGGCCATTGCGGCCAGTTGGGGAGTAAACCAGCGGATGAAAGATCCCTCTCTCTCTCTCTCTGCCTCTCCTTCTCTGTCTTTTTCAAATAAATAAATAAATCTTTAAAAAAATTATCTGTCTCTTGGAAGGAAAACCAGTAGCTGGAATACAGGATTGGGGGAGGACACTTTTCACTATATTCCCTTTTGCATGTTCTTAATTTGAACTTTGTGGCTATATTATCTATTTTTTTTAAAAGACATTTATTTGAAAAGCAGAGTGACAGAGGAGAGCAAGCAAGCGAGAGCTCTTCCATCTACTGGTTCACTCCCCAAATGGACAGAACAGCTGGGGCTGGCCAGGCTGAAGCCAGGAGCCAGGAGCCAGGAGCCAGGAGCCAGGAACTCCATCTGGGTTTCCCAGCTGGTTGGCAGGGGCCCAAGCAGTTGGGCCATCATGGGCTGCTCTCCCAGGCAATTAGCAGGCAGCTGCATCAGAAGCGGAGTTGCTGGGACTAAAACGTGGCACTCAGATTCGGGATGCCAGTGTTCCAAGCTGCAGCTGTGTCACGATGCCTGCCCTGAAATATCTATAGTTATCTAACAACAGAGCACGTTAGAAATGGTCTATTACAAACGTGACAGGTATGGCTTGACTCCCTCTCCTTCCCTCTCCAGGCCTGGTTCCCAAATGCTCTCTTTTGTGCATCTCAAGGTGTTTATCTTCTGGTTTTTTCTCACAGTCAGGGGAAGGTGTGTGGTGTCAGCAGCAAGCCCTTACTAGTGGGGGCAGCCTGAAACCCAGAATCAGGAGGCACAAACCCTGTGCAGTGACAAGCATGAAGCCCATCTCTGCCAAACTCAGAGCGGCCTACGAGAAGTGGGGAAAGGCGCCCGGGCCCTCACCGCTCTGGTCCGCTCTCGCAGGCTGTTGTCCTCGTAGTGTGGGTGGTTGGTCAAGGTCCGCCCCGTGCACAGCTTCACTCCGGCCAGCAACTGCATGCTTCCAGCAAACACAGCCTTTCTTGGGGTGTTAGATCTAAAAGATTTTAGACTGAATTAACCCCACTCCTAAGGGTTCCTCAAAGACATCAAAAAAGACAGTATCTCCCTTTCAGAACTACCCAGCCATGATAGGGAACAGTAAGAGCTGCAAAACAAAACACAGAGGTTGCTTGGGTCCTGATTTGTACGCAAACTACTTGACAAAATTTGCGTGTCTGTTTCCAACCGGTCACCAGAGCAGCAGTCGGGAAGCTTGTACAGCAGTGATTGTGACGGGTCTGCTTCTCTAATGAATTCTTAGGAGGCCTGCAGCACAGCGCCTGGGGTTCCCAGGCTGAGCCCACTATCCGTTCTCGCTGTTGTCCGCGGAGGAACAGATTCTAACAGAAAGAGCTCAGAAACCGTTGCTGCTTCTTTGCATTAAACGTAAATAAAAGGGTGCCCAGGGTAAAGTGTAACAAATGATAGAGCCAGGAACTACAGGTGATCTTGAGTTAATTCCAGGATTTTTGTTTAGGTCAGACCCCCCTCTCCCCCGATACCACCATAAATGACTCTAAAGGAAAACAGGATAGAAATCAAACGTGGAAAGATGCTGCCACAATAAGTATCTTACTACTGAGTATGGAGACAGTCATGATTTCTGAGATACAAACACATTTCACACATCCCACTTCTGTAGTCCTGGATCATGAAAACCTGTATCATGTGGTTTACGGAACACAGGGCATCCTAGCATCAAATCACGCCTCACTTTCCAGCTACCACCAAGGTAGGATTCTCTGCCTTTGAGTGGGGTGTGATGGACAGTGATGGAGAACCAACCAAAGGCTTCCAAAATGCAGTCAAAGCATCTGTCCTTCTCCCCCCTGGAAAAAAGAATCCCAGTCACAAGTTTATTGCCCTGCAGGAGGTGTTATTTTGGCATGGAGAATGCAACAGCTCTGTCCAGTAATTCTCCTCAATGCTAGGTCCATTGGTAATGCTGTGGGATTAAGTGGTTAGCCTTGGGTTCAGAAAGAGGTCTCTGCCTGCTGGGCTGAGCTGAACGACGCGGACAGCTGTGAAGACTGCATCTGAGAGCATCGACACCCAACGCCCTCTGCAGGGAAAGTGGGGGCCGCTGCCTTCCTGTCTCTGTGGGGAACAAGGCAGGCACTCGCTCTGGCGCGGAGGGCCCTGAGAAGCCGCGCCACGCACACGCAGCCCACCACGATGTTCTAGCCATGCCAACGGGACGGAGAGGCCACAGTGCGAACGCTCTTCGGTGGAGGCCTCTGGCTGTCTATGAGCAGACAATGTAAGCTGTGATGCGTACAAGGAATTTACTTCTGAAAAATTCAAAGTTCTCTTCTACAATGACACTCTTGGTTGCTCATGTTCCAACACGCCTTTGTAAGTGAGGAACAGAGTGGACGGAATGACAGAGCGCAGGGGCCTCACCCTCCCTTGCCCAGGTCGGGTCTGGGATGTGGACTCAGTGGAGCAAGGCTCTGCCTGAGCGTGGCTGCACTTGACAGGCTGGCATCATTCTGACAATGAGGCCCAGGGGCACAAGAACAGATGTTTGCTCTGTCCCTCTTACATCACCACCTCTACCACAAATCTGACATCGGTCCCACCCTGTCAGAGAAACAGGGTTTCCATGAAAACATGTGAAGGTGCACAGAGCTCCTTGGTGAAAGAGTTTATAGAAATTTCGCTAATTCAAACAACGCTGTCTCTGGGCCTTTATATACTGTGCTACCATCACTTACAGTGTACTGTTAGGTGCTAAAGAGAATCAGTCTGAACAAAGTGCCATCACTTGCCCAAGTCACTGTCCCACATGCTCCCAACTGGCATCAGCACTCCACTGTAACAAATGATACACTGACATCGCACATTAGTGCCAAAAAGTGGCTGTCTCTGGGTCCTCTGAACTAGACATATTTGGACAGATTTAGAAGGTAGGGAGCAAATGAGTCTGGTTGCCCTGCCTGGCACTGCGCGAGCTCACAGGGTGCATGATCCTGGCTCGAGTCTTTTTACGGCTTTAAGATGCCAAGCCGCTCTTTCCACACAAAAGACAAACCCAGCAGCTGGGCACACAACATCCATTCAAATCACAAGCCTGTCTTGGCATCACTGCTTTGCATGCCTAACAGGAATCAGCACCAAGATGCACGGAGCTGTTCACAGTGTGCATCTTACAATGACAGCAGCAGTGGCTGAGGAGAGGCCTTGCTGTCTGTTCGCTGCCACGGACCAAGGCTGCAGCCTGCTTCCTGGGCTCTAAGTGGAACACCGATGAGCTGCAGGGTTCATGAAGGCATCAGTGTCCAAAGTCCTGAACTGCTCACGGGAGACTTACAGTTACGTTACAAATATGACTTACAAAGTTCTATTATGGAGGGACCACTATGTTAGGTGAGCAAACATGGTCGGGATAACCTGTCTTCAAGAAGCTTATCAGCTAACAGAGCCAGACTCAGCTCCTGTTATAGGCAAATCCTTCAAAATACACCAGTAATGGGCCTACTGCATCTTACTAATGCTTGCTGTGGGCCTTTAGCTGTTCTGGAAATGAACACAGCAGGCATTAGGATGCTCTCTCTTCAATACACTCCAAGAGCACTTCAGGGGCTCCTACCTCTAACCCCTTGGCAGGCATACCCCCAACACCAGCAGGGGAGCCACTGGCAGGTGGTGGGAGGTGCTATGCCATATGAATGCTCACAGAAAGTTAGGAAAACTGGAATTTGTTAATTTTTCTTCTCAGCAAAAAACTCGGAAAGTTTAAAAAAATACTAATCCGTTTAAAGTGTTAGTGCAATAACCTTTTGGATTGTTAACATACTCTTTTCACTAAGACCCCGGGTTTAATTTGAAAGCAATACAATTCGAGTTCCTTAACGTCTGTAAAATGAATTAGACATAATACTTCTTTGAAAACTGTGGACTTCCGAGGCTAGCACGGATGACTCTGTTGGACCTGCTTTTATATCCTGGCCTCATGGTGAATCTGGGACATCACACTGCTACTTTAAATATTTAAACCTAGAGCAAAGCAAATGCAAAAGAGAAAACCACAGCAAAGTGGAACAAGATGGAAAGCAGTCATGTATTTCTCTAAACTTTGGAAAACCTATATAAACTGTATGTTACGCTTTCTGTAGTGAACTTCACAGGCTAAATGCAAAGGGAGTCTTTGTCCTTAGCTTCCACGGTGCACAATGACAGAACGCTGGGCATTCTTCCTCCACAGAGACTTTGGCCACAGTTTGGGCTCTGTCTCTAAGGTGGCTAATGTGCTCTTAACCATTGAATGACACTTCTCTATTATGGGAAAACAAAGCAATTTTTACAAATGTTTGAATAAATGATGTATAAAATGAAAGGATAATTTGTTTTCACAGCTCTCTGCCAAGCTCCATAGCAGGCTGCCCAACCTGCAAACAATTTATTCTGCAGGAAATGTCACTAAACGATGACAAGGACTCACAGGTCAAACGGATTTACATTATATAATTTAAATGTCATTCCAGGAAGACCTGATGGCATTTTGGACAAATAATCTCATTTATTTTTGAAGCTCTAAGCTTCAACAAGTTAATTACTGTTGAACTAATGGGTAAACTGAGCATTATAATGTTATTTGTGAACATTTGCTTTATCTACACTTCAAAAATGTATACAATTATGCAAGTGCTACAAAATGATTCATTAACTATAAAAGAGGTTTAAAGGCATTGAAGGTCTGAAGTTAGCTGCCATCATGTTTTAAATATACAATAATTCTTTCTGCCTTGAGTAAGAAATGTGAAAGGAGTCCGGCACATTGTTTCTCAGTCCCACTGCAGAAACGCTGCACACGCGGCTTTGCTCCTGGAGAGAAGCTACTTCTAGTGAAAAAAAATCCCTGGAAGTCAAGGAGTCAGAACATCAGACCTCAAAACACTCACATCTGCAGGCTTAGCTTTAACTGCGTAACGTCAATGAAAACTTTCAGGAACCCAAAATGAAGTGCTCGAGGACATAAAGGAATGAGGGGTGTACCAGACTGTAGGCACGCTTGGCCTCGTGGAGCCAGTGTGCTCTCCAATCACCCCTCAGCCCTGCAAGTGTGCTGCGCAGTCCATGGAAACACACCTGGAGTCCTGACCTCTGACTCCAGGAAACATGACCAGCAAAGGGGAGGTGTGACCTCAGGGAGGCTCGTGGACCACAGTGCACTGTGCAAAGCAGGCAGCCTGGTAAGCCTGGGCCAGCAGCATGGGAGGCACGTGGCTTCTGACCCCCTGTTCTCACAGGAGGGGCAGCTGGAGCGACCACATCCTGGGAGCCTGATTTCAACAAAATATTCTTGTAGATCAAAATGTCATTAATTGAAGAGTCAAAAATGTCCTTGTAAAAAAGAAAAATTTAATTCCTAAAAATCCTTGGTTTTATACTTAAATCTCTGTGCCTTTAAGGAAGGCAGAAAACAGTATTTTGTATGACTAAAAATTAGAACCCTAAAAAAACTTCCCACTAAACCTGTTAAGCCTCTGGAAATCTTAATCCGCTGTAGACAAGAATACAGAAGAAAAGAATGAAGCCAGCAGCAACTGAGATGAGGCTCGATGTTGACGCTAACGAAGAGGCACTTACGTTAGCTCACTACCACAAGTTTACATGGTTAACACAGTGCCCCACATATATGTAGCACATATGCAATAAATACCTACTGAACTATATTAAGTACAGGACTTCAGGGGCCGGTGCTGTGGTGCAGCAGGTTACGCTGACATGTGCAGTGCCAGCATCCCGTATGGGCACCGGTTCGAATCCTGGCTGCTCCACTTCCAATCCAGCTCCCTGCTAATGTACCTGGGAAAGCTGCAGAAGATGGCCCAAGTGCTTGGGTCACTGCATCCATGTGGGAGACCCAGAAGAAGCTCCTGGCTCCTGGCTTTGGCCTGGCCCAGCTGTGGCCATTGTGGCCCTTTGGGGAGTGAACCAGCAGATAGAAGATCTCTCTCTGTCTCTCCTCTCTCTCTCTGTAATAAATAAATTTCTTTCAAATAAATAAATCTTTCAAAAAAAGTACAGGACTTCAGAAGTAAAGAGCTTCATATAACACAGCTTCAGTGTTGTCACAGAAATCCAAATTCCATGGCTATGACCTCAGATTAATGTTGTCACCCTAAAGCGGTGCCCTTGATTTCTCCCTCAGGCCTATAAAAGATCACACTGGGCCCACAACAGGGAAAGAAAAGCACTAATTCTGGCTGAGGCTACGGCATCCTTCAATCTGCCCTGGAGGTGGAGAGGCCCTCGGTGACTACGTAGAAAGCCCACATCTCCAAACGGAAGCCCAGTGTCCCTGCAGTACAACCGTGCTGCCTAACGCAGGTGTGAGGGTTGATCAAGTCCATGAGGCAGAGGCTGGGAAGTGACGGATAATCTTCTTCCAGTGCCTCACATCACAGTTGTCCTGGGGTTCCCACAGTTACTACTTCTCCAGTACAGTCCCCACCCTGACCCCTGTCCCGACCCCTGTCCCAATAGATGCCATCATGGCTACAAGGTCGGAAGACAGACGGCTATGTGCGCTTTGGCTGTCTGAGAGCAGAGTGGACAGGATGGAGACACCTGAGATGTCCCAACCGGCAGTGCTGGGTCCCGGGTGGGGGGTCCCGTGGCTGCTGTCAGACACACTCCTCAGTCTTCCCCAGGCACAGATCAACCGCCCTAGCAGCACGGGCACTGGGCTACCAATCAAAGTGGCAAAGTCAAAGTTGAAGGTCGCATTCCATGTTTCAGAAACAAGAAACCAGGGTGGGTGAGAGGAGCATTAAGTACGTTCACTGGTGTTTGGAACCGGAGCCAGACCAGAGCTGATTTAAATGTTGATTTAAACAAACATATTTTGTGTCTAAATAGACACTCTTTTGGCATACATTCATCATCACTTAAGCTTATTTCACAAACATGCCTAGCAGCTATTTTTACAAAAATGGCAATTTACATCTGAAGAACTTTAGGGGATAACAGGCGAGACCAGAGTACAATGGAAGAAATTCGGGGAGAAGGGGACAATACAAATCCTTTAGCTTCTGAGAATTAAAAAAAACCAGTCAAGATCGTAAGCCTGAAAGGTACTACCCACCGAGAGGAACCGAGTCAGAGGAGGAGCTGAGGAACCAAGACCCCATCCCAAGAGAGGGGCCATCGGCTAACCTGCTGTCGTCCTCGCACGTGGAATACTCTCTCACCCGCGTTACTCCTGCTACTTCCCTCTGAGGGAGAGCACGGGAACAGTGACACCACAGCCCAGCAGCCCGGTCTGAGATGGCCGAGGACAAGCTGTGGCTCTGCTAGAATCCCTTCTTCACAACTCCGGGGAACTGCTCAAGGCTGTGGGTGCTCACAGTGCTCATCCAGGCAGATCTGGAGGACCCGCTGCCTCCAGGATGCCCTCAGAAAGTGGGGGTCCCCCGGCATTAATTTCAGTAATATGCACACTTGCATCATATTAAAAACAGAAAATACCCGCCTCCCCTGCAGGTGCACTTGTCATAAATCTCCAGCTGACTGTGGTTAATGCAAAAGTAATTAGCACTCCGTCACACGAGTAACTTTCCTATATACAATACATACTGAAGGAATTATTTACTCTGTATAACTGTCTGCCATGATTTAAAATTAAATAAATAAAGACAAAAAGCACAGCTTAGCAATTCTCAATGCTGGAAATATGTGAAAAATTATTCTCATTGCATTCTGTCCAACTGGGTCCAACATTGGGACCAATGCCACATATATATTTTAGACATAAATCTCTATAAAATCTTGTGTATTGCACTCAAGAGACCTACGCTATCAAACATTTACCATCTCTTACTACACAAGCAGTGCTAAACTGTACTGGTTAGTAAACATTAGTCATAAACAAGTGCCAATAAGGCCACTAAAACTCTAAGGGATGGAGACAATGCAGCCAATGCGTCCAGATTCTGTCACATCTATTTACACGTAAATAATCACACTGCTGCTATTTGGCTGTAAAGCAGGACAAGACAGTAGTGCAGGCATGGGAGGGCTGTTTGGGTAGAAAAGTTGATTTTTGCTGGTAGGAGGCAGGTTTCACAAACAAAGCTTTGGAATGCGCGAGTCTCATTCCAATGCTGAATGCTGAGGCCCAGCAAGGGGGTGTAGGCAGAAATAAGAACAACAGGATACTAACCAGGGGAAAGCTCCAGTTTTAGTATCTCAGACTTTCTAGGCCTAGGCTTGGGCAATGACTACTTAAAGTGAAATCTGCACTCAGCTCTTCTGTCTCTGGTGAACTGTGCTTCCCAATGTGATTTTAGAATAATTGACAAGGAAAGAAGACTTTCAAGTGTCAGCATTAACAGAAAATGTGAGTGGCATTAAAAAGAAAACAATATACATAAAATTGGGAGGGAATAAGTAACTTCATCACAGGTGCTAAATAACATTTTATTTCCATTTCTGTTCAAATTCTACTCCCTGATCCTGTTTGCATCTCTAAATGAGTATTTTCTTCATAAGATGTTGTTGGAAAGAATTATTTTTGAATAGAAATAAGTTATTTCCAAATACAGTTTGTTAAAGAAAAATTCAATAAAAATGAATATTTTTTCACAGTTAGATTCAGGAAAAAACAAAAACAAAAAACCCCCAAAAAACAAATAAGGTCTACAGTGACTCTTAAAAGGCACTTAAAATTTTAAAGATTAAAAAAAAAATCCTCTTACTTAATCCAGTTCATCAGCTCCACTGTATCTGGGTCATAGAATTCTCTCAACTCGGAGAGTTCATCCATCATTCCTGGCCAGAACTGAAATTAAAAACAAAACAAAAACAAAATCCACCCCTATACCCACAACTATCACTAAGAGTAAATGAAAACAAAAGAGACGCTGCATTTAACTTGTGAGCTAAATAAACACGGCAACTGCAATGTAAAACTACTTCACTCTGTGGTCAACTCTCCTAGCACAATGGGCTAGAATTCTGAGTAAAGTTCCTGAAATTATCTTGAGCTGAAGCTAATTAGGACTAGAGGTGTTGTCAACTTTTAAAAATGAGCTTTATTTTACTCTAATAAAAATCCTGTTGTATGGGGGCTAATATCTAGTACAACATGACTGTGCTTTGACAAGAGTACCAGCCACTGGAAAGCCCATGGTGTGTCATTATCTAAATCTGTGCAATCTACCCTTAAATGCAGAAGCTACCCCACGGGAGACAGTACCACTTTTATAGCTGCAAAAATGCTTCTGAACACAGGATCTCATTCTGTCCTCAGGCAGCGCCATGGGGACTGGCTTCTCATTTTACAAATTACAGAGGCTGGCTCAGACAGTGAGGTAGCTTGGCCAGGTCACAGCGCTAGGCACTAGACCTGACTCTAAACCCAGCCCCCTTTTCAATACACAATGTCACAATCACACTTTTTGCACTAGACATTTGGTCAAACGGTTTGGCATGCAGGAATGTGACTGCGGAACAACAGGAGAGGAAGTTCTGAGAGCCGGACTCTGGCAGCTGCTGCTCTGATCACTGTGTTCACAACACTGCTCCCTCCTGCTCACTTTCACTTACTTAAGGCCACGGAGACACAATATGAAAATTACACTCTGAGTCCACTACTCAGCCAACGTAACTTAACTCTGTGTGCTCCAACAGTTAATTCTTAAACAAGTCTATCAAATGAGAGTTGAACTGTTCAACCAGCTACATCCTAAGGTTCACTGTAGAATTCATTCCACATACTGGCACAGAAGACCAATGAGAATGTACCTATGCTTCACTGGTGTAGAAAACCCAATCATTTAATTGATGAACCACTAAGCAGACCCAAAGTAACCAATGACTGGTTTGTGGCTGGGATTTGGCCTGACAACTTTCCTAGCCTGTCCACTCACGTCTGGCTGATTTTCACTGCTCCTTCACATCTTGTTTCCTAGGCAGGTGAATCAGAGAAACTGCTGGGGATGGACTCAGGGGGCAGCCCTTCTGGTTCTAGTTTTTGGAAGAGATCAAGTAAAAATTTCTGATTAGCTGATAGCTTTGTAATGTTTCAATAGTCCATTTCCCCTATGAATCTGAAAAATCAATAGAATACCAGCTTTATGATAACATGCTCCAATTCTTTCAGGATAAAGCATTTGAAATCTGTGAATCCAATGAGTATTAGATCCTTTTACAGTTCGAAAGTTGCTGCCATTAATTCTGACAATGTTAAAACCTATTAACAGTGCCGTGGCAAACTCTTTAAATGATGTGAAAGTAAGTGCTAGATTAACTAAATGCTGTTTTCAAGCAATCAGCAGCATATGTGGGATTTTAGCAATCCAAAGAAGTTAAGGCCAGAATAGTAAGTTCATTAAACTCTTGACTCCAGAGAGGAGACTAGTACATGCTTTTCCTTTTTAATAGGATTACCCTAAAGAGAGATACAGCAAAATTGGCATTATGAGCACGAAATCTGGAAACTCTCATCACAAATGCTATGTAAAACTCAAATCAGGCTTTGAAATGAATTCACTTTACTTACATATAAATCAGTAAGAACTGGAATAGCTAAAAAGCAGATTTGGTTTCAGGGTAACCCTTAATACCCGTGACATCCTTATTTTCTCTGAAATCTTCTATTTCACAGGTTTTGAGGAGATTTTGAGGAGATTCGCACTGTTTTATGCAGTGAAAACCGCAAACACTCCAGTCTCTCCTGAAGCCCCACGCTAGCTGAGGGAGATGAGGGTCCCATCCTTTGGAGTTTTCTTTAAAACACGAACTCCCCAACGAAGGGAAAATCTACAAGGACTTCCTAGAGCTGATGGGCCTGAGTGCTATCCCTGGTCCATCTCTACAGCAGTTGTTCTCAAAAGGAATGAGGGGAGGGCTTCTGTCCCCCTCATCCCACCCCAACTGCACCCCGCCCCAGGCCCTGGGGGATGGCTGGCAATGTCTGGAGACCTTCGTGGCTGTGGCACTGGGCAGTATTAATGGCGTCTACCGGGTGGAAGGTGGGCATGCTGCTAAACATCCTGCTACACACAGGGCAGTGCCCTGTCGCAATGTCCACACTACAGCGTGGGCCTTAACCCCGACGGCGCATCAGCATCCCTGGGAGGCCTGGTTCTAACCAGAACGTCTGCACTGTTTTCGGAGCTTCTGATTCAGCAGGCCTGGGGCAGGTCCCAAACATGTGGCTCTAACTGGCCCTCAGGTGACGCCGATGCTGCTGGTCAGGGGCCACACCACACAGCCCAAGGCTCTACACAGTCTGCTTCTTGGTCAGTGTCTTCCTCATTCTCATCAAGGAAAGAGACCTAAGTCCTAAGATAGATAGCTTTCAAGAAAATCAAGACAGTTTCAATAAACAGCTGAGGCGTGAAAGAACTTGGCCTCCAGAGCTACAGACAATGACGAAGGCTGTTGTAGTTCACATGAAGAGTTGTCTTTCCTGTGAGGGTATCTGAGCCCTTAAAATCAATGTGTAGGGGTGCCTTACTCCTAAACAAACCCTTTGACATCTAAGTTGCTTTCCAGATGATTTAAGAAGTTTTGTTTTGAAATGACATTAGAGCAATAAAATTCCCAGCTGCAGGGAGGTAGAGATCAATTTCCATGTTTTCCCACCTCTGAGAGTTACCAGGGAGCTCTATACTAGTAACTGTTTGGATACAACATGATTTTTTGAAATATCTACAATGTGGGGCTGGTGATATGGCTCAGCTGGTTAATGCCCTGGCCTGAAGCACTAGCACCCCATATGGATGCCGGTTTGAGACCCAGCTGCTCCACTTCCAATCCAGCTCTCTGCTATGGCCTGGGAAAACAGTAGAAGACGCCCCAAGTGCTTGGGCCCCTGCACCCACATGGGAGACCCAGAGGAAGCTCCTGGCTCCTGGCTTCAGATCGGCACAGCTCCAGCCATTGCAGCAATCTGGGGAGTGACCCAGCAGATGGAAGACCTCTGTCTCTGCCTCTCCTCTGTCTGTGTAACTCTGACTTTCAAATAAATAAATAAATCTTAAAAAAAAAAAATTCTACAATGTGATCATTACCAAACATTTCTTTTTAACCTAAAACCTTCCATTCACAAAATCTTACATGAAAATATGCCCAAATGAAACCAAAAGCTGAGCAGCTACAGCTGACCCTGACCCTTGCTCTGTTAGCCCCCATAGGCTAACCCCTCCCAAACCAGGCCTTCTCAAGGTCAAGTTTAAAATCAGATTAAAAAAAAAAAAACCCAAACTTAAAAATTTTTTTTTTCTTAAAAAGAGCAAGCACTCAGTTAGGCAGACAATCTGTGCTACCTGCCCAGGTGGTAACTTCGGCTCTAAATCTCAAAGACATGACACAAGTCACAAACCAGTCAACTTGATCAGTGACTACTGTCCCTGACAGAGTAGTCTCAGCTGAAGCAGTTAATGCTGCTTTGGAAATCAGTCAGCTGAGAATACGAAGACTTTGTTACTTCCCACTGGAAGTGGAAGAACAGATAAAAAGGCCAGACCTTAGACTGTATTACTGTGTGTGCAGTTTTCTCACAAAGATAACATCTAATAAAATACAGAGTAAAGTAAGACATATTTTAAAATCTCCTACACTATTATATAGATCGGGTAATGGAGGCAATAATTTTCCTACTTTATTTATTTCAAAGTAAGTATGAAAACACTGTATTTTCAGAATTTTCATTAGCTGAATAATAAAGGTCAAAGCCAAAACTAATTAGAATGACTGAATAGTTGTTGCTGTTATAGACTTTTTACTTAAAAACTATTTGCGGAACACATCAGTTTTCACTGTTAATTGCAACAAGAAGCTAAAGAGAGGTTTATAAACTCCACAAGCCACTCTATTTGCCAAAAAATACACAAATACACAAAATACATGAATCACAGCAGCTATTCTGCTAAACAGATGAATGACAAGAATGAGGAAAATCGGTCTTACCTTATAGCACAGATACAGCAGTATTAATATCGGTACTGAATATCGCATTATATATATCTATATGTAAGAAAGACATTATTTAGATTTCAAGTATTTTTTAACTCTTTTGGCTTATGGTTTCACTTTATAAACATAGGGCTCTCTCTTTCTTTTTTCTTTTTTAAGCAACAGAAATACAATTTAGTGGAGCATGAGTCTCCACTGTGTAAAACAACTGACAGACACTTGTAGCTTCTACCATATCGCCACCTAGTGAATCTACAGGGCAGAACAACACAAAACTGCATTTACAGGCTATTAAACATTATCATGCACTTATTAACAATTATTTTTAGGAAAGCATATTATAATAGAAAGTTGTAACTCCAAAAAAATGGACCAAGGGTGATTTTTAATTTTCCTTCTTGTCTTTTAAAATTCTGTATAAGGAACATACCTAATTTACAGTCCAGATAAAAATATTTTTAAAGTTATTTAAAAAATATTTATTTAAAAATATCTTAAATATTTAAGATATTTAAATATTTAAAATAATATTTAAAATAATTTAAATAAATAAAATAATTTAAGTATTTAAATTATTTAAAATGTTATTTTAAATAATTATTTTAAAAACTTATTTAAAAATAATTCCTTATAAAATCTCAATGAATCAGTTATCTAGTTTTAGCTTCAAATTTTACTATCCATTTTGTTGAGACTGATACATGACTAACTATGGAAAACGAGAGAATTAGTACAAGAAATGTTAAAAATAATAAAAATCAGGGGCTGGTGAATAGTCAGTGAAGTCACTGCCTACAATGCTGGCATCCCAGATGAGTACGTTTGTGTTCCAGCAGCTCCAATTCCAATCCAGCTCCTGCTAAAGTGTGTGGGAAAGCAGTGGAGTATGTCCCAAGTACTTGGGTCCCTGCATCCACATGGGAGACCCAGAGAGTGTTTCTGGCTCCTGGCTTCAGCCTGGTTCAGTCCTGACCCACTGCACCCATTTGGGAGTGAATCAGCAGACAGAAGATAGATCTCTTACTCTAACTCTGCCTTTCAAATAAATGAAAAAAAATTTTTTTTAATTTAGAAGAAAAAGGAATAGCACTGACCCTCTTTGGGTTGTAAAGATGGACTGACTTTAAAAGCAACTCCCATATCTCAGGGCTGCACAAGCCAAAGGAGGCGAATACACACATGTGTGATGTCCAGAGGTACTTCATTCTGCAAGGACAGAGACAAGAGTGCATCAACCCAGAGTCAGGAACGCTGCAAAGCCAGCCTTATGAAACCTCACTTAACATCACACAGAAAGCACTCATCAAAGGGTTCACTATTACTTCCACTTCCTATTGGGAACTATCACATAAATAAGAGACAGAGGAACTGGGACAAGCGCCATGGCATCCCAATGAGCACCGGTTCTAGTCCCAGCTGCTCCTCTTCCAATCCAGCTCTCTGCTATGGCCTGGGAAAGCAGTAGAAGATGGTCCAAGTCCCTGGGCTTCTGCACCCACTTGGGAAGAAGCATCTGGCTCCTGGCTTCAGACTGGCGCAGCTCTGGCCATGGCAGCCATTTGGGGAGTGAACCAGAGGATCTTTCTCTCTGTCTCTCTGTCTGTAACTCTACCTCTCAAATAAATAAATAAAAATCTTAAAAAAAAAAAAAAAAAAGAAAGAGGAACATTTGTAACTGGGGAAAAAACTAACTGCAGGTAATATTTCACAGTTGGAGAAGATAGCATAAGACAATTTTATAGGAGCCATAATATTTAAGAAAATGATTGTTTCCAAATTTTAAAGAGTGGTCGAATTAAAAAGTAAATCAAATAAAAGGATATGACAAAAATACCTCATTGTACTCAATGCCAAGAATCCAAACAGAATGGTATGGATTAAGTTGTATGCAGTTTCTGGTTTCAGGTTCACTGTGCATTTCCCCATTTTACCCATGGATTGCTGGTTTGTAGAATCACTGAAATACAAACATATAAAATTAAAGCTGTATAAATAATCTTAATTCAGGTAAATCTCTTTTAAAAAGAAGATATAAGAAAATTTATGCCTTATTGAAGAATGTATTATTTACTTAAGATGAAATTAAGCAGCCTTCATTGTGAACTTATGAGGCTTTGTGTCACAATATACTAGTAACTAGCATAATAAAAATTCAGATTTTCATTACATATATAAGTGTTTCAGTTCTTTAAATTAAGAAATAGCCAAAAGATCCTTTTGAAATCAGTGAAACCGTAAGAGACTTTAAAGATGTTTTTCAAGTTATTATCAGTATTTGCAAATTTTTTACAAAGAACCACAAACTTTTAACTTACCAACAATCTCTATAAACTGTATGTTCAACAGATGACTTTTATGAAAAGACAGCTACATTAAAGTTATTACAGCCAATAAAACTGACATGAATTCTTCCATGACCCCAACACCAGTGCACGCTGTGCTCCCTGCTGGCAGCACATGGGATCTCTGGGTGGCCTCTCAGACTCCAGGTCCACAGCTCGCACACGATGTGGCATTCATGGAGCTCTTTAAATTCCCTCCGAGTTATAAGACATGAACAGTTTGAGGGAACATAAACACCTGACCCGTATTTCACCTTCTGGATTCAGCTGTCTCCTTACACTGGTGTTCATACACTCCTCTATTTCCATGTCCTTCTTGTAAACTTGTAATTGGATTACAAAGTTGCTTAGAGTCAAGTTCATTTTTCTTTTTCTACAAGAGTAGTTCACGGGGACCTGCTCTACTCTAATGTAGCACATTTGGAAGCACACGCTGACTGGCTGTCTCCATGGTAGTGAGAAGACCGGTGGGCGAGCTCAGATGCTGCATCATTTGTTGTGGAGGGAAAAATAAAACAGTAAGGGCTGCAAGTTTAAGAAAAAAAGAATGTTTTCCTAAGGACCTACTAATCCCTCATACACTCAACAGGACTGGGTATGTGTGATGCTCAGAGAACTTCTATTTCTCAGAAACCCTCCTTTCAATCATTGTAGATTCACAAAGAAAGTAAAATGACACTCTAGATGCAGTTCTCACCGTTGGCAGTAACCCTTACTTATCTGTTAACTATCACAGCCTGAACACTGGCTTATACACTGACACTACAAGATCACTCCAGACAGACACACATGCTCTTACCTCCCCTTGACACCTGGCAGGATCCTGCAGAAGCTCCCTCCTCCCCAGCCAAGACAGGAGGTTTTTTATTAATCCCACAAATATGGATCATGTTACTCCTATTAGTTCATCCTTCACACTAATGCTGTTGTATAAACCTAACAGTATCATCCTTCTGAGTACTAGACAGGTAGAGATACTTTAAATATTTGGCACTAACAAAATGCCCTTCAAATTACTTAAAACTGAATTCACGGTTTGATACTACAGTTCTTCAATGTAGTGTATTTCCTCTAAGAAGTCCTAATACCCCGACCTGGTGATGAAGCTGCTCTGAAATCTTTATCTCTAATTCTACACAAGTCAGCTTCCAGGGATGGCTCAGGTTCACCACCCTGAGCAGGGCAGAGACTTCACAAAGACACCGCAGGCCAACGAGCTTCCTGCTTCCCAGGCGCTCCAGAGCGCTGTCGACACCTGGCGCATCTGGAACGCCAGTAAATTATGCTGTCTAGAATAATTTCCATCCATTTTCACAGGCCTCAGTTTTATCTTGGCTTAGGTATAAAAGAACACTGCCGAAAGATACTAAAATAGTTTATAGTCAGTGAAATATTTTCATGGTTCAGTGTTGCTTCATTCTTCATAATCATAAAACACCTCAAGTGATTGGGACTCATTTTAACGACAGCTCTCTCGTGGCTGTGAATCATGGTTCACCAGCACCTTAACTGGCAAGCAACCGATACAGAAGGGGTTCCTGGTGAGCTTCATTAAGTTTTCACAAATGATGGTAGCTTCAACTTCTTACACTTAATTTTCTTTCAATTTAACATGAATAGTAAGTGCAAAACACCCCATCAGCTTGATGGGTAGGCATTCTACGAGTTTTAAGAAAGCCTTTCTATTCTGATTTTTTTTTAACTAGACTGGCAGACATGTGGTTTACAAATTGGGAGTTATTAATTAAAATTTTTATTAGATAGTAATATTTATGGTCCATTCCAATGTTATGACCCTGAAACAAAATGCAAGAAAACAAATGAACACTAATTAACTCTTGATCATGAGCTATAAAAAAGGCAGCTAGAGGAAGGTAGAAAACCACAGGAAAGGCCTAATGGAAACAAAATAGAAGCTCAAGAGTCAACAGCAACACTAGCTAAGGACAGCTAACATCTGTAAAATATCCCAGACATGAGACCCTTTTGTGAGTGTGTTATGTTGTTTCAATTTATTTCCACTTCTCAGAAGAGGCTAGAGTAAACACTTTCAGGATTCTCAATCTACAGAAGGAAAAGGAAATCCCAAAAGTAACACAACTGGCTCAAAGATCACATTGTTGCCAAGAGTACAAGCCAATGCTTAAGCCAGACCAATGTGTGGTGGGCACTGCTCTTGGCGGTCCCTTAGCTGCTGAGAGCAGTCTTCCCTCTCAGATAAACAACACTTCTCCGTTCAGTGTTTGATATTTTGCTTTTCAGCTTCAAAAAAAACTCCATCATATAAAAAGTTCATTAAAGTGGGTGTTAAATTTCTGAAAAATGCATACCTGAGATTATGAAAGGCAACAATTAATGCTGCGATCACCATGATGGACAGAACAAATATGTAGGCATAAAAAAGCAGAGTATCGGAAAGCCTTGCGAATGTATTCAAAGGCAGGAGGCCAAAGGCTTCTTCACACAGATACAGATTTGCATCGAAATCCCTAGGGAACACAGGGAACGCAAAATCGTAAATTCACACAAGGCGAGGAAGCTACACTGTATTTTCCCCCAAAATGAGTCTTCAACTAATAGTTGAAGGCACAATGACGACTTAAGCTTTAAAATCCCTGCTGATTTACTATTCAACAGCAAGCAGATGTTCAATTCAGTCATACCTTGTTGCTCCAAACCCAAATTTTGCCTTCAGAAATTTAAATATATGTTCATCTGACCTCAGATTAAGGATTTTCTATAGAAGGGAGAGAAAAAAAATGCCATTAGTGCCTTAGGCAGAGTTTCCTGGTAATCTCCCATTGAGTATGTATGTTGAGTGTCCAATTTCAGAGTGTGGGTACATGGAACAAGTGCACAGCAGTGCTCAGAACTGAAGAATTCTAAGCAGGGACTTTCAAATTCCCTCTTCCTTCATTCCCTTTCCAAAAAGCACAACCCTCTATTCAAACTCTTATGCATTTATTCAATATGCAAAACAGGTAAAAGATGAGCCTTTTTGGCTTCTGGGACAGACAGAAAACCTACACTACTCTGACCTGAAATGGGAATGGGAATGGAGGCCCCCAGCCTTGTTTGGCTTTGGAGATTGGGGTCTACAGATACAACCGGTGGCTGTTTCACTCAAAGGCAGTTCAAGACAGTGATAGCCCTCCAAGAGGTGAATAAATGCTAGTGCTCAGTAGTGATTATAATTTTAATTAATACAGTTTTAAATGTATAGCTTATAGCAATCCATTAGGACAGCAATGGTAAAGAAATTACATTGGAAGAAAATGAAGACAAAAAAAAAAAAAAAAAAAGATGAAGCCAGAACTGAGGCTAATACACAAAATATGCTCATTAGAGATGGGCCACAAATCTGTTCTTATGCATTCCACCAGCAAATGCAAAGAGGGAAACAAAAGAATTTATGTTACTCATAGGGTTGTAAGAGTCAAACAAACCAGTGGCTCTGAGGATATCCTCAGTTCTAGAACTGGGACTCAAGAAATGTTTCCTGTGGCTACAGTAAAAACAGTGAGGCATTTCATTTTTTCTAATTCCTCTCATGGCAGGTCACCGGCAAAACATCAAATGAAATCCAACAGATGTTGTTTGTGGAGTCAGAAATAGGTGGTCCACACAGCAGCTTTCCACTGGTTTAACCCAAGAACGGATCATTGAAATACAATGTCAGGTGGGCAGAAGAAGGCCCTGCACAGGTTTGTACAGAGGGGAACAGAGTACAAGGATGTAGGTGTGGCTGGCTGAGGGAGGGGTCTTCCCATCTTTGATGGCTATGATCAGAACAGCGACCAACACTCTCTTAATGAGAAGGAGGCCCTGCATAGGTCAGTAGTGAGGGGAACGGAGTGTAAGAATGCAGGCGTGGCTGGCTGAGGGAGGGGTCTTCCCATCTTCCACGGCTATGATCAGAACAGGGACTGACACTCTCTTAGGGAGAAGGGGTCTGTTTTGCCGATGACTGCCATCCTGACCCCAGTCTTCTAGAAGGGGCAAAATCATCTGAAAAATTTGTTGTAGTTTTGCTCCAGCATAAAAACAAATGGAACTCTACAGTTCAAGACCTAAATACCTTAAGGAAGGTCTATTATTTAAAAGAAAAAAAAAAAGCCAGTGAAAATATCAGAAAGCATGTTCAAACTAAACTCTCCAGCAGGGCCCTTCTAGCAGAGCTTCGGGACATACAAGCTAAGTCACCACAAGTGTTACTCTGCTGGACGGGCGCCACTCTTCCGTCAGTTAAAGCTGAAGAACTCCCGAGAATGGGCATGATGCTTTGCACAGCAGAGATCAGATAGGAAGGCTAGTCACTCCCCAACTGAGCCGGAGAACCATGCCATCTGCTTTTTTAGCACCATAGTGGGAAAGCTATTTCTAGAAGTAAAATATTCAAAATTTAGTGATATCTTTACTTGATGCTTCTAAAGTTGAGCTCTTGAAAAGTTGAACTTAAAAGGTGAGTTCAAGGCAGAACATACTAAAGAAGAATCAACAGAAATCAGTGAATGAAATGAACAGATGAACCCTTTTTACCACCACAAAGTTAAAACTGAGCCTGTTCAGCAAAACTGGTAACTGTTAAGTAATGCTATGTGCTGTATAAAGCAAAAATTCCTTTAAAATCTAAAGTTTCAAAACCTATCTCCAAGGCTCTAAGTAAGTTTAAAAACATATTAAAAAATTTAAAAATTAATATATTAAAATGCCATTTTGTTAACTTACCTTAATAATGTTGTTGAGAAAAAGTGTTAAGCATAAAACTATAAATAAATGTAACAAAAGTTTCCCAATCCTATTAAGGAAGCTTCCAGTTTTCAGGTTTTTCTAGAAATTAAAAGAGCTGTTTTAATTCTTAAATTTTTGTATAACTTCATAAACAAAATGAAATTGCCTGAGGATTTAAAGCACTGGATCACACAATATACAGGAAATATGTATATGGAAAACACAACCTTCTGTTCGTTAGTCTTAATATTAGTAATTCTCCAGGATTAAACGAATCCCTTAATGTTGAGCTCAATAAGATGAGGAAATGTGTCCTACTCTTTTCTTTTATATTTATTTTTTAAAGATTCATTTATTTATTAGAAAAGCAGAGTTACAGAGAGGCAGAGGCAGAAAGAGAGAGGGAGTGAGAGAGAGAAATCCTCCATCCAATGGTTCACTCCCCAGATGGTTGCAAATGTCTGAGCTGGGCCAACATCAGGAGCCTGGAGCTTCCTACAGTTCTCCCACATGGGTGCAGGGGCCCAAACACTTGAGCCATCCTCCACTGCTTTCCCAGGCACATTAGCAGGGAGCTGGATCAGAAGTGGAACAGCCAGGACACAAACCCGCGCCCATATGGGATGCTGGTACCACAAGCACAGCTTAGCACCCTATGCCACAGCGCTTCTAAAAAGACCTTCGTGAGCAGGTGCTGGGGTCTGCCGCTTGGAAGGTATGAGGTGTGTGAGCTGAGCAGATCAGAATAGCGTTGATCCATCACCTCACAGATCCCAGACACAGCTATAACTCAAATAAAAGATCTATCAGCACAAAAAGAAAACTGTGCCCTTTCTATACATGCTCAATATAACATCAAAAGCATCCAAGTTTGAGAGGTATTTATTTATAATTAAGGTTAAAAGGGTGAATAAGAACTGTTGTTCTTAATAGACGACTAAAAGCCTGGTTTTCAAAAATATCTTTGTTGCAGTGTGTCCACAGCACTGCTCCCTCAAAAGACTAATAAAGGGCAAGTGGTGTGTGTGTGTGTGTGTGTGAGAGAGAGAGAGAGAGAGAGAGAGAGAGAGAGAGGGAGGGAGGGCGGGCACAGCCCAGCAGAATAAAATTCTTTCTCTGTCTCTTTGTCCCTTTGTCTTTCAAACCATAAACCAGGCAAATGAATAAACAAATAAATCTTTTAAAAAGGGGATTTCTTCTTCTCAAAGAAAAAACCACAATGGCTTAAGACAGAACTACTTACAGCATGTGCAAAAGAAAATGGGCTTTGTGACAATGTTAAGGAGAAACAAACTCTCAAATCTCATGTAAATTTAAGAAATGTAATTATACAGTAAAACCAAAAGATCAGTTCAGTATTTTCACAGGGCTTTACAATACCTTAGGAAATGTGCAATTATTTCTGAAGGTTTTAAGACGTTAACTCAAAACAGAGTGAATGTTCAGGAACAGTATGCAAGGCTGGGGAAGAACAGTGGCACTGCATCCAAGACCAGCAGGTGCACAGCTGGAGCCGTGCACACGCTCCTGCAGGCAGCAGGCTCTGCTCAATCTTGCGCTCACACACAGAAAAGCTGCAGTTCCCTTTACTTGAACTTTAAATCAATGACATCTGACCAGGCAGCTCTGCCTAACAATCGAATTAAATAAAGGTTCCAACTCTTTAAGAAATAATGAATTTCATCCCAAACAAAGGCTGAGGGAATTCATTAACACCAGTGTCCTGTCTTAAGAGAAATGCTAAAGGGAGTTCTGGGCACTAGAGAAGTCGAGTGTGTAATACAAAAACCTGGGAAGGTTTAAAACCTATAAGTAAACAAGTATCCAGAAAAAAACAGAATACTCTAATACTGTAATTGTGGAAGGTATAAACCACTTATATCTTAAGTAAGAAGGTTAAAAGACAAAAATAGTAACAGCTACAATAACTTAAGTGATAAACAATAAAAAAAAAAAAGGTGTAAACTGTGACATCAAAAGTTCAAAATGCAGAGGAGAATGGAGTTAAAGTGCAGAATGTTTTTCTTCTTTCTCTGTGATAAACATTATCAGCTTTAAAATAATTCAGTATAACTAAAACAAGGTAAACCTCATGGTAACCACAAAGCAAAAACCTCTAATAGATACACTAAAAATAAAAAGCAAGGAATCAAAGCAGACTGCCGGAGAAAATCACTTAACCATAAAGGAAGACAGAGGAGAAGAAAAAAACAACAACAACAACAACAACAAAAGCAGAGGATCTGCAAAACAACTAGAAAACAAAACAAAACAAAACAAAAAAACGGGAATACTAATGATGTGGGCAGGTGGGCAGCTAATAGAAGAGGAGCTGAGGTTCCACCGCCCCAGCCTATCTGTGTGACACACAGTCTGCAATGTGATAGTTCCAAACAGCCTAGGCAGAAGCCCTGGCCAGCAGGTGTGTCAGCTGCAGCCAGCCCAGCTACCCGAGACGAGTCTGCAGCACCCAAACCTCCATTTCTGTGCACGGCCTACACTGTACCAAGCCCAGAAACTGCAGCAGATACTGCAAGTTCCACCATGCTGCAAACTTAGAACTAGTGCCGTCTGGAAATACTCAATATGGCTTCAGGTTGTGTCTCCACGATGACCTGTAGGTCATCAGAATAAAATTACCACGGCCAGCTCTCCCACTCTCATCATGCACCTGACACCATGACATGTCCAAGATCTCCAAAAAGGGCACGGAAATGGCCAGAATTCATACCCCATCCCAAACTCTGCCCTTCCGAATGGTCAATTAAGTCCCACCCTAGACACTACCCTCTATGCCTACTGATAGTAAAAAAGGATGGCCCAAACCTTGCTTTTTTTTTCTTGGTGTTTTTTGTTCACTTCCTCTCTTTGTCGCTCTTGCTTGTCCACACTAACATCTTGAGCATGCATGATTCCTGCTTCCCTGTACAACTTTGTCTCCTACCTGAATTCCTGCATAGAGACAAGAACCAGAACCAAGCCTAGCCAGGGGTCAACTCCACAACACTGTGACTTTGCCCATCAGTAATTACTCTGAACGTGAATGGATTAAATTCTCCAATTAAAAGACACAGAGTAGCTGAACAGATGAAAATATAAGAAGACCCAAGTATATGCTTACCTATGAGATAATCACTTCACTTATAAGGACACACACAGACTGAGAGTAGACAGAAAAAGATATCCCATACCAATAGATACAAAAGAGAGCAGGAGTAGCTATATTTATGTCTGATAAAATAGACTTCAAGTCAAACATTATAAAAAGACAAAAATAAGGTTCTTACACGCTTCTAAAGAGATACAACAAGATCAATTATAAATATAATGTGTGGGCCGGCGCCGTGGCTCAACAGGCTAATCCTCCGCCTTGCGGCGCCGGCACACCGGGTTCTAGTCCCGGTCAGGGCGCCGGATTCTGTCCCGGTTGCCCCTCTTCCAGGCCAGCCCTCTGCTGTGGCCCAGGAGTGCAGTGGAGGATGGCCCAAGTGCTTGGGCCCTGCACCCCATGGGAGACCAGGAAAAAGCACCTGGCACCTGGCTCCTGCCATCGGATGAGCGCGGTGCGCCGGCCGCAGCGCGCCGACCGCGGCAGCCATTGGAGGGTGAACCAACGGCAAAGGAAGACCTTTCTCTCTGTCTCTCTCTCTCACTCTCTCTCACTGTCCACTCTGCCTGTCAAAAAAAACAAACAAACAAAAAAATAAATATAATGTGTGCATGCAACATCAGAACACCTAAATACGTAAAGTGAACATGAACAGATCTAAAAGGAGAGCCAGACTGCAGTATAGTGACAGTAGGGGACATGAACTCCCCTCCTCCAGATAGCAAATTAACAGAGAAACACTGGATCTTAACTGTATTCTAGAGCAAATGGACCTCAGAGACGTTCAGAGAACATTTCATCCAATAGCTGAAGAATATACTTTCTTTTCAACTACACTTGGAACATTCTCCAAGATATATCAGAGGTTAGGCCACAAAAGAAGTCATCAATGAAAGTAAAAAAAAAAAAAAAAAATCTCATGTCAAGTATCTTTTCTGACCACAATGGAATAAAACCAGAAATCAATGTCAGGAAGAATTTTGGAAATTGTATAAATATACGGAAATTAAACAACAAGCTCCTGAAGAACCAATAGGTCAATAAAGAAGTTAAAGGAGAAATTAAAAAATATCAAGACAAATGAAAATGAAAGCAGTTCTAAGAGAGAAGTAATAAATACCTACTTCAGAAAAGAAGAAAGATCTCAAACAACCTAATGATGCATCTCAAGCAACTAGAGAAAAAAACAATCCCCAAATTGGATGGAAAGAAATAATAAATATCTGAGTAGAAACAAACAAAAGATTTAAGAAACAAACCCAAAAGGTCAATAAAACAAAGAGCTGGTTTTTGAATAGAAAAAAACACCAACAAATCTTTAGATAGACTAAGAAAAAAAGGAAACAAATATAATCAGAGATGAAAGTGGAGACATTATAACTGACACCATGAACATATAAAGCATCATAAAAGACTACTATGAACAACTGTATACCAGTTCATTGAAAGATTTAGGGAAATGGATAAATTTCTGGACACACACAACCTACCAAAATTGAATAATTCAGAAACAGAAAACCTGAATAGACATATAATAAGCAACACGCTTGAATCGGTAGTAAAGTCTCTCTTCAAAGAACGCCCTGGACCAGATGGCTTCACTGCTGCCTTCTACCAAGCATTTAAGAACTAACACCGGTGGGCACCACGGCTCCCTAGGCTAATCCTCCGCCTTGCGGCGCTGGCACATCGTGTTCTAGTCCTGGTCGGGGCGCCAGATTCTGTCCCAGTTGCCCCTCTTCCAGGCCAGCTCTCTGCTGTGGCCTGGGAGGGCAGTGGAGGATGGCCCAAGTGCTTGGGCCCTGCACCCCATAGGAGACCAGGAGAAGCACCTGGCTCCTGGCTTCGGATCAGCGTGGTGCGCCGGCAGCGGCAGCCCCTGGAGGGTGAACCAACGGCAAAGGAAGATCTTTCTTTCTGTCTCTCTCTCATTGTCCACTCTGCCTGCCAAAAAAAAAAAAAAAAAAAAAAAAAGAACTAATACCAATTCTTAAACTACTCCAGAAACTGAAGAGGAAAGAATTCTTCCTAACTCACTCTACAAGGTCAGCATCACCCTGAAGCCAAGACTGGACAAAGACAGAACACAAAAAAGGAACACAGATGTAAAACTCCTCAACACAATATTTGCAAATCATGTTAAGTGGAAAATTAAAAAGACCATTCACTTTGATCAAGTGGGATTCATCCTAGAGATGCAAAGATAGCTCAACATATGCCAGTCAATAAATATAATGCATTGCAGAAACAGAATCAAAGACAAAAATTATAAGCTCATAGATGCAGAAAAGGCAGTTGATAAAATTCAACATTCTTTCAAGAAAAACTCTCTACAAGTTAGGAATATAAGAACATACCTCAACACAATAAAGTGTGCATATGGCGAGCCCTCAGCTAATTATCAATACTGAATGGGGAAAAGTTGAAAGTTCTTCCTCTAAGATATGGAATAAGACAAGGATGCCCACATTGACCACTTTTATTCAACACAGTCTAGGAGATGCAGCTAAAGCACTTAGTAACCGGAAAGAGGTAAAACTGGAAGGGAGGAAGTCAAACTCCTTGTTTGCATACAAGATTTTTTTTTTTTTTTTTGACAGGCAGAGTGGACAGTGAGAGAGACAGACAGAGAGAAAGGTCTTCCTTTACCGTTGGTTCACCCTCCAATGACCACCGCGGCTGGCACGCTGCGGCCGGCGCACTGCGCTGATCCGCTGGCAGGAGCCAGGTGCTTCTCCTGGTCTCCCATGCGGGTGCAGGGCCCAAGCACTCGGGCCATCCTCCACTGCACTCCTGGGCTATAGCAGAGAGCTGGACTGGAAGAGGAGCAACCGGGACAGAATCCGGTGCCCCGACCGGGACTAGAACCTGGGGTGCCAGCGCCGCAGGCGGAGGATTAGCCTATTGAGGCACGGTGCCGGCCAACATGCTCTCTTACACAGAAACTCAGTGGGTTAAAGACTTAAATGTAAGACCCACCAGAAACCACTAGAAGAAAACCCAGGGTAAATGCTACAAGATACTGGTCAGGGAAAAGCTTTTTTTAAAGATTTTTTTAAAATCTCAAATCACAGGCAAGAAAACACACAAATAGACAAATAGGATTAAAACAAACTAAAGAGCTTTTGCACAGCAAAACAGTGAAGAGACAATCTCTCCAGAGTTGGTAAGGAACTCAAGCAACTCGATGGCCAAAAACTCAAATAATTCAATTAAAAAATGGACTAAAGACCAGGACAGATTTTTCTCAAAATAAGACACACAAGGGTATGCAGTTGGCAGAGCAGTTAAGATGCTACTTGGGGGCTGGCGCTGTGGCATAGTGGGTAAAGCTACCGCCAGCAGTGCCAGCATCCCATATGGGTGCCGGTTCAAGTCCCGGTTGCCCGCAGAAGATGGCCCAAGTCCTTCGGCCCCTGCACGTGCACAGGAGACCCAGAAGAAGTTCCTGGCTCTTGACTTTGGATCAGCTCACCTCAGCTATTGCAGCCATTTGTAGAGTAAACCACAGGATGGAAGACATCTCTTTCTAACTCTGCCTCTCTGTAACTCTGCCTTTACAATAAATAAATCTTAAAAACAACAAAACAAAACAAAACAAAACAAATGCTGCTTGGGACTCCTGCAACCCATCCAGGAATACCAGGGTTTGAATCCTGACTCCACTTCTGATTCTAGCATCCTGCCAATGTGCACCACTGCTCAAGTACTTTAGTCCCTGCTACTCAGGTGGGAGACTTGGATTGAGTTCCAGGCTCCTGGTTTGGGTCTGGCCCAGCCCTGGCTATTGCACACACATGGGAAATAAATCTGCAGATGAAAGATCTCTGTCTCTCAAAATACATAAAAATGCATTTAAAAAGACATAAAAATGAAAGTTAATTGAAAATAGATCTTAGTAAAAAATAAGAATGGGAAGAGGAGAGAGAGGAGGAAGAAGGGTAGGAGTGCAGGTAGGAAGGTTAGGGTGGGAAGAATCACGGTTCCTAAATTGGTATATATGAAATGCATGAAGTTTGTCTTAAATAAAAGGTTTCTAGGTAAAGATAAATAAAAAATAAAAAGCAAAAAAAAACAAAACAAAACAAAAAAAAAACAAAAAACACCACATACCAATGGCCAACAGATGTATTACAAAGTGCTCAACATCACTAATCATCAGAGAAATGCAAAGTGAATGCACAAGGAGATATCACCTAACCCAGGGATAATGGCTGTTATTAAAAAGCAAGAAATTCCACACACAGGCAGTGACGCAGAGAAAGGGGAACTCTTAGAAACGGTTGGCAGGAATGCAAATTAGGACAGCTACTGGGGAAAACAGTATGGAGGCTCCTCAAGAAAATGGAATGAAGAATTGGTAAGCTCACAACTGGGCATACAGCCCCAGGACAGGAAATCAGTCTATAGAAAAGAGATCTGCATCCCCATGTTTATTGCAGCTCTAGTCACAACAGCCAAGATATGGAACCAACCTAAATGTCCATCAATGGATGATAAAAACTTTCACAAAAACTCTCATCAAATTAGGCATAAAGGAACATACCTCAACATGATAAAGGTTGCATATGGCAAACCCTCAGCTAATTATCATATTGAATGGGGAAACGTTGAAAGTTCTTCCTCTAAGATATGGAATACGACAAGGATACTCACATTTACTTTTATTCAACATAGTCCTAGGAGATCCAGAGAATGTGCCATATATACATAATGGAATACTATTTGGCCAAAAGTGGATGAAATTCTGTAATTTCTGACAACATGGATGGACCAGGAGACTATGTTAACTAAAATAAGCCAGGCAGAAAAATATTGCATGATCTCACTCATATGTGAAAGGTAAAAATAATTAGATCACAAAGAAGTTGAGAGTAGAATGGGGGCTACCACAGGGTGGGGAGGGGAGAGGCTGGTCAAAAGGCGTACAAAGGTATAGTCACAGGAGAAATAAGATCTGGTCTCCTATTGCACAGTGGAGTGACTACAGTCAGCGATACTGCATTTTATATTTTAAAACAGGTAGAAGAGAGCATTTTAATGTTCTCATTTCAGAAAAATGATGAATACAAATATTGATGGATATACTAATTACCCTGATTTGGTCATTTTACTATGTATTCATGAACCAAAACATTATGTTGTACCCCATAAAAATGTAGTTGCATGTCCATCAACAAAACCTATCAGCACAATTTTATAATCAATAGCAATTGCTTAATAAATGTCAGCCATCAAAATAAAGAATAAATGTCAAAACAGTAGGATGACCTGTGACTTCAGAAAGCATCAAACAGGAATGTTATAACATGCACTTGAAAAAAAAAAAAAAAGCAAATGATGCTACTTGTGTTTTTAGTGGGAATTTGGTCATAAATTCTCCTTTGTATGTTGCATAAAAATAAGGTCCAATGAACCATACAATTTAAAAAAAGAAGTCTACTTTTAGTAACACTAAGGGCAAAAAGAATGTCCTACCTGAAGTTTTCTTGCAATTAGCACCGAAAGGTTAAAACTGATAAGCAATGATCCAAGAATCATGGAATTAAAAAACTGGAGAATGCAGACCAAGAGTAAACTTGCTATCTGTATACCATACAGCCATGTTGCCTGCAATGACCAAAGATTAAACAGTTACACAGATTGTATTGGGAGATCACCCCGTGGTGACATGCTGGATAAATCTCAGTTTGCAAATAATGCAGAAAACACACACACAACTTCAAGAAACACAAATCTAAAGACTAATCATATACATACCAACTGCTTATTTACCTTTTGATGACAACATTTTAAATTTTTTTGTTAAAAGACAAATGAAAAGTGTTTATATAAAGTAAAAGCAGCAAATAATGGTATATACCAATGTATTCTTGGAATTAGCAAGTGCAGTTTATAATCTTCAATATTCCCTTAAATTCTTTGATATGTACTATCTTCTTCCAACAATCAGTACTTTATCTTATTCTTTCCTATTTCTCCATACTATGCCCACTGGACAGGGTCATACACTGCTTCATGCTGAGTGTGGGCTTGAACCGGAATGACTGACAGCTCCTTCTGCAGTTCTCACAGGTTCACAACAGCATGGAGCAGTGGCCGAGATCAGGAGCCCTGAAGACCACAGTACCTGTACTGTAGTCCTGAATCTGGCATGACCCAGCTGTGTGACCTACGGTGGCAGAACTGGCAAGAGCCTGATGGAAGGACAAAAGGCGATTGTGCATGAGAATGCCTGGTTACAATAAACACTCGCCAGAGAGAACCCCTGACTGACACTGAAAGAAGCAAAACGTAACCAACTGAACACAAAAATGTCACAAAGAAAAATAGACAGATCCTAATAAGAGCAGATACTTTTTCTGTTAGTTTTCCTATTTTCTTTCAAATCAGACAATTCCATCCCCATGCTGACACACACACACAAATGTTTTACTCTGCAGCAAACTGGATTTTCCCTATGGCTTTGTTCTCTTAATTTCAAAGGAAACAAACCTACACCAAGCATTTCAATGTAAGGCCTGCAACAGTCCAGTGCTTTGACTTAATGTTCATGGAAACTCAAGGGGATAGATGCTGATAGTTTTTAGGATTATAACGATAATGCACCTTACTGCAAATTTCGAAGCCAGTAGAACATTAAAAAAAACCAGCAATCAATAGGAAGGTGGGCTCTGGAGTCAAACCCAACACCATGAGTCCACACGAGTGGGTGCTGCTACACAGGCAGCACTTCATATGCTGTGTTACAGCACAGTTTGCTCACATCTCTGACTGCTCTGTGAAAACTTACATTTTAAATAGCTATTACAACATCCTCTACATGCTAGAATTTGGCTGCCACCAGGTCACTCAGGTGTTCCTAGTGTTTCAATATTACTAAGGTCACATTATGAATATCACTTTAAAAATCTTCACACTTGGGGCCAGAACTGTGCCTTAGTGGATAAAGCCTCCGCCTGCAGTGCTGACATCCCATATGGGCGCCAGTTCGAGTCCCAGCTGCTCCACCTCCAATCCAGCTCCCTGATAATACACCTGGGAAAGCAGTGGAAAAACAGCCCAAGTCCCTGTGCCCCTGCACCCACATGGGAGACCTGGATGAAACCCCTGTCTCCTGGCTTTGGCCTGGCTCAGCCACCCTGGCTGTTGCAGCCATTCGGGGAATGAAACAGTGGATGGAAGATCTCGATCTCTCTCTGCTCAGCCTCTCCTTCACTTGTAATGCTTTCAAATGATAAATAAATCTTAAAAAAAACAAAAACAAAAACAAAAAAACTTCAAACCCTTATATCTGATTACTTATTTTATTCATTGTTATATACCCAGTAGTTCAAAAGATGCCCACTACAACAGTGTCATTCAATAAATATTGGAGGAATGAATGAACCTGTTTCTTTGGGATAAACTCCTAAAAGTAGAACTATTGGTCAGAGAAGGCGTTTTTTCTTTTCCTTTGTAAGAGCTTTATTAAGATGTAATTCACATACCATCAAAGTCTTCCACTTCAAGTGTACAGTTTGTATATTCAGTGAGTTGTACAACTATTGCCACAGTCTCATTTTAAAGATATTTTCATTACTTCAAAAGAGACCTTGTGCCCATTAGATGTCACTCCTCATTTTCCCCTTCCCCAGCCCTGGCATCTACTGACATTCTTACCTTTGGATTTGCATAATGGAATTATAATGCAATGTAAACAACAGAATGGATACTCCACATAAATGGAAAAGTATGACATAGAGAGAGATGTGACTGGCTTCTTTTATTTGGAACAATACTATCCAGCTTCGTATCAGTACCTCCCTCCTTTGTTATCGCTGATATTATGTACTGTATGGCTACCTTACATTCTGCTTATCCACTCCTTGGCTGATGGGTATTTGGGTGGCTTTTGCCTTTAGAGTATGAATTATTCTTCTAAGAATATTCACATACACATATTTTAATGAGCTTTCATTTCTTTTGGGTAGTTATCTGGGAGTGGAATTCCTGGATCACACTGTAACCCTGTGTTTAAAATTTCAAGAAATGCTGCTTTCCACCAAGCAACTGCACCATTTTACAGTCCTACCAGCAACATAGGAGAGGTCCAGCTGCTCCACATCCTTTGCAGCATCTGCTGTTTTTCTAAACTTAGCCACACAGGTGGGTTTAAAGTGGTATCTCATTGTGGGTTTGAGTTGTATTTCTTCGATGGCTAGTGATGTCAAGCATCTTTTCATGTGTTTATTGGACACTTATTATCTTACTTGCAGAAATGTGTACCCAAATCCTTTGACCTTATTTATTGCTGAATGAGTTGCGTAAGAGTTCTTCATATACTCTGGAAGTTTCTCATCAAATATATGATTTGAAAATACGAGGCTTTTTCAGGAAGTTTCGGAGAAAATGGAACTAAAAGCATGCATCTGTTTCAGTGCAAAATTTTTTTTTTGAAACCCATGCATAGCTTCTTTCATAATATATACTTTCTACATATTATGGCAAAAAAATTTTCCATCTACTTTTTAAAAAATCACTTGTGCTTTTGATGTTGCATATAAGAAGGCATAGACTGTTCAAAGGTCATGAAGAGTTATTTCTGTTTTTGCCTAAAAGTTGTATAGTTTTAGCTCTTATATCCAGGTCTATGATCCATTTAAAGGTTAATTATTATGTACAGTGTGAGAGGAAGAGGTCCGACTTCATTCTTTTGCATGTGGATATCAAGTTATTCCAGTACCATTTGTTGAAAAGATTATTCTTTTTCTATTTATCTTGGCACACTTGTCAAAAATCAACTCTTTCTGGTGAGAGTTTATTTCTGGTCTCTTAATTCTATTCCATTGATTTATGTTTATCTTACTGCCAGTACCACACTGTTTTGACGTTGCAGCTCTGTTGATTTTTCCAAATTTGGTCTTCTTTTTCAAGATTTTTTGGGTTATTCTGGGTCCTCTGAGTTTTCATATGAATTTTGGAATCAGCTTTTCAACTTCTGTAAAAAAAGAAAAAAATCCACCTAGGATTCAGAAAGGGACTGTGTTGGGTGAATTTTGAGGATGTACCGCCATGTTAACAATGTCTTCTGATCAATGAATATGGGATATTGTTCCATTTTATTTAGCTCTTTAATATCTTTTTTGTCGTTTTCAGAGTACATGTTCACATTTCTTGCTAAACTTACACCTGAGTATTTAATTCTTTTTTATGTTATTTGTTCTCACATTTGAATACTGCACTCCCTTTTCTCATTTGACTTGTAAATGTTTTTACTCATTTCTCAAAAAAAAAAATGTTTGTTTGCTTTTATTTGGGTTATGTTTTTCATGCCAGCAGTTCTTTTTTATATCACGTGGGCACACTTCTAGAAAAAGCATAGCTTGTTTAGTAACAAGTGTAGAATTTTATAAACATAGTAATATCCTAGGTTCAAACGAGACACTGCTGGTGGGCAGCCAGGAATGCAGGGTTGAACAGTACTGCATGTTAGAAGGCCCTGGGTCAACAGTGGTACAGCTGATGTTCCTCCACAGGTTCTTTTACAGAACTGTACAGAAACAAGGCAGCAAAAGTGACTGCTTCTGTATGCAGTAAGTGCAATTTCTTCACTGGCTCACGCTCATGTGCCTCATCACCACCACAGTGAATATTTAACAATTAAAAAATATCAGGCAGTGTTCAAAAGGACACAGCTGTATTAATTAAGTCAAACTTAGGAGTTTGCGTTCTTAACCACTATGCTATCCTGGCCAGAATACAGGTAGTGCACAGAGACTCAGAACTCTGGTCTCAAAGTATGCTGAAATGGAAAATTTTAACACCACCAGGCAATCATGGAGTCTTGCTGGTGGTATGTAATTTTATCCATCTCTTCAAAGAACAAGATTTTTCATTCATTGATTCTACCCTTTCATCTTCAATTCCATTGATTCCTGCTTTTTATTCTTTTCTTCCTTCTACTTGCACTGGGTTTATCTTACTCTTCTTTTTCTATTTGTTTTCTTTTCCAATTATTTGAGAAGAACATAGAGAAAGACATGTAGATAGAGAGTGAGATACAGAGAGAGACAAAGATCGAGTACAAGGTCACATCTGCTAGTTCATTCCCCAAATGCATGCAACAGCCAGGGCTGAGCCACGCCAAAGCAGGAGTCAGGAACTCAAACCAGCTCCACCACGTGGGTGGCAGGGACCTAAACCCACAGCCATCAACTGCTTCCTCCAGGGTTCACATTAGCAGGAAGTCAGAATGAGGAGTTAGCCAGGATGCAAACCAAGGACTCCTACAAGGGAAGTGGGCATCCCAAGTGGCATCTCAACCAGTAGGCCACATATGCACCCATTTCTTAAGGTGAGAAATTAGATTTCTGATTTCAGACTTTTGTAAGCATTTTTTTAAAAAAATTTATTTGAAAGGCAGATTTACAGAGAGGCAAAGAGAGAGAAAGAAGTCTTTCATCCACCAGTGCACTCCCCAAATGGCCACAACAGCTGGAGCCGGGCCAATTCTCAGCGAGGAGCCAGGAGCTTCTTCTGGGTCTCCCACGCCAGGTGCAGGGGCCGAAGGACTTGGGCCGTCTTCTACTGCTTTCCCAGACCATAGCAGAGAGCTGGATTGGAAGTGGAGCAGCTGGGACTTGAACCGATACCCATTTGGGATGCAGCATTGCAGGTGGCGGCTTTACCCACCGTGCCACAGTGCTGGCCCATAATATAAGCATTTAATGTTAGATATTTCCTTAGCACTGCTTTAGATGTGCCCCACAATATTTTTTAAAGATTTATTTTATTTATTTGAAAGAGTTAGAGAGAAAGGTTTTCCATCCGCAGGTTCACTACCCAGTGGCTGCCAGAGCCGAGCTGATCTGAAGCCAGGAGCTTCTTCTGGGTCTCCTGTGTAGGTTCCGGGGCCCAAGGACTTGGGCCATCCTCTGCTGTTTTCCAGGCGCATCAGCAGAGAGCTGGGTCAGAAGTGGAGCAGCCAGGACTTGAACCAGCACCCATATGGGATGCCGGTGCTGCAGGCCAGGGCTTTAACCCGCTGTTCCACAGCGCTGGCCCCATGCCCCCACAAATTCTGACATGCTCTAATTTTCATTTTCATTGAGTTCAATGTTCTCCAAGGCTTCCTTTTTGACCCATAGGATTATTTAGTAGTGATGGTGTTTAATTTCCTATTATTGAATATTTTCCCGCTATTCTATATTGATTTCTAACTTGAAATCAATCATCGTGGGGAAAGAATACATGTATTTTCAATGATGTTAATTCTTTTGTATTTGTTGTTGTTTCATGGTCCAGGATATAATCTATGCTGGTGAATAATGTTGTTGAGTTCTAGATAGCTGATGATTTTGTTTAGCATTCCATCAACCGTTGAGAGAATGGTTCTATCAGCTGCTAGAGGAGAGTGTTGAGTCCCCACCTACAGCTGTGGAGCCGTCTGCTTCTCCTGCCAGGTCCGTCAGCGTCTGCTTCACACTGAGCATGCTGCCGTGCTGCTGTCTGGTGCACGTGGCTCGAGGGTCACTCTGTCTCACTGGTGCAATGACCCGCTTGTTATTGTGCGATGTCCTGATCCGCTAGTTTTCTCTGCCTAACCTCTCCTTTATCTGATATTAATATAGTCACTCCTACCTTCTTTGGGTTGATGTTTGCACAGTGCCCTTCTCCTTCCTTTACCCTGAACTGATCTCTCTTGTTAAATCTGAAGTGAGTTTCTTATAACACTTGGGTCATACTATTCACTCTGCTCATCTTTTTTTAATTAGTGAATTTAGATATTTTACTTTAATGTAATTACCAATATGTTGGGTCTTAAATTGGCCATTGTACTGGGTTTTGTTACTGTTGTTCATTTGCTGTTAATGCATTTTTCTCCTTTTTCCTATGAGTTACTTGAACATTTTCATAATTCCATTATTGTTTATGTGTAGTGTTTGTGAGTGTATTTCTTCATGCAGATTTTTTAGTGGTTCTTCTGAGTGTTGTATTATGCATTTATAACCTATTATATATAGTCTACTCATATGGTCATTTTACTATTCTTAGCCAAACATAGAAAACTTACCTCTTAAGTCCTTTTGCCTTTCCCATTTATAATACATTGTCTTAAATCTACACACACTGAGAGCCATGTCACACATTTTATAATTTTGCCTCAGCCATTAAACTTAGCAAACTCAAGAGAACGAAAGCTTGTTAGATCTATTCACGTTTACTTGTCTTCACTGCCTTTGCTTTCTTCTTAGCATACAAAAATTCCTTCTTGTTTCATCTCATGTTTGTTTGAAAAACTTATCACTTCCTCTCATGATTCCCCCACAGGGCAGGTCTGCTTCGGACAACTTCTGCAGGTTTGGTTCCACTGAGGATGTTCTGATTTCCCCTTCACTCCTGAAGCAGTTTCACTGTGGATAGGATTCTGGGATGACAGAATGGAAAAATATCGTGCCACTCCCTCCTAGTCCCCACGATGTGTGTGTGTGTAACTACACCCTACTGCTACTGACTTGAGTCATTTTCAGACTTTCCTTATTTTAACACAACTGAAAGGAACACGGTTGGTGATTTCCTTGACATAGATTTCCAGAGGTGGAAGTGCTGGTGAAAGGCTTCTGGTCCCTCCTGTCAAGCTGCACTGCAGACAAGGATTGACATTTCACCAGCAGCCTGTGGATGGCCAGTGCCTCACACCTGCAGGAACATTAACAAACGGTGCAAAACTCCCCGTATCTACTTCCGTATCATTTTACTGACCTATCCTGCCGTGTCACACTCAACCCAATTTCTGCTCTCCTCCTCTGTGGCCCAGTTCTAGTCTCTCTGCTCCTGGAAATCTTTTTTGCCTAAAAAGAACTTCTCTTCTAGACTTCTAGCCCTTATCATTACTACAAGTTGACAGCTATAATTTCTCTAGTTGTTCTAGTTGTCAATATCTATTTTCCAACCTGGATAGTGAATTCCCTGTAGATGGGGCAATTTCTTACACAGACTGGCATGTTCTATAGTACCTATGCTAATCTTGTGACTCAGTGGACAAGGTATATTTGATAACTGAGTTTAATGTTTCTTAATTCAGTCTCAGTTTTCAAAGTTTATCGCATCTCCTATGATATGGAACAGCTGAGTGTAATTCTATGTTGGGCTATCTTGCTGCCTTATGTTTAGAGATAATATTTTATTTTACTTGGAAAATATCTAAGTTACTGCTACTATGGAATATTATGTATGAGCATTTTTAAAATGTACACAACACAGTAAAATACATTTCTGCAAATAAAACAAACCCATGTGATTAAATGACAGCAGCACACACTGGGAGACAGATGGGGGTTTCCTTATTTCCCGTGTGACCTTTGCCTAGTCAACAGGATTCACATCCCTTATTGGTTAAATGTCACTATGAAACTTTTATAAAGTTCTACACAAAGAATGCTATAGACCCACTGAGCTCCCTGAAGAAAAGGCAATTGTAGCCACACATTTACATTTAAAGCACATTTATGTTTTAAAATTTAAACCATCTCAATAAAGACAATTGATCTGGATTTACGCCTCAAACAAATTCATTTTTTAAGCACAATAAAAGTCAGGACTGTCAAGCTGTGTTGCACAAATAACTCAGTCTCAACTGACAACAGCACATTTATGTTAGAGCTAAGGAAGAGCTTTATCCTTTAGTATCGGCACACTTTCATCACATTCTGCGACATTAACCAATGGAATTCTCAAAATGAGAAAAGAAAGCAAAGCTTACCTTCACTGCCGGCAGCATGTCCAAGGAGTCCAGTATGAATAGCACTAATGCTTGCATCAGCATCATAAATTGATTAAATTGCCATGTCAGACTAAAGAGAAAAGTTGATATGAAAATGGCAAGAAGCGTCCGCCTCTGCAGAGAGAAAACCTTTATATAACGTGCGTGCCTCTAGTAATAAAAAATCTTGCCGACAAGTTTGCTCAAGAGCAGCCTATATCTCTATAAACCAAATAAAGAACCCGTAAACTGTTGCTCTGAAAACCCTTGCATTTGTTATTTAAGCTCTAAATATCCTTCAGTGACACTTTGCATATAAATGCTCACATACGGTATGTGTATTCCACACTATTATGGAGGCGATAATGCACTAAGTCACATCTCAAGAGCAATGGCTTAAAAATTCTGACAGTTTTGCAGAAATTGCGTGTGGGTTTGCTGCAACTATTTAAGGGCAGATTATGTTAGAGTACATTTTTAACATCAAAAAATGAAAACATTTTCTTTGCAAAGTAGGATAGAGCTCAGAAGAAAAAAATTTAACTCGAGTTAAAAAGTTGGTCATAGAATAAGAACTATTTGCATGTATTGGGACACCAGGCATATATTTTTTTCCAGCTTCTTATATAAACCTGGGAAATTGGAAAATATATGAAGTGTTATAAAAACTTACTTCAGAAAGAGGCTGTAAGTTTGGTCTCAGGAAATAGGTAACTGCTGCTATCTGAATTGCAAAGAATGGCAGTGCCCAGTTCTCCCTCAGCGGGATGGTAAACTCAACTCTTGTGGTATCTATTCTGCACAAAAGAAAACACAGATAGACAAAAGGATAACTTTCATAATTGCCTCAAAGGCTTCCTAAAGTGAAAGAAATTATACATTAAGTTTACAGATGCTTCAAAAAAATTCATGGGAAGATGCATCTTATGGAAAACACCACACATGGATTTCAAAACATTTTTTGTACCAAAATAAAGCCATTCTTAAATTACATTTTCCCATGAACTTTTGGAAGTACCCCACAAAAGGATACTCAGAATCTGGCCACTGGCTCTCAATAACTAAAACTGCCCTTACCATCATCTCCATAATACAAGGTTGACAGTGGGAAAATCTGAGTGATCCGTCAGCGGATACGCATTTCGCTAAGTGGCAGAACTGACTGTTCAAGCCCACGTCAGCCCGACTCCTAGACCCATGAATGTACCAGGCCAAACTGCTTGCTATTTTTATTTCTAACTTCATTGATATCACAAGGCAGTGTTGTGTATTCTCCCCCTCTACATTTCTTTAGTGCTTTATATCTGAGTCTTAAATTTACCACTGGCAATAATTTTCAAAGACTTCTTGCCTCTTTGGAATGTAATGCCCCGGACAGCAAGTGTAGTTTTTATCTTTGTATGCTCAGTGCTGAGAATCAACCCTGCACATGTTAGGCATCATGAATGCAACAAACACAGACACATACACACACCACAAGGGATCTTCCAAAAAGTTCATGGAAATGTATATGATGAAAAAAACTATTCATGGATTTCAATTTTTTTTTAATAAAGACATATTCATCTATTTGAAAGGCAGATTTAGAGAGGGAAGGAGGTAGGGAGGGAGGGAGGGAGGGAGAGATCGATCAGTTGAGCAATCTTGCATGTACTGGTTCATTCCCTAAATGGCCACAATGGCTAGGCCAAAGCTAGGAGCCCACAACTCCATCTGATCTCCCACAGGGGTGGCAGGGTCGTCTTCCACTGCTTTCCCAGGCATGTTAGGGAGCTGGATCCAGCGTGCACATGGATACAGGTGTCTCAGGCAGTGGCTTATCCCTCTGCACCATAAGAACAGCCCAGATTCCAAATTGTTTTACACCAAAATCAATTTATCTTTTACTTCCCTTTTCCAACAAAATTTCTGAAGTTCTCATATACATACAATGTAATCGCTTAAAACTCAATTCTCTCATCTCTAAAAGGGGGATAAATAATATCTACCCTATAAGGTTATCAAAAGAATACATCTAAAACATTTTGTAAAATGCTTGGCACATAGTAAATGCTCAGTAAGATTGTAACAAAAAAAAAAAGCCAATTTGTTTAGGATTACAAAATAAAATCTGTACTAGAACTTATATTCAAGTTTTAAGCCTCTTACCAAATATTGGTGTTACTACTGCAGGTCAGATAATTCAATACACCTTGAATACGTTTTTGAAAATTCCATTTCATAAGGCTCCAATATTTATGAATACTAGATATTAATTAATTAATTAATTAATTTCTGTGTTATTTTCTTAGTACTTTATGCCTTGCTAATTCAGAGTGGCACACATCTCTTTGGTGAAGATATTCTTTTTTTTTTTTTTAAAGATCTACTTATTTATTTGAAAGTCAGTTACATAGAGAGAGAAGGAGAGAGGGAGAGGGAGAGGGAGAGGGAGAGAGAGAGAGAGAGAGAGAGAGGTCTTCCATCCGCTGGTTCACTCCCCAGTTGGCTGCAATGGCCGGAGCTGCGCTGATCCAAAGCCAGGAGCCAGGAGCTTCTTCTGGGTCTCCTATGTGGGTGCAGGGGTCCAAGGACTTGGACCATCTTCTACTGCTTTCCCAGGCCATAGCAGAGAGCTGGATTGGAAGTGGAGCAGCTGAGACTTGAACTAGCACCTATATGGGATGCCGGCACTGCAGGCGGTGGCTTTACCCATTACGCCCCAGTGCTGGCCCCAAAGATATTCTTAAAGCCCTTCAGGATACAATGTAAGAGTACTTAAAAAAAACTCATTAAAAAAAAAAAGACATACTTATGGTGGGAGTTTGGTGCAGTGGTTAAGATGCTGCTTGGGAAGCCCACATCCCATATCCAAGTGCCTGGGTTTTTGCTGGCTCTGCTCCCAGTTCTAGTTTCCCACTAAAGTGCACTGTGGGAGGCAGCAGGTGATGGCTCCAGTACTTGGGTCCCTACCACGCACATGGGACACCAACTGAGCTTTGGGCTTCTGGGCTTTTGCCTGGCCCAGCCCTGGTTACTAAGGGCATTTGGGGAGTGAACCAGTGGATGGATGATCTCTATCACTCTCTCTTTCTGTCTTTCAAATAAAGTAAATAAAATATTTTTTAAAAAAATCTATCTATTTTTACACCAAAAAAAGTTGAAATTCATGGCATTTTCTGTTAACTTTTTGAAGACCCTCATAAACATGGCTTTCAAAATTTTCTGCATCTGCATCAACTCTTTTTGAGAGGTATAGTCACAGAGAGAGAGAGAGAGAGAGAGAGAGAATGAGAGAGAATCTTCCATCTGCTGGTTCACTTCCCAAATGGCTGCAGCAGCTGGAGCTAGGCTGATAAGAAGCCGGGAGCCAGGCGTTTATTCTGGGTCTCCCATGTCGTTGCAGGGGCCCAAGCACTTAGGCCATCTTCTATTGCTTTCCCAGGCCAGAGCAGAGAGCTGGACTGGAAGAGAAGCAGCTGGGGCCCCCGTATAAACTTTTATAAATACCAGCATACGTGGCATGCGGAGAATTACTGGTCGGACTGAGCTGGGATTACTACTGAGGATTGTCCCAATCTGCAATTCACTGTTCCTCAGATGGAAATATGCAAGTGGGACTTTCACCTTACCAAATAAGAAACATTTAACTATCAGGCAAACCAAAGAGAAAGGCTCCTGTCCACACCAGTGGCAGAGGAAAAGCCTCTGAACTGCAAATGAAGCTAACTTCAGGCTCGCCCACATTCTGGACAGACAGAGGGGCAGACTGCCTCTACTCACCTGTTTGCGACGTACCAGAGGGCTGCTAACAGTCCCGAGAGCCAGGTACCACTAAGGAGCCAGCTGGTGACATAAAGAGCTGTCACGTAGATTGCCTGCAGCCCAAATAAGGTATAAATATAAAAATAAACCGGCTCTAAATATTTCTGTAGAAGGGAAAAAGAAAAAGTATTTGTCAGGAAAGCTGCAACTCTCCTTGTTGCCATGTTAAAAACAAACAAACAAACCCTGACAGTAGCAATGCGAAGCTCAGAAGCTGGCTGTTCACTCCAGCTGTGAGCCCACGCCGCCCCTCCATCTGCACAGGCACCTGCTGCTCTTCCTCCCTACCAGCAGGTGCACAGGGAAGGAGGTCCCTGAGGGTTCCAGCTCCATTCTTCAGCCAAGTTGCACCTAACTTAGTCCAATTTGATCTCATCCACATGAGAACTGGTCACTGCAATTTGCTAACTTAACAAATTATCTTTTTTAGCTCAAAGATAAACCCAGAGTGATTACACATTTCCAAATGAAAGGATTTATCAAAGTCTAGGCTGCTCACATATATTATAAACCAGGAAACATCTCTATATAAAAACCTTTGAAAAGAGAAACATATAAATAAAAAGCACAATTCACAATATACATGGAGAAAATCAGGGTACTGCTGATTTGCTTCTGAGCCAGAAAACATCAACAGAACATATAAGAGACTTTCAGCTCAAAGTGGCAGATTTTTCTTTCATTTGATATTAACAATTCAGTGTCACAGAATGCAACTTACCTGTATGGGTAGAACTCTATACAAAATACTGAGAAAAACCTCTTGGTAAATATTCATTCGTTGAAGGAGGTTAATTGTCCTCATGGATTCAGTTTTATTATCATATATTAAGCCATGAAAACCTAAGATTAATATTTGAGAAATCAGGGGGGAAAAGTTAAAATTATTCATTCAAATTATTGACTCTTTAGGATGTGTCAGAGACTGCAGTAGGCAGTGGAGATACAACAGTAAGCAAAAAACCTCCAGTCCTACTCTTAAACAGCTTTCCACATGAATCAGATGGACACTACTGGAGCGTTCGCAGGAACATAGGTCAACAAAACCTTAATGACTGCAATGACAAAGAAAAACACACTGGTTCTTGTGCAGACACTAGGTGAGAGGACTTGACATCCCCCACACTGCCACCTCGCCGGGCAGTCCTCCGCAGAGTGCTCACAGCCTTCCCCACTCCCTGGGGACAATGACCCATGGCATGTGAGTGGACAGGAAGCACACCACACGTGGGGTTTTAAGAGAGGACACATGTTTCTACCAGTGTCACTCTTTGCCTCTGCCATGACGCTGGCGTGTTCTGAATAGGGGCTAGCGTAAGAGGACATGGCAGGCAGGGCCGCTGCTGCCTCGCCACAGACGTGATGAGAGAGACTTAAACCTGCTGTCACAGAAACCCACTGATACACCGGGGTCATGTGCTGCTGTAACTAAGCCGACAACATGAGGCACAGCTCGCTAGTTCATGGAAGAAAATGTGCACAGTTGTCCTCGGGCGTAGGAAAAGACACTCAACCCCACTCCCACAGACAGTGCAAATTAAAACTGCACTGAGATACCATTTCTCATCCATCACCTTGGCTAAAATCAAGTTAGTGAGGTTGTGAGGAAGCCGACTCTCATGCAGTGCAGTTGGGAATGCAAAATGGCATCATCCCTATGGAAGAACTCGGCACCACCCAGCCGAATCGTGTGCACTGGCCCGCTGATCTGCAAAGGCCAGCTCTAACCTAAAGCACTGTCAAAGGCAGTCTGGCAAGAGCATAGCAGGCACAAAGTCATTTATACAGGGTCGTTCAAGACAGGGAAAGATCAGAAACAACCCAAACATCCCTCAGTGGGAGGAGACACGGTGTGCTGATGTCCTAGCCTCCCTGCATCTGAAGATCCACGAAGGGCGCGAGGTGTCTCAGTCTGACAGGACTGATGTCCGTGTCAGAAGAGGAACAGATGAGAGCTGTGCTCCTGCTCTTGCTCCTCCTGCCACCTGCACAGAGAAAAGGCCGCGTGAGGACACCGAGGGCAGGGGGTGTCTACGGGACAGGAAGAGAGGCTGCACCAGACACCAGCCCTGGCAGCACCTTGCCCTCGGAGAGAAAGCAGGTGTCTGCTGTTGAAACTGCCCATCTGTGCTATGCGGGCACGGCAGCCCTGGCAGAGCAACACGGGGCTGGGAGGGACTGGATGTTTGTGTCCCTGCCCCTCCAGCACGGGACGAGACTCCACAGAGCTTGCCTGCTGTCTCTGCACTGGAGGACACAGCAAAAAGACGGCTGTCTGTAAGGCACGGAGAGGGCTCTCATCAGAACCCGATCAGGCTGGCCTCCTCACCTCAACCTCTGCCTCCAGAGACACGCGGAGACAGGTTTCTACTGCCTGAGCCACACAGTCTACAGCAGCCCAAGCAGGCTATTAAGGGGCCATGTCGGATGGTCCCCTGTGGTCATCACACCAAGGAGTGCTACATACTTGCAAAAAGGAATGAGGGCCACCCTCATGCTCCACCAGAGTGATCCCCAAGACTTTTTGCTAAGTGGAAAAAACAAAAGTAGAGAATAGTGTATACGGTAAGCAGTTTTCCTCTGATAAAAGGGGAAATGTGAATGAAGTACTTGCTTATAGTTAAACCACTAACAGCATAAGAATAAACCAAAAACTAATAAAAATGGTTACCCAAAGAGCTGGGAAGGAAATGGGGGGAGGGGCTGGGGATGGAAGGAGGCCCCTTGTGGGTGCATTCTGTTTCATAGTTTTGATTTTGGGAACATGTAAACATTTTCTATAGGTATAAAGCAAAGTAAATAAAAATTTTACAACACAATGCCTGAAAACCAAAAACAGGATAAAAAGTAAACCTACTGAGTGGCGGCTCAGTCTCAGAGGAAGAATGCTTCCAAGTGACTTGAAAACACAGGGAAGTGACCACGTGTGGCCCTAGATGAGCTCAGAGACAGCTTCTCGGGTAATTAACGTTGCAAGCAGCAATGCTATTACTGTTACTTTGAAAGCATTACAGATATAAAATAGCATAGAAATAACACTAATATTATAAGGAATCAGTTTTCAACTTTAAAAAAATACAAATTTAAAACCAAAAAAGTAAAATCCATGTTACCTCAACTTGGAAGTGAAATTGGTTATTTGCACACTTTCTTTTGACGGGGGGCACAGCTCCAAGTTCGACTTGGAAACAATGTCCCTGCCGCCCAAACGCACTAGAGCTCCTTGGAGAAAGGGTGGATTCTAGGAAATACACCATATGGGCCTGAAAGATCTGTCCAAAAAGGAAGGGGGTCTTCAGAGACCACCAGGGTCAGGTCAAAGAGACAGCAGTCAGAAGGGCACCCCTCAGGGCAAAACATCAACTCCTGAAACGCACTGATGTGTTCACAGAACAATCTGCTGGCAGCTGGAGTTGTGGCATAATGGGTTAAAGCTGCCACCTGCAATGCCAGCACCCTATATGGGTGCCAATTAGAGTCCCGGCTGCTCCACTTCCGATCCAGCTCTCAGCTAATACACCTGGGAAAGCAGTGGAAGGTGGCCCAAGTCCTTGAGCCCCTTTTCCTGCATGGGAGACCCGGATGGAGCTCCTGGCTCCAGACAGGTCCAGCCCTGACATTGCTGCCATGGAGAGAGTGAAGCAGAGGATGGAAGAGTTATCTATTTCTCTGTCTCTTTCTGTAATATTTTCAAATACATTAATCTTAAAAAAAGAAAAATATGTTGTCTTGGATTTAGTCCAAAATACAGGTTGTGGGCAGGGGAAGGAGAACACAAGACTGGTCAGGAGTTCGTAAACGTTCTGGCTGTGTAACGGGCATGTGGAAACACAGCAGAGGATTCTCTCCACCTTTTTATGTGCTTCAGTCTTCCAAAAAAACACTTAATGAACGACAAATGAATCCCAGTAAGTAGACCACTGAGTCCACAGTGACCCTCACAGCACTTGTCCAGCAGTTTCTTGACCTCAGGACTACTGACTGACACTGGGGTGGACCTGTGTGTTGGAGGACATCGGGTAGCCACGCTGGCTTCCACCCACTGGATTCCAGTAGGACCCCCCAGCCTCGAGGTGTGATAGTCCACAGTGTCTCCAGACACTCCAGATGTCCCCTTGGGGCACAGCCCCCATCCCGGTCCTCCCTCCACCATTACCCGTGAGAATCACTGTCTTAGAGGATGCTAGAGAAGCAACTTGAGAACTGGCAAATAGCATCAATTGTCAGTATTCAGAGTGGTGATGTTCTACAGTCACAGTAGAAAGGGAATTAGCAAATACTATTAGGAATTAAAGGGTTAGGTTCCTGCAAGCTCATGGTTATGGATTTTGGTCAAGTGACCTACACGCATCCTTGTTTAATGTGGGATTCTGTTTAAAGACAGCTTCTTTAATATTTACTGATTTGTTAACATTTAACTAACTAATGGTCAACAGCTCCATGGCTCATGCTTGAATGGTGCTTATCTAGCACGTATTTCCTCTGTAATGCACTGCACAGCCTTCTGGCACTTAGGAGCACAAGACAGCACTTTCTACACGCTGTGGGCCATTTTCAACTGCAAGACCACCAACAAACAGCAGAAAAAGGTGGAAACGTGGTGGTAAGTAAGACTGCAGAAAGGGCACTGTAGTATGAGGACAGACACAGGCAGAGGGACACCTTGTTCAGTCTCTGCTGGGAGCAAGCATGTGAATGACTGGAACTCTCCACAGCTTGGGACGTATCCACAAATGACTGTGGAAGTATCATGAATGCTGATTGGGGGGGGGGGGGTGGCCAGATTCATTTTTGTGAGTAGATGATTACGCAGATACAGAACACGTGAACAGCAATGACTGACTGTATGGGGTCAGGGTGGGATCAAGCATCACTCTGCCTTTTTTGTATAAATGGTACCTCAGGGCGCCCTCACAATGGATGAGGAAAGGCCTTCTATATAACAGAGCTCCAGCTAGTAAACACAGGAACAGTGATGCAATTAGAACGTCACAGTGCACAGTGGCAATCATCAACGGCTGCTACAAACACGAAGTTACAGGACAGTGGGCTAATTATCCTCATTATGGATGAATCAAGCTATCAACTCGAGATCCCAATAATTTTTCTGGAAAAATAACCAAAACTTCATGTCTCATATTTTGGTAAAATGAGAAGTACAAAACATCACCTGGAAAGAATTCTTTCCAAAAACATTCTAATTGAATCCAAGTAAAGCCTAGACAAGGGCAATTCTCTGTCCCGTGGGCCCACTCAGTCACATCAAAGGCACAGCAAGTAGAAGAGATCCTTCTGGAGCTTCCATTAGAAGGGACTGAGGTGGACAGCGTGGGCTCCAAACCACTTAGGGAAAGTGAAAATGCAGGGGAGTGGCCACTGCAAAGTGAAGGAACGACTGGGGGCCACCAGGGACCACAAGAACAGCTACGATTTGCATTACCAAACCTCTCTCCTGTTTCTTGACAATCAATACTCATTTCACTGGTAAAACTTTTTCTAAGATAATCATGAAGGGTTTGCATTGGGTACTGGGGTTAAAGATGGCCTTTGGAATGCCTGCTACCCCTGGTTCAAGTCCTGGCTACTACGCTTCCGATCCAGTTTCCTGCTGACGTGCACTGCAGGCGGCAGCAGGACATGATGGAGTTCAAGCACTTGGGTTCCTGGCAGCCAGGAGGGAGACCTGGATGGCGTTTTGAGCTCCTGGCTTTGCCCTTGTCCAGCCCTCAAGGGGCATTTGGGGAGTGAACTGGCAGAGGGAAGACTTATCTTTCAAATAAAGTGAAAACAAAAAAATAAAAATAAAAGGATTATGACAAAAATCAGCAACAAAATCAACAAAGTGCAAAGAGACTACTTTCAGAACAGAGAGGGGCTGGAAAACAAGAAGGGGAGTTACATAAAATACGTATAAACATTATGTAACTTCTTACAGAGCAGAGTTTTTCAGGAAATTATTAGATGTTAACAAGAAAGAACTATTCACGCTCCTCAAAGCATTTAAACTGTTTTAGTGCAAAGCATGTTTTGGCTAAAAAGAAATTTTTTTTTAACATTTATTTATTTATTTGAAAGGTAGAGTTAGGGAGAGACACAGACAGAAATCCTGCATCTGCTGATTCAGTCCACAAATGGCAGCAACAGTCAAGGCTGGGCCAGGTTGAAGCCAGGAGCCAGGAGCTCCATCCAAGTCTCCCATGTAGTTGGCAGAAGCCTAAGCACTTGGGCCATTATCTGTGACTTTCCCAGGCACCTTAGCAGGGAGCTGGATTGGAAGTGGAGCCACCAGGACTCGAACTAGCAGCCATATGGGATGCCCATGTTGCAGGCCACGGTTTAACCCACTATGTCACAATGTTGGCCCAAGACGTGGGCCTCCTAACACTAGCCTAAAGGCCTGCTCCCATTTTGACTAAAACATTGAAATGAACGCAGCAGACCCCAAATGAAACCACTTGGCTTGTAATTACCTTGTACAAGGGTTGGCGCCTGTAGCATTTGCTTGTAGTAGGAGTAATACAGTCCACATTCCGTTCTGAATGAGATTTCCCGCTCCACTTCCTGAAACAAAGTTAGATCTACTGGTTTTGCTTAAATATATATTGTCACTGTAAAAACAGGACATGAATTATAACTTAGGAGAGAAAAAAAACTCTGAAAATACAGTCTCAAGAAAGCTTGCACACGCGGATAGGAGAAGGCTGGCAATTGCTGGGGCTGGGTGACGGACAGTTGGGGGCTTATCTCACACTTCCCTCCACCCTGGTTGCTGAACCTTTTCCATAACAAACCACCGTAACAAATGGAGACAGCTGGTTCCATATAAGCTGACATTTCCCAGTTAATGTTTTTCTTTTCTATCAGGATATATTAAAACTAAATTTCAAAAATTAACAAAAAAAAAGTCACCATTCTAACATAATATCAGTGAAAAACAAAACAAGGGCATTATAAAAAGAAAAAAAAAATCTCCCAATGAAGAGGACTATAATCACACTAAATACCTATCTAGCACTAATTATTTAAGATCAAGGACTTTCTTTTTAACCTAAAAATGTAAGGTATTCTTCGTCAAATACAGCACACCCTTTACATACGAATTTTATTCTGACAATTGTAATCCTGGAGTCAAGCTTGTGCAGGCAAATAGATACGTGAAATATTGAAACTGCTTTTAGGCAAGTGTTCAATCTTAGAAAATCTGAAACTGTAAAGTAATAGCATTAGTCAATTTAGCGGCAGGATGCTCTTACCAAATTTAAAATTTAAATCATTAACATAAAATATGGAGGCAATGGGGAATGAAGATGAGGAAGCCCTTCTGGAAAAATCCTAGTAATACTTAGACTGTGTATTTCATGTAGGTGTCAAAGTAACAATGAGTGGGAAGTTACAATCTACATCATCACAGATTCTTTTACCCCGCATGTTCAAGAAGCCAGGTCCTAGAGTGTGCACACGTCTGAAGTGTAACACTCCTCCACATCCCACAAACCCAGCTGGACTGGGGGGAGGAGGACGGACCCAGAACTCTGCACTTCCTGCCCAGGAACCACTCCACACACCTCCAGCTGTTCTTCACACAGTAATAAGCATTTCATTAGAAGAACTCCTTGTGCTATTTATCTTCAGACCTGAAGTTATTTACTCTATTACCTCTATCCTGGAAATCTTTCTCTGATCCTTTAGAAAAAAAGTATTATAAATCAGTTCATGGATAAAGCACTGATGAAATACTATCTTAATTACCAGAGTGTAAACGATACAATTACTGACCCTAAAAACCAAACTGTTATATCACTGTTAACTAAGTCTTTAAAAAAAAACAAAAAACAAAAAACAAAAAAAACAGAAAGTGGGTAGCCAATCTGCCTATATACTGAACTTCCTTTCACAGCAAACAAATTTCTCAGGTGAAAATCAAGCATGGAGGAAAGGTTCATCAGGTACGAAAATGTAATTTCACATGGGGGCAGCGCCATGGCTCACTTGGTTAATCCTCTGCCTGCGGTGTCAGCATCCCATATGAATCCCGGTTGCTCCTCTTCCAGTCCAGCTCTCTGCTGTGGCCCAGGAGGGCAGTGGAGGATGGCCCAAGTGCTTGGGCCCCTGCACATGCATGGGAGACCAGGAGGAAGCACCTGGCTCCTGATTGGCACAGCACTGGCCATGGTGGCTATTTGGGGAGTGAACCAAGTGAAGGAAGACCTTTCTCTCTGTCTCTCTCTCACTGTCTATAACTCTACCTGTCAAATAAAAAAAAATTACATTTCACTAGCCTCCTCGCTTTATATCAGGGGAGGGGAACCTTTTTTCTGTCAATGGCAATTTGGATATTTTTAACATCATTTGCAGGCCATACCAAATTATTGACTTAAAAATCAGCCTGCTGTAGATTTACTGAGTTTCAAATCTTGCCTGAGGTTGCTTTGTCACAGTCAGACCAGCTGAAGGCCCACGGGTCTGACATTCCCTGCTCCTGCTTTATATGATGGGCAATATATAACAATACAGTTTTATTTTTTTTTTTAATTTAAAAGGCAGAATTATAGAGTGGGAGGAGAAGGAGGAGGAGGAGGAGGAGGAGGAGAAGGAGGAGGAGAGAGAGAGATCTTTCATCTGCTGGTTTACTCCCCAAATGGCTGCAACAGCTAGGGCTGGGCCAGTCCAAAGCCCAAAACCCAGGGCTTCTTCCAGGTCTCTCATGTGGGCGCAGAGGCCCAAGCACTTGGGCCACCATCTACTGCCTTCCCAGGCGCATTCTCAGGGAGCTGGATCAGAAGCCTTGAACTGGGGCCCATATGGGATGCTAATTAACCTATGGCACAGCACTGGCCCCCAGAATACAGCTGTTTAAGTTTTCTTAGCGGCTACTGAGTTGTGCTGTCTTTCATAGCAGTACAAGCAACACTTTTTAGTAGTTATGTCAACCCACTCATCTTTGATCTGAGAAACTGGTATCATTTGTTTCTACAATGTTGAAACTCCTGGGGCTGGCATTGCGGCACAGTGGGCTAAGCTGCTGCCTGTGATGCCAGTACCACTGAGTGCCAGCATGAGTCCTGGCAGCTCCACCTGCGATCCAGCTTCCTGCTAATGTGCTTGGTGAAGGCAGCAGCAGGTGGCCCCAGTATTACCACCCTCGTGGGAGGCCCGGACAGAGCTCCTGGCCCCTGGGTTTGGCCTGTTCCAGTCCTGGCCATTGCAGCCATTTGGGGAGTGAACCAGCAGACTGGAGATCTCTCCTTTCCCTTTTCTGTAACTCTGCCTTTCAAATTAATTAATTAATTAATTAAAAAAAAAAAACAATGTTCAAACTCCTCATTGGTTAGATAAGCACAGAGGCTGTGAATTGATGTTAACTGAACAAATACTGGCTTTTGTCCATGCAAATAAGAAAGGAAAACATTAAGTTTAATTACATTCCTTTTCTTCTCTCCAGCTGTCCTAAAGTGTTCCAAGTAGTAACCATTACTTTCAGTGTAAGATCCTAACGGCAAACCAACCTCCCCAAATCAGACTGCAGAGCTAAATCAGTAATCCGCATCCATGGGATTCATTTCCTATACGGCTCCAAGAATGAAAGAATGGCCTTGTAACCACAGAAAGAAACAAATGTTGCTCAAAGCATTCAAAGTGAAGAGCTTTTGTGCTCCGCCCCTCTCTTTAAAATACCCCAAACAGTAAAGAACAGAGGGGGACCTAATTAGTAAAAATGCGTTCAAACGTGATTAATCGGTAATCTTGGCACCAGCTGCATAGAACCAAATGCTATACTTTATTAGACAGACACTTGCAAGTTTTACATCTGCTTCATGCTAAGAGAACATCTGCTTTATTCATTCAAACACTTTTCCAGTTTTACAGCAATTTATACTTTGCCTGGTGGATCACGCCAGTGAAAATGTACACCAACAGAAGTCACCCTCTAAAGAATGCAAAACGAACAAATATTCCATGTTCTAATTTGCATAGATTCCACAGGGAAAGCAATGTTTGTGGAGGGAATGAAAACATCTTTTGCGAAGATAATGACAGGAAGAAGTGGGAAGACAAAAAGAACTGCACTTTTTAAAAGAACTGTGCAGCTCAAACTAAGTCGTTTCTGGAGTAATTTAATAGGAGAAAGCAGCGAGGAAAATAAAATGACGGTTCTCAGTGAATGATCTGCATGCCCCACAGGCCCTGAGGCAAGTTGCTAGCAATGCACAAAAGGTTAAAGACCCCTTTTAGACAAATGACACCAGATTTGGAAAGAGAAAAGATCAAATTAGTTTTTAAGCCTCGTGAACATAAATTTTGCTTGTATAAACTGCTCCCTCCCCCCAGAATAATTAGAATGTGGGTAGTAGGGGAGAAGTCATTGACAGATTAACTTTATGAACGTAATCTGTTTCAGAATTAGGTTAACAAATCATCTCACCAAGAAACGAGCTCGCGATAGGACAGCTGTTCTTAAAAATTCTGCACTGGGAACCATGCCCTCCGCAAACACATTTATGGCACATACATGGTTTATTGTCTGGTTAAATTCATGTCCATCTGTTACAATGGAATGGTTCTTGCCCTCGAGTTGACAAGAGCTGAGGCACGTGAGAGCTGCCAAGCGGTGCCTATGAGGCAGTCAGACCGCTGCTGAGGTGACAGTGTGCCCACGGGGCCACACTGAGAGATGGGTGTGCCCAGTGCCATGGACTAACCCTCTGTATTCTAAGGACTCCTTGTTTTGCACAAGGACTCAATGGGAAGATATGCCAAGTTCTGCAATATCAGATAAATGACAAAGCAACAGTAAAAAATGTTAGCAGAAGGGGGAAAAATAAAGACTGAAAGATGCATGGCCCAAGTGTGTTCAACCAAATAAGAATTATCATTTCCCTTCACTGATTTGCTGGGGAAACATGAAAGTCTCAGCATTCCATCCTTGATCAATGCAGTTAATGTGTCGATGAGAAAGAACACATTTAAGTAAAGGAAAAAGGCTATCAAGGAAACAGGGGGAAGAAGGAGCAGCCCTGTGCCTCCACTGTTCAACCAGCTTCCCTGCCAGATCCCGTGCTCCTTCCTACCTGGCCTTTTTCCCCTCCAACCCATCATTCTCTTCATTCATTCATTCAACATTCATTCATTCAATCATGCCTTTTGTTTTCTTACAAGCCTAGTGCCAGGAATGAATGAATGGATGGATGAATAAATTTGTACTGCTTCCCCAATTCTTTATTTGAGAGACAAAGAAACAGTGAGCCCCCAGTTTGCTGGTTCTCTCCCCAAATACCTGCAAAGTTTAGGGTGGGATTGGGCTGGGGTCAAAATCAGAGGCCTGGAATGCAATTGGGTCTCCCATGTGTCTGGCAGGAATCCAAGTCCTTAACCCATCACAGCTTGCACTGGAAAGCAGCTGGAGTCTGGAGCCAGAGTTGGGATGTAAACCCAGGCACCCTGACGTGGGATACAGTAGTCTTTTTTTTTTTTTTTTTTTTGACAGGCAGAGTGGACAGTGAGAGAGACAGAAAAGTCCTCCTTTTCAGTTGGTTCACCCCCAAATGGCTGCTATCTTAACCACTAGGCCAAACGCCTGCCATGACAAGCATATTTTCTGGAGGGAGATCAGCAGAGAATAAAATAGTCAAAAATGTCTGGATTCGTGAAGTTTATAATCTGAGTAGAGGAGAGAAGAACACACAGAATCTGGGGAGCAGGTGTCATGATGCAGTGGGTTAAGCGCACGTGGGACTCCTGCACCCCCACTGGAGTGCCTGATTCCAGGCCGGGCACTCCGTGCTTCTGATCCAGGTTCCTGCTAATGCAGCTGGGAGGCAGTGGGTGATGACTCAAAAACTCAGGTTCCTGCCACGCTGTTTGGAAATGTGGGTTGAGTCCCTGGCTCTTAGCTCCAGTCTAACCTCAACTTGGCTGTTGTGAGTCTTTGGGGGAGTGAACTAGTGGATGAAAGATATTTATCACTCTTTCAAGTAAATAAATAAATATTTTTTAAAAAATATTTTTAAACATTAAAAATTATTTGAAAGGCAGGATTATAGAGAGAGGAGGAAGAGAGAAAGAGAGAGAGAGAGAGATCCAGTGAACCAGAGATCTGGTTCACTCCCCAGATGGCCCCAATGGTCAGGGCTGGACCAGGCTGAAGCCAGGAACCAGGAGCTTCTTCTTGGTCTCCATGTGGGTGGCAGGGCCCTAAACACTTGGGCCATCTTCTGCTGCTTTTCCCAGGCCATTAGCAGGGAGCTGAATTAGAAGTGGAGCAGCTGGGCCATTTGGGATGCCAGGTTGCATGTGCAGGCTTAACCTCTGTGCCACAATGCCAGCTCCTAAATAAATCTTTTTTAAAAGAATCAGTAAATCGCACAATGCAAGAACATAAATGCTGTGCAAAATGTCAACCAGGGAAGGGGGAGAAGGGGAAGGGTGTGAGGGGGTGTGATTTTAAAGGTAGGCAGGTAGGGCTTCACTGGCACAGTGCCACCTGGACAGAAACCTAAAGAGGTGAGGCTCTGAGCCAGCAGGTATCTGAGGGAAGAGCCTATCTGTCACAGGCACCCTGAGGGACAGTGGCCTGGGTCGGAGGAGCAAAGGAGGGCAGTGAAGAGGGTCAGGAGGGTAATGGGCAGGAAGAGTCGGAGAGGTAGCAGGGCTGGGACGCTGGGGCTTGGAGGTGTGAGTGTGGGTCCGGGGCGGGGGGAGGAGGTGAGGAGTTTGGTTTAGGATATACTCAGTTTGGGTGAGGAGGGCATTGAGCGGGAGGGAGTATGTGCTGGTTTATATTTTTAGAGCTGCTGAGTTCAGACTGGACAAGGAGGTGAAGGCAAGGCAGGGAATCAAAGAGGGAGCTGTGTCATGACCCAGCTGGACGCCAAGGCAGAGGCTGCAGGAGACCTGATCCTAGAGGCCATGAGAGCACAGCGGACTGGCTCTGCTTAGAGATCTAACGTGAGATGTGCACCGCTGAAGAACCTGAAGGACGAGGTTTCAATCTGTAGAGCTGGAAAAGATGGAGGAGAAATGCCTGACAACTGGTCAGATGTTTGGTTTTGGACTGGTTAAGCCCGAAGCACCTACTGGACATCCACACGAAGATAGCCTTCAGGGGGACGGCTGTGCGGAGGGGAGCCATCGACAGACAGGTGACAGCCAGAGCTGCAGACAAGACAGCAACAGTGGACAACAACTCAAGGGCCAAGTCCCAGGTTCTCTGCCAGTCAGAGGTCAGGAGGCTGAGCAGACTGCAAGGGCGTCATGTATCTGCTGACGATGCCTGGATAAATCCAGAACGGCGCCAGCAGGCCACGAAAACCGTGCTAATGAGTCAAGGAAAATGAGGCACAGCGACCACTCAGCGTAGTGTCTTGGAGGTCACTGGCGATTTCCACAGGAACATTTTTAGGGCAGCATCAGGGTAAAAGCCCACCTGGTATAGGTTCAAGAGAAAAAAACAGGAAGAAAGAACAGGCTGCCCAACTTCTGAGGGGCAGTTTTGGTTTTCAAAGTGAGCAGAAAAATGGGACAGAAGTTCAAGGTCAGAGCAGGCTTCTCCCACAGGATGGAAGAGCAAGAGAGACAGAATCGACTGATCGACTGTCCCAACAGCGTGTGTCAGCAGAAGGGAGGGGGATGGGGTCTCCCACACCAGGGCGAGAAAAGCCAGTACAAATGGGCAGAGCCAGACAGATGCAGCAGCTTGCTTCTACCTAGCGCTATCAGGAGCAGGATCATCAGCGGAGGATAAAGACTGGGCAGGTGCAGCGAAGGGCTGAGGGAAGAAAAGGTTATCAGGAGAGCCCAGAAAGCTGAGCATAACCGGATAAGGCAGTGTCACAGGAATGCCAGGCAACTCTAAAAGGCGGATCAGAGTTCCTCCTTCTCTGGTAGTTCCAATCTGACAAATTTTAAAATAAAATATTTTGGTTTCTGGGTATTTAATTTCATACCCTGCTAACTTCTGAACTTTCTTGCCTGTGAGATACTTTTTTCCAGCTCATTCTCTTGGAATTTCCAGGTATACAGTCACATCATCTGCAAATAATGATTTTATCTCCTTCTTCCCCATGTGTATGCTTTCTTACTTTGATTACTTTGGGTGATTGGCACTTCCTAAGCGATGTTAAGTAACAGCAGTAATAAGAAAGAGCTCTGGCGTGGAGACACACTTCTAATGGGGCGCTGTCCAATTCATTAGCTTCTAACCGGATATGCCTACTTAAGTGTGATGGAAATAGAAAAGCCAGTTCCTGGATTCCTGGACACACTTGGCTAGCAGCTATAGCACTCGACAGCACAGCACTGATGAAGACCTTCCCATGGTCACAGAGAGTTCTTTTGGAGAACTGTTTCTCTGCTGGGCAAGGTCTTACTTAGCACTGAGTCTGCGATGTGTGCAAGCTGTATTAAACAACAAAGGATTGATTCTTTTTAACAGCTTCAGACTGAATTCACAAACCATACAATTCACCTATTTAAAGTGTACGGCTCAACAGCTCTTACTATTGCATGTATCTTCCGATCAATCTTAGAACATCTGCATTTCCCAAAAAGAAACCCGCACCACTGAACTGTCACTCTGTCAACGGTCACGCCCGCCAAGCCCCAGACAACCTTCTGACTCTCCAGCTTGACCTGCTCTGGACAGCAGATCATGTAATAGGCAGTCCTTCGCACCTGGCTTCTTTCATTTGGCATATTTTTGAAATTCATTCACCTGTGTTGTGGCACATACTGGCAATCAATTTCAAAACCATCAAGTAACCTGCTATTGTATGGAATCAGCTACTTGTATCTATTTATTCATCAGCTGGACTCTTGGGTTGTTTGCACTTTTTGATTAGCACAACCATGCTGCTAGGAACCAGCATGTACAACCTTAGGGTGGGCATGTTTTCATCTTCCCTGGGTATACGGTTGGCAGCAGAACAGCTAAGATTATACAGAAACCCTGTGTTTAACTTGAGGAATGGCTAGACTGCTTTCCACAGCAGCTGCATCATTTAAAATTCCTACCAGCCACATAGAGCGATTCTGATTTCTCTACACCTTTACCTGCATTTGTTACCTTTAAAAAAATATACATATATTTATTTACCTACTGAAAGTTTGAGAGAGAGAGAGAGATCCTCCATCTGCTGGTTCACTCCACAGATGGCTTTGACAGCCGGGACTGGGCCAGACCAAAGCTAGAAGCTTCTTCCAGGTCTCCCAAGTGGGTGGCAGGGACTAAGTTTTATGCTTTTTTTTTTTTTTAAGATTTATTTATTTGAATATATATATATATATATATATATTTTTTTTTTTTACAGGCAGAGTGGACAGTGAGAGAGAGAGACAGAGAAAAAGGTCTTCCTTTTGCCATTGGTTCACCCTCCAATGGCCGCCGCGGTCGGCGCGCTGCGGCCGGCGCACCGCGCTCGTCCGATGGCAGGAGCCAGGAGCTAGGTGCTTTTCCTGGTCTCCCCATGGGGTGCAGGGCCCAAGCACCTGGGCCATCCTCCACTGCACTCCCGGGCCACAGTAGAGGGCTGGCCTGGAAGAGGGGCAACCGGGACAGAATCCGGCGCCCCGACCGGGACTAGAACCCGGTGTGCCGGCGCCGCAAGGCGGAGGACTAGCCTGTTGAGCCACGGCGCCGGCCTAAGATTTATTTATTTGAAAGTCAGAGTTACACAGAGAGAGCAGAGGCAGAGAAGAAGAGGCAGCGAGAGAGAGGTCTTCCATCCGATGGTTCACTCCCCAGATGGATGCAATGGCTGGAGCTGTGCCAATCTGAAGCCAGGAGCCAGGAGTTTCTTTTGGGTCTCCCACGTGGGTGCAGGGGCCCAAGGAGTTGGGCCATCCTCTACTGCTTTCCTGGACTATAGCAGAGAGCTAGACAGCCAGCATTTCAGGCCAGGGCATTAACCCACTGCGCCACAGCGCTGGCCCCAATGCTTCTTTTGTTAAATCTGATTCCTAAGTATCTTATTCTTTTTATTGGTACTGTACATGAAACTATTAATTTCATTTTTGACTTGCTCATTGCCATCATATGTAATTAACTTTTAAATATTGATTCTGTATCCTGCATTTTGCTGAATTAGTTTATTAGCTTTGATACTTTTTTAGTGGGCTGTATAAATAAGATTATGCCACCTATAAATATAGTTTTACTTCCTCCTTTTCAGTTTGGAGGACTTCCATTTTTATTTTCTTGCCTAAATTCTCTGACTAGACTGCCCAGTAAAAATGCTAAACACAAGTGGCAAAAGCAGACATCCTTGTCTTGTTCCCAATGTCAGGGGAAAGCTTCCAGTCTCCATCATGTGTTATGTACGAGCTCTTGTTAGCCGATGCCCTCCGTGAGGCTCAAGTTCACTTCTGGTCCTAGGTGGCTGAGTGTTTCTACACTTTTTACAATACAACAACCCCCATGTTGAAATCTATCAAATGCGTTTGTCATTTGAGAAAAGAGGATGGGTTTTGTCCTTCATCTTATTGACATGGTAGGTTCATTGGCTCTGTTCATGTTTCAAGTTGTATATGCTAAGAGAAAATGATTTTTTTTTTCACATAATGTTTTTTGCATCTTTTGCAGTACTGACAACAACAAACAAATATACCAACAGATCTCTCAACAATATCTTTGTTATTCCTGGCATAAAAATGATTTGTTCCTAGTGTGTGACACATTTAATGTGCTATTTTCTTTCCTAGTGTTAGGACTTTCATTTCACTGTACTATATAAGTAGGACTAGTCACTGAGTTTCATTTTCTAACATTACCTGCGTTGCAAACAGTTCATCCTCATTGTTTACTGATTCCTTATTTGTAAGTTTTTCTTCTCTATTTGTAATGACATCAACAAAATCTGTACTTGCAGCACTTCTGCAGTCATTTCAGACAGGGCTGGGGAATATCATCTGGATATTTATATATATATATATATCACATATATATTTATATGTATTTATAATATTTGGATACTTATAGTATCATCAGCAGGCCATACAAAATTATCAACTTATATTGAACTATACTGAATCTGTTCTTTTTGTATCAATATCACACTGACATGAGAATTGGTGAGAAAATTATCTTAAACTGACATTAAAAAAAGAATAAAGAAGTTCTCAAGCGGTTTTTAAAAATTAGCCTTCTACAGATTTGAATTTTCAGTCCCATCTGTGGTTCCTTGGCAGGGCCAAACTAAGTGATTTTGCAGGTATTACACGGCCCGCAGGCTGGACGTTCCCTGTCCCAGTTTAGGTCATAAATAGAATGGTGAAACACTGCAGTTGCCTGATGTGTGTGCTTCCCAGCTGCGGTCAGCCTTTTGGTTCAGCTCTCACACACAGAGGAGCAGAGGATGGAGACAGCAGGAGTCAGTACAAGATGCTCCAGCTCTGGGACTAGGTGGATGGGATTTGAATTTTAGCTCTGTCACGGATGCTGGGGGAGTCTCAGGCAAGTCACTTAACACTTCTGAGCCCAACTTCATATCTTGTAAAACAAGGAGAGCAGAACATAGCAGGATGTTTTCAGGATTGAAAATTTTAATCTATGTGCACAATGTACATATGTATGTACACACTCATCTTTCCCCTGGAAACAATGGTTCAGTATTTGCCTAGTTCAGCATTCTCAGCCACTGCATCGATTTTGGAAAAAAACAAAAACTACCCAGGATGCAATGCAGAGAGGCAGAGGGGCTGCTCCACTTCCAATCCATCTGTCTGCTAAGGCCCGGAAAAGCAGTAGAAGATGGCCCAAGTCCTTGGGCCCCTGCACTTGCGTGGGAGACCCAGAAGAAGCTCCTGGCTCCTGGCTCTGGATCAGCATAGCACTGGCCGTTATGGCCAATTGGGAGTGAACCATCAAATGGAAGATCTCTCTCTCTCTCTCTCTCTCTCCCTGCCTCTCCTCCTCTGTGTAACTCTTTCAAATAAATTTTTTTTAAAAAAAAGCTCAATGCCCAAAAACTTGGAATTCATGCAGCTTTTGCATAATAAGGTCCATGAACTATTTGAATATTCTTCATTTGCATAGGTTTCAAATTTATCTTTTAATTCCACTGTCCACCTACTTTTTGAAGTTTCCTGTACACTACATCTATTTCTCGACTTATCAATTTTAAATGAAAATTTTTTACTTCTAGCTATGAAACATGAAGAAATCAAATTGTCTCCATAATCTTTCACCTTCTCATTCCTCTTCTAATTAGTGTTGTTATTGTTATTACATTACATAACATTACAAATTATTACTACATTGTTTACATCATTTTGTTTTATAACTTTTTTTGACAGGCAGAGTGGACAGTGAGAGAGAGAGAGAGAGAGAGAGAAAGGTCTTCCTTTTCCGTTGGTTCACCCCCCAATAGCAGCCGTGGCCAGCACACTGTGCTGATTTGAAGCCAGGAGCCAGGTGCTTCTCCTGGTCTCCCAAGATGGTGCAAGGCCCAAACACTTGGGCCATCCTCCACTGCCCTTCCAGGCCACAGCAGAGAGCTGGACTGGAAGAGGAGCAACTGGGACAGAATCCGGTGCCCCGACCGGGACTAGAACCCGGTGTGCCGGCGCCACAGGGGGAGGATTAGCCTAGTGAGCTGCGGCGCTGGCCCTTGTTTTATAATTTTTAAATAAATTGAGCATCAATAGCAACCGAGTAAATTTTTTTTAAGATGTATTTGTTTGAAAGGCAGAATTAGAGAGAGGAGAGACAGAGTAAGACAGCTTCCATTTGCTGGTTTATTCCCTAAAGCTGGGCCATGTCAAAACCAGGAGCCCAGAACTCTTTTCAGGACTACCAGATGAGTGCCAGGGGTCCAAGCACTTGGGTCATCTTCTGCTGCCTTCCCAGGAGCTTTAACAGGGAAGTGGATAGGAAGTAGAGCAGCCAGGATTTGAACTGGCACTCGTATAGGCAGTAGCCTAAGCCACAATTCTTGCCAGCCCCTGTCTTAGTAGTCTTAACCTTACAACAGTAAGTAAATTTGAGCCCCACTGACAGTCTTTCTATTGTTTGTCCATTTATCTCTTGGCAATAAGGGGTTTTTCCTCTTCCAACTGTTCCAGGTATTCTTAAAAATTGTACTTCTCAGGGCCGGCTCCGTGGTGCAGTAGGTTAATCCTCTGCCTGTGGTGCCAGCATCCCATATGGGTGTCTGTTCTGGTCCCAGCTGCTCCTCTTCCAATCCAGCTCTCTTCTATGGCTTGGGAAAGCAATTGAAGATGGCCCAAGTGCTTGGGCCCCTGCACCTGCACGGGAGACCAGGAAGAAGCACCTGGCTCCTGGCTTCGGATCAGTGCAGCTCTGGCCGTTGCAGCCATCTGGGGAGTGAAACAGCGAAAGGAAGACCATTCTCTCTGTCTCTCCCTCTCACTGTCTGTAACTCTCTCTCTCAAATAAATAATCTTTAAAAAAAATTGTATTTCTCAGAATCAAGAGAGTTCACATAGTGTTGATACACATGCAGCCAACTGAGTTAAACGTGAAAACCACTTCCTTTTCCTTGAGTATTTTGGTATGCCTCCTTCATGGCCTTTGGATATTAAATATCACCATGGAAAAGTTGGGAGCCAGATGGACCTGGCTTTAGAAAGAATAAGGTGCATGGGAAGGGTGGATCAGGAGCAAAACAGGGACGGTAACAGAAGACTGAAGTCACGTTTGCCTTCTGGCTGGGACAATGGCTTGGGCAGAAAGACAAGGGCCTGTTTCCCCTTGTGGGTAACTTTTTGTCTGTAATGTTCGAAGGTTTAAGTCCAGCAATCTCACAAAGCTTTATCTTGCCAATTATTCCAGCGACCCATGACCTCCCAATTTATAGGTTTAATTTTTATTTTTGGGGAGTTTTCTTCAATTGTGTCTTTAAGCTTCTTTTTTCTGTCTCACTGTTTTAGTTGTCTACTTTTGGGGTTGGGATACACATCATGCATGCCCACAGCTGGCACTCTGTCCCCAACATTTTAAGTTTACTAATAAATCTGCTTGTTTTCATCATTCTGTCAACGTTTCTCTCTGTGCTTTCTGCAGATTCAGGTCTTGATTTTTATCTTGATTATCGTGGTTTTATCTTCTAGTGCTGTTTCTTGTTCATGTTCTGCCAGCTCATGTTCATTTTGTTGCCTTCCTAAACCTCCTTGAAAAAGGTGTATACCTTCTCATCTCTCTGAATTCATCTACACGTGATGTCTACGAGGAGACTTCAAACAGCCTGTGGGACATGTAATTAAAGTTTCGGGCAGGTATGTAGCTTCGTTGTTAAGACGCCCACATCCTACCCTGGAGTGCCTGGGTTCAGTACCTGGCTAATGTGCGTCCCGGAAGGCAGTAGGTGATGGCTCCAGAGACCTGGACGGAGTTCCCAGCTCCTGGTTTCAGCCCCACCCAACCAGCCTTTGTGGGAACCTGGGGAATTATCCAACACATGGCAGCTCTATCTATCCATCTCTCAAAACAAAAGTTTACTATGATGCAAAAAATTTGAAATTCACACATACATGGAATCTTCCAAAAGTTCATGAAAAATGTGTATTATAAAAAACCTATGCACAGATTCCCAAACTGATTCACATAAAATAAAAATTTTTTAAAAGATTTATTTGAATGGCAAAGTTGCAGAGGGAGAGATAGAGACCGAGATATCGAGGTAGAGATCGAGATCTTCCATTTACTGGTTCACTCCCCAATGGCTGCAATGGTCAAGGCTGGGCCAGGCCAAAGCCAGGAGCCTGAACTCCATGAAGGTCTCCTATGTGGGCAACAGAGGCCCAGGTACTTGGGCCGTCTTCTGCTGCTTTCCCAGGCACGTTAGCAAGGAGCTGGATCAGAAGTGGAACAGCCAGGACTTGAACTGGAGGCAATAGCTTAACGCACTGCACCACAACGCCAGCCCCATAAACTTATCTTCTAATTTCATCTTTTTCCATGAACATTCTTAACTTCTTCATGCTTTATTATGCATTTTTTAACGTGACAATATTGTCTTTGCTATAAAATTTTTCTGGTGCATTCTTCATCGATCATTTGTTTTCGTTTCTCCCTTTTTTCCCTCATGGTATCACTGTACAGATCTTTGGACAGTTGCTTCCTGATTCTTGGGCCTTTCTGAATGTGGCAAGTTCTCATTAGACCAGCCCCTGACGGGAAATTCATGTTGGGGAGAGGCCAGGGACATGGAATATCAGTCACGATGCACGGTGGTTTACAAGAGTGGGTCCTTCCCTCCATCTCTGTCTGTGGAGCTTGGGAGCCCCAGGTGTTCAGAACGAAAGCTGTCTCTCTCTACTCCCCTTTCTACCGACCCGTGTTGTCTCTGCAATTCTGCCTGTCAGTACTCTGGCTTGCTTTCTTCCAGGAAAGCTTCTAGCATTTCTGCCGACACCTGTGCCCATGTCCCTTCAGGACAGTGTTGCCAGAAACACAGGAAAACTCTGCTCTCACACGCTTCATCTGAAACACGTGGCTGTGAGAGTCCTCTCTCGGCATCCTTGTACACTCCTTCATGTCCCACCAGAGCTGGCGGCCCTCCGATTAGAGACCTCTGCACTTTCTTCACAGACAGAACGGGGCTGTTTTTCATTGTCCTTGGTAAGAAAAGGAGGGCCTGACCTCTTTAGGTGGCCACTTTAAAATGAGAAGCAATTTCAGCAGCTTAACCCAAAATAAGGAACAATTTAAACTATCCAAAACTGGGAAGTACAGAAATGGTAAGATAACTGAGGATAAAGACTTCAAAAATATTAAGTGATGTAACCCATAATCAATTACATAACAAATGTGAAAGTCTCATGAAAATATGTAAAATGGGAAAATACAGAAAAAGCATGAGCTTTACTACCAGATAAAGCAGATTATATAAACTGTACATTGGGGACATACACAAGTAAAAGACACACATACAGGGTGAAGAATGAAGGGGGAAGTGAAAGGTTCTGTTAAGGGTAGAGAGTACTGGGGAATGTTTTTCATTGTAAAAATCTGTTACTGTCACAGTAGTTCATACAATAAAAAAAAAATACGTGCTTAAAAAATAAAAAGAGGGAAGACTGCTGTTACTGTGTCCAGTAAACACGAGTCATTAAAAATGCCTACTTGGCTCTCCTCCTTGCTGGCACTAATGATCTCCTCCCCCAGAGCTGAGCTCCACGAAGCACATCCTCCTGTCTAGTTCCAAGCCAGATCTCCCACAGCGGCCAGCAGCCGCCCCTTCACCACTGCCTACCCCACCGCCTGCAACACCAGAGGCTGGACCCCCCCTGCAACGAGACTGATACTCAGTGCTGACAACCAGCCAGGCACCGTGAGGGCATCCAGCAAGTCTGAACATAGGTTGTGCCCTTTGTTTTGTGGATAAGAAAGAGCAGCAAAAATGTAGTTGGCACTCAAAGGACAATTTAAAGTGACCAGGCTCTGGAGACAGCCAGATTCAATGAAATATATACAAATGCATCTAAAACAGTACCAAAGCAAATTCAATAGAGGGTGTTTAAAAAAATTTCTGAGGCCAGCATTGTGGCGCACAGGATCTAGCCACTGTCTGCAACACCAGCATCCCATGTGGGTACAGAGGTTCAAGTCCTGGCTTCCCTACTTCCAATTCAGCTCCCTGCAAAGGTGCCCGAGAAACCAGTAGAAGACAGCTCAAGGGCTTGGGCCCCTGCCTGGGTGTGAGAGACCCAGGTAGAATTCCTGGCTCCTGGCTTCCACCTGGGCCAGCCCTGGGAGCTATTGCAGCCATTTGGGGAGTGAACCAGAGGATGAAAGATCTCTCCCCCTCTCTGTACCCCTGCCTTTCAAACAAATAAGTCTTTCTAAAAATTTCTAATTAAAAAAAAAATGTTTAAACTTCTAAGGAAAATTTAACACAATGGCTAAGGTAGCACGAAAGTAACTTTTTAATATAAAAAAATTCTGAGAAAGCACATGATCACTTAAAATCAGTACCTGTTCCTTCGACTTTCAAGTTACTGTTTCAGGTTTCCTATTTTTCAAATACTAAAAAACTATTTAAGAAGTAATTTTAAAAGCATAAACTCACAGTGTACTTTGTTTTCAAGATTTTTTAATCTCTGAATAAATATAACTAATTAAAAGTATTTAAAAATTTTAAAAAGTACTTTCATTGAAAACTAGTCCAGCAATTTTGATGAGGATAAGTTATAACCCATAGACACAAAACAGAAGCCAATTTGCCCTTCTCAAATATTCCCTATCTCGCAATGTGAAACGGGAGTCAGCTGTAAGAGCACATTTCTGATGGCATAATACACTGGCATCATGACACTCTGGTATATTACGGTGCACAAGATCTCCATCCGGAGGGCTCTATGGGACAGAGCTGATGCAGATAACCCAGGCAGAAATGGAAACCGTGCGCCTCTGCAGCGGTATCATCATGCTTGAGAGATGGTCACACTACCCAGACTCCTCTTGTGACAAAGGGGGGAAAAGCCTGTGTTACGAGAAGTTAAAGGGAAAATGCAGCAACACGCTGAGTGCAGCCCTACGTCTCAGGGGACACGGGTGGCGGGAGGGGAGAAACCGCACGGGGAGGGGGGGGGTGCATGTGTCACAGCTTCCCAGATGGCACGTGAGGCGCTTACAGGAACCGGCCGAGCTCCTTTTTCAATCCTTCTCCTCTCTTCTGAAACAATCTCACCCACATATCCCCGAGCTGGCACTATGAAAACGTCTGTTTCCAACGCAGATGGGACGCCTGCCTTGGGACCCACAGCTCCAGCCTGCTTCACTCCGTAGCTCTCCTGGGCCGGGCACAGCCAACCCTGAACTCATCACTTCCTGTCTTGCTTCCGCCGGACGGCGGATTTGGCTGCTCCCTATCCCTGCTCTTGCCAGGTAGCCTCTGCATGCACGGAGTTTCCAAGTGTTGAGTGTTTCTGTCTCCCTGCTATTGACGGTGGATCCCCCAGACCGCATCTCAGTTTGCGCTAACAGGTGACTCGGGGTGGGTCTGGTTTGTGTCAGGAGGGGAGTGTGGACTGATCCCAGGGAGAAAGGATGACAGAAGCTCCATGTTTGGGACCCTTTTGCAGATCTTGGCCAGATCATCTCTCTCCCTATAAAACTATGACCACAAGGACAGCCCCTTCCTGAGTCCTGGGAGCTGGTCCAGTGCATTACTGAACCCGAGCAGGTGGTGAGAGCCTGAGAGCTGGTAACCAGCTGAACCAGAACAGGGTCACTGACGGACCCCCAGACTTGTAGCAGGTGCCTGCAGGGAGGCAAGTTTGGAGGAGGACAGCACCCTCAACCCGTGAAGCTCGGCCTGTCTTGGGGTAGCTGGGCGTCAGAAGCCACTGCACCTTCGGATCTGCTCCTCCCACCGTGTCCACACCCACCGATCCAGCTGCTGGGACAGAGCAGAGCAGGTCATGCGGACAACTCCTCCCTCTCAACAGCCTTTCGCACAATGAGTCGACACTTCCTTCCTCAAAGCTCTTGACTATTTGTCGTTTCTCCCCAACTCCTTCCTTCCAGCTAATAAAAGCAGACACGGTCTGATCTTCTGTCCTGTACCAGTCGCCTCCCTGCTCATACCATCCTGCCCACAGGCACCTTCTCTGATGTGGTCCTTGTCGGACTTACTCCTACCTCAGAGCGTGTTTGCTTGCTGTTCCCTGCGCTTTGACCCAGGGGTGAGCATTGTGGCACAGTGCATTAAGCTGCAGTCCACAACACCAGCATCCCATATCAGAGCGCCAGTTCAAATCCTGGCTGCTGCTTCTGATCCAGCTCCCTGCTAATGTGCCAGGGAAGGCAGCGGATGACAGCTCAAGAGCTAGGGTCCCCGCTGCCCACATGGGAGACCTCGATATAGTCCTAGGCTGCCAGGCTGTTTGCAGACATATGGGGAGGGAACCAGTGACTAGAAGATCCCTCTGTCCCTCTGCTTATCAAATAAATTTTAAAACAAATGTCCTGACAGATCTTGACTTGGCTAGTTCCCTCTTCTCCTCTAAACCTTGGTTGGCACGCCTTGTCCCAAAGTGGTCTGCTTAACTTCCCCGTCACAAGTAGCCTCCTAGTCATCCAGTTGACTTCTACCGTATGATTTATTTTCATTCTCTTTCTGAAATCTTTCCCTGCATCAGAATTGAGCTCCGTATCATACTCAAAGCTGTAGTTACTCATTTATTACATATGCTAACTGGACATTCAGTCACTGATGAAGCCACCACATTGGATTATCTCGGCAGTTCCTATGATTTCAGCTTTGTCCTTCTCAGCTCTGTTCCCCTCACTATAATCCAAGCCATCCTTCTAAAATCCTAACAGTCGACAACACTGCCCCATGATACCAGGGCTCATGACCACATGCAGAGTCGGCTTGAGCTCTGAGACACAGAGGACAGGTCTCTGCAGTTCCCCACTCCCAGTGCAGCTCCCTCCCTGTCTGTGCTCCCGCAAAGCCCACCACTTCCAAGGCTCTCATCTTGAATTCCCTTCACGTGTTTCTCCCTCATGACACTCGTCTTTCCTCTCCAGGCTGCCTCATTAACTCTTACCCACCCTGCAGGTCTTGTTAACCATCACTCCCTCTAGCAAACTTCCCTGACCTTCCCTGACCTTCCCAGGAGGGTTCTCTGATCTGCTCTCAGAACTTTCTCTCTTTGCATCAGAGCACTATGACTTTGCACATCCTATCATTGTCCAAGTACTTGCCTGTAACCTTCTCCAGAGTGCTAGGTACTCAATACATATTTACTGAAGGGCCAGGGCTGTGGTGCAGTGGGTTAAAGCCCCATCCTGCAGTACCAGCATCCCATATGGGTACAGGTTTGAGTCCTGGCTGCTCCACTTCCCATCCAGTTCCCTGTTAATGCACTGGGGAAAGCAGCAGAGGATGGTCCAAGTCCTTGGGCTCCTGCAACCACATGAAGACCAGAAACAAGCTCCTGGTTCCGGGCTTCGGATCTGTTTAACTCCAGACATTGTGGCCATCTGGGGAGTAAACCAGCAGATGGAAGACCCCTCTCTCTGTCTCTACCTCTCTCTGTAACACTGTCTTTCAAATAAATAAAAGTAAGTCTTTATGTTTCTCTCTTTTTTTTTTTTTTTAAATTTATTTGACAGGTAGAGTTATAGACAGTGAGAGAGACAGAGAAAGGTCTGCCTTCTGTTGGTTCACTCCCTAAATGGCCACTATGGCCGGCACTGTGCCGATCAGAGGCCAGGAGCCAGGTGCTTCTTCCTGGGCCATCCTCCACTGCCCTCCCAGGCCACAGCAGAGAGCTGGACTGGAAGAGGAGCAACCAGGAATAGAACCCGGCTCCCATATGGGATGTCAGCGCTGCAGGCGAAGGATTAATCAAGTGAGCCACGGCGCTGGCCCCCAATAGTAAGTCTTAAAAAAAAGAAATATACTGGGATTCTACACAGATTGGTCTTCAAATATATATTTTACTGAACACATTTATCATGCTGGAAAATCTGTTGCCAGATCCAGGAATCTCTATTATTTATTCCAGGTTCCCCAGTGTTTAATTCAATGTTTTCCACAGAGCAGGTACTCAGTAAAGACAAGGTGAAAGTGTGACAGCTTCCTTAACCCAGTGCAAGTAAAGAGGGGACTCAAAGACGCTCAGGTTTCTTGAGGATGTGTTGTATTTACGGGAGCACACTAGCAAGGCCACCAGTAAGCTTTAAGCTAAAGAGCTAAACTTACAGTTTATCAAGCTGGAGTCACGGTGGCGATGGGTTAAGCTGCTGCTCGCCGTGCCAGCAGCCCGTATCACAGTGCCTGTCTGAGTCCCAGCTACTGCGCCTAGGAAGGCAACAGAGACGGCTCAAGTATGGGCCCTGCTACCCACACAGGGGATCCACATGGGGTCCTGGGCTCCTGGTTTCGGGCTGGCCAAGCCCCAGCTGTTGCGGCCATTTGGGGAGTGAACCCATGAATCAAAGATCTCTGTGTCTCTCTCCCTTTCTGTCACTTTGCCTTTCAAATAATAAATAAATATTTAAAAATTAACTTGTAGTTTACAACTGTTACATAATGTCTTCCACGTGCCTTCTTGCTATGCAGTTATTTGTGTTTAACGGTGGCTCTACGCCCACACAGGGATGCTTCAGCCCTATTCAAGATGCCTGTGTTAGTAAACAAGCACCACACTGCTTAATTTTAGGGAATCTGAAGCACTAAAGAGATGTGAGTAAAATTTTTCTTGATAAGACTACCAACTACCAACTATGACCCAACAATAAGAATGATTATCCTCTGATGCCTTGATAACATGTAAATATATACACATAGACACTCATAAGGTGATATGACAGATTTTAAAAACAAACACATGAGGGGTCAGCACTGAAGCACAGCGGGTGAAGCCACCACCTGCAGTGCCAGCATCCCATATGTGCACTGGTTCAGGTCCCAGCTGCTCCTCTTCCAATCCAGCTCTCTGCTGTGGCCTGGGAAAGCAGTAGAAGATGGACCAAGTCCTTGGGCCCCTGCACCCATGTGGGAGACCCAGAAGAAGCCCCTGGCTTCGGATCGGCACAGCTCTGGCCCTGATGGCCAATTGGGGAGCAAACCAGCAGATGAAAGACCTCTGTCTCTCTCTGCCTTTCTTCTCTCTGTGTAACTCTGACTTTCAAATAAATATATAAATCTTTAAAAAAAACAACACATGGGGCAGCCATTTAGTGCAGCTTAGACACCATCTGGACACCCACATCCCATATCAGAGCGCCCGGGTTCCAAGTCTCAGCTTCACTCCTGATACCAGATTCTTGGTATGCTCACCTGGGAGGCAGCAGGTGACAGCTCAAGAAATTGGGTCCCTGCCACCACGTGGGATACTTGGAATGAGTCCCTGCCCTAGCTGTTGTGGCATTTAGGGAGTGAACCAGAGGATAAAAGATCTCTCCATTTCTCTCTCTGCTTTTCAAATAATAAATAAAATCATACTTGAAGTTATTCATAGAAATTATACGTCATTCAAAGAGGTTTCCTTTGGAGAATCATTCCAATAACAGGACCAAAGCTCAAGAGGTTGTAGAAAACTTTCCCTGGGAAATGCCTTTATTATTATTATTATTATTGACAGGCAGAGTTAGACAGTGAGAGAGAGAAAGAGATAAAGGTCTTCCTTTTTCTGTTGGTTCACCCTCCAAGTGGCCGCTAAGGCCAGCACATTGTGGCCGGTGCACCATGCCAATCCGAAGCCAGGAGCCAGGTGCTTCCTCCTGGTCTCCCATGGGGTGCAGGGCCCAAGTACCTGGGCCATCCTCCACTGCACTCCCGGGCCACAACAGAGAGCTGGCCTGGAAGAGAAGCAACCGGGACAGAATTTGGTGCCCTGACTGGGACTAGAACCTGGTGTGCCGGTGCGGCAGGCAAAGGATTAACCTAGTGAGCTATGGTGCTGGCTGGGAAATGCCTTTAGATACTGCATCAATTCCTTTTCTTTCCTTCTTTTTAAAATTGTATTTACTTATTTGAGAAAGAGACAGAGAGTTCCCTCCTACTGGTTGACTCCCAAAATGCCCTCAATGGCCAGGGCTGGGCTGGTGCCAAAGTCAGGAACTCAATCCAGGTCTCCCATGTAAGTGACAAGGATGCAACCATTTGAGCCATTACCACTGCCTCCCAGGGTCTGCATTAGCAGGAAAATGGAGTCAGGAGCCAGAGCTTGCCATTACACCAGGCACCCCAATATAGGAATACAGTTACCTTCAATGCTAGGCCAAACACCTGTCCTTCAATCAGCTCTCCTGAAGATTCTCATAATAGATGATAAATCTTGGGCTTTGAAAGTAAGTATTTACTTTTGCAACCAACTGATCATTAGAAGCCATGTAAATGAGGTAAGAGATCATGAAACATGAGGGTACTTCAACAAGTTCATAGAAAATGCAATTAAAAAGTTCATTTTGATACAAAAAATTTAAAAAGCCATGCACAAATGGGGTCTCCAAAAAGTTCACAGAAAATGGCTAACATGAAAAAGGTATGCATCAAAACAAGCTGACCTATTTGTTTACTTATATTTTGAGAGGTGGTGAGACAGTTGAGGGGGATAGAGACAGAAAGAGCAATCCCATTTTATGGTTTGCTGCATTTTCCAGCTTTGGTTATTGTAGGCATTCAGGAAGAGAACCAGTAGATGGAAGATCTGTATTCATCTCTCACCTTTCTCTGTCACTCTGCCTTTCAAATCAATCAATCTTTAAAAAAAAAAAAAAAAAAAAAACCCACAGTTTAAAGTACTGGCTTTTGATTTTTTTTTTTTCTTCCCCCTATTGCAACCAACAGAAAAAAAAAAACTTCTGTTGGGACTCGGTTTGTACATGCGTACATGCAAGTACAAGGTCACAAAACAATTCTCAACTCAATGATATATAACAGCGTCATTTTCTGATTTCATTAAAAAATGTTACTGCACCAATTTCATAATCCACTGTGAAAAAAATACTGTAGTTTAGAGAAACTGTTATATAATCAGAATTAAGTTTATGAAAAGGAAAAGTCACTTGATTATAAAAATTCTGATATGTTAAAACAGAAAGGACCAAAGCCTTGAGATTAGATTCTTTATAGCAAAACCGCACTGTTGTAGTCATTCACCTACAAGGCTCAGTACTGGCAACACTGATGAGTACATCATACAACAGTCATAGAAACCCCATACCTTAATATTAGAAAACCACAAATCATTCTCATGTAACGTGGCAAGGTAGACAGACGTAAGAAGTCCCATGCAAAGGGCAACGGTTCCACCAACTGTAAATGATACAATCTTCCATAATCTTCTACTGGTACAACCTTTACAAAACACAGAACAGGTAATATCTGGGTTAGTAAAGAAGTCACCATTTCCACCTGCCTGTCACTGGTGAGACCTCCTCTGTCACCTGCAATCTGAGGCTCCTTTGGTGATTCCACAAACTTGTTTTTGCTCTTGTATTACAGTTTCTACTCCACTGTACCTCACTGTCCAGGCTTCCTTTTTGCCAACTGGAATGTGAATATCTCAAGGACAGTACGTGACTTTATTTATGCCTATATCCAGCACCGATGAACAACCATCATTTAATTATGAAGTCTGTTAAATGAGGAAAGAATGCATTCCACATCTAGGACGTAAGCAACCTTTCAGATGACCTACTTACAATGTGTGGCTTACTCATTAAAAGCTGCCAAAAAAACTTGATTACTTAAAATCGTTAGAAAGTCCACAGGAAAACATAATCCATAGTAACTCAAAGAACATATAAAACAGAAAAAAATATTTGTAGCCCATGAATATCTTTACTATAAAACAAATACTTCAAGATAATTTAAAAAAGGAACATTCCAGTAGCAAACAGATTCAGGACACGAATAATAGGTGATACATGAAAGACAAAATGGCCAACAGACAGAGAAGGGATGTTTAAATTCATTTCAATTCAGTAGTGTCAAAGAAATGCAAATCAAAACAAGAAGCTATACTTTAAAAACATCTTGGGGCAAGTGCTATGACGCAGAGGTGGGGCTGCCTGCTCCACTTCTGATCCAGATCCCTGCTATGGCCTGGGAAGGCAGCAGAGGATGGCCCAGGTCCTTGAGCCCCTGTACCTGTGTGGGAGACCCAGAGCAAACTCCTAGCTCCTGGCTCCTAGCTTCAAATCAGCGCAACTCCAGCCGTTGTGGCCACCTGGGGAGTGAACTAGAGGATAGATGACCCCCCACTCCCGTCTCTCCTTTTCTGTGTAACTCTATGACTTTCAAATAAATAAATCTTTAAAAAAAAAATCTTGACTGATTTGATAGCATTTGCTACATGTATGGAAAACAGACATCTTCAAACACTGCTGTAGAGGGACAAACTGGCACCTCTCTGCAATGACAATAAGGAGTAAAAGCCACCGAATCAAGCACACCAACTGACCAGGAATCCTACATCTAGGCATTTACTAGAGGAAATTATGAAAGTCTTGGCCACAGAGATACTTACCACATTTCTGGTGATTACCATCCCATCTTAACAAGGAATTCAACAAGGAATTAGTTAAGTTCTGCTGCAGCCACACAATGGTAGACTACACAGAGACATTATTTTTTAAATAAACTGACTCATGCTCATAATAAAAGTAACAATTTATGGAACAGTATGAAGATCTCCGCTTTGCAAAACTAAAAATGAATGTTCGTGGGGACGCATGTGCAGACAACACTAAGACAACAAGAAAAAGCCTCATTGGGGGCGGGCTCAGGATGGGTGCTTAGTGGGAGTATCTTTTCCTTCTTTTTCACTTTTCTTTTACTTTTCAGGATTCTTAAAATTTCTGACATGAGTAAATACTTCTTGGGTAAAGTGAACAACCCCCCAAATTATGTTTTAATTTAAAAGGAAGACAAACTTGAGCTTCCACTGCATAAGGTGTTCAAAAAGTACTTTGGGGCCGACACTGTGGCACAGTGCGTTGTCTCTGCCTGCAGCCCCAGCATCCTAGATGGGCACCAGTTGATGGCTCAGCTGTTCTCCTTCCTATCCAGCTCCCTGCTAGTGGCTTGGGAAAGCAGTGGAAGAAGGCCCAAGTGACAGGGTCCTGCACCCACCTGGGAGACCCAGAGGCTCCTGGCTCCAGATCAGCCCAGCTCAGGCTGTTGCAGCCATATGGGAAGTGAACCAGTGGATGGAAGACCTCCCTCTCTGCCTCTCCCTCTCTCTGTAACTCTGCCTCTCAAATAAATAAAATCTTCTAAATAAATAAATAAAGCAAATTGCTGGGCCCTGCCTCCAGAGTTAAAAAAAGTACTTTTCAAAATACTTTGCCCACAATCCAGTAGCTGCTGGTAGCATCTCCTCCCAGTACAGATCATTTTTATTTAATTAAATTGTTTCCAAGTTATTTTACTAGCTCTGGCTGGTAAGAATTAACATGGCTACAAAGAACATAAATTCTTGGAGACATCCAAAGTGGCCAATGCAACGTTTCATGTTTTCTTTTCAAATCTTGACTATGCTTATTTATGAAAGTAACTCGGAGGTGAAAAGATGGTCATGAATGCCATCTGATATATCTCTTATCAAATCCTCAGCATTATACAAACAATTTACCAAGTTATGATCACTCCCTTCCTCTTCTCCTGTTAATAAAAACAGAAAAGTTCAGGAATCTCATAGAAAATAAATAAAACATTTTAAATTTTTAAAAAAGATTCATTTTATTTGAAAGGCAGAGTTACAGAGAAGCAGAGGCAGAGAGAGGTCTCCCATTCACTGGCTGACTCCTCAAATGGCCACAATGGCCAGAGCTGGGTCAATCAGAGCCAGGAGCCTCTTTTGGGTCTCCCATGTGGGTATAAGGGCCCAAGCACCTGGGCCATCTTCTACTGCTTTCCCAGGCCATAGCAGAGAGCTGGATCAGAAGTGGAGCAGCTGGGATTAGAACCGGTGCCCATGTGGGATGCCAGCACTGCAGGCAGCAGCTTTACCCACTACACCACAGTGTCGGCCTCTCACCTTTCTTTTTTTTTTTTTTTTTGACAGGCAGAGTGGACAGTGAGAGAGAGAGACAGAGAGAAAGGTCTTCCGTTGCCGTTGGTTCACCCTCCAATGGCTGCCGCGGTCGGCGCGCTGCGGCCGGCGCACCGCGCTCATCTGTTGGCAGGAGCCAGGTGCTAGGTGCTTTTTCCTGGTCTCCCATGGGGTGCAGGGCCCAAGCACTTGGGCCATCCTCCACTGCACTCCTGGGCCACAGCAGAGGGCTGGCCTGGAAGAGGGGCAACCGGGACAGAATCCGGCGCCCCGACCGGGACTAGAACCCGGTGTGCCGGCGCCGCAAGGCGGAGGATTAGCCTGTTGAGCCACGGCGCCGGCGGCCTCTCACCTTTCAATGTTTTTTAAAAATATTTATTTTACTTGAAAGTCACAGTTACACAGAGAAGATGAAGAGAGAGAGAGAGAGAGAGAGAGAGAGAGAGAGAGAGAGATCCTCCTTCCACTGGTTCACTCCCCAGATGGCCGCAATGGCTGGAGCTGCGCCAATCCGAAGCCAGGAGCCAGTCTCCTCCAGGTCTCCCATGCAGGTGCAGGGGTCCAAGGACTTGGGCCATCCTCAACTGCTCTCCCAGGCCATAGTGAGAGCTCAACTGGAAGTGGAACAGCTGGGTCTCAAACCGGCACCCATATGGGATGTAGGCAGTGCAAGTGGCCACTTCACCCGCTATGCCACAGCGCCAGCCCCCATTTTTCAATATTTTAAAGAAATAAGGAAATTAGCTGAGAAGGTGAGGGTGACTAGGTGAACACACACATAAGACAAAAAAATTAGGAATATTCTAAAATGTGGCAGGGACAAGCACTGCCTTAGAGAGTCAAAGAATCAGATTTTATATGACCGGAAGCTAATGAACAAAGCAACATACCAGCTTTCATCAAAGCTCTGGAAAGCCAAGATAATCAGACTGCAGTCAGAGTCATCAGGGCACCAGAACATATTCATTCAACTGTTAGCTCTATCTAATTTTTGCCCTATTGGAGAATATCTTAATTTACAGGAATAAAAGCAATCCAAAATACTGTGTAAGTTTAAATCACCTACCAGATGGCACTTTATTTTCCAACTTCACATTTTCTTCTTGTACTGGAAAATGCTCAGAAACTTCTGTGGTTTTGATTTCTTTTCTCTGCCGGATGGATATCATCATGTCAAAGACTCACACGCATTGTTCTTCCAAGCACTCCTACAAACAATACAGACATGAATGGCCCATCCACGTGTCATCACCGTCTCTTCCCTCTTCCCACACACTCTATACCCATCCATGCTCCCCAAGTCCACTTGGGTCACTTTCTCATCCAAACCAGCCTTCAAGGCTACGCAGGCGACAACAGGAATACGCACGTAACCACATTCGTGAAGCACCTGCTGTCCGGCGGGCAGGGACAGGGACAAGCCTCCGTCCTTCTTCCAGAAAGCTCCAATTCCCTGCGGATCTTTTCCCTCCCTGAGCCAGGGCAGTTACCATGCAATTTGTCACATAACTAGGCAGTTTTATATAACTTCGCACCACTCAGAGCTGACCACGTGGGAGGTATTCAAGAGTAAATTTGTTGACAGGCAGGCTCAGAAGAGCTGAAATATTTTGTCTTGGGTATCCGAATGTTCTCTAAAACAATTCACACTGCCAGCCTCGGGGATATGCCTCAGTGGTGTGCGGGCGGGGGTGTGCCAATCAGGGCAGCTGCTCTGCCGGGGAGCACCAGTGGGAGGATCGGCAGGGAGCCGGAGCCTGGTTTTGGAAGCTGCGAGTGGGAGGCGGGGGTGTGCTGGCAGTGAGTAAGCGGCTGCCAGTCCCCGGGAACACCTGGCTTCACTCCCCGCAGGGACGAATAGCATCTTCCTCATCATTTATGCAGTACGACCAGTAAGCCTGACACGTTTGCTTCAGCAGTTGATTAATTGCTACAGGTAGAGAGAATTCGCCCGATAGGACAGGACAGACCAACAGGATACAACTCACTCATTCACGGAGGGCAGACTTAATTTTAAACGCTGGCAACCGAGAGGCTAGAACACTGCGGGGTGGGGGTGCGGGGACACCTGGGAGGTGACCCGACCCTCAAGTCACAACCTCTATAAAGGGGGCAGCGATTTAAATTCCACCATTGCTACCTTCTAACCTGCTGAGACAGAAAATCAACAACTACGATGGGGCCAATTACGTGTCGGGCACCGCCAGGGTCCCAGGAACTGTGAAACAAAGTTGCCCCGTTAAATGCACAGGAAAGCTGCCCTCATTAAGCGCTTGAACAGGGACTTGCAAGCGGTCCTCTGTCCCTAACAGCGACCACCCCCGGGCCGCGCATCCCCCGGGCCCGCGCCCCTGCGCTCCACTCGCGCGCAGCACCTGGCACCCCCACACCTGGGTGCCCGAGAAGTTGCGCCCCTGCTCCGGGGCTCCCGGGACGGAGCGCGGCCGCGCACGTCCGAGCCCGGGCCCCCGCCCCGCCCCGCGGCCAACTGCGGAGAAGTCGCCCCGCAAACTTCTCACTCGCGACTCCCAGGCCCGGACCGCGCCTCTCGCGCGGGCGCGGGCGCTCCGGGTCCCTCCGGGACGCCCCGAGCCGCCGCGGCCGCGCCTCCCCGCGCGACTCCCGCGACGGTGCAGCCGGCTCCCGCCCACCCCGCGGGACCCTCGGGGCCCGCCGCGGCAGCCTGGCGACTGCGCGGCCCCTCGCGGCCCGACACGCAGCCACAGACCTGCGGCCTCAGCCGTCCTCACGCGCGGCTCCGGACGGGGAAGGAGGCCGGCCGGGCGAGGCGGCGCCGAGGGCCTCGGGGGCGGGGCCGCACGACGGGCCGCAGCGCGCCGCGAGGCCAGGGAGGAGCAGGCAGCGGCGGAGCTTTGTGCTACGCCCTGCAAATGGGGGGCTGGAGGGGCGTCGACCGCCCCGGGGAAGGGGCGCGCCGGGGAAAAGGCCGGGCCGCCGCGGCCGCATCCATAGGCCCGGAGAGCCGTCCGTCAATGCGAGTCCCCGCCCCCTCCCGCGGCGCCCCGCCCAGTCTCGTGCGGCGCCGGCCGGAAGGAAGCGGCGCACTTCCGCCCGCTGTACCCGCCCCTCACTGCCGGCTGAGCTTCGCGGCCGCTTTAGTGGTCAGCGGGACGAGAAACTTTGGCTGCGCGGGCGCCCGTCACCCCTGACCGAGCGAGAGGTGTGGCTCTGGCGAGCAGGGTCCCAGCTGCGCCGGGGAAGGGGCGCCGCAGGTCGGCGAGCGGGCGGGAGCAGTGGGCCATTTGGGAAACCTCTGGCTGCCGGCCGGCCGGGTGGGTCCTCGGCCCACAGGACTCGCGGTGAGGCCGCCGGCCCTGAACCGGCTGCCCGGGTTGCAGGCCGGGCGCCACCACAGAGCGGCGGGAGAGTTCCCGCTGCGGCCTCCCCTGCGTCTCTCCTGGAGAAATGTGGCTTTTCTGGGTCCTGTCCCAGCGTAGGCCCTTTCTGAGTGTAGATTCCTGCGTGTTATTCCTGGGTCTCTTAATTGCACCGCGAAAAGCAATCGGGGAAGCCTTCTGCTTGTCAACGCAGGCTCAAAGGGCTAGCTCATTATTATTTTTTAATGATTGCTTTTTTCAATCGAGAGCGGCCCTCTGGGACCTGTGGGCTGTACAAAGGTTTTCGTGTGGGGATGCTTCCTCCAGGAAGCCTTCCCCAATTGCGACCCTGCTGGAGATCAGTCGCTTCTCTGTGTGTCTGTTTTAGTAACAAGCAGACAATCTGCAGGGACCGTGTGAGGTGCCTGCTGTGTGGCCGTGATAAAAATGCCAGCTGGCTCTTCAGATGGCACTTGGGTTTCCACGTGGTGGTTGGTTTCTTCTCGCGGGGACGCGAGGGCGGGGACTGTGTCTCTCTCGCGTGAAGGTGCCTCACACACAGTAGGTTTGTGTGTGTAGTAAGTGCACACGTGAGTTGAGTCCCCCTTAAATAAGAGTTCTCCCTCTTCCTGCATAGGGTTTTTTACTTAAATTAGGGGAGATTTGACTGTTGTGATAGGTGCTTGAACAAAGGAAAGAGTTCTCATGGAATGGCTTTACCAAGCAAGAAAAAGATGGACTTTGGACAAGAGGCGGGCCCCCACTGCTGACAGTCTGGGCAAGGAGTCCTGAGTTCTGATACAGTATCGCCGGGGGTGCTGGATAAATGGGTATAGGCCCTTGTCCCAGCTTCTTCCCATGCGCCAAGGAGTCAGGAAGGAAGGCTAAAGGGAAGGAACTGCGACCTCGGTGGTCTGCGGGTCCTTGCGTTATGTCTGGAGGCCCAGGTGGACTCCTTGGCCTTTACTCTGCTGGAGCCAGCAAGAGTGGAGTTGTACAGACGAGAAGCGTGGTCTGAGGGAGAGGCCGCGTCAGCACCGTGACCAGGGGGCGTGTAAGAAATGCTGGTTACCAGGCCCTCTCCCAGACCTACGGAATCAGAATCAAAGTTCAGTTGATTCTCTGCTCAGTAAAGTTTGCTACTCAGAACGTGGTCTGTGACCTGTCATGGCCATCTTCTGGCACCTTCTGAGACACGCAGACTCTTAGGCCGTACCCTTGACCTGGTAAGCCAGGGGCTGAAGTTAAAGTGCTCCCCAGGTGACTTCTGCGCCCAGCACACCTTGAGAAATGCCGTGCCGCAAGTCATGAGCGCTTTTCATCACATCCTTCGCATAGCGGTATCTATGGTTACAAAGGGTGAGAGCTCTCCCATTCTGTTGGCTTATCTGAGGCCACGTGTTCGGAATTTTATTGATTTTAAAGACAATTACAGAGAGAGGAAGAGAGATTTTCCTTCTGCTGCTTCTCTCCCCAAATGGCTGCAACGGCTGTAGCTGAGCCGGGCTGAAGCCAGGAGCCCAGAGGTTCCTCCAGGTCTCCCACATGAGTGCAGGGGCCCAACCACTTGGACCATTTTCTGCTGCTTTTCCCAGGTCATTAGCAGGGAAAGGATGGGAAGTGGAGTAGCCAGGACTCGAATCTGTGCCCAAATGGGATGCCAGCGTCGCAGGCGGAGGCTTAACCTGCTATGCCACGGCACCAGTGCCCAGTGTTCAGTTTTATAAATTCCTTGACTTAGTATTATGAACACTTTAAATCAATCCTGCCTTCTGTGACAAGACTCTCTGGGAGTTTCCTCTCTCTACCTTTATGGAATTCTTTTTCAGTCTTTTGCAGCTCCCCTTCCTCTTTTTTTTTTTTTGACAGGCAGAATGGACAGAGAGAGAGACAGAGAGAAAGGTCTTCCTTTGCCGTTGGTTCACCCTCCAATGGCCGCCGCGGCCAGTGCATCGCGCTCATCCGAAGCCAGGAGCCAGGTGCTTCTCCTGGTCTCCCATGGGGTGCAGGGCCCAAGCACTTGGGCCATCCTCCACTGCACTCCTGGGCCACAGCAGAGAGCTGGCCTGGAAGAGGGGCAACCGGGACAGAACTGGCACCCTGACCGGGACTAGAACCCGGTGTGCCGGCACCGCAGGCGGAGGATTAGCCTATTGAGCTGCGGCACCGGCCTCCCCTTCCTCTTAAAATCAGTGATTTTTTTTTGGCTTATGATTCCAATTTCCACTAATCTGATAACTCTAAGACTCTATATCCAGGCATACCTCGTGACCTCCGGGTGCTGAATGTCCACTGCCTACTCACTGCAGACTCAACAGGATAAAAAATTGATTTTTTCCTTATTCCCAAATCTGCTTTTCCTTCCATGGGCTTCATTTGCATAACTGCTCAAGTGAAAAAGCTAGGAGCCAGCCCTGGTTCCTCCCTCCGCAATTGTGTGATCCAACCAAACATTGAGTCCTATTGAGTTTATCTCTCAGTTACCTCAGAACTTGCCATCTTTTCTACATCTCAGCTGTCACTAATCCAAGTTACCATTTCTTGTCTGGATTGTTTTGGTCGCCTCCTAACTGGTTTTCTTACCTTCAGTCCTGTTTGCTGCTCCCAATCCTTCAGTCTGCCCTGCATGTAATAAACACAGTGATCTAACAATCCATATCCTCCAATGCCTTATTGATTTTATTACTAAGCTCCCTAACACAGCTTGCAAGTCCTGCCATGAGTCAGGCTCTGCTGACCCGCCTGGCCTCATCTTCACTTCCTACTCGCAGAAATGTCATCCAGAGCTCAGGGGGTTCTTCTCAACACTCTGTTCACCTGACTAGCTGCCGTTTGGCTTTTAGATGCCAGCTTCAATGATCCTTGCTCCTTGGGCATCTCCCTTGGAGAGTCCTGTCTCACTGATGGCTGTTCTGTGTGACTGACGGAGTGCTCATACTCTGAAAGCTTCTGAAACATAAAAGACACCACTGGCCAGCTTTGGTCTCTTGCAGATTGCTGACTGAGGGGTGGGGATACCCCTACTGTAGACAGGGCCAGCTGGTAGCCAGTGGTCTCTGGCAGCTACCACCACCACCACCACTTTCCCTGCCTTGGGAGTGAGCCATCCTGGCAGTGGATCTGCTAGCTCCACCTTAGCTTCCAGATGACATCATCAAAGATCCCAAGGCAGAAAGGCCCACTGACGCCTCTCCCAAATATCTTAACCCAGAGAAACTCTGAGGGTAATCAAGTGTTCATTATTTCTTTCAGCCACTGACTTTTGGGGTAGTTTTGTTTTATGATGATAGATAACCAATACAATAATAATCCCTGTATGGATGCATCACTACTTATTCCCACCTAATTGGATATTAAGTTGTTTCTGGTTTTATGTGATGACTAGCAATGCTGTAAGAATGTAAGTACATTTGTGTAATTCTTCAGGATAGGTCTAGAAATAGAATGTCCAGGAGTCATATCCTAAATTGTGAATAAACATGGGCAAATTAGATTCCAAAAGGTTAAAAATTCTAGTACTTTATACATGTTGCATATTTCTCCATGCCTTTGCCAACAATGAGTATTTTTAATCTTTGCCAATCTGGGGTGACAAATAATGTCATAGTCATGTATGTTTTTCATTTATTTTCATTTTATTTAAAGGACAGACAGACAGATGGAGAGATCTTCCACTTGCTAGTTCACTCCCCAAATGCCTGCAACAGTCAGGGCTGGGCCAGCCCAAAAACTAGATCCATTTGGATCTCCCATGTGGGTGGCACGTGGGCCATCTGCCATCTCCCAGGTGCACATGAATAGGAAGCTGGATTGAAGCAGAGGATGGAGGACTCAAAGCACACCCTCCAGGATGGGATGTGGTCCTCGTAAGTGGCAACACAATTGCTGCGCCAAGTGCCCACCCTGTTTCCCTTAAAAAATTGTTACTTTATGAGAGAAACATCTCCCACCCTTTGGTTCACTCCACAGTTGGGGCTGGGCCAGGCTGAAGCACTCAATCCAGGTCTCCCACATGAGCTGCAGAGAACCAAATACTGGAGCCATTAACTGCTGTATCTCAGGGTGTGCAAGAGCAGAATTCTGGAACTGAGAACAGAGTTGGGACTCAAATCCAGGAACTCTGATAGGGGATATGGGTATCACAAGTGGTGAAGTGGTGTCTTAACCACTACGCCAAATACCACCCCTATATGTTTTTCTTTTTCAAGAAGGTAAAGACTGCCGGCGCCGCGGCTCAATAGGCTAATCCTCCGCCTAGCGGCGCCAGCACACCGCATTCTAGTCCTGGTTGGGGCGCCGGATTCTGTCCCGGTTGCCCCTCTTCCAGGCCAGCTCTCTGCTATGGCCCGGGAATGCAGTGGAGGATGGCCCAAGTGTTTGGGCCTTGCACCATCTTGGGCGACCAGGAGAAGCACCTGGCTCCTGGCTTCGGATCAGCACGGTGCGCTGGCCGCAGCAGCCATTGAGGGGTGAACCAACAGAAAAGGAAGACCTTTCTCTCTGTCTCTCTCACTGTCTACTCTGCCTGTCAAAAAAAAAAAAAAAAAAGATAAAGACAACTATTGGATTTATTAGGTGTTTAGTGTTTCTATTTCTATGATTTTTTTGGTATGTATTCTTTGACCAGTTTTTTTTTTTTAACATTTTTTAAAAAATGTTATTTATTTGAAAGCCAGAGGCAGAGAGAGGGAGAGATGTTCTATCCACCGGTTCCTTCTCCAGATGCCTGTAACAGCCAGGGTTGGGCTGGGCCAGGCCAAATCCAGGAGTTAAGAACTTCATCTGGGTCCCCAACATGGGTGGCAGTGACCCCAGTACCTGAGCTACCACCCACTGCCTCCTAGGGGACTCAAATGCAGGCACTCGAATATGGGATATGGGAGTCTCAAGAAGTATCCCGGGGGCTGGTGCTATGGCACAGTGGGTTGAGCTGCCACCTGCAGTGCCTGCATCCCATGTGGCCGCTGGTTTGAGTCCCAGCTGCTCCACTTCCCATCCAGCTCCCTGCTATGGCCTGGGAAAGCAGTAGAAGAAGGCCCAAGTTCTTGAGCCCCTGCACCCACATGGGAGACCCAGAAGCTTCCTGCTCCTGGCTTTGGATTGGCCCAGCTCTGGGTGTTGTGGCCATTTAGGCAGTGAACCAGTGGATGGAGGCCCTCTCTCTCTCCCTCTTCGTCTCTACAACTCTGATTTTCAAATAAATAAATCTAAAAAAAAGAAGTGTTCCAACCACTGTGCCAAATTCCTGCCCCTGTTGGTATTTTGGTGGGGATTGCATTGACTGTGGATCATTTGGGACCATATTCTGGTGTTTTAAAACAATTTGATGAGGGTTGGGAAAGAGCAGATGTATTTTTTTGGTAATTGGATCGTTGATTATTTTATTCTTCCCTACTGATTTGAATTTTTGACACCACATACTAAATTCTGCTATGTACATAAGTAACTGTATTTACAAACTTACTAGCATGTCTAAATGACTAAAAGAGCTAGTTTCATAACAGTTCCCCATGTTCTTAATTACTGTTTCTGTATAGAATATGCTGATATTTGGGAGAGTAATTAACCCTTCTTTATACATCTTTTAAACATACAGTTTAGCAGTTCTTGCTTATATATTCACTCAAATATACTTTACAGTCATTTACCGGGTCCTCCCTCCCCCCCCAAAAAAAACCATGATATTTCTACTAGAATTGTATAAAATGTGTAGGCATGTTTTGGAGAAGAATGATTTTTTTAAAAAGATTTATTTATTTGAAAGAGTTACACAGAGAAGGAGAGGCAGAGAGAGAGCTGATTCACTCCCCAATTGGCTGCAATGGCTAGAGCTGGGCCTATCTGAAGCCAGGAGCCAGTAGCTTCCTCTGGGTCTTCCCAAGTGGATGCAGGAGCCCAAGGACTTGGGCCATCTTCTACTGCTTTCCCAGGCCATAGCAGAGAGCTGGATCTGAAGTGGAACAGCCAGGACTCAAACCAGCACCCATATGGGATGACAGCACTACAGGTGGTGGCTTTACCTGCTATGCCACAGTGCCAGCCCCCTGCAATCTTCAAGAATAATCAGTGTTCCCCTGTCAGGGATTACACAGCATGTGGCCTCTTAGTGGAAAACTACTGAGGCAGGGCTAGACAGCGCAGGCCAGAGAGTACTGATAACACAACCTTGTGTGACCTTGTGCCTTAAGACCTTGTAACCTTTCCCCTACTTGCACAAGCATTGCAGCTACAAGATAAGCTCCCCCTTCTTCCCCTGCCCAATACCCTGCCTTTATGATATATAAGTGTGTGGTTGAAAAATAAAATTTGCGGCTGGCGCCGTGGCTCAACAGGCTAATCCTCCGCCTTGTGGCGCCGGCACACCGGGTTCTAGTCCCGGTCAGGGCGCCGGATTCTGTCCCGGTTGCCCCTCTTCCAGGCCAGCCCTCTGCTGTGGCCCAGGAGTGCAGTGGAGGATGGCCCAAGTGCTTGGGCCCTGCACCCCATGGGAGACCAGGAGAAGCACCTGGCTCCTGCCATCGGATCAGCGCGGTGCACCCGCCGCAGCGCGCGGGCCGTGGCAGCCATTGGAGGGTGAACCAACGGCAAAGGAAGACCTTTCTCTCTGTCTCTCTCTCTCACTGTCCACTCTGCCTGTCAAAAAAAAAAAAAAGAAAAAAAAAAGAAAAATAAAATTTGCAACTTCATCAGGACTTTTGTCTTGCTGCCATCTTTGTGTCTCCTGTCCCTTTATTTCTCCTTCTAGGTGCTCGGCCCTAGTTGACATCCCACGGGACGTTCCCCTGCAGGAACATGTGTTGGGTTAAGGAGAGTTTGGCTCCTTACAAGTATGTTTCCAGTAGTACCGTCGTCAGATGTGTATTTTTCCACCTTGTCCATAAGGTTGACTTATCAAGTGTCTGATAAAAGTCAGAGCAGTGGTATCCAGTGTTTATCAGAGAAAAATGTTTGTCTTCTTGCTCTGTTGGTACACATAGATATGGAACTAAAGTAACACAAATGGAATGCTGATCTTCTCTGTCTGCATCCTTTTGGACTGCTGTGTGCACTCTTTGTGTATAATTCAGTTCAGGGACCTGAGAGATAAGGTTTCTTCTCTGACGCCTTCTTCCTCATCTTCCCCTTCCCCTCCTCCTCCTCTTTTCCTTCTTCCCCGTCATACTTTTCTTCATCCTCCTCTTTTCTTCTTCGTTGTTCAAGATTTGTTTTATTTGAGAGAGTCACACACACACACATCTTACATCTGCTGATCACTCCCCCAAAATGGTCACAACTGCTGGGGCTGGGCCAGACTGAAGCTGGAACCAGGAACTCCGTCCAGGTCTCCAACTTGGGTGGCAGGTGCCGAAGCCCTTGGGCCATCTTCCACTGCTTTCCCAGGCACGTTAGTAGGGTGCTGAATTGGAAGTGGAGGAGCCAAGGCTCAAACCTGTGATGCAATATGGGATGCAGGCGTCCTGTTGTGGCTTAACCCACTGTGCCACCATGCTGGCCCCCATTTCCTCTTGTCTTGACTGAAAATTCAAAGAGGTCGTCAAGAAGCTGTGACCACAAACCCCTAAAGTTGGTCACCTCCATCATGGATGCATCACTGACTTCAAGCCTGAACCCACTCGCTGCAGTCTCCACACAGCTGTGAGGATAGTTTGAGTTCTGACAGCTGTGAGCCCGCGGAGTTGCGATCAAACCTGTGACTCCTTCCTGTGCATCAGAGCTCCTCAGGAAAGCTCATCGCTGTCCACCAGGAAGGCTGAGGGCGAGAATCCAGCCCAGCACCGCATGAGCCACAGCTTAGAGCATGGTAACGTGTCTGAACTCAAGAGTGTTAGAAACACATCCATTTCTGGCTGAAAGTCCTGAAAAACCCAGAACTCCCAAGTCTGACAATCCACCTGGATGTCTGTTAGCAGGGACAAATTTAGACACCGGTGTCTATGCCTGGCGAGGCGGGAGCCACACTGGAGCAGTTTAAGGAAACAGACTGAAGGGACTGGCCACGGACTCTGGAACCAGAACAGCTAACACCTATCAGTCATCACAACCAACAGAAAGCTCGTGTGATAGATCATCACCATCTACCCGAATAGCTCCCGTCGTGTCCTCAGTCAAAAATGTGCAATTACGACAGTTATTCTAACCATGCACATGAAGAGAAGTGTAGGTGGTATCCATGGAAATGAAAAAGGGACAGATAAATAGAAGAAGATTAGCGGGTGTTAAGGAAGAAAATGAAACAAAACTGATCATGTTTAAATAGTTTGCTAACTCTAACTTTATAGAATCCTTGGGTCCCTGTGAATCTGTGCTAATCTGCCTATCCATTTCCCTGTTTTAAACCTCTACAAATGCAGTCAACATTATTTCCTAATGCCTTCTGTGAGGTCTCAGGAGGGAAGCAGGCGTGCAGTGCGATGTTAGAGTGCAGCTTTGGAACAATCGTGAGCCTTGAGGAAGCTGATCCCCGGATTCCACGCCTGCAGTTCAGGCTCCAAAGAACGGTTCAGGAGCGCTGGTATGAGTCCAGGCTGCTCTGCTTCCGATCTAGCTCCCTGCTCATGTGCCTGGGAGAGCAGTGGAAGACGGCCCAAGGGCTTGGGCTCCTGCCACCCATGTAGGGAGACTTGGATGGAGCTCCTGGCTCCTGGCTTCGGCCTGGCCCATCCCCAGCTGTTGCAGCCATTTGGGGCATGAATCAGTGGTTGGAAGTGGTTCTCTTTCTCTCTCTCTGTGTCTTTCAAATAAATAAAATAAGCCTTTAAAAATTATTTGAACAGGACACCAGTAAATGAAGTGTGGAGTATCTTTTTCTTCCCACAGCTACCATTTAAGTGAAGCACCAGTGCGTTTATGTAGGAATGTGTACTCTCAATGGTGATTGGGTAATTTTTTTAATGTAAGAAGCTGAGAGACATATAGTACCTAAACAGATATCCAGTGCATCTTTGGTATTAAACTTTCATGCGCTAGAGGGTTCATTAGGAAAACGGACTAAACAGTTTCTGTGGGAGGGAGATGAAGGGAGAAAGAAGAGAACATTAAAACACCAGGCTAGTGCTGTTAGGCTGGTGGCATCCCAGCAGCGTGCCTTTCCCTGTATCAGGGGGTCTCTGTACAGAGACGGTCAGGGAGGGAAACACTAGAAATGGCAGCTGAGAAGTCGGTATGGACCAGGACTCAGGATGGCCTGCTGACACAGCACCTCAGGGAACAGTGGCTTAAACAAGACATTCGTGTTTCTGTCATGTAGGCAGTTCAGTACCAGTGTCACAGACCAGGGTCCTTGTAACCAGGATGTCATACATATTTTGTAGTGCTTTTTTTTTTTTAATTTGACAGGTAGAGTTACAAGAGTTACAGACAGTGAGAGTGAGAGAGAGAGACAGAGAGAAAGGTCTTCCTTCCATTGGTTCACTCCCCAAATGGCTGCCAAGGCCAGTGCTGTGCCAATCTGAAGCCAGGAGCCACTTGCTTCCTTCTGGTCTCCCATACGGGTGCAGGGACCCAAGCACCCTCCCGGCCACAGCAGAGAGCTGGATTGGAAGAGGAGCAACCAGGACTAGAACCCGGTGCCCATATGGGATGCCGGCGCCGCAGGCGAAAGATTAATCAAGTGAGCCATGGCGCCAGCCCCTTGTAGTTTTCTAAAAAACTATGGGGACCAGCATTGTAGCATAGCAGGTGAAGCTGCCACCTGAAGATCCAGAAGTCCATATGGGCACCAGTGGCTCCACTTCCCATCCAGCTCTCTGCTAATGCACCTAGAGATGCAGGAGAGGATGGCCCGAGTGCTTGGGTCCCTACACCCACTTGGGAGACATGGAGGAAGCTCCTGGCTCCTGGCTTCGGATCGGCCGAGCTCTGGTCATCTCAGCCATTTGGGGAGTGAACCAGTGGATGGAAGACCTCTGTCTCTGTCTCTCCCCCAGCTCTGTCTATGTAACTCTGCCTTTCAAATAAATCTTAAAACATTTTTTTAATTGTGGTCTAATACAGGTGACATTGATCTTTTAAGTGCATCTGTACTGTTGTGCAACTATCACAGTATCTACCTCCACAACTTCTCAACTTGTAAGGCTGAAACTCTACAGACATTAAATAGCAACTCCCCGTTCCACCATCCCCTGGCCACTAGCGAACACCATTCTACTTTCTACCTCAAAATGGAAACGTGCGGCCGGCGCCGTGGCTCAACAGGCTAATCCTCCTCCTTGCAGCGCCGGCACACCGGGTTCTAGTCCCGGTCGGGGCGCCGGATTCTGTCCCGGTTGCCCCTCTTCCAGGCCAGCCCTCTGCTGTGGCCCAGGAGTGCAGTGGAGGATGGCCCAGGTGCTTGGGCCCTGCACCCCATGGGGAGACCAGGAAAAGCACCTGGCTCCTGGCTCCTGTCATCGGACGAGCGCGGTGCGCCGACCGCGGCGGCCATTGGAGGGTGAACCAACGGCAAAGGAAGACCTTTCTCTCTGTCTCTTTCTCTCACTGTCCACTCTGCCTGTAAAAAAAAAAAAAAAAAAAAAGGAAACGTGCAGTGTTTGTGTTTTTGTGACTGATTTATTTCTGTTAGCATAATGTCTGTAAGAGTCATCCGTGTTGTAACACATGCTTTTTCAGGCCAAGTAATATTCCATTGAATGGATAACCCGCATTTTATTGATTTATCTACTGATGTTGGGTTGCTGCTACTGTTAATGATGTTGGTATGAACATGGGTGGATGGATCTCTCTTTGGGATCCTGCTTTCATTTCTTCTGGGTATATATCCAGAAGAGACATTGTTGTAGCTCATGTCAATTGTGTTTTTAACTTTTTGAGGAGCTGCCTCCACTGTTTTCCATGGTGGCTGTACCATTTTACATTCCCATGAACAGTGCACCGGGGTTCATGTGTGGTAGCATTTCATTTCAGTGTGTGTGTGTGTGTGTGTGTGTGTGTGTGGCTGGATGGGAAGTGGAGCCATTGGTGCCCATATGGCTGCAACTAGGGCTGGGGCAAGTCAAAACCAGAAGCCTGGGTCTCTCGCCTAGTGGCAGGGATCCAAGTACTTGGGCCATTTTCCACTGCTTTCCCAGGTGTGTTTGCAGGGATCAAAAGTGAAGCAGTGGGTGACTCAGGCAAAGGCTTAACCCACTGTACCACAGTGCCAGCTCCTCACTGTAGTTTTGATTTGCATTTTCCTAATGATTAGTGATGTTGGACATCATTGCATATGCTCATTAGTCATCTGTGTATCTTCTTTGAGAAATATCCGTTGAAGCCCTCTGCCTATTTTTGAGCCTTTTGTTGTTTTTGAGATTTACGAGTTCTATGGCTCACCACCACATTCAGATAAAAACCAGCAAGAAAGGGAAAGGGATGGAACTCCCTTTAATTTTAAAAGCAAAACCAGGAGTATCTTATATCACTATTTATGTCCCATTAGCCATAATGTAGTCACGTGGCCTTGTGTGGCTGCAAGGGAGGCTGGATATGCAGCCAGAAACCCCACCCCCGTGGAAGAGAAAAATGGATGTTGGGGAGCAATCGGCAGTGCCTGCCACAACTCAGGTGGGAAGTACCTAGCTTTTTAGGTTATGGCTGAACGTGTATTGCTTCGTGGACACTATTATTCTTGTTTCATTGATGATAATAAACCCTTAAATGCAGGCAGTGTAGGAATGATGAAGAAGCTGGTGCGGGGGAATAGCTTTGGGCTAAGAAGCAGAACCAGAACAAGTCATTGTTATTAGTATCAGCCAAGAGACCAAGCTCAAATACTTGAGCTCTTGCCATCTACACGGAAGACCCGGCTGTTGCAGGCATTTTGAGAGAAAGTCAGGAAGTGGAAGATCTCTGTCTCTGGCCTTTCAAAGAAATTACAAAACAAATCAATCTAAAAGATATCTGGGGGTGTGTGTGGGTGTTTGGTAAGGTGGTTAAGAAGTCGCTTGGGGCACCTACATCGCATATTGGCAGCTTTCCTGGGTTCAAGTCCTGGCCCCACTTCTGACTCCAGCTTCCTGCCAGTGCACACCCTGGGGGGCAGCAGTGATGGCTCAGGGAGTTGGGTTCCTGCCACCCATGTGGGAGACCTCAGTGGAGTTCTGGGTTCCTGGCTTTTGCCTGGTCCAGCTCCAGCTTTTGCAGGCATCTGAGGAGAGACAGAAGTAGATAGAAGATCTCTCTGTCTCTGTCTTTTGGTCTCTGTAATAAGTTTAAAAAACTAAATAAAAGTATTTGATCGGGTCCTAAATGCAGACTCCTAATTGTAAGCCCCCCCCCCAACCCCAACTTCATAGAAAAAGAGATCTTTTCTATAAATGGAAATCAAATTTTTTTGGGTAGGTTTAACCACAAGAATCTCAGTGACATTTAGCAACTCAGTTTGTAGGTGTTAAATGTTAGGGTAGATCAGCTGAATGGGGCTGTGTAAATTCAACTAACTGTATAGGCAAGATTCTCTGTCTTCTTCTTTTTTCACTGTTTAAGAGGCAGAGGGGAAGGGTGAGGGGAGGAGGGGAAGGGAGAGAGAGAGGCAGAGCTCCCACCCATTGGTTTGCTCCCCAAATGCCTGCCAGGCTGGGGTGGTCTGGAGCCAGGAGTCTGGAACTGCATCCGGGCCTCCTACATGAGGACCCAAGTAATGGACCATCACCTGCTGCCTGCCGGCATGGGCATCAGCAGGAAGCTGGAACTAGGAGCAGAGCTGGGACTCGAACCCAGACACTTCAGCGTGGGATACAGTGTTCCAAGGGGAGTCTTGACCTCAAGGCCAGTAGACTGGGTTAAACAAAAGTGCCGATTTGTGCCTGCCCCCCATGTTTGCTGTTTTCCTCCTGATCACAAGAACGTGTGGCAGGTGACAGCCTGGGCCTGCGGGGCAGCACAGAGAGGCTGGCACCTGGACAGGCTGTGGGTTCATTTCAGAAGCCCCGACTGCTCTGCATCAGACTCCTGCAGGTGAAATGTCCTTGGGAGACAGCTAGGAGACGGCTTCCTTGTGAGAACCGTGCACAGTCTGGGACAGACCATTTCATACCTTCTCCAGGAACTGCCTCGCTCAAGCAGGCCCACGCACAGCACGCACTCCCATCCAGCCAGCGGCGGATTATACCGCGTGTGCACAACCCAGGGAAGGATTCTCTTCCTTAGGGCCTGAGTTTTGCCAATGCAGCCAGCTCTTACGCTTCCTTGGGAAAAGGGCCATTTCTCATGTTTTTCTTGTTTCCCACATGGCAGGTGCAAATAAGCCCTTACTGGCAGTTTATAGGTGCAAAAGAAGATTTCTGTATCAATGATTACATGAACGGAACACGATGGAACCCGGGCAATGTTTTAGCACTTTCTCCTGGACTGTTATTTTCTGAGATGTGACGTGAACTGCGTACAATGTTCTAGGTGCTGAAAAAACAGGTTTGTCTTTTTTGGGTATATTTTAAGGGATAGGTTATCTTGAGTATCCTGTCTTTTAACACAAACCTGTATGATTCGAAGCTTCCTCTCCAAGGTTGTTTAACTCATAGCTCTGATTTACAAAGGCAGTTTAATTTTTCACTCCCCCTAGTTAAGGATCAAACTATGAGAGCCACCATTGTCCAAGCTCCTACATGGCCACGCCCTTTATATCCAGGTCTCTGCTCTTCACAATAACACTGCAAGGCAGGCCTCGTCATCCATTTTACTGATGAAGAATCTGAAATTCAAAACCACTGCCTGCCTCCCCCCAATCACATGGCTTTCTAGGACTGGAACCAAGTACTGCCCAGAGCTCTCCCAAGACTTTGCCAAGGTGTTTTGTAACTATCTCACTGAATCCCTGTAACTCTACGAGCTAGGTCTCATAGTATGGATTTTACAGTCATCATCATCATCATAAAAAGCCAAGAGAAAATAACAGAAACCCTGGGAGGTTACAAAGAAGGCGAAAGGCCATGTCCCAGACCAGCCGGGGTAACCACACACAGCTTGTGTGCAGCCCCTGGTGGTCTGGACACCACACATCCTCCCCGCCCCCTTGCTTCACATGGGACCCAGTGACTGTTTTCCCATTAGGAACATTCACGCTTGTTTCCTCCTCTGCCATTACAAAGGAATTTTAAAAATTGTCAGACGATACACTGGAGCCTTTCTCACCAGCATCTGTGCTCAGGGTTGCTCCAGGTGGACCCGGGTGCTGAAGAGCCGCATTCAGAGGAATGGCAGCCCAGGCTGCGGTTCTCAGTGTGGGACTGGGACCATCACTCCAAGGGGGCTCAACCTCACCGACTGTCTTCCTGCTTCCTATGCAGAGGGGCTTAGCAAACGAAAATAACGTTGAAACCACTGGCTCCTACAGTTAAATATTTCATCGCCCAACTTTTTTTTTCTTTTGCACAATGCTAGTTATAGGAGAGCAGAAATACAGTTTAAGATGTGAACCACATCCTGCTGTACTTTTTCTCTGACATCCTGAAATAGCATTTTCTAACACCTTTTGTGGTTGGAAGTACGGAATTTAAATAGGACTGCAGATATAAACAAAAAGAGCAAGATGTGGATTGATGTGCCTATTTCAGTAAAAGGCAGCCACATCATTTCTGAAATGTGGTTACTAAAATTAATGACAAGTAGACAAAAATTCAGAGATGTGCAGTGTAGTGACAATAAGCCTTAAAATAACACTAGTGCTCAAGAAAAGCCTGAAATGAGTAACTTGCTTTGTTGAAGGTCTTTTTAGGTCACAGTTTCCTACCGTGTACGCATTTACAATCACATACTCCACGACTAAAGACCACACTGATTATTGGTATTGGTGGCAAGAATGTAATTATATTCTGTTTTACCTTTTAACACATGACTAAGCTGAGAAATCGTAACGATGAAATAGCTGGGTCTGAGCTCATGGCCAAGGAGTCATTACTTTCTGGTATCTGCAAATAAAATTCTATCTAATATGTAGAATTATTTAAAACAAAAGGCCCCAAGTACCATAGTATTACCATAGAAGTACCTGTTCTTACATTCAGCTTTGCAAACTGTTACAGAATGACGCCTTCAGTATCTGGATTTAAGTAACACTACTGGTGTAATTACGGTTGAGTTAGGAACTCAAAAGGCACCAATATTAGACAGTTTTACTACATGGCAGTAAATTTATACTAGGGGCTGGCCTTGTGGCATAGTTGGTTAAACTGCTGCCCGCGATGCCAGCATCCCATATAGGTGCAGTTTCAAGTCCCAGCTGCTCTACTTCCAGTCCGTCTCCCTGCTATTGTGCTTGGGAAAGCAGCAGCAGATAGCCCAAGTGCTTGGACCGAAGCACCCATGTGGGAGACTTAGAAGAAGCTCCTGGCTCCTGGCTTCAGCCTGGCCCAGTCCTAGCCGCTGTGGTCTTTTGATGAGTGAAGCGGCGGCTGGAAGATCGGGGTCTGTCTCTCCCTCCCTCTCTCTATAACTCTGCCTTTCGAATAAATAAATACATCTTAAAAATATTTATATTAGGGGCTGGTACTGTGGCATAAGGAGTAAAGACACCACCTGCAGTGCCGCATCCCATATGGGCACTGGTTTGAATCCCGGCTGCTCCACTTCTGATCCTTGCTGTGGCCTGGGAAAGCAGAGGATGGCCCAGTCCTTGAGCCCCTGCACCCACATTGGATCGGCTTTGCTCTGGCCGTGGCAGCCATCTGGGGAGTGAGCCAGCAGATGGAAGACCTCTCTCTCTCTCTACCTCCGCCTCTCTGCAACTCTGTCTTTCAAATAAATAAATCTTTAAAAAAATTTTTTATATTAGATGACTAAATTTAAACTTAATTCAAAGGAAGCTCTACTATAATACATCTTAAAAAAAAAAAACGGTTTTTTCATTTATGTGAAAGGCATAGTAACAGGGAGGGAGAGAGACTGAATCGATCTTTGAACCCAAATACCTGAGTCATCATCTTCTGCTGGCCAGGTGCATTGGCAGGGAGCTGGATCAGAAGCAGGGAGTAGTGGGGACTGGAGCCATCACTCCCGATATGGGATGTGGGCAGATTAAGCTACTGTGCCATAATGCCTGCCCTTATAATAATACACTTTTCTAAGATAAACAATTTAAAGTGTGTTGCAAAAAAAAAAAAAAAACACTCAGATTAAAAAAACCAAAGCTGTCATTTTTAAAATAAACACTTCATGATTCAAACGATAAAACTACAGAACAGTACATTCTCTTATTAATGTACTAACAGAAAAATGAGGTCTGTAGTCCCCTAACAGTACTCAAACTGGATTTTGCTGCAAATGTAGGACTCTGGAAATGGTTTAAGCATCTCACATCCATTTGGATCTTGTGATATACAGCAAAACACTCCACCTAAGTCAGTCTATCGTATGGCACCAATTAAAAACAGAAACTTCTCTAGGAATTTATAGGGCCAAAAACGTTCTCATTTTGCATCCTTGCTGATTGATTTGGAAGAAATCTGTGCAGGAGAGTACTGTGACTTTTTCTTAGCTCTGCCAGTTTAATCGACAGCTCTAATCCAGAGCCAACTACACCCTCCTCCTCACCCGTGAATTTGGCTTTAGAGTCGCACACGCTATTCATTATAAAGAGGTGCACATCTCAGGCTCTTTTCTTACATCCTGGGTTACTCAAGTCACTGGTCAGCCCAGTTGAATGCATTGTTTGCTGTGGCTCCGTGGTACCACGGTTTACAGATGCAGGTGGTATGACTCCATCACCAGTGGTAGTGCCCCCTGCACTGAGGGTGAAGCAGGTTGTCAGGATTGAAAACAACACTTTCTATAGCAGCATTATTTAACTTATTTTTATGCATTATTTATTTACAAGGTACAGACAGAGAGACCTCTTATCTACTGCTTCACACCCCAGTGCCAGGAGCCAGGGACTCATCCCAGGTCTCCCTAGTGGGTAGCTGGAACTGTCACTTGAGCCATCATCACTCCTCCTAAGGTCTGCATTAGCACCAAGTTGGACTCAGGAGCAGAGGAGGGTTATCAAACCCAGGGACCCTGACAGAGGAAGCAGGCATCAGCCACCAGGCCAGACGCCTGCTCCTTGTGTTGTTATTTTAAACACATCGTGTTTGGCTTCAAATATCAAGAGACTGATGAAATAGTGTGTTAGGTTGAGGTCGTAAAGTATGGGTAAGAGCTGCAGAAGACTACGTGAACTATAAAAATGACAGAAGAGGAAACAATATAATTTAGTTACAAAATACTGCTATAAAAAGCTTTCTTTATAAAAAGCTCTTTTCTTTCTGGTAGCTTTGTGGGCCATACAGTTTCTGTCACACAATTACTCAGTGCTGCTATTATACCTTGAAAATAGCCATTTATGATACAAATAAGAGAGTGTGGCTGTCTTCAAATACAACTTTATTTACAAAAACAGTGTGGTAGGCAGAATTTGAAGCGAGGGCCATAGCTGGCAAATCCTCCTTCTACACCAGCACTGTTCAAGAGAAATATAAAGTAAGCCACACATGTAATTGAAAATGTTCTAGTAGCTATAGTGAAACAAAAACAAACAAAAGCAGGTGAAATTAATTTTTGTGATATATTTTATTTAACCCAATGTATCCAAAATATCATTTCAACATGTAATCAGTATAAAATACTATCAATGAGATGCTTTACATTTTTTTTTTGTACCAAGTCTTTGCAACTGTGGTTATATTTTACAATTACAGAGCGTATTAGCCATACTTCTAATAGCCACATGTAGCTGGTGGTGACCAAATGGGGCCACAGGTTCTAGCCTTTGCATGCTAGGATTGCTAACTAATTTGGCAGTCAGGACACAGTGATGAGATTTTGCCTCTAGGGGGCACAGGACAAGGAATTACAGCTTTTGGGAAACAAAGAATTTGGCCTTGGTCACTTTTAAGCTGAGGTAGCCCAGGATTCCAGGGCACAAACTGATAATCAGACCAATGATCCAGTCAGATGATGCTAGCATCACGTGCCGATGCAACAAACCTCACGTCGAGAGACTTGGTACAGACCACAAACTGACCAAAGTGTGAACACACTATTGTCATCTCTGGCCTTCAGTAAAGAACGCTAATTGTCATTAGCAGAATATTCAGTGTGTGATTTGGAAAATAAAATGCAGACCTGTATAGCAAGGAAAAAAACGCTTCAAATTCATATTGAACTTTTAAAACGATGAAGATAACCAGCTTTCTCAATTATCTTGGTACAGCACAGTTCAATGCTGGTCAGCAACAGTTTAACAAATTACCAAAAGGTAAATGAGGCTCAGCTCACCCCCCGGGACGCTTTTACTTATTGAAACACAACTTCCTAGGTAATCGAATCAACATTTCCAGGTTAGGACTGGCTATGAATTACTATTAATAAAACTTAGAGACCAGTATTTTTAACAAAAAATTTATTACCAAAATACAATATTAAAGTCAATACATGACAAACTCCTGTAAAGCAAAATAAATTATTCTAACATTGTACAGTATTTCCAAAGGTAGTTAGAGAAGCGCTATGGACCTTGCCTCACTGTTCTGAACAGATGAACTGTTCTACCATGAACGCAATCCTAGAGGTTCAGCTTTAAGGCATGCAGCTTGATGTGCAGGATAATTTTACAAAATGCAAATCATCCTATTTTAATAAGATACAGTGTCAGAATTAACTGTAGTCTTTACATGTCAGTGTTCCAGAAATTTTTATACTTTGGCTATAGAAGCAATGCCATAGTGTTACACAATACTTATTTCTTAAAAAAATACATGTATTCATGTCCATGAATATCAAACTCAAATTTCTATTAAATATATTTTATAGAATATTACTTAGAGCACCTTGCTGTACAATAAAAAAAGATTAAATAAGTGTCTATGAAAACTAAAAATATAGTAAGTCTCAATAGAGAAGCCTGCTTGTCTCTGTCAAGCCAAGCACACTGCGGGAAGACACAATGTAAACATGGATGCCCACCATTTGTTTCGTGAGAAAGAACAGAGAAAACTCTGGAACCACCAACGCTACCTTAGATAGGATTAAAGATCTAGAGAAAGGTTTCAGTCAGTGTCACTACGTTGCACTGTCTCGGTCTACAGATCATATGGAAGAGAAGCACGGTACTGCGGGAACACTGGGGACTCCAACCATGTGCTGGTTTATTAAGACCGGGAGTAAATGACAGAGCCCTGAAAAACATCTCGTAATGATCAGAATGCATCACCTTTTCCCTCGCCAGCGCTGCCTCATCCAGTAAGTTTCCTTTAAAATCAAACTTCACTATCAAATTCTGGAATTGTAGGTGTTCAGAGCAGAAAACAAATACAAGGAGCATTGGATAACAAAAGGTCTAACAGCAATAAATAAAATGATATTCCTATAAAGCAAACTACTACTGATTATTTTAATAGCTATCTCTTTTACAATTACAATTGCATATTTAATCTTCATTATTACTTTAAGAAAACTCAATTGTTCGTGGTAGAGACACTGTTAAATTAAGGCTTGCCACAAAACAATAGGAAGGTATAGAACATTCTTGGTATATGATTCCTCCTACAGGCCAGGAGAAAGCTTTTAAGACATTCAAAAGCCAGAATTCCATGAAAGGTTAAAGGCTTTGAACCTGTGGGTTAATTTTCCTCCATGAACTAGGGAAATTTTAAATCCATGATTCCAAATGGAAAAGACTTAAGTAGCAACCAACGGAAGTGGTTTAAGGAAATGGAAGAAAGGTAATTTAAATAGTCACACTATTGAAGTTTTTGGGATACTTTGGTTATTAGTATTTTCCAAATGATTACATAAAGTGAAAGACAAAGAAAATTTATCAAACAAAATTCTTGTAAGGTTGTTAACTTCTGGAATAACAGATTTTATAAAGAAATAATGAGTCACAGTTATCAGCAATGAAAAAACTGGCTGACATGAGTGGCAATAACATGAGTGGTAAAAAAATGTGACTCTTTAAAATACTGTATTTGAATTTGAAATAAATATTTCAATTCTGAAAACAGGAGAAAATGAATTTAAATCCAAATACAATGGATTTGGGGTATATAATTTAGTATATATAACTTCATGTTTTTTTTTAAAAGCACAAATCAGAAATGGATTGTTTCATAAATAAGTTAAAGCTAACTAAATCATAGAGCTGCAAAGTTACAATCAATTGTTTAAATATCATTATCAAAATGAGATAAAAAATGAAAACAAATCAGGCAATGTTTCGAGACACCTGGCCCCACTTAAATAGTTCCTAATACTATCTTAAAAATATTAACTCAATTCATAACTGGACTTTGGAAACAAAATATCTACAGAGTTGCCCATTCAAAAAACTCTGTTTCGCATGTTCTAAGTTTAGCAGAGTCATGGCCTTAACTCTAGATGTTAAGAAATCAGGATTCAGAATATTCAGAAACTCAGAAATAGCACCGTGAAAACTGGCGCACTGGCCTTTTGACTTGTAGGTGGAGTTCACGTTAATAAACAATGCATAAATAAGTGAATACAACTACAAAAACAGAAACGACCTGTGTCTTTCACCTTTGGAAATAACTATAGTACAAAATGTGAAATTAATGAGATTACGTCTATTTGATGGCAAAAAGCACTTTTAGTTGGTTTTTAACATGTCCTATATCATACTGGAAATTCCATTTGGAATTTCTTAGAAATCCTATGGATTTACTGAATGCTGTTTGTGTTGATTAAATTTTTATAAAGAACCTGAATTTCTACTGTATTTTAGTCACATTTGGTTTCTCCTCTTCTGTTAAACATGACTAAACTAATAAACTCCAGGAAGGAAAATCTCAAGAGCAACACTCATTTTAAAAGGCTCCTGAATTTTACCCCTCATCCAGCTGATTTTCACCTTAGGAGTTCAAATTACTTCTATGGGGCTGATGATCAAAAGCAAGTTTTCATACCCTGTTGCCTCAGCAAACTCTTTCAGATAACCAGCATGATCTCATTTAGCCAAGAGGATTAGGAGGACCGTGTATCTAGGCAAAGTGTGCTGTGTCCCATCAAACACTCTGGAAAGAGCCTGTGAAGTGCACTGTGCCCAGTGAATTACCATTTCTGTGAACTTGAGATGTTTCAAGTCTGATGGGAATTCACCTATTTCCTCCTTTGCCCACAAGAAATTCACTGTAATTTAAGACAATAATTTACTTCTTAATTGCATTGCTGCCAGTCCAGATTTGGTTTAGAGGTCTCTCTTTCCCTTCCTTTTTCAGGCGTAAAGGGAGAAATCTCAGCCCGGGCAGAGGATTAATGCCTACAAATTGAGGAACGATTTAAGTGGGTCATGGTAAAGCCCTCCATTTCCCTGTCGACTCTGTCGGTGACACAGAAAGTACCCTGTTCGAGCTGCCTCCCTCTTCTCACCAGAGGCCTGTCACCCTGGAGCTGGCATGTGAAACGCGAGAATGCAGAAAACGAGGCTCTGCTGAAGACTGCGACACAGACAACACACATTTTAGAACAACGCCTTGCAAAGCCCTTTCGTAACTCTTCTTGCATTTCTACACTACAATAAGCTTTTGATAATAAACACACTCGACACTAAGATGGGTGATAGAGGGTTAATACAGGTTTACATTTTTGCTTCCTCCTCAACCTACTTCCCTTCACTGCTTACCCATCTGGAATTCATTTTACAACGGGTTTAGTTCCAAAGTTGCATCTGTCACTTCTTCTGAAAACCATACCGACTCTTTTTTCTGTGTCTAGTAAATTAGCTACCTGACAACAAAGGTGAGGCTGTGGTTTAAGGGGATCCTCGTCTACCATGTTCTTCTTCAAGTGATTATTCCCCCTAACTTGTGTTTCCGGTTGTGTTGTGGTCCTTGTTTAGGATGATGTTTACAATCTCACCCTCATGCTCTTTCATATGATCCAAGAGATGTTCTTTGCTGGTTGACTCAAAACCACAAATACAGCAACAGAAGAGTAAAACACAATACTCCATCCCAGGAGGGGCCAGGCTGGAGTTTTTTTCTAAACTATATGAGGTATTATTTGTTGGGCTCAGTTTCTCATTCTCGTTGGGATCTACAACTTCACTGGGAGCCTGGGAAATCAGCTCTGAGGGTGACACGGAGTTTTCCGAACTTCCGGTGACAGGCTCAGCTCTCTCTTCACTGCTGGTTAGAGTCTTTCCAGAGGATTTTCCAAGAACTCTTCAAAACAAAACATACAAAGCCTGAATGAGTCATACTGTCGGACTAGTGGTTTTAATCCTAGCTTTAATTTATCTATAGCAATAAAGGGAAGGGGTAGAAGAGATACCTGCCACTTTGGGAAATCGCGTCATTGATAGCCTTGTTCACTTGTTCGTAGTTGTAATTTTGGTCACTTGCATGCTTCCACATGTGAGACTTCAGAGAAGGAGGATGGCTGCACACGTAGCCACACAAAGAGCATCTGAAAGACAGGCATGCACAACTTTAACACTTCATGAGAGTCTCATGGCAATTATTACATTTCAGATTGAGAAGCTACTGCATACATTTAAAAAAAATTATTTATGGGGTCAGCGCTATAGTGTAGTGGGTAGAGCCAGCAGTTGCAGTGCTGGCATCCCACACAGACGCCATTTGAGTCCCAGCTGCTCCACTTCCGATCAAGCTCCCTGCTAATGGCCTGGGAAAGGAGCAAAGGACGGCCCAAGTGCTTGGGTCCTCCTCCCACCTAGAAGACCTGAAAGCAGCTCCTGGCTCCTGGCTTTGGATCAGCTGGGCCCTGGTTGTTGTGGCCATCTGGGGAGTGAACCAGTGGATGGAAGACCACCCCCCCCACCTCCCTCTCTCTCTCTCTGTAACTATCTCTACCCTTCAAACAAATAAATAAGGAAATCAAAAAAAGATTTGTTTGGCCAAGCCAAAGCCAGGAGCTTCATCTGGGTTCCCCTCATGGCTGCAGGGGCTCAAGCACTTGGGCCATCTTCCACTGCTTTCCCAGGCACATCGACAGGGAGCTGGACCAGAAGCAGAGCAGCTGGTACTTAACTGGCACCCATAAGGGATGCTGGAGCTGCTGGAGCTGCAGGTGCTGGCCCCGAAACAAACTGGTGCATGTATTTTGGAACATTTGGTAAAATGTGAATTTCACAATGAAGTCTTTTTCTTTCTTTTTTTTTTTTTTTTTTACAGGCAGAGTGGACAGTGAGAGAGAGAGACAGAGAGAAAGGTCTTCCTTTGCCGTTGGTTCACCCTCCAATGGCCGCCGCACCGCGGCCGGCGCACTGCGCTCGTCCGATGGCAGGAGCCAGGAGCCAGGTGCTTTTCCTGGTCTCCCCATGGGGTGCAGGGCCCAAGCACCTGGGCCATCCTCCACTGCACTCCTGGGCCACACAATGAAGTCTTTTAAAAGTAATTAATAGACTATTTTTTAGAGTACTTTTTAAATTTACAGAAAAAAATTGGTCACATAACAGATTTCCCATCCACCCCTTCTACCTATTTCCTCTTATTAACATTGTGCATTAGTGTGATAAATGATGAATCAATGCTATTATTAAAGTCTACAGCTTACATGAGCATTCCACCTGTTCTGACAAATGTGTACTATCACGAAGCCACCACTGCAGTGTCATCCTGAGGAGTTTCACTAACTTGAAATCTTCCACCTAGTCAGCCCTCTCTCCTTGTCCCAGTCCCTGGTACATGTACTTCTTTTTAGTATCTCCGTTTTGCTTTTCCTAGAATGTCATATAATTGGAGTCACAGCAACATGTATTTACAGCTCCTTTATGCTTTTAGTGGCTGAACAGCTTTCTTATTGCTGAGTAAGATCCCACTGTATGGATATACCACAGTTTATTTACTCATTCACCTGAGGAAAAACAACTTGGTTACCAGTTTTTTATAATCGTGAACAAAGATGATATAAATATGCATTTGCAGATTTTTCTGTGACTAGAAGGTTTCACCCTTTGGGTAAATAACTAGGAGCATAACTGTTAGACTGTATTGTAAAACTATGTTTGCCTTTTTTAGGAAATTGCAAATGTACTTTGTAAAAGACACTTAATTACAAACTTCATAAATCAGACAGCTCAACTGAATTCTTTCTTATACCAGTAAGCAATAACAAAGCATAAAGCAAATCGAAGAGTAAACAAAACAACTAGATGAGGACAGGTACTAAAACCTTACTCTCACCCATCGCCAATTTAACTTCACGACAGCACTAGTAGTATTCCTTTATTATATGTCCTGAGGACCAGCTCCAATACCAAAGGTCTTGGATCTCAAGAAATACCAGCCTAGAGAAAGACACTACAGCAGCATTTTCCAGAGAACTCCTAAGAAATTCAACCATGAAGAGATGCTCGGTGACATCAGTTAAGGAAACGCACTGGGCTGGCCAAGATGAGTAAGTCTGCTAAGATTCTTCACCGTGTGGAGACAGGGAAAGCACAAGTAGCATGCATGTATACACAAGCATTCCAAAGAACAATGTGGCAGCAGCTCTTTTTTTTTTTGACAGGCAGAGTGGACAGTGAGAGAGAGAGAGACAGAGAAAGGTCTTCCTTTGCCGTTGGTTCACCCTCCAACTGCCGCTGCAGCTGGCGCACTGCACTGATCTGATGGCAGGAGCCAGGTGCTTCTCCTGGTCTCCCATGGGGTGCAGGGCCCAAGCACTTGGGCCATCCTCCACTGCACTCCCTGGCCACAGCAGAGAGCTGGCCTGGAAGAGGGGCAACTAGGACAGAGTCCGGCACCCTGACTGGGACTAGAACCCGGTGTGCCGGCGCCGCAGGCAGAGGATTAGCCTAGTGAGCCACGGCACCATCCTGGCAGCAGCTCTTAAAACAGTGATATGCAAACCTGCCACTCCACAAAGTCCAGGTTTAGGTGTTCACACTAAAGGCATTCTCAAACACACTCACAAAGACATGCATATAAGAATAATACTGAGGCCATGCATAGTAAAAAACCAAACCAAACCAAACCAAACCAACAACCAGTGTTCTTCCACAAGGATATGGAACATGTAATGGAACATTATAGAGTGGTTAAAATAAAGAACTAGATCTACATTGATGAACCAATGTCAATAAAAGAAGAAGCAACAAAAAGATTTGCTCTGTTGTTATTAATACACACATACATGCTATGTGTAAAGTTATTGAAAAATGCCTGAAACAACACACACTAACTTCAGGACAGTGAGTTAGTGGGCAGGAAGAGCTGAAGATGTGAGGTTCTGGCTATTTCTATAAAATTTTACTTCTTTACAATGTGGTAAAATGTTTGAAATGTTTTATTCTTTTAATATTTTAAAAAATGCTAGCCTATTTTCCTTAAGACTTTAAGGACAAATAAAATTACCACATTTATTACCGGCAACACACACAAAAAACTTAATTCATTTTATTTTGCTTACCCCCATTTAAGATGCAACAATTTTGTGACAAATCTCAATAAATGCGTTTTCAGCAGTATCTCCATAGAAGGGCCAGCACAGCAATCACTCTCAGCCCAAGCCATTAAACTGGGTGTCCGTGTATCACTGCACTGGTCACACCGTAGCCTGTAGTGTGGTTGCAGTCCACTGCTTAAGTGTTTTGGTATCAGCTCACTGAAAGGAATGCCAGCCTCATGCCGGTGTTGGGCACTCAGTCAACACTAAGCAAGAGAGGGCCCAGTCATTTCTCCCTAGTACTTTCACTAAGTCAATGCCTGCATGTAACTTGAGCCTGTGAGATAATTTATAATACCAATACTCTCCTACTTATGTAATGCAAAGGGAAAACAGACAGGAAATCTTGGTTGTTCAAGTTCCTTGTCTCCTCACATATTCAATGCTGTTGCTCTGAAACCTCACGAGAAACTTCCTTATGCAGAATGAACCACGTTGCACAAAGGGTCCCCTGTGTGGAAGTCAGTGTCATGCAAGTAGAATTTCACACGTCACGAAAACCGAGGAAATAAACCCCAGCTTAAACAAGTGGGGAGTAAGAGTGGCTTTCAAAAGCTGGGAGGAGTAGGGAGGGGGGCTGGTACAGAACTCCATCCAGAGCCAGCCAGGACAATTACTTCCTGGTGTCCCACACACAGCACGGTGACTAGAGTTAGCGACACTTTATGGTACACTTCCAAGTGGTGTCGAGAGAGGACATTCTCAATAGTCACAGCAAAGGAAACGCTGTTGCAGCTGATGGTCATGCCAACTACCCCGATTTGATCATTACACACTGTGTGCGTGTATCAATGTATCACACTGCATCCCATAAACACATTTATTAAAAATAAAATAAAGAGAAACCCCCGAAATTTCAAATTTATCTTGTACAATCTCTCCAATATTACTTAAACCTTAAGGAAAAAAAAAAGTGTTGAGCTATTCAATTAAGTAATTGCTCTCTTATTTTTTGAGTGGGGGAGAGACAAAGAGAAGAGTTCCCATGTACTGGTTCACTCCCCAAGTGCCTACAATGGCCGAGGCTGTGCTAGGGTTGGGAGCAGGGACCCAATCCAAGCCTCCCACATGAGTGGCAGGGACCCAACCCTTCTAGGGTTCCCATTAGCAGGAAGTTAGAACAGGAGCCAGAACTCCAACTCAGGCACTGGGGATTTGGGATATGAGCACCCTAGATCACATCTTAACCTCTAAGGCAATGCCCATGCCTGTCCTCTTTTTCCAAAAACAGAAATGTTGGGGTGGACACTGGAGTACAGTAGGTTAAGTCGATGCTTGGGATGCCTGTATCTCATGTCAGAGTTCGTGAGATTGAGTCCCACTTCTGCTTCTGATCCAGCTTCCTGCTAACTTGCCTGCGAGGCAGCAGATGACGGTTCAAGTATACCTGACATCCACGGGAGAGACCTGGATGGAGTTCCTGGCTCAGTCTTGGCTACTGTGAACGTTTGGAGGGTAAACTAGCAGATGGAGGATCCCTTTCCCTCTACCTTCCCAAATAAATTAAAAAATGAACAAACATTTAAAAAATCAGAATTATACTTCTCAATTTCTGAATAGGTTTAGAGGAAAGTTGAGCCTTTTCTGCTTAACATGTTACATCCCTGTGGTATGTGTGCCATAAATAAGGAAACAATGTTGACATAGTATTATTTGAAGTCTATACTTGATTTGGTTGTCGTGCTTTTTAATCTAATGTGCTTCCTGTGCTCCAGGATCTTACCTAAGACACCAGGTTACGTTCACTCAAATGTTTCCTTAAGATCTACATTCTAACAGTTTCTCCAACTTGCCTTATTTTAACTGATCTTAAGATTTGAGGCCTACTGGTCAGACATTTTGTAGAATATCCCCTAAGTTGTGGCTGTCTGATGTTCCACTCATGGTTAGACTCATTTTTTGGGTTCTTTGGAGAAAGGTCATAGAAGTAACTGGCACTCTCATTACAACTATCTGTATGACAACAGTACTGATGTGGATGTTTCATTGGAGAATGTATCAGGAACCAAGAGCTGGATGCCAGGTGAACTACTTTAATTTTGTAGGCTGGCACAGTGGCTCACTTGGCTAATCCTCCGCCTGTGGTGTCAGCACCCCAGGTTCTAGTCCCGGTTGGGGTGCTGGGTACTAGTCCCAGTTGCCCCTCTTCCAGTCCAGCTCTCTACTGTGGCCTGGGAGGGCAGTGGAGGATGGCCCAAGTGCTTGGGTCTCTGCACCCGCATGGGAACCGGGAGGAAGTACCTGGCTCCTGGCTTTGGATCAGCGCAGCGCCAGCTGTGGTGGCCATTAGGGGAGTGAACCAGTGGAAGGAAGACCTTTCTGTCTCTCTTTCACTGTCTATAACTCTCTCTCTGTCTCTCACTGTCTAACTCTGCCTAGAAAAAAAAAATTGTAAAGAGTTTTTTTCCCTGATTTCAAAGATTCAGAGTGAAAATTTAGAAATGGCAGGGGAAGGGGTAGAAAATAAAAACCACTCAATTGATTTTGATGTCTATTTTCCAGTCTTTAAAAATTCATATATTATTTGATAAAGCTGAGATCACGTAAGCCTGCTCTTCTGTTGCTATTCTCCGATACAAACTTTCTACTCTAAATATTTAATGGCTGCCTAGTAATGGCAGCACTGGATGGAACTGGTGGAATCTTACTGCTAATTCCCTACTGTTTCAGGTAAAAAAGTAATTCTAAAAGCTGATAATTATCTTCATGTTAAGAATCGCAAGCACTTAAACCTTTGGATAAAATAATTAAGAACACAGTCCATAAGCTCTAATGTGTGTACCAATGGAAGTATATGTACCAATGGAAGTATATATACACTCTTTTTTTTTTTTTTTTTTTTTGGGTGGGGAGCTATTCCAGGAATACTGACAACTCAGTATTAGGAAAGCTGTGATGAGGATTCACCATTTGAAAGGATCAGGATAGAAAAGTTACATAAAAATCCTAAACAAAGATGAAATTATAAAGGAAAATACAATGGATCTCCATTATCAAGCTTCAATAATTATTTATTAGCTTTTTGCTTAACTTGCTTCATACTTTCTCCCCACTAAAATTTCCTTGATTTTTATGGAAATGTTTTACTCAAATTAGGATCCAAAAAAGCTCTATGTATTACATTTGGTTGGTATATTTCTTTTTTTCTTTAAAAAAGATTTATTTATTTGAAAGGCAGAGTTACACAGAGGGGAGAGAGACATTCACTGGTTCACTCCCATGGCTACAATGGCTTGGGCTGGGCCAGGCTGACGCCAGGAGCAAGAGCTTCTTCTGAGTCTCCCACATGGTTACAGGAGCCCATGCGCTTGGGCCATCCATTCTCTGCTGCTTTCTCAGGCACATTAGCAGGGAGCGGGATCAGAAGTGGGGTAGCTGGAACTCAAACCAGTGCCATGAATTGCAGGCAGTGCTTCACCCATTACACCACAATGCCAGCCCTGGTAAACATCTTAAATCTCTTCTGATCTACACTAAGTCTTTCCCGCAATATCCTCATGCTGTGGATATGCTAAGACATCAGGTTTTCTGCCTTGTAGAATTCCTCACATTGTGGAATGCACTGATGACTTTCTGATGACACAGTTTATCAAGTTCCTCCCTCTCTTATATTTCTTGTAAACTGCTAGTGGACCTAGAGAAAAGATTCTTCATCTCAACACTATGGACACTTTGGGCTAGATAATTCTTAAGCAGTGGGGCTGTCTGGGCATTGTAGGTTGTCTAGCAGCGTTCCTGGCTCCTACCCACTTGAAGTTCATAGTACCCTCTCTCTCAGCTGTGATAAACAGTAATGTCTTAAAGGATACCTTTACAAATATTTTTCAAAGACATACAAGTGACTTTCAAAACAACCCATGATGCTGTATCTGCGGTCATACAAATCATTTGCTTCCAAGTTTAAATCAGTTTCTTAACAATCTGATCATTAAACACCAATGCTGGTTTATGGGACTACTGAAACTTAGGAAGCTTGGTGCAGTTTACTACAGCGAGAACCTGAAATACCCAGTTTCAACTAAAGCACTTCCATTCCATTGTTGTAATTAACAGCATGCATGGACTGCCTCAGCCGCCGTCCCCACCGTGGGAACTCCGCTCCCGGCCTCCCTTGTTGGACTGTTTCCTCGTTTGTGCAGTTCTCTGTCCCTGTGCTTCTGCCTATTCAGAGTTCTCAGCACTGTGACTGTAGGCTGGCCACACTGCTTTTAGAACGCTCCTTCTCATAAAGCAAAGAAATAAACGGGTTTGAAATGATATTTTCACTCACAAAACAAACCACAAAACAATAATGCCTCTAGAGATTGGCAAATGTCCTCTGAGGAGGCAAAATTCAGTGATTTAGAAGATTCATTAAATACAAGGTCAGAGTTTAAAAAATATATACTTCATGGTTACAGCTGTGTATCTCCTACTACCACACTTCAGGATGTACTGAGACCAGGCTGACAATACCTAAACCCAATATTTGTCTTAATAAGACTTCTTTGTAAAATTGGGTAGATGGATAATTCTTCAGCATGATAAACTGTACATATCTCAACCACAAACTAATATAAGGCTTAATGAAGAAATGCCAGAAGCACTTCCATCAAGCCCAAGGACAAAACAAGGTTGTTGACTTTCCCCACTATTATTTAGTGTTGTAGAGGTATTAACCAGTACAACGAGACAAGACACAAAAAAAGAGGTACAAATATCATAGAGGAAGGGGTGAGAACAACATCTGCAGATAATAGTTCTATAACTAGATAATGCAACAGAAATGAAAAACTGGCACAAATAATAAGTCAAGTCTATAAAAACATAAAGCCAACATTCTGTATAGGTCAAGAAGCTTCCTACATACAACAACATTAAAATGCTGGGAGGAAGGAAAGGACACAACTTATAATGGCAATGGGAAAAGAAACCCTATGTACGAGCATGCACAATAAAGATGTGCATGTGGTAGGGAGGAGGCAGATACTGCTTTGCACAGTTCTGTTATGCACAAATTTCAGTTACCCTGGCTTCAATGTCAGCAGTCCTCCAACAGCATGATTCAAATTGCAGTTACTGTGATAGGTATACTAACTGTGAACAACTGTATAGTCAAAACTTCATTGTTTGCTCTCTAGCTCCCTGCTAAAACAGAGGTGCATCATGATCAATGACCAATCATTTTACTCCTTTCAAAGTCTGTCAGTGAGTGCTCATTGTGCTTCTAGTTCACACACACAGCAAAGCTTACAGTTGTGTTGCCTCTTTGTCTCCCAGTGATAAACCCACAAGACATTTTACAAAAATGGACAGTGAAAAGGAGGGGAAATTTGTACACAAAATGCAAGTGCTACAAAAAACCAGGAAACGGTATCGCTGGAAGCAAAATTAGACGCAAATGCAAATGGATTTACAGAACAAATAGTTGACCACAGGGATGCTACCTCTGCAGCCACTGAAGGACAGCATTTTCAGCCTTCGGGTCTTTCTAAGGCTGAACTCAGTGAAACAAATGAAGTTATGTGCTTTCTAGAGATAACTTACACTGGCAAAAGTTTCACATGAAAGGAATTCTTGGAGATATTTCCTGATACCAAACAGCAAAAGGTGAAATGCTGAAAGTTGATCCATGCTTACAAAGGACAGCTGACAATTTGCCAAGACATAGTAAGGACGCTTATTCCAAACTGTAAGAGATAACACATTTTAATTCTCCAAATTTTTAAGTTTGAAATTACAGGTGCCATGGTCTGAATGTATGTGTATGTGGCCCCTGCAATTCCTATTTTGGAATGTAACTCCTAAGGTGATAGCATGAAGAGGTGGAGCATTTGGGAAGTAACTAAACTATGAGAGGGTAGACCCTGTGAATGGGGTTAGTACCTTTACACTGGCCTATTTTCCCATGTGAGTAATAAAATAGATTTATCTTTTAATCCTATTTCCACAAAGTATACTTTAAAAAATTTATTTACTTGAAAGGCAGAGTGACAGAAAGAGGGAGATCTTCCATTTGTTGGTTCACTTTCCAAATGCCAGCAACAGCCAGGTCTGGGCCAGGCTGAAGCCTGGAGTCTGACGCTCCACCTGGGTCTCCCACATGACTGGCAGGGGCTGGAGCACTGGAGCCCGCATCTGCTGCCTCCCAGGATGCATCAGCAGGAAGCTAGATCAGCAATCGTCGTAGCCAGGCACCTGATGGGGAATGCAGGTGTCCCAGTGGTAGCCTGTCTTGCTGTGCCACAACACCTGCCCTTCCACAGATGTTGTGAAGTACTTTTATACACACACACACACACACACACACACACAAGAAATGTGCGGACTAATATAAATGAAGAAACTTTAACATACTACTGAGGTACAGAATAGATGACTTAAAGGAATAAAAAAGCCTATACTTTATATAAAGTTGTTAATTCTTTCTAATTAATCTAGAAACTTAACATGACCCCAATATAAATAATAATTACTTTAAGAGTAAACTAAGCAAGTGTTTATTTTAATACACAAGTGGTTGCTAAAAATTTTAATACACAAGTGGTTGCTAAAATTCTTATGTGCCTACACATATCACTCATTCAAAACAAATAAAAAATTGAACTACCCACAAAATCTACTTGTCTCCAATTCCTTACCACTACTTTTCCTATAGATTTGGTTTAATTTGCATACGTAACAGAAAAAAAGTTGTCATGTAAGAGTGGTATAACATACACACAGACTTAAAAAAACAATAGTAAACACTGTATATGACATCTGCTAAAAATCATTACTACTACCTTAAGAGCTCTGGGTGTTCCTCAAGATCACATATTCCTTTCTCCCCAACAGAGGAACAATTTTCTAATTTCATATTGTGTGATTTGTTTTTCAGTCCTATCTCTGTGTATCCCTAAGGTAACTGTTTGTATGTTTTTGAGTGCATAAATACAAGCATACTTTACGCATTCTTCTGTGACCTGCTTCTTGTTTCTGAGATTCATTTATGTTAATAGGTACAGCTTATTTCCCTTACAAGGTACTCGATTTCGATTTTTTTGCTTCTGTAGTTTCTCAATTTCCCTGACAGAAACTGCAGAGGTAAAATATTTAGAAGTTGTTTTAGTATTTACCCAATGCTTTAGTTGCTGTCACTGGGAGAGTAGTTCAGGTTATCTAGTCTGACACGGGAGCCCCCTGCTAACAGATATAACTTACATTCTTTGTACCAAAAAGGAATACAGAGGTAAGCACAAAGACAAATTTTAAAATATTACTTGCATAATTTCCCAAATTTTTAAATGTACACGTGCAGATTTCATGCAAAGTGGAATCATACTACAGATTTTTTTTTTTTTTTTTTTGGATAGGCAGAGTGGACAGTGAGAGAGAGAAACAGAGAGAGAAGGGTCTTCCTTTTGCCGTTGGTTCACCCTCCAATGGCCGCCGCGGCCGGCACGCTGCAGCCGGCACACCGTGCTGATCTGATGGCAGGAGCCAGGTGCTTCTCCTGGTCTCCCATGGGGTGCAGGGCCCAAGCACTTGGGCCATCCTCCACTGCACTCCCGGGCCACAGCAGAGAGCTGGCCTGGAAGAGGGGCAACTGGGACAGAATCCGGCGCCCCGACTGGGACTAGAACCCGGTGTGCCGGTGCCGCTAGGTGGAGGATTAGCCTATTGAGCCATGGCGCCGGCCCACACTACAGATTTTTAATCCTATTTTTGAAAATGTTCCCTGAGTACTTTTCAAGTTAAAAATTATACATTTTCAATGGGCTATAATGTTCCATTCTACAAAAGTAGAATAAATTAACCATTAATTACGGTTAGAATGTTTTTGACACCTTGTGCAGTGTTGATTGTTTTTAGAATAAAGTCTATTTTCCTCCAGAACATTTAGGAACAACAAAGAAAAAATGGACACTCACAGGTAAGATACAGAACATCACCAATACACCTATAGAGAGGCTCCCTGTGTGCCCCACCGTTGCCTCTTTTCCCCACTAGTTAAGAATATTCCTGGATTGCGGGACACAGCCATTTTTAAGGTTTTGAGCTGTCAGAGTTTTTTAAATCAGAGAGAAACGAGTCAAGAGGAAACAAGTACATTTGAATTAATAATGGATACTGATGTAACGGTGCTAATCCCAATGTTAACAACCAGTGACTTCAGTCCCAGGACCTTCAGGGGAGAAAACCACGCTGGTGAAAACTTCCCTAATTCTTTGGTCTGGGTCTTGACTTGGTTAGTCTCTAGGTCTGATTCAATTAGGGACAACTGCTTTGAGGGGTTAGCTGGAAGAAACTGGATATCCTGTAAGATTTGGGGTGACCTGAGTTTGATTCGAATGTATACAAAGATTTCAACAGAAGCTTCCCAATAGGTTCTTCCTATGCTTTTAAAGGAATGATAACCCAGAGAAATAACACTTCAAATTTTGTGATAAACCTGAAAAGGCCATTGTGAAAAAACAAACTCCTTCAATTAATTCATTCAAAAACACAAAAAACAAAAAAACCCATACTTTTTCTCTCCAAATTATGCTATCTGCTAAACTGATTTTCCTGAAAACAAATCTGAAATTCTCATAGACTGAGTTCTTCCCAAGCCAACACCACTGACTTGAGTCATCACACCCACCAATGAAAAGAAACTCGAGACTCACTGTGGTGGAAGGGACAGTATGACTTCTAAGGGTGGGTCATAAAAAGCAATGAAGTTTTTGCCTATCTCTTACCTAAGAAGCTTTTTATTTGGCAAGTCCAGGAGAAGAAATCATGTTATGTGTTCCACTGAAGCTCAGCCAGCAGCCAGCATTAGCCACCAGAGAGCAGATGAGAAAGTCCTAGTGCCTGCAACCCCCGGCTGTCTAAGTCACCTCTAGCCTCCAAGTTTCCCTGCTGAGGCCCCAGATTGTATGGGCTAGAGGCAAGACATCGTCCAAATCGCTAGCCCAGATCTCCACAGTATACTGAAATAGCTACTGTTTCATACCACTGAGCTGGGGGCAGTCTGTCATCCACTTCATGGTGTATCCCTGGCATAGCTGAGATAAGCAGGATGGCATGGCACTAGCAGCAAGGATTCAAGACCTGGCTCTGCCACTTGTGAGACCTGGGGAAAGTTGTTTAATCTACTGCAGCCCTGTCTCCGCATCTAAGGCTGTGTGAGGATCAAGTGAACTGACATGTACCTAGTACTCACCACACTGCCTGGCCCACAAAACGTGGTCTCGAAAATGTCAGCTATTATTATCCTTTCTTACATGTTTATACAGAAGCCATGCAATCAACGATGAACCATACTGACAGGCAATCTTGTCATTCTAAAATGTCATTCCTGCTGCCAAAACCTTTCTGGAATTTTGTTTCTGAGATTTTTCTCTCAGTTTTTGTGCCCTATGAGAAACCCAAGCTCACAAAAGCAGTAGTTTTGCCCCAGTTGATGTGTCATCCCTGAAAATCAGCAAACATTTCTTTCTTCTGTACCATCTTCTACTTTACTCATCATTCTTGAAACAAAAACAAAAACACCAGTTTCAAAGTACAAAGACAAAAAATTCCTAACCACAAAGAAAAAGATTAAAAAACTCATCTATGTTAAAACCAGAGATTTCTGTTCATTAAAAGACATCACTAAGAGAGCATAAAGTCACAGTTTAGAAGACATCAGCAGCATATACAACAAATACTTGCATTCAGAATATAGAAAGAACTCCTGTAAATCAGTAAGAAAAAGGAAGACAGTCCAATAAAGAAATGGACCATAGGCCACAGGCAAATGAAAAGATGCCTAACCTCATAAATTATCAGGGAAACACTAACTCAAACACAAACTACAATAACACTATTACACACCTACCTGAATGATCAAAATTAAAGACTAAAAATACAAAGTGTTGGTAAGGATATGAATCAGTACAAACATTTCATAAAAATGTTGATACTATCTACCAAGGCTGAACGCCCATGTTCAGTTACCCAAAAAATTCTATTCCTAGGTATAAACCCAATGGAAATGGACTCACTTTACATCTGCACTAAAAATGGCAATACTGATAATGAGGAGGAAAACTCAGTAATTATCCAAATATCAACTGACAGAATAAATAAACTGTGGTATAGTCTTATAATGGAATACTATCTAGCAATGAGATATATTAGTGCTACATTACTATACACACAGAAAAAAGTGATGTTGAGAGAAAAAAAAAGATAAAAGAACATATACTGTGTGATTCCGCCTACTACATGATGCTAGAAGTTAAGACAATGGTTACAAGAAATGGGTAAGATATGGCTAAGAGGCCGGCGCCGCAGCTCACTAGGCTAATCCTCTGCCTTGCAGCACCAGCACATGGGGTTCTAGCCCCGGTAGGGGTGCCGGATTCTGTCCCGGTTGCCCTTCTTCCAGGCCAGCTCTCTGCTGTGGCCCGGGAGTGCAGTGGAGGATGGCCCAAGTGCTTGGGCCCTGCACCCCATGGGAGACCAGGAGAAGCACCTGGCTCCTGCCATCAGATCAGTGCGGTGTGCCGGCTGCAGTGTGCCGGCCACGGCGGCCATTGGAGGGTGAACCAATGGCATAGGAAGACCTTTCTCTCTATCTCTCTCACTGTCCACTCTGCCTGTCAAAAAACCATAAACCAAAAAAAAAAAAAAAAAAAAAAAAAAAAAAAAGTTTAAGGACGAGAAGGTCCAAGAAGGGACTAGCGGTGGTTTATTCGTTAAAACAAGAGTTCAAGGGGCTAGCATTTTGGCATAGCAGGTAAAGCCATCTCATACGGGCACCAATTCGTGTCCCAGATGTTCCACTTTGGTTCCAGCTCCCTATTAATGGCCTGAGAAAAGCAGTGGAAGATTGCCCAAATGTCTGGGCCCCTGTCACCCACGTGAGAGACTTGGAAGAACCTCCTGGCTCTGGCCCGGTCCACTGTGGCCACCTGGAGAGTGAACCAGCTGATGGAAGATCTCTCCCTCTCTCTCCCTGCCTCTCTCCTTCTCTCCAAAACAACAACAACAAAAAAAACCCACAAACCAAGAATTTGATTTATAATCATTCATCAAGCTATACATTTATGATTTATATAATTTTTAGAATATATGCTAACCTCAATTAAAAAGTCTATTTTATGGCCGGCGCCGTGGCTCAACAGGCTAATCCTCTGCCTTGCGGCGCCGGCACACCGGGTTCTAGTCCCGGTTGGGGCACCGGATTCTGTCCCGGTTGCCCCTCTTCCAGGCCAGCCCTCTGCTGTGGCCCAGGAGTGCAGTGGAGGATGGCCCAGGTGCTTGGGCCCTGCACCCCATGGGGAGACCAGGAAAAGCACCTGGCTCCTGGCTCCTGCCATCGGACAAGCGCGGTGCGCCGGCCGCAGCGCGCCGACCGCGGCGGCCATTGGAGGGTGAACCAACGGCAAAAGGAAGACCTTTCTCTCTGTCTCTCTCTCTCACTGTCCACTCTGCCTGTAAAAAAAAAAAAAAAAAAAAAGTCTATTTTATAAACTCAGAGAAGGAAAGGGAGAGGAAGAAGGAGGGAGACACTTAAGAGATGTAACATAAAATGAGGTGTTTGGCTCTTGATTCCTGACATGAACAAACTAAGGGTATAGTCTAGAACATTTAAAGAAGAATTTGGTATTTTTTGGACTTAGGATTAGAAAAATTCAACATACATATTTAGGTAGGTCATCTACTTAAGGAAGAAAAGGTACAGTAACACCACTATACATTTATTTTCAATAATAAACTAAACGTATACAGTAAGAGCCATTTTATAGAAGACAAGTTGAGGTACACAGGTAACTGTCAACATTTACAGAGCACCTACTATGTGCCAGCAATGTGCAGAGTATGTTAGTCCAAAGCCCGTGTACTTCCCTCCATGGTCGTCTCTGGCAACCAGCTAGTTTCACAACCCAAGTAATCAATATACTTGTGTTTCTATGGGAAAACGGGCTCAATGCCATATGATTAGAAGAGGGTTGGTAACCTCAAGACAATGTTTTGTTTTCTCATTTTGCTCTCTACAAAAATGGTATCAGGGGATGAGAATCAGGGCAATTCTAGTACTGGAATATTGAAATAACTGATGAAAACCTAGTATTTGAAAATTCTGAATGAAATCTTTCACTGAAAGTTTGAAGTCAATGTTATAAATATCAGGTCCAACAACTGGTATGTGGTTTACATTGCATAAAAACAAAGTTAGCTGCACTTGGCAGGGACTGTGTTAATGATGTTGTTGTTTTCATCTTTCTCTGTCCTTACACTGGAACGGAAAACAGCTCTCCTGCAGTAAGGAGTTTCTGAGATGACTTACAACTTCTAAGCAAAAGGAGGGAACCAGGCCCTTCCAAGCCCCAGGTAACATTCTGGGTGCTTCCTAAACACATTCTCATTCAATCTTCAAAGGCCTTATGAAGCAGGTAGCATTTTCCTGTTTCATTTGGGAAAGGAGGGTTAGCTTGGAATAACATCCCTGTGGTCTCCAACTGGGCACACACAGAGTGTGATCCATACTTGGGATTCTAAAGCAAGGCTCCCCAAGACACTGCAGCGCCTCCAAAGCAGCCAGATATGGCATGGGGACCTCAGCATTGAAAATATTTCCACCTTGTAAAAGAAGGTTTGCCTGTGTACACAGGAACAGAATTGTTTTCCTTTGCCTCCCAAGTGAGAGGAGGTCAACAGTCTTTTCTTTTTAGGTAGTCAATAAATTATGTGGAAGGCATGAGGACAAATAACCATTAGCTACCATTGACTGGCTACTTATTATATGCTAGTACCTCCTATGGCATAGGCATTTCATCTGAACCTCAGCATCTTAATTATCTTCATTTTACCATTGACAAAACTCAGCATAGAGAGGTGAAGAGTTTACCTAGGGTCATAAAATACCATACATGAGCTCTCAGATTCAATACCAGGACTATTTGTTCCCATGAAATTACTGCCCAGACCACAAAAATGGGTTCAGTGAAGAATTGAAATGACAACGTAAGAGCAAAGGCATGAGAAAGGAACTGGTACTGCCCTGGCAGAAAAATCTACTACATAACAGACAAGGTAAAATACAAAACGAATCTTCTGTGCTCTTGTGCAAAAATCAGAAGCTGTTGCAACAAGGTGTTTTTGCTGGGTAAGAACTCATCACTGCTACTCGTGAGCATGTTTCTTAACAAAACGTAGAGATTCAACATGCAAAGGGTATGGACTCTGAGAAAGCGAGCCAAGCCTAAACGCTGACCTTAAGTGTACCAGGCAACAATATGGAACGAAACAAATGTGAAATAAGCCAGAAAAACTACTGTGATCCTCAGAGTCAATTAATCATTCAGAAGGCTGTGCTTATTAACTTAACTTACGGCAAACAGTATCTGACAAAGCAGATCAACCCCTAGAAACGGACAGGAATAGAATGTGCCACGTAATATTCTGAAGACTGTACATGATATGAAGACAAAGGAGGATGTATATTTAAGTATTTGAAGAAAGTTAACTGGAGAGTCACTAGAGTAGAAAATAAGACTTCGGAGACATTACATGAAGCAGAATATCACAGGATGTTGCCCATTATTGGGAAGTCCCTAGCACGACTGCAGCCAATAATATGAGTCTGTGAATTCTTTGAAAACATAAGAAAACATCACTAAGACACCCAAAGCTATCAAAACAAGCTTTTAAGCAGAAAAAGTCATCTACTCTGGTAGATGTGAAGCCCTTCTTTATAGAACCAGCAATCAAAACCATTAACCTATTTAATAAACTTAGCATAATTATATACAGGTTGATTTTTACAATCCCTTAGAATCAAAAGTGTTTTGGATTATTTATTTTTTTGACTATCTGCATATATACAACAAGGCACCCTGAAGATGGGACCGAAGACCAAATTCATTTATGTTTTATATATACCTGATATGTATAGCTTGAAGGTAATTATTTAAAAAGTTTATTTTTATTTATTTGGATGGCAGAGAAAGAATCAGAGAGAGAGGGAGAGTGTTAGATGCTATCTTCCATCTGCTGGTTAACTTCCTAAACACCTACACCAGCTGGAGCTGGAGCCAGGCAGAAGCCAGCAGTCAAGAACTCCGTCTGGGTCTCCCAGGTAGGTGGCAGACTACAAGTACTTGAGCCATCGCCTGTTAGCGCCAGGGTGCACATTAGCAGGGAGCTGGGTTGGAAGTTAGAGGTGGGATTTGAACCTAGACACACTGAAATGGGATGTGGATGTTCCAACTGTCAGCTTAGCATGCTGCATCACAGTACCTGCCTCAGAAGGTAATTTTGCACGGTATTTTTAGCGTGCCTGTGTTTTGACCATGGAATATTTCACTCGTGGCTTCCTGCTGCTGCTCAAAAAGTTTCAGAATTTGGAGAATTTAAACTTTCAGATTTTCATATTGGGATGCTCAACCTGCATTTGAGAGTTTACTTGTTCACTGTTTGTTGACATGGTCCATGACAGCAAAGATCATGCCTTTTTGTTATGACTATAGTCCAAGAGCCCAGGCCAACTCCTGGCATAGAACATTTGCTCAATAAATGCTTCTCAATGAACAAGCTAATGCTCTAGTTCTAGATCTATAGGAATTTGTTATGGTTATGCCATTAAATTCAAGAATAAAGATGCCAAAATGTAAAGGCAAAATCTCCTCATTTAGGTAAACTAACATTCCATTTCCATGATGTCTTCCTAAACTTTCCCAGAGGAAATCATGAACTTGGACAAATGTTGTCACAGCTGTCTTTCCTCATCCAGAGTTTCTGGCTCTGAGTTCCTGTTAACAATGGCCTTTATATACTCTGGAGGAAAAAAAAATCTTAGTGATCCCAGTTTTGAAAATATTCGGGAAAAAAAAAAAAAGACAAAGAGGCAAGGTTGAAAATTTCCCACAGAGCTACAACACTTTGCAAACACATGTCTGTCTGAAGAGTGACTATCAGTAAGTCTTCTGCTTAGCAAATTCAGCATGAATGAAATATTTAAAATCATATACAGAGAGTGTCAAACCACAGGCACAAATCATGACCTTTTATCGTACAGTCTGTCTGGCTTTCATTTAGATAATACAACAGGTTTTCCACAGTCACCTGTGTCATACCTATAAAACCTGGGGAGACAGCTAAACGTGAAACAAGTTTTGACAGGGAAGGCGAAAAAGTTCATGACCAGAGCCTAGAACTACTAGTCACAGCAACTGGCTTAGGAACATGATTCACCATGGCTACAAGTACAGCAAACTGTGTGACACCTGGACAAACTGCAAAATGTCTACATCTTACCTATCTATATTCTATATCTATATGAACAACAGTTTATCTTCAAGAAGAAAATTTCATTTTAGAAAAAAAAGACTTCTATTTATCAGATGATTTTTGATTGAGAATTCTTGTATTTTCTGAAAAAAGATTAGAACTAAACTTTATGAAAAATCATATAACAACATTAAATGATCTTATTCTACACAACAGCTTAATTTTCAAAAACAGTACATTTCATGGGGAATTTTATTGCTTTTAAATTTTAAGGATTTTTTGCTGGAAATAATAGTACCAAATCACCAAATTACTGCAATGTACTCTGAAGTACAGAAAATTGCTAATGTAATTTAGACCCAGAAGAAATGAAAACCCAAAACTGATAGGAACATCTTCCTATATTTCTTCTAGACAAAAAATGCTTATTGTATTGAGACTCAAGCTTAGGGCTCATATTCCTTAACAAGCTAAAGACGACTTATGAAGGAAGGGGACAGCGCTGTAGCGTAGCAGGTAAAGCTGCCACATGCAGTGTTGGCATCCCAAACGGGCACCAGTTCGAGTCCCAGCTGGTTCACTTCTGATCCAGCTTTCTGGTATAGCCTGGGAAAGCAGAAGATGACCCAAGTGCTTGGGCCCCTGCACTCGAGTGGGAGACCGGGAGAAGTTCCTGGCTCCTGGCTTTGGACTGGCCAACTCTGGCCATTGCAGCCATTTGAGGAGTGAATCAGCGGATGGAAGACCTCTTTCTCTCTCTCTCTCTCCACCTTTCAGATAAATAAATCTTAAAAGAAAATAAAAGAACTTATGAAACCACTTTCTTTTGAAAAAATTTCTTAGCTTTTAACCTGCATTTCAGCAATCACAATGAACTTCTAATTATTTCTATTTTATTTATTACAAAATATTTTCATTCAGACATTTAATATTCTAGGATCATCACACTTACCTGTACGGCTTATCAGAGTTATGGATTCGTCTGTGGTTTCTGACGCCAACGTATGTTGTACTTGTATAATCGCATACATCACATCTATACTGTTTCTGGACTGAAGACTTATTCCCTAGACAAAGTATTTCAAAGTTTTAGAGGCATGCTTTGATAACATTCAAAGGACAGCATTTACATGTCATTGTAAATGAATACCACACACAATTAACACTTCAATCAAAGTTTTGTCACTGTTTAAATTTAACAAGTGTGAAATGGCTCTTTTGGTTCTACACCCCGCCTCCCAGCAGACAGAAGCTGAACGTCATTAGACCTGGAAACACAGATAAGCCTGGTATGGTTTCTGCATAACCTTGTACAAAATTCCAACGAATACTGAACTTGCTTTCAGCTGCCCTGACTGCACAGCAGCTAAATTAACCAGGTAAGTACTGTTGATTTGAAAGGTGCTAGTCTAACCAATATTGGATATATTGTTTTAAGGAAACATTAATTTGCCAACAAACTTATTTACTACTATAATCTGATATTATCAAGTGTATCCATGAAGCATATAAAACAAACTCAATATAAAAAGCTTAAAGGTTTCACCTTGTGGGTTTCCTTGGTTTACAACTAAATGTCAGCTGGAGACGAAAAGCAACTGCAAAACATTAAGCGCTCCTAATGTAGTATAATTATACCCCGTAAAAAGCAGGCTTCAGGGGTAAAGGTTAGGACTACCATGAATATGCAGCTCTCTGAAATGCAGGAAACAGGTCATGTTACTAGCTCCTTCTGTGGTAACAGGGCTGTGGAATTCAAGTGTGACAAGTTGAATGATTTGATCATATGGAGCTATTTCCTGAAGACATTGGATGCTTTATTTATTTTTCTGTTAGCAGAAAGTCCACAGGCTGCTCCGCGCTGACTGCTTTATATTCAAAACAAAGCGAACATGGAAGCTGGACAGGGAGCGTTGTGTCTCCCCTGGCAAGAAGAAAGCTTAGGTAGAACACAGAGCACGTGGTGCACAAAAGTAAAATTACAGGCACAAAAGAAAACCCACACTGGAATTTCAACAAAGAAAATCCTTAAGTTAAATTTAAGCTTTCTAAAATTGAAATTTTCTTTTGCTAATAAGTACTGCCAGGCAGAACAAAATGACCTAATTTCCTGGTATAAATCTATAACATTAATATACACACTAATCATAATTATAATCTAAGTAGTGCTCTTAATTGGTAGGTTAAAAACTTGGACTTGATTATAAATGGCACTGTTCCAAATACAGTTTAAAAAAAAACCCTGAAAAAGTGAAGTGTGAAATATTGGATAATGGTTTTGTGTGAGAAATATTACAGATCAATGACAACTAATAAAACTGACAGATGGAAAAACTTAATATAGCACAGAATTAGAGCCTGTGCCACTCCAAGCAACTGTTTCCAATGGAAAGAAGACTGGATTTTAAGTTCAAAAACTTGGGCTTAGTCCTTGCTCTGCCACTTACCACCAACATGGTCATGGGTGAATCCTCCTCCTCCTCCTCCTTGAGGTCAGTTTTCTCACCCACACAATGGAAACAACAGACCCTCATGGCATAGTTCCCTAAGTCCTGTTGTTTCTCTTCACCATGGTCTGTATGCTGCGGCCCTATCATTGAGCTGCAAGTTCCCCAGGGGCAAGGATCTTCCTGTTTTGTTTAGATTGGATCCCAGGTGCTTGGCAAAGCTAGGTTTCTGGGAAAGAATAATTAACTTTTCCCAAGAAACACCGGATGAAAGCGCTTTGCCAGGCAGCTGTATTACAGCACCACTGTGGTTTGCCGACACCCAGCAGTCCAGTTGTCTTCTTTACTGGGTTCCTCAAGGGCAGGGACTCCCTTCAAGTTCAAGAGAGGCACGCTCTGCCTTTTAGCTGAAGGACTGTCAGAAACACAATTACAAGGGACTTCAGATTGGCAAACACATCTGAAGATATCTGTTTGTGCTATCATAACACACAGACACTGGGGACCACAGGGCTCACATCTCCCTTCTTGTTTAATAAGGTTATTAAAGGATTAAAGAAGTTTTATAAAATGCAAATTATTTTTATCTTCCAAGCTAAAAATTTGTTCTTTGGTCTGTCAACAAGATTTAAAAATACCTAATACATGCAACTTACATTTATTTTTAAAATTTATTTTAGAGGCAGAGAAACAGAGACAGAGCTTCCATCTGCTGGTTCACTTCCTAAATGCCCATAACAGACCCTCACCCGGGACCTGGCAACTCCATCCAGGGCTCCCATGTGAGTGGCAGCTCACTCACTCCAGCTGCCTCCCAAGATGGACACTCGCAGCCAGAGCTGGGTGTTGACCCAGGCACTCTGAGTGGGATGCAGGCATCTGAACTGCTAGGCCAAACAGCTGACCCCAAATATTTAATACTGAATTAATGAAGTAGCCATCTGGATGCACGTATGCAGGAAGATAAAAGCTATCTGTGTTCTCTCCCAGTAGAGAGAAAAGCAAATGGAGCACAGGAGGGGGGTATGGCAGACAATTTAAGTCCACACATTTACCATGAGTATGTCCACCAGAAAAGATGCAGTGAAACAGTATCCGGGGGGCAGACACTAATACTCTAGTTTGAACTGGTTATTTTAATTTTGAGCTGATGTTCTAATCTTTTTATTAAAACCGAGTATTAATCTGTTAACCCATTTGGGCAGTTTTAAATGTTTGTGTTTTCAGATGGTGCTAGAAAAGATATTCCAAAACCGGTATTAACTGCAGGTGGTGCTACTGAGCAGCAATTCCTTTATTCCTTCATTAGGGATTTATGGTTCAATCATTTCTAATGTTATAATGTCTCTTTTAAAGGGGCTATGGAAACATAATGAATTAAAATAAAAGGAGGCATTTAGGGCTATTTTGTAAAAAGGAAACAAAACTGCTTTAGCTCAGCCATCTATTGCAGAAACAGATGCTGTGTCATAAACTCCTTTTGTTTTGGAGAGTTTTACAGGGATGGCATCTGTTTGACAAGAGAATTTTGGTGCTACAGTGGTGTCAAAATCAGTTCTTTCAGAAACATTCCAGAACTGGTTATGCTTTCTGGGGTATAATTTAATGAAACATTATGGTGAAACATTTTACTCTGCAGTTGTTTCTAACTTTAATTCTTAGGAAATCTACAAAGGAAAGTCACCCCAGTATGTTTTATTTCCCATAAACACTGTGTGCCACACTTGAGACATTTAAAGTATATCAATTTCAGTGAGCCGACGCAAGAAAGCACAGCTTATGACACTTCATCCCTAATTCTCCGGATGTGGCATCCGCCTCTCAGGAAACGCTAATTAAATCTTTTGATTCTAATATTCCTAGTGCTACCTAACTAGTACATAAAAAGACCGAGCTTTTTTTTTTAAATACTGCAGATGCAATCTAAGTAGTCATCCGTGGGTAAGAGAAAGATCACTGCAGGAAGTCTAGCTACAGTCCGAGGCGGGGCCTCTGTGTGCAGGGGCTTCTCCTCAGGTCAGCTGACGCCGAGAGGGAGAGAAGGTTGGTCTTTGGGAGGCGGCGTCTCCCGCTCAGCTCTTACCACACGGCACACATTTCTACTGGACTCGACCTACACGTGAAAGCTGAGCCCTTACTACGCTAACACTCCTTTTTTAGGGCCTGGTAATAATTCACTTAATCGACTACTTGGAATTGCCTCAAGAACAGAGATAACATTCATTCACATTTACAGTATAAAAATAGACTACATGCTTCGAAAATAACTAAGGACATCTTTAATTTCACATGCTAATTACCGCGGCCTACTATAAAAAAGTGCACAGATACCTTCCTGAACACATTTTCCATCAGTTGTCTCACTGGAAACTCTCGGCTCATTAGAAGATGTTATTGACAAGGTGTCTGGAAGGCTGTGTTGCTCTCTCTCATGATTCCTCAGTTGACTCTAAACAATTGAGAGAAATTAATATGTAATTATCAATAAACATGCATGGTTCAGTTACTAGGAGGTTGTCGAAGGGGTTAATTACTCATGGCCTACTATGTAAAACATACTACCAGTGTTCTAAAATCAAGTCTGCCAAAAGGCTATTTAACAAATTGGCAATTTCTAGAACTACACTAGGGACATCACAATTTCAGCAAAGAGGCAGTTTTCCTTTGTCTTCTCTGAAGGAAGTTGCCACTCACTTACAATGTGCTTATGCAGTTGCTTATGTTTACTAAGCCAGTGGCAGGCCCAGACAGGGAAACAGCAGTGTTAGAATAACAGCGTTCTCACAAAACACATCCAGGCAGTAATCACTGGACTCCTGCTAATTTTTGTCTTTATGCATCAACTAAATGTGGAAGGCAGACCTAACTGGAACTGCTCAGGGATTTCCAGGTATATCAGCAAAAGAAACTCCTGGAAGCTTCTGGAATTTGCCTCTGTGATCTATCTGAATGTGCTTCTTGGAATTTCATGAAATTGATAATGCAGAACTGGATCTCAGTCTCCAAGGCTCTGATCAGCTTTGTACCTCCAGCTGGACCCCAGTTCTGGGACATCTGAGTGAAAAATTCTACCTCCTAGTTAGCCTTTCAGGATACATTTTAAAGCATTTTCAACAAGTCATTTGGACCATTAACAAAGAGTTTGTTTTTGTTTTTTTTTTTTGACAGGCAGAGTGGACAGTGAGAGAGACAGACAGAGAGAAAGGTCTTCCTTTGCTGTTGGTTCACCCTCCAATGGCTGCCGTGGACGGCGCGCTGCAGCCGGCGCACCGCGCTCATCTGATGGCAGGAGCCAGGTGCCAGGTGCTTTTCCTGGTCTCCCATGGGGTGCAGGGCCCAAGCACTCCCAGGCCACAGCAGAGAGCTGGCCTGGAAGAGGGGCCACCGGGACAGAACCTGGTGCCCCGACCGGGACTAGAACCTGGTGCGCCAGCGCCGCAAGGCGGAGGATTAGCCTGTTGAGCCACGGCGCCGGCCAAACAAAGAGTTCTATCAGTGAGTCCCAAGTTTCCCTTACAAAAGAACAGCATTTCTTATTGGGCATTGGTTTTAAGGTCAGTCCCTAGAATGAAAATTAGATGGTCAAAATAACCCTCATAACCCCTTAAACTTTCCACTAAACACAGCATACAAGGCTCAATGTCCACTTTACTGCCTTTCAATACACCCAAGAAAGTCCATTTTTCCTTCTGCCATGATACAAATCACTGTTGGCTGTGTAGCAGCTGAAGTGAATGACTTGCATTCTGGGGCCACGTAGGATGAGAAATACATACTGTTTGCCTTAATGATGTAGTTAAACTTGTGTTAAGTCAGATGTGTGTATGTCAACCCACATTCCCTTGCAAATGAATATCCACACTTTAAAAAAAGACACACACACTAAAACATGGAAACACGAAGTAGAGGCTGTGAAGGAGGCAGCAGACAGCAGAGATAATTCCACCGCAGAATTCTGAAGGTCTAATCTCAGCTGTAGTACTCATTGGGGAGGGAGCCCTCTGTGCAAATGATCCAACTTTTCTGGGACTCAGTTCCTTGTCTATACACCCTGGACTAGATCTACAAAGTTCCCTCCGCAAATTCTAGGCTCTTGTCAAAGGTCTCACGAACCAGTGCTTACCTTATAATGAAAAGACTCTTCACACTGCTTACACTGGTATATTCTTGTTTTGCAGTGGTTGATCATGTGGTTCTCCAAATCTTTGCTGTTGTCGGCTATGTGCTCACAGATAGGACACTGATAGGGCTGTCGCTGTCGATGGACTCGCAAGTGCTGCTTGATGTAGCCCTTGTTACCACTCGTATAGTGGCATAAGCGGCAGCGGTAGGGGCGTTCTGCATTAGGGATGTATTCCACCACATTGTTTCCTGACAAACTCACGTCACTGCTGGGTTGGCACTGGGCATTGTCTTGCAACTCTTTCAAAATGTCATCATCTGAAGCATTTTGGTCTGTCCTTTCTCTCAATTTTTCAATTACGGTGAGTAAGGACATGCTGATACCTGTCTTAACTTGCCCATCTGACAATTCCTGTCTGCCTTCTGGGAGTGCGACTAACGCAGAGTTACTTTGGTTAAAACTAGTTAATCCATCTGAAGAGTTTTTAAGTGGTGACATCATTTTTGAATATGCCGCCAATGTGCTATCTACTTGCCTTTGTCCGGTATCAGGATTTAAAAGGTTTATATCCCCATAGTGTCCAAGGTTGGCTCTTGTAAGCTCTGCAGCTCTTATAGGCATTGTGACGAGGGCTTCTGCAGCTAGGGAGTGTAGCCTAAGAGACTCGGAATTTGTCCTCCTGCGGCCGGGGGGGGCATTCTCATCAGTTGCCAGGCCTTTATTTATTAACTCTTCTTTCTTCTCTGGATTGCTCCAGCCTATAACCAAGCCCCCAATATCAACGGTACACTTATTGGCATGATACACATCCTCTGTGCCTTCACACTCAACTGGGGTTTCAGCTGGGCTCAGGTTTTTCCTCTCTTCAATTTCAGCGTTCATGAGGAAATGTTTCTGTGAAAGGCTTTCTTCAGCGCTTGGTAGACGCTCCACAATCACATTAACGTGACCTTTTTTGTTTGGGCTGCTGCTAATGATTTTCTGTGCTGATGAAAGGAGGCTATCGGCTATCAGATTCTCCTCTGTATCAGAAATCACCTCTAGCATTTCTTCCTCATTAGGGTCAAGGGTAACTGACCGACTTAGGTGTACTCTTCCTTCTGCACTCTGGTCTAAAGGAGATGAAGATGACAATGGTTCTGAGCTGCAAATCTGCACTTGTACCGATGGTCCATTGTGGATACTCAGTTCACTGTCTCCAATAGCAATGACTACGGCATCGACCCCACCAGGTGCAGCAGCCACTGAAGAGCCCAGCAAGCCTAGGGGTTCATTTTCATTTTCAAAGATTGGATAGGAGCAGTCAACTTCCCCAGCGTGTTTCCAAGCATGAGTTTTCAACATTCTTTGCTGGCCACAAGTGTAACTACAAAACAAGCATCGATACATGCCATACTGTTCATATGCATACCACTTCCTCCTCCCCATTTCTGCCACGGATGCACTTTGGACAGCAGGAATTTGTGGGCTGCCCACATTTCCTGGGACATCAGGAACGGTTTCGGTACTTCTTTCTATGGTTCTCTGACATAAGGAGTCGGAGGGGCTTATGCACTGCAGGGCCTTGTTTTGGGTGTGGCTGTTGGCATCATTTTCGTGGTCATTCACCACATGAGCTTCAAGTTCTTCTTGGCTTTTAGATGTGATATGGCACTCTGAGCACATCAGTATCACTTCATTCTGTTGCCCATGCTGCTTGATGTGATCTTTTAACACAGAAAAAGATGACGACAGAAACTTACAAAGGCTACACTGGTAAGACATAGCCTTCGCATCATTCTGGGCAAGATAGTCAGGGGTCAAATTTGTTTGTGACATTTCAGCCTTTTTAATATCAGCAGCAGGTGATTGGGTTACTTTAGCTGGAATCTCACACAGTTCTTGGGTTTCAAGAGAATGTGTTGCAGAACTTGAACGTGGACGTTTTTTCCCAATTAAAAGGCATTTCTGTGACTTTTCATGTTCCACTATCTTGCTTAACTTCTGGATAACATGGATTAATGGATCTGCTTTAGCTTTTCTTTGATCATCAATTTCCAATGAAGAACTGATGACACTTTCAGCAGTCAATATAGCTTCTTGTTCCCCAATATCTGGCACCAACATTGCAACACTGCTGCCTTCTTCCATATCTAAAAAGAATAATGTACAATAGAAAGAAATACCAGGTTACAGGACAGAAACAGGTATGTAATTGAGGACATACATGCCAGTCTCAGTGTCTAAGCCAATCTAAATATTTCCTAAGCTGAGAGCTCCATATCAATGTACTTATCTATCCCCAACATAGATTTAAATTGTTTAGATTTTTTTTTTTTTTTTGGCATACAATCTCCTATGAAGACTGATGATGAAGATCTTGTAATCCTTCATTTATGTCTTTGGTAATGACTTTTAACAAATCTTATCTCCTTTTTTCTTCACTTTCTTTGCCTTATATATCTAGCTGGACCCAATTAACTTTTGCATAATGCCAAAAACAAAAAGCAACTTCTATTCTTTGGGGAACCACTTCAAATTAAGGTGAAACATCATTCTATAAAGCCAGTATGATTGATAAAATTCTTGAGAAACTATTTTTACACCAAGTGCAACTATAGTTTTATTATTAAAACTATAAACTTTTTTTTTCTCTCCAAATCTTTGGAATTGCGAAAATAAAGTCATGTAACATAGTGTAAAGGGCATAGTGAATTTTGGGAAGTACCATGCAAAGAAACTAAATAAAAGCAATGAACTAGTTCCTTCTTTTACTTCCCTTGATTTATCTTCCTGGAGATAAACCGCAAACTATGCTGTGGTTTTTTACTAGAGGTCATATTAGTGGTCAACTATTTCTCATACCCACATGTATGTGTTTTCTCTCCTGAAAGGGAAAGGCATCAGAGAAAAAAAAAATTGATAGCCCATTTGTGTATCAGGTCCAGACATGAACAGAGTCCATAGAGGGGGTTATCTGTAGGTTCTAACAATGCATTATGGCCAAGGAAGTCACCAACATAGCATACTCATAAATCTTTCTGCCTAAACCTTGAATATTCTTTATATTTCCTGGCAGTAATTTCCCTTCAAACATTTCCTTTGGCTTAAAGTGAGATTAATTTGTTGACTTGGATCACATTTTTAAGTTTAGGCTTTTTTCCAGCAACAAGTTTTGTTTTTCCACATTTTAGGTGCATTCTGGAATCTTACTCACAACATTCAATAAATGCCAACAAAATTTTTAGTGGCACTAGCTACAGACCAAAGACCATACTATTCTTAAACTTTAGTCACAGGCCCTGAATTCTTATTTTAGGTGGTGAATCACGGCTCCTCGTCCCCACATGGCTGAATCAAAATATAAGGATGCTTTGGCCCTTGCCAGGATCAGACCAAAACTGTCCTGCTAAACCCCACCAGTGCACTGGTCAGCTACAGTGCCAGAGTACCCACAACATTAACTTTGGGCAGTTAGGGTTGTCTTCACTTATTTTCTTCAGGCAAACCATCTTTCTATATGTAGGTCCACATCAGGCAAAAATTACTGGCTTCTGTGGTCCTACCTCTACCCTCCCTCCTACTTTCCCCTGTAGGGGCAGCTTTGGTCTCATCCACTGACTGCCTTTATCTACCCTTGTGGCAAGGGAATACATTCCAAAGCTACTGATGTTATTATTCTGCCTCCAAAGGCCAGCTACTCTCTCCTTTAAACATCCTCTCAAAAAACCGGTTTCTTTTCATCTTTCTCAAGTAGAAAGAATCAACGTCTCTTTAACTCTCTACATCTACCTTAAGTCACTGAAGAGGAGATCAATGGGGAAAAACAATCTGTTGTGACAGAAAAACCCTTTGTGACTTCCTGTGTTCCTCTAACTTGTCATAGAACTCCAGGTTTTTAAGCCAAGGGGAGTGGTAGCTCTTCATCTGACTACCCATTTCCTGTTAGGGTCATTAACTTAAGGCTTCATTCCTTTCAACTCAAATGTTAAATGCAGATTCATTTAATAACAGAAATTCCTAAACATTCAATGTTTTGGACAAGATACGATTCTATTTTAGATGTCAGGTCTTCTCTCCTATGAAACGTAACCTCTGTGTAGGCAGACGGATCACTGGGGGGCTAACACGTGAATGTTTGCTCAACAGACCTTGTACACCCAGAGGGTTACAAAGGTGACTCATGTTATCTCTCTTCTACCTAGTGATGTGATAGGAGGGAGGCAGAGCAGTGAAAACTGCTCCCCTTTGATGTTTCAGTATATACCTTAACAAGAAAGTGAAATGAAGAGGAGGAGGAGGAGTTCATTTTATCTCAAGAAAGACTAGCACAAAAGAATCTGACAAAACATTCAGATTTGGAAAGCTGTGTGTGCTCAGGCATTAAGAGCTAATGGAAATTTGCAGCAGATGCTCCAATTTCCCCAGAACATTTATGTAAGTATCTCATTTTAGATGCTGCATACATGTGGGGATTAAGTACAGTAATGGCAACCATAAAGCAGATATGACAACATAAAATACACCAAGAAACACCTGAAAAACTAGTTTGGGCCCACATGTTAAAATCAATGCACCAATAAAATCTCATTAAAACAAGTTTCTGTTTGGAAAAAAAAAAGGTTAGATAAACAGCTCACAATAATATACACACAGAGAGGAATTTCCTTAAAGCCAACTCTTCAAAAATTTTCACAAAAATTTTACTTAGACCACTAATGCAAATATCTATCAGACTGCATGGCAGGCAATATAAAATTTGTCTGACTCAAAAAGGAAAATAGGAATATAAATGCAATCCTAGTAACGCAATGATTTTTTAAAAAGATCTATTTATTTATTTCAAAGTCAGAGTTACACAGGGAAGGAGAAGCAGAGAGAAGGAGTGAACCAATGGATGGAAAGTGTCTGACTCTCCTTCTCTAGTCAGCCGCAATGGCAGGAGCTGAGTTGATCCGAAGTCAGGAGCCAGGAGCTTCCTCTGGATCTCCCACGTGGGAGCAGAGGCCCAAGGACTTGGACCATCTTCTACTGCTTTCTCAGGCCATAGTAGAGAACTAGATCGGAAGTGGAGCAGCTGAGACTTGAACCGGTGCCCCTAAGGGATGCTGGCACTGCAGGCGGAGGCTTTACCTGCTATGCCACAGCACCAGCCTCTCAATAATGATTACAACATGGATTACGATAATCTATATACTATCCCTGGACCCTAAGAGATCAATGTGACCACAACTTAAAAACAATAATCATGAGCCGGCACCGTGGCTCAATAGGCTAATCCTCCGCCTTGCGGCGCTGGCACACCAGGTTCTAGTCCTGGTTGGGGCACTGGATTCTGTCCCGGTTGCCCCTCTTCCAGGCCAGGTCTCTGCTGTGGCCAGGGAGTGCAGTGGAGGATGGCCCAAATGCTTGGGCCCTGCACCCCATGGGAGACCAGGAGAAGCACCTGGCTCCTGCCATCGGATCAGCGTGGTGCGCCTGCTGCGGCAGCCATTGGAGGGTGAACCAACGGCAAAGGAAGACCTTTCTCTCTGTCTCTCTCTCACTGTCCACTCTGCCTGTCCAAAAAAAAAAAAAATCATGGAGGTGAGGGAGATGGGTCGGGGAGAAGGTGAGAATGCAGTAAGAATGACAAATTCAATAATGGAAATTGACTGATGAATACCTAGGAGTTCAATGTACCATTCTTTTACACATGTGTAAATGTTTAAAAAGTCATCTGCAAGGCAAAAAGTATCAAGAAAATGGGAAAATACTAAATTCACAGCACTTATAGCTTAAAATCAAATTAAATGGATTAAGACAAATACATTTAGAAGTTAAAAAGAGGGCTAGCACTGTGGTGTAGCAAGTTAAGCTGCCGCCTGCAGTGCCGGCATCCCATAAGGGCATGGGTTCATGTCCCAGCTGCTCCTCTTCCGATCCAGCTCTGTGCTAATGGCCTGGGAAAATGGAGCTTTAAAATGGTCCAAGTACTTGGGTCCCTGCACCCATGTAGGAGACCTGGAAGAAGCTCTTGGCTCTTGGCTTCGGATAGGCCCAGCTCGGCTGTTGTGGCCATTGGGGGAGCGAACCAGTGGATAGAATACCTCTCTGTTTCTCCCTCTGTCTGTAACTCTACCTTCTCAAAGAAACAAATAAAATCTTTTTTAAAAAAAAGTTAAAAAGGATGAAGTATAATCCAGCATTATGGCACAGCAGGTTGAGCCACTGCTTGTGACACAACATCCCATATGGTTCAAGTATCTTGGCTACTCCGCTTCTGACCCAGCTCCCTGCAAAGCCACCAAAAGATGATCTGAGTGCCTGTGCCCCTGCCACCCCAATAGGAGAACTGGCTGGAGTTCTGGGCTCCTGGTTTTGGCCTGACCCAGCCCTTGCCATTGTGACCATTTGGGGCAAGAACCAGAGGATGGAAGATTTTTCCTTCTCTCCCTTTCAAGTAAGTAAGTAAATAAATAAATATATATACATACATATACATATATATATATATAAAATGAAGTAACAGTTTTTAAGTTTAAAATGAAGTAATGCAGCAGCACACAAGGTAAAATAGACAGCAATAATCTATGCATAAATCCCAACAGAGACTGAAGAGCTCCTTTTGGCTAGGAAGGTAAGCAAAGACTTCTTAAAGACAGATGTGCCCTGAACCCCAAAGGATGGGCTCTGGGCTCACTATCCTCCTCCCCATTCTGCTCTGAGTCCCAGGAGGGATTACATCATTAGGCTACCCTGGTCTCTAGTTTCTGGCTGACTTATGCCAATGGAGAATCATGATGGTTCAGAGTAAGCCCACAGAGTGGGATCAGGAGTTCCACTGTCCAGACTCCTTATGTCTAGATCATCTTGGACTGGCCATGTTTCTCAATGGAAGGCCACTTCTCTTGAGGTACACTCTCTACAACAATCTCCTACGACGGGTCTTCAGAATTTTCACGAAAAATTTTATGAAAAACTTATATAAGGATTTCCAAGTTTGTTTTTGTACCCAAATTAACATTTACCTTTTCATAGCATTTTTTCCGTGATTTTGTAGTTCTAGGACCTCTCTCTTTCCCTGCTGCTGCCCGTTCTAGATAACTACATTATCCCTGAGATTCACCTACAATTCCAATGCCTTTATTAATAATGTCTTCGCAAATCTGAACATGCCACTTGCTTCTTTGGAATATTGTTGACACAAGGACAAGACTGACAAGGAAGGCAGCTATAACATTAATATATTTTTGGAAATGAAAATAAGCATGCTATTTAGTGGTTAGTGAAAAGATCAGTATAGGTGAATATGAAGGCTTATGAGAAGGGAAGACTAGAGGCATTAGCAAAACAGATTTCTCATCTGGAATCTTTAGACATAAGAACATCAGACCAAATGTATCAAGTTATTACTAAAAAATAAGTAAATCAACATTGTATCCCAAAGCAGAAATGTTCTATAACCTTTCCTACAGTTTCTTACGTTTTTCCAGGACAAAAGTATTCTACAGGCAAAAGCTTATAAAAAGAGCCAAATTATTTCAATTGTCGATTTCCTTTTAATTTGCTATTGGTCTTATTTGTGTATCTACTTAGTTCTTTTTAGTTATCGCAGTAATGTTAACATAAGTAAAATCAAGCTGAACAATTCACATGGGTTGGAGAAAAGGCTGCAATTTTTGTGTAAACATAAAGACAGTTCAGTAGGATAAAGAGAATCTTCTCTTTCATACTAACAATTTGCTCTTTCCCAATTTGGAAAAAAAAGTGTTCTATAGAATTTAATTGACAATTAATCCTCCGCTCTTCTGGATTATGATTCTAAAATACAAAATTTTATTTTGCTGGAGCAAAAGACGGCAGGGGGCGTAAGCCCTAAGTGCCTTCAGTTAGCTGTGTGACCTTAGGCAAGTCACTATCTCTGGAGGTTTCAGGGTCCTTAGATATCAAACAGAAGGGCAGAACTTTCCAGATCCCTGAATTATAAACTCTATGAAAAGTGACCTGAAAAATGCTTACATATTATTTATGGGTTTACCTTAGAAATGTCAGCTATCATCCATTTCGTTTAAAATCTCCTTAGCAATATAATTACGAATTGCCACTGAGAAAAAACCAAGTATAAATATCACACGTATATGAATTTCATAGTCTAGAATTTCTTAGCTGGCATCTAGCCTAGACAATATTCTAATTTGGCAGCTGCAAATTAGACAGAAGGTCTAACTAACATTAACCAATGTTCAGATTTACCATCACTTATTGAACACCTACAATGTGCCAAGCAGTGTGTTGGAAATTACAAAAGTGGTAAAGAGGAAATCCTTGCCCCTGAGGTGCAAGTCCAGGGAGCAGCGCCTGTGTGGATTCTGTGTAATATTCATGTAATTCCTGGTAATTCCAGCTGGTATTTTTGCAGATGAGGAACTTCACAGATGTAAAGCAGTAACTGGTTTAAAAACAGGACTCAAGGCCAATCTGATTCTAAAACCAGGCTTTCTCTAATCCTAATTTTCCTATTCTCAGTGAGAACAAAAATTTATAAAACATGGATGCTGAGAAGTATCAGCCCCTCACAGCTAGGCTGCATCATAACTTGATCCTCTTAGCTCTTTGGGACAGCCTGGGTGGGCGTTACACAATTTTATAAATAAGGAAACTCAGTGCAGTGTAAGTGACTTACCCAAGGTTACATGGCTGTTAAGTGGCAGAGCCAGTGTCTTTCAAATCAATTCCTGAAATTAATACAGTCCCTTGGATCAATCTTCCAAATCCAGCTGTGGCCAAGAATGAAAGTATACAGTATCAAACACTTCTCTTTTTTGTTTTTTGTTTTCTTTTTTTGGGGGGCAAGAGGGGAGTGAAAAACTTTCCAATATTCCATATCAAAAAGAAATTCAGAGGAATACTCATGCAACCCAATTATGTGATTCAAATTTATATAATTTACCTAGTGAGAAGACTCACGGACTGTGCTGGGGCTAGAATAAAGTAGCCCTGGGAACTTCTCAGGATAAGTGTACATGTTGTGTTTTACCTCGGAATGTATGTAATTGCCTCAAAACACTATTGGTTTTACTGGCCTGATGTCCTAATGAGTATGGAAAAGTAACCTGCATATTGCTATTTTAACCGCAACCAAAAATAACAACCCTAAGGGTGATTACGCTAATTTTACGAGCACAGTGGGCAGAAAGGCAGCGAGAAGAGACAGGACACAGAGGCTTGGCCTACATACCTGCTAAGGCAGCTTCCTTCCTACCCTGTTCCTACATGGCTTTGCAGGTTCTTCCCCTCACCTAGAATGAACCTAAAACATCAAAGAACGCTTACTCCTTTCACCCAGGCTGCAACTGCTTAAGTAAAACACTTCACTGCCAGGGCCCCGAGCACGTTTGGGGGCCTCCTCTATGGTTAATTTTCAACGAGTTACGGACCTAAAGGGACTGGAGAGAGCCAGGCTTTCTCTTTTAATCGATAACGCAAGCCATACACTTCCGAGGAGTACTGAAGAAAGTACAAACTCAAGGAGGTGATAAAGCCAGTAAAAGCCTACGAGCGATGCAGGCTGATGGCCCATTACGGCCCACTGCAAGGGCTGGAAAAGATCGCCTACGGGTTGGGTGAGGGGGCCCCTGCCTGACCCATCACCCGGGACGTCCACCAAAAGCCATTCACTCCAGATGCCCCCGGGTCTTCCAAGATGGGCGCCCAGAGACCTCTGGAAAGCTCACCCCAGCGAAGAGAGCAGAAAGTGCAGAAGGGCCAGCCAGGGCTGCTGCTCTCTGCTAGCTTTCCCTACAGCACGCAAGGGCCAGGCGAGCTGGGGCGCCAGCACCGTGGCGGCTCCACCCTGGCCGGCCGCCGCCACCTCACCTCAGCACAGGGGAGAGGAGCTGCGCCTCCGACGGGCGGGCCTGCCTGCGGACCCGACTGGTGACAGCAGCGGGCGAGCGGCAGGCTCCCCCCACCCCCAGCTGCCGGGCAAGGCCGTGGGCGGCAGAGGACAGAAAGGGGACACGGAACTTGGGGCATGTGGCGAGCACCGGGAGGGTGTCGGCCGGCTGAGGAAGCGAGCGCCGGTAGAGGCCTGAAGGCAAGCTGCACATGGCCGGCGGCGGCGCTCAGAGCGGGCGGAGGGGCGGCCCCGGGGCGCGGTACCTGCGGTCGGGTGGCGGCTGCTGCTTCCGCGAGCCTCCTTTAGCCGGCTAGGACCCGGCCGTGCCCTCGCCCTCGTCCTCGCCCACCTCTCTCCCGGTTCTTTTCCCTCTTTTCCCCCACTTTCCCCCTCCTCATTCGGAGCTCCAAAATGGCGGCGCAGAGGACGGATCACGTGAGCCGCCGGCAGGTCAGGTGACCCGAGTGGCGGGCGGCGGGGGCGGGGCGATGCCCAAGCCCCGCCCACGGGCATCCCGGGGCCGCTGAGGCCGGGCGGGCTCAGGAGGGTCAGGTTTGCTGCCTGCGGTTTCCCGCCGCGCGTTGGCGGGGCCGGGGTCGGCGGTGGGCGGCTCTCACGGCCCCTGCCTTGGCCTGTCTAGAAGTCCACGTGTGTTCACCATGGAGGCTTCCCCGGTGGCCTAAATCTGCTGGGGCCTGGCTTTACCCCCTGTAATGGCTTTACCCCTCTGTCCACCGCCTAATGGGCTTTAAGCAGTGGCCACTGGCGGTCGTTTCCTTCCTGTGCTTCTGAATTCGGGTTCGTTCCCTTGGTCTTGGTTACGTGTGGGTCCACGGCTGGATCTCAGGCGTGCCTTGAGTGCGTCTTTGCTTGAACGACGTGAGGATTTTCAGGGGTAGGCTGATGGAGTCGCAAAGCCTCAGTCCCTCTGAGCTTCATAAAGTGAACACCAGATGCAGGCAGTCCTGTTTTGGCTCCTCTGCTAGCTAGTGAACCGCGAAGAGCGTGTGGCATTCCACCCAACTCCACCGTGAAAACTGGCCAGTTGTGGTATATTAAGACCTGCACCGCGGAGAGCTGGCGTTGGTAAGCCACGGACAGGAGGGAGTGGGTAAAGCTGAAGACGCTGGACATACTGTGGAAATAGATGGGCCTTCACGTCTATTCAGGAGCCTTTATAGCTGGCTGTCAATTATCCAGTAGGAGGAAAACCCAAAATGTACAAAATAAGGTGTATAGCCACTGTTTAGATGCATGGGTAATTCTTACTGTATCTTGGGATATAAACTGACCTGATGCCGGTTCGAGTCCCGGCTGCTCCATTTCTGATCCAGCTCCCTGCTAAAGGCCTGGGAAAGCGGTGGAAGATGGCTAGAAGAAGCTCGTACCTCCTGGCTTCGAAGAGGCCCAGCTCCAGCCATTCTGGCCGTTTGGGGAGGAAATCAGCAGATGGAAGACTCATCTCTTTGTCTCTCCCTCTGTAACTTTGCCTGTTAAATAAATAAATAAATAAATCTAAAAAAATAAAACCTGACCCAAATTTGGGCCTTGAGCAGTCAGCAAAATTAGAATGGTGATATTCCACATAGGTCTTTGCCAAGTGGCCCAATAAAGAAGGAGCAGTAAAAATAAAAGACTGCATAACAAAAGTTAAGAAATTAAGCGGGAGATTAACATGGAAGGGTGGAAGAGAAAAACAATGAAGAAAAACCAGAAATACAAAAGGTTGAACAAGCCGGCACCATGGCTCAACAGGGTTCTAGTCCCGGTCGGGGTGCCGGATTCTGTCCCGGTTGCCCCTCTTCCAGGTCAGCTCTCTGCTGTGGCCCAGGGAGTGCAGTGGAGGATGGCCCAAGTGCTTGGGCCCTGCACCCCATGGGAGACCAGGAAAAGCACCTAGTACCTGGCTCCTGCCATCGGATGAGCGCGGTGCGCAGGCCGCAGCACGCCGTCCGCGGCAGCCATTGGAGGGTGAACCAATGGCAAAGGAAGACCTTTCTCTCTGTCTCTCTCACTGTCCACTCTGCCTGTCAAAAAAAAAAAAAAAAAAAGGTTGAACAAACAACTAAAATGAAAATGTCTTTTCTCTGGAATTCTGGCACAAACAGTCGTAGTTTCTTTTATATTTTTATTTATTTATTTAAAGTTATCTTCATTTATTTGAAATATTTACAGAGAGGGAGAGGCAGGCACAGAGGCAGAGGGGGAGAGAGAGAGATAGTTATCTTCCGTCTATTGGGTCACTCCCCAAATGGCTGCAACAGCCAGAGTTGGGCCAGGCTGAAGGCAGGAGCTTCATTCTGGTCTCCCACATGGGTGCAGGAGCTCAAGTACTTAGGCCATCTTCTGCTACTTTCCCAGGTGCATTAGCAGGGAGTTGGATCAGAAGTAGAGCAGCCAGGACTCTTAACTGGTGACCACGTGGGATGCCGGAACTGCAGGTGGTGGCCTTACCTGCTGTGCCACAGTGCCAGCCCCAGTTGTATTGTTATTGGAGAGAAGCTTTTTTTTTTTTTTTTTTAAATTTATTTAGTTGAAAGAGTTACAGGGAGAGGGAGAGACAAATCTTCCAACGGTTGGTTCCCCAAATGGCTGCAAGGACTAGAGCTGGGTGAATCCAAAGCCAGGAGCCAGGAGCTTCTTTTGGGTCTCCCACCTGGGTACAGAGGCCCCAAGGATGTGGGCCATCTTTACTGCTTTCCCAGGCACATTAGCAGGGAGCTGGATCAGCTGGGATTCAAACCAGCACCCATATGGGACACCAGCACTGCAGGCTATGGCTTTTAACTAAAATGCCACAGTAGTGGCCCCTGTAATGTCTTTTTTTTTTTTTTTTTTAAAGATTTATTATTTGAAAGAGTAACAGAGAGAAAGGGAGAGGGAAAGAGATCTTCCATCCACTGGTTCACTCCCCAAATGGCTACAACAGCCGAGTCTGGGCCTGGCTGAATCTAGGAGCCAAGAACTCCATCTTGGTCTCCCATATATGTGGCAAGGACCTAAGCACTTGGGCCATCTTCTGTTGCCTTCCTAGATGCATTAGCAGGAAGCTGGATTGGAAGCAGAGCAGCTGGTCTTGAACCAGTCCTGGTGTAGCAAACATCAGTGTAACCTGTGACACCACAACGTTGGCCCCATTTTTAGAATGTCCCAATTTTAATATTCATGAATCTGAAAGTAGACAGAACATAGATGAGAGATATGACCAGGGGAGAGTGCACAACCAAAGTAGAATATAATCTAGAAAACATGGGGACATTCTAAAACAAGTGGAAGAGGGTATCCCTGTCCGAAGGTCCTGTGGTAGTCATTCCTGGCATTCACCAGGTGTTTCTCATGCTTCTCCCAGCACAAGGTTGGCTAGAACTTCCTGGTACTCATGTGTCTTGGCAGCATGGCCTGTGACCGCCGTTGGCTAATGAATTGTGTGGAAGTGAGGGCCGGGATCGCCACACTGGAGTGCTGAATGGCGAGTGCATTTCCTTCCAGAGTCTTCTTTTTCTTTTGGGTTGATCACTGTCAGCCTACATCTTAGAGTGACGGTGATGAGCTGATACCCCAGCTGACTCACAATGGGTTTGGGGGGTGAACACATCACTCAGACTTGGAGCTGTTGCTACAGCGTGACACAGCTGTAGTTGACACTCTTCCCTACACAGAAGTCACTGAGAGGCAGAGCCAATAGGAAGAAATGGTTACAATCAGAAAGGAGTACTAATAGAAGATGGCTTTCAGTAAAAAATTTATTTATTTATTTGACAGGGAGGGAGAGAGGGATCAATCTTCCAAATGGCCACAATGGTCAGGGCTGGGCCAGGTCAATGTCAAGAGCCTAGAACTCCAGCCGTGTCTCCCACATGGATGGCAGGGGCCCAAACATTTGGGCCATGATCTGCTGCCTTCCCTGGTGCCTTAGTAGAGAGCTGGATCAGAGGCAGAGCAGCTGGGGCTTGGACAGGTGCTCTGATATGCGACATGGATGTCTCAAGCGATGGCTTCACCTGCTGCACCACAATGCTGGTCCCAGGCCTTCATTTTTGAAGACTGAGAAGCTCTAAGATGTGAAATCTGATAGAAAAACCTAAACCATTTTAAAGAGCCAGTGTCACAAAAACCTTAATATATCTCTTTCCTATAAAAGTAAGTCTCTCCAGGAAATTACAGGAAGTATTTTTAAGTCAGAAGAATGGAAAGACATTGAGATGTTGTTCCACTGAACTTGTACAGATCTCACCTAAACTCAGCACCTTCCATCTGCTGCAGGTGTTATTTATCATGATTTAATTAACCAATCATAGTGAGATTTAGTGTTATAGATAGGAAACCTGCTTACTCAATTACCTAGCACCTCTTCGGTGGAATCTGATTCTGTCTGCAGATGAAAGATGACCCAGATAACTAAATCTCTATCTCCACACACCTCATTATTCTACTTTGGGGTCATTAATTAGCTGATGAGGTTAAAGGTTTCACTTTTTCTACAAGTATCATGGGTCTGTATCTCCTGAAGTGACCAGAGAGTCTGATAACACATAGTGCTTTACAACCTGAACCAGAGCACTGTTTAAATTTTGGAAACAGTAAGGACAGCACCGTGAGTAAGTGGCTAGAGTGATGACTACTTGAAACACCAAACCAGTAGAAGCCTGAGGAAGACCTTCTTGTTTCCAGCCACAATACTTATGAAGGACACCTTGTCTTGGATATAATAAGATTAGGTTAGATTTCTTTTTGAAAGGATTAATCATGTACGTCTTTGGCACAGCACAGAAAATTGGATGAGACATGTGGCCTGTAATTTTAACTGTCATGACCTTTAAAAAATACACCGTCTCAAAAGAGGAAAAGACCCAGGTAGGGTAAGAGGAGGCAGAGGAGCTAAAAGGGAAAAAGATGTAGGAGTGCGAACTGAGAAGATTAACTCGAAAATTGTTCCTGATTTTTCTCAGTAGCTCCCGTAGGACTGTGAGCAGGTGGGCTCCAATCTTTCTGAGCTTTTCACCTTGCTTGTAAAACAAGAAGTTCAGTGTACCCTTTTTTTTTGAGCTTCAGATGTCTGGTATATGGAAATGGGGAACTTAATTACAGGAATCCTCCAAGTTCAAAATGGGACCTCATCATTAAGAATGATGGCAAGGCTTGATTTTATTAATGAATGAAAAGATTGCTTGATGTAAGTCAGAAGGAATGTAAGATTAAAAGACATGATATATTATTATATATATACAGCTGTCAGTAATAAATTAGCATTAGCTCTGGGCTCCTTACATTTTGCATCCTGAATATATACCTAGAAATACTTCATAATTATAGTTTGGGTCTCAGAAATCATCATAAATTATCCATCTGTCATTCATTCTCTGCTAAAAGCCAGAGACCTACATTATTTCAGCAGCACATCCATGTCTAAAATCCCTCGTGCAACAAGGCACACATCCTAATTTATTTCTTACTGAAATAAACCAAAAGGATACACAACTATCACTAGGAAGAAGAGAAGCAAGACCAGGGGACCTGATTGTGACAGCTGGGATTTGCTCTAGCTAGCTCTGGTCTTGCTGAACTTGCTACTCACTCTTTTGCATCTGAGATGCTAACTGGATTAGCAAAGTCCCATGGAAGAGCTTCAGTGTAGCAGCCCCACAGTCAAGGTGGTGATGGAATTGTCTGGAATCCTAGCCAGGGCTCTGGCTTACATGCAGGCGCTGGAATCAAAGAGGGTGACATCTAGTGGTCTACTTGGAACGTGCAGTGGCATCCCAGAACTCTGGGGTGGGAGGTAGGACATTGACCTTACCCAGCTAACCCAGGCCTGACCCCAGGCCCTTGAATCAGTCTGAGAGGTTGGTTTCTGGCAGGGATTCCCTGAATTCGTGCTGATTTATGGTAGGGATCCAGGAAATGCAGCAGCAGACTGGGCGTGGAGGTGGAGAGGAGCTGCTTTTGAGGACGACAGGAGGCTCCTTTCAGTCTAGTCTGCATATGCCACAGACTTGTGCCGCAGCAAAGCGAGGCTCGGCGGAGCTGCGCGGCGGAGCAGGGAGTGCGCCTCCGCCAGACTGTCTCTCTGCTTCAACGCAGACTGCTTATTGGAACGCTCAAGCAATTTTCAGTCGTCTTTGTCAATAAAGGCAATCTCTTCTCTGCAAGGGGAATGAAAATGAGATTTTGAGGCCTCTCTCCTTTTGCCACTTTATCTGCCCAGGAGCCAGGTAGTAAGTAGCTCAGCTGAGTGGGGGAGTAGCTATTTGCTATGTCCCAAACCCAGCTGACAGGTAATACCACCTGCTTCTGAACAAGACAATGTGATTGTAATAGGATACTGTTAAATTCTTCCCAGAGATGCAGTTTCCTTAAAGTGGTGACCTTTATTGATGAGAGGGGCAGAGGGAGAAAATGAAAAGAAGGAGGAGGAGATGAAGGAAGACGCTAAGAGGAAAAGTAACTGCTAATCAAACCAAGAGAGCCTAGCTAAGGGGCAATCCTGTGACCTAAAAATACGTCATTTGTTATTTTGACAGCTCCTCTTGAGGTGATAGACTAGGAGGAGCTGCTAGCATCATCGTCAACTGGGAATTCCACTCCTTGCTCCTTGAAGACATCAGCAGATGGAGACCCATTGATGGCAAGTATTCTGTCTCCCAAGGTCCTCCAGCCTTGAGCTCCTCATAGGAAGACCACGCCTGGGGAACACTGTACAGTACTTGAACTTTGGGGATCTTTCTTTCATTGAGAAAGGGGACTGAGTGAGAAAGGGAAGGGAAAATGCATGTGGTACCCCAATTTTCATGCCCCAACAGGCCTCGTTATCAGCTCCACCAAGCTGTCAAGTGGGGTAGCCCACCCAAAATCTGTGAACTGGGATCAAGCAAGAGTAGGGCTGCAGGGCGCAAGCAAACTTCATGAGAAGGTGGCCGGGCTCCCATGCCATTGACTCCGTTGCTTCTGCTCTGCTCCCTCATCTCTTATTGTTGGATCACATGCAAGAGATTTCTCTGACCAACTGGTGGGAGTTAAGAGCCCGCTTAAGCTCATATAGGTTGGCTTGGTTCATGGGAGAAAATGGGCCAAAATGAATGGATAAGTAAGGGGATGGTGGAGAACTCTCTGGCCTGGGTGGGGGGTTCAGAGTGGGCAGCAGGGAGAACCGCGGCCAGAAAGGCATGTTGGGACTAGGGGCTGGGCCAGGTGGAAACAGGCCCTGGTAGAGGACCTTGCGTTAGAAATTCTCCTTTGGTTATTTCACACATTTTTGTGGACTTAGCACTATCATCACTAATTACGTGTATAATTACTGCCTCGACATCTGTCCACCCTGGTAGGGAATGACCTCCAAGAGCCCAGAGAGCTTGCCAGTCTCGCTCATGGAGCAAGACCCTGAATGTAGCTGGACCTGGTGAACAGTCAGTGGTTGGATGAGGAAGGGGTTTTGTGTAAGCAGATGTGCTCCCAGACATAGGCCCCACTGGAGGAGCTACCCAAAAACTCCTTTCTGAGAAGATAGGACATCAGATTAAGGGCTGGGGGTTATGGGGAGATAGTAAAGACAGCTTTCAACTCGGGACCTGGAAGTTGGCCTCAGAGAAGCCCTAAGCATCCAAGCTGCACACTGGATTCTCCCTGATCTTCAGAACCCATCAGTTCCTACCAGCTGTCATCTAGGGATAGTCACCTCATCTCTCTTTGCATTAGTTATGTCGTGAAGTGGGGATAGTGACCCCTATCTTAGGACATGATGCATATGCTGCACCAATGTGCCTGACTCAGACCAAGGGATCCATAAGCAGCATATTTTACATTTGCCAAGATCAGACTGGGATGATATGACATGGAAGGAAGAGGCAGAGCCGAGGGACACTGTGATCAAAGAATGCATAGTGTTTGATGGATTGTAAGAGAGGGGATGTGAAGTCGAGGGACTGTGGGCACCTATGCTCCTGCAGTATGCCCCTGATTGGAAGCTTCTGTCAGCAAGGCACACGGAAGCTCTGGGCTCCAGGTACCACGGCACCAATGGTAGAGGACATAGAGACAAGGAGAAGAGGAACAGAATCATCCATCTACTCTATAATCAGCTTATGAGTCGTGGAATTTGATGTGAGCGCGTTAGTAATGTCACATATGACTATGTGGGTTTTCAGCCTATTTTTCTTAAATGCGAATTGTGTTGGCAACCGAATGCGTGCTAACACCCTAAGATTTAGTTACATTTTGGTTAAGAAGTCCAGAAGACTTTGGACTTGGCTTTGAAACATTGAAAGTGAATTGAATTTGCATTATTTAAGTGGCTTATTCAGATTAACACTGCTATCTCTTCTGATTTAAGAACCCAAAGATTTGATATTTCAGCAGCAACAATGACACCTAGGGGTTGGTTTCTACAGGTTTAATCTTAGATTTAGATCCTGTACGTTTTGAAAAATAAGAGTGCCAACACACGGTGCAATCCAAAGTGTCCCTGTGGACTTGGTTGCTGGCCAGGAGAACACTGACACATCAAAGAAAGGAAAAGGCTGCAAGTGGCTTCTAAGAAAATTGTTTTCCTTCTCAACTTGTAACACTTCTCAATTTGCTTAATGTACCTGACCTTTGAACCAGCAATGTGGCATCCTTTGCAGATTTCCCATCGGATCCTCAGCTAGTCTTTGTGTGGATAGGAGAGCCTCCTTCCTTGCATGGAGAAGCACTCAGGCCTTGGGTTCCAGCTACTTCTAGTTCTCTCTCTCCTTTGAGGAGCCAGTGGAACAAGTATTTGGTGATTCACCTCATCCCTTCCCTGTATTTTTATTGGAGACTTGAGAAACTCCTTGACCTTATGACTTTGACCTTTAGACTCCGGGCAACCTTTGGTCTGTTGTCAGTTAACTAACAGCATTGATTGAGAACCTCCTGGGTACTCAATGCATGTGGTGTGTGTGTGTGTGTGTGTGTGTGTGTGTTCCCTACTGGGTTTAGGTGAGAATGAGGGGAATCTGAAAGGAAATGCACAAGGGTCCAGTCCATGAAAACATGCCATTTAGTTATTTATTTTTACAGATCTATTTATTTATTTGAAAGGCAGGGTCACACACACACACACACAGAAAGAGAGAGAGAGAGGGATTGAGACCTTTTATACGCGGGTTCACTCCCCAAATGGCCAATATGGCTGGGGCTGGGGGCCAAGTTGAAGCTAGTAACTTGGAACTCCATCTGGTTCCCCCAGGGGCCAAAGTACCTGGGGCCATCTTCTACTGCCTTATAACCCATGCGAGGTCATCCCATCTGCACCCACTGAGGATCCCCACATTTGTGGCAGTCCCTGGGCACCCCAGGCTCTCAGGGAAGCCGCTAGACCCCATCTCACCCACATGTTTGTCGTTAATCTCAAAGTGGATGCAAAATTCAGGCCCTGGATTCCAACGCCTGTAAAAAGGCTTCTGCTAACCAAGAGTTGAGGATATGCTTGTGTCTTTCCAGAGAATGCAGGACAGCCCATTTGGGTACCAGCCAGAAACATCAAGCCTGCAACTGACAGTCAACCAGAACCAGCTGAACAAGACTGAGAGTCCACCTTGTTAGCAGACGCACCTGCCCTATCATCCTACCCTGAGGAACTGCCCATAGCCACATCCATTAATGCTTTATACCCCACTAGCTATGGTCAGCCACTCAAATGGCCCACAGCCTGTGTGCGGTCATGCCATTCCTGATTACCATTGTTCCTCATTCCTACCCCATCTGAGCAAGCACTCCTGTGGTCTCCCGTTTTGAGTGCTGGTTAGTCAATGATGGGTAAGATCCCCTGGGGGACAACCTAAAACAGGCACAGCTGTGTATGGAGACCACATGGAAATGGGGTCAACAATGGTATGGCCAAGAATCATGCCTCCTGTTGCTCAAAAATAAACAAAAAGGGGGAAATGTGGTGGAATGAGAAGGCCATGCCAAGACGGCCGCTGACAATGGAGCCTGCCTGGCAACAGGCTGTGATTGGTTAGGGCATAGACCACCCCTTGGCCCGGTTGGCTGCCTTGGCTATATAAGCTGCTGTAGCAAATGAAATGAGTCTGCAAGCTGCTCGCCTCAGGCCTGCTTTCATCTGACTCCCGGGGTCTGTGTGGTGACTCTGGACCTCTTGCCCCCACCATGCTCCTCCCCTCACAATGAATCCACCTCAACACCCAGGAAGGGAGCTGGGTCAGAAGTAGAGTGGCCAGGATTCGAACTTGTGCTCCAAAATGGAAGCCAGTGTTGCAAGCATCAGCCTAGCCTGCTGTGCTACAATGCCAATCCATGTAGTTTATTTAGAGCACACCAAACTTAACATGAAATAAACCATTCATGAAAACATCTGTGAGCATGCAGGAACAATGCACAAAGATTCAGATGATGTTTCAACGTCCTTTTAACATGAAAATCCTGTGATTTTGGGGGGGGCGGATTACAGTTAGCACCCTCCCATGCCATTACACAATGATCATGTCGGCACTATACTTTTTTTTTTTGTTTGTTTTAGTGAGGCTGATGCAAGATGGACCAGATCTCTGTGAGTGACTGTGAACTGACTTTTGGCATTACAGCCTTGGATGTTTGCTTCTAGATATTTGCAGATATGTCTAGAATTAGCTGATGATGGTGAGACCCGGCCAAGCTCTCCTATAGTGAGGATGTGTGCCTGGATTATTCTGACTGTTAAGATGGGCCAGAAAATCCTTTTTGTTTTAATCCCGCTGTTGATCTTTCTTTTTCTGTCTTGAGTGTGTAGGTCCAGTTTCCTGACTTAGCAAGTGTAGGGTGCAGAATTGATGGATACCAGATGGTCCATTTCATCTTCTAAATAACCCTTGAACTTTCCATTTCTGAAGGTATCTAAATGTCTTCAATGGCTTCTAATAACAATCCAGACCTTTACCCAGCCTTGCTGTCCAGCCTGATGTCCCTGGCCACTCCTAGCCTCAGCCCCATCATACCTGCCCATCCCCACCCATCTGCGTTTTGGTTGCCAGGCAGCACCAAGCTCCCTCCCTCTTCCCGCTCACTCCCCATGTGATTACCCCCTTACTCTTCCTATAGGTCTTAACAAAGGGGATATTTTCTCTTGGAAGACTTCCCTGACCCGTGTGACCTGGTTATGTCCCTTTACTGTCCCTTAGTATTTTGTGACCTTCTGTTCACAGCTTTTTATGATGGCTATGATTGGTTTGTGTCACTGCTGACTCCATGCCAGTCCCCCCACCATACTCCTAGGAGTCTGTGAAGTCATCCACCTTGTTGGGCTAGCATAGTACTTAGCACTAGTAGATGATAATGAATTAAAAACAATAGTGAATGAATGAACGAATGAGTGTAATGGAGTTTGTCTTTAACTCCATGTCAGATCATTCTGTTTAACTGTGTAAAACAGAGAACTGAATGGTAGGAAACATGGTTACATTTAGGTGGGTTATAGGACCCATTGAAGAAATTGTGATAGAAATGAATCTTTAAGCAGAATCAAAGAGTAGATGGGACTGAGAGGACAGAGTTTTTAAACAATAAATACTTTGAAAAATTAAAAAAAATAAAAACAAAAGAAATGAATCTTTAATGGATGCTCATGAATATAAGTGTCAAGTACAGAAGGTTCCAATTACTTCCGTTGTCTTATTAGTCAAAGGCATGCTTTCATTTTAATAATGACATGATATAGAACCACAGGGCACCTGCTGTGGCCAAGTTTGCACCGAGTGAGGGAGAGGTTCATCTGCTTCAGCTGAGAATTCTTGTAGTCCAAACTCTTGGCAGAGTCCAAGAAATGGGGGCTGCATTTCACAGCTGCAGGGAAGACGTGCGTTCACCTCTTTTGGAAGGACTTTCCTGAACACCATTTGCTTCACTCACCTTGGATTCAGAACAGCCTTGATTTTTATCTGTAAGACAGAGATTATCAAGAGAAATCTTAATTTGGAGCAGAGATTTGTAATTTGTATTCTACTTTGTAAGAAAAAAATAAACTCAAGGGAATATAGTGATAGTGTTAGTGCCTCAAGCCCTCTCTTTTTTTTATTTATTTATTTATTTATTTATTTATTTTTTTACAGGCAGAGTGGACAGTGAGAGAGAGAGAGACAGATAGAAAGGTCTTCCTTTGCCGTTGGTTCACCCTCCAATGGCCGCCGCGGTCGGCGCGCTGCGGCCAGCGCACCGCGCTCGTCCGATGGCAGGAGCCAGGAGCCAGGTGCTTTTCCTGGTCTCCCCATGGGGTGCAGGGCCCAAGCACCTGGGCCATCCTCCACTGCACTCCTGGGCCACAGCAGAGGGCTGGCCTGGAAGAGGGGCAACCGGGACAGAATCCGGTGCCCCGACCGGGACTAGAACCCGGTGTGCCGGCGCCGCAAGGCGGAGGATTAGCCTGTTGAGCCACGGCGCCGGCCTAAGCCCTCTCTTTTTAGAATATTTTTTCTAGTCGTTTTCATGATAATTTTCAAAGTCAAGAGAAATAGCATAGAATAAAGGTTAAGGGCACCGATTCTGGGGCTGGACTGCCTGGATTCATTTCCTGGCCTGGTTGGTGTCACTTAGTTGCTGAATAATCCCACTTTCTCCCTTTAACTCACAAAGAATGACCCTCCCCACCTCACATTGTTATTATGTGAATGTTGGGAACAAATACACTGGACAGTGGCTACAAGAGGGTCTCTATAGAAGGCAATATTGAAATATTAGCTATTACTGCACCTTGACACATGGTAGGATATGTAGTTTTACCATTTGGATGCATAGGTAGGGCTTGCACTTCGCAATCTCTCAGTCTCTTGTTTAAATTTTAAAGCACCTGGGTTTATACGATGCTGAAGAAGTTGCTGTGAATCTTGGGAGAATCTCTGCCTTCAGGGAAGTTGGGCAGAGAGATCCCTCTAGGCACAACTGCAGATTGCACTGGGTCAGGGCTGCCACTGTGGCACCGCAGGTAAAGCCTCTGCTTGCAATGCCAGCATCCCATATGGGCACTGGTTCATGTCCTGGCTGCTCCACTTCTGATCCAGCTCCCTGCCAATGGTCTGGGAAAAGCAGCAGAACATGGCCCAAGTGCTTGGACCCCTGCCACCAATAACGAGGACCTGGATGGAGCTCCTGACTCCTGGTTTCAGCTTGGCCCAGCCCTGGCCGTTGCAGCCACTTGGGGAGTGAACCAGTAGATGGAAGATCTCTCTCTCTCTCTCTCTCTCTCTCTCTCTCTCTCTCTGTAACTGACTTTCAAATAAGCAAGTCTTTTTAAAAAAATGCATTAGGCCCATTCCTTCATTCAACAAATATTTTCTGAGCACTGGCTATGTGCCCAGAGTTGCTTCAGCACTAGGAATACAGTGGCAGAAAGCACAAACCAAATCTCTGCTCTTGTGGACCTTACAATCTAGTGAGAGAGGTAGAAGTAAACAGGTAAACAGGCAGACCCATACCTAGCATAATTTCAGTGCTATGAAGAAATTGCAGAACAAGGGGTAGAAGATACCGGAGCTTGGTGGGAGTCCCTGTTGTAGAAAAATGAGGCATTGAGGGGAAGCTGTCCGGAGGTACCACAAAGATACAGTCCAGGGATTGCACTGTTCCAAGCTGGAGGGACCACAAAATGAACAGAGCCTGGGCTGAGCGACACCAAGCCCAGGAAGACAAGAGAGGACCCAGAGGGTCTTGGAGAAAATGATGAGTGTGGCTTGGTGGAGCAAAGGTGGAAGACAGTTCTTTGCTCTCTTGGTGGGACTCAGAGAAGGGACTTGGAGAGGAGCAGGACTACTCGTGCAGTCGGGGGGCCTCGTGGGGGTTGTGTGAGGTTCCTACAGTTTACTTCCGAGGGCCCAGCTCCGCCAGTTTCTCCAGCTGGTGCTGTGTCAAACTCAGCCCCTTCTCCTCTCCCTCTCAGGGCTGGGAAGCTGGAGCAGGTGCAATGAGGCCAGCAGAGAGCCCAAGAGAAAATGGGATTTTAAAGTTGTTAGGGCATTTTGGCATTCAGTTCCCCGAGATGAACAGAGTGTCTTGTCTGGTAATTGCAATTAATGGCTCTGCTATTCAAGCATATCCGTCAATAAATCTCCTCTAATAACCGATTGGGCACAGTCGTTGCCATAGTTATGTCTCTAAATTGAGCCCAGGGTAGTTGGCCATGACACTGACCTTACCAGGGTCAGGGCTGCTTCCTGACTGTATGACTCCATATCCCAGGAATTAAAGCCACCCTCCAAAGGACTGGCTTCGAGCCAACTGAAAGACAAGCTCAGCCCTTCAGCTTTACTGCCTGGAGATTTCCTGTAAATCTCTCAAATGTGGAATAAAACGTTCGAAACCCCATATGGGGTTTCGATGGTTGTAGTGATTTTGTGCAATCTACTTTCGTGCCATGCTGGGCACATCGTCAGTTGGGAGACCCCACATCAGATGGGCGATCGTTGGGGTTTTCACACCAGCCTTACTTATCTCAGCCTGCTTGCCGATGAGGTCAGTCCTTTGCCCTCACTGTGGAGTTGTTTTCTTCAGTTCTCCCTTTCTAAGAGAATTCCTTCCTCCACCCCAAGTATGGTCTTGAGAAGCCCATCTGTGTCTTAACCCCACCTCTCCGCTCTCCCGCGAGTCATTGCTCAGCGACCGCCATACTCACTTGTTCCGTTCCAGGGTTGGTTTGCTGAAGCTCCAGTCATTGCTGGAGATCACATCTGGAGAGCGGCTCTGCCACTGGTCCTTCCTCTTATGACTCATCTGGGTCCTTGGGGAATCCTGGATTTCTAGAATGCCATCTCAGAACCGAGCCTGGAGCAGCTAATGAGGTAGGGGTATTTTTAAATGTGTCTATTTATATGTGATGATTGCAGGTAATTATACAGAAGGTGGAAAAAAGGACTGGAGGCAAAACTGCTCAGTAAAATAGTTTTTCTTAAAGTCCTATCTGTGTACAATCTCTAAAAAAAATTGCAAAAAACAACAAAACAAAACAAAACAAAAAAACCACCCACAAAAAACCGAAACCAACCAAACAAAAAACCCAACAGATATGACAAAGCTACTTGATTTTTCTCTCTTTGGCTGGACCTATGCTTGACTTAAGCTTTCCAAACTATTCATTGTTCTCCATGTTGTTTCCTCGCTCTTCTTTCCCTGTTTGTCTCAGAATTGATGTTGCAGAAGTTTAGAACGGGGAGGTTCTCGTAGACGGGCAGAGCAGGGAGGTCAGGGCTGAGAGCTCAGTTTCTGCACCATTTTTCTCTTGGGCGTGGGCAGGCTTAGCATGCCATTCCTCTTTAGCAGGGTATCCGTGAGAAGGTTGGAGAAGCATTTCCACGTGCCCGAAATTTGCCAGGACTTCCCTGGAAACAAAGTGAACTGTTCATTGGTTTGCTTCTGACTTTCGCAGTAGCCTCCAAATATCATACAAATGATATGTGCCTTCAAAGTGGGTAAGTTTGGAGAAGTCCCTGGGCCCATGCGGGAATGCTCCTTTCTTTTGAACTGTGGCATTTTGAATTAATACCAAGGGTGAACCTAGCAGTCCTCACGTGTGTGTTCAGACAGGAGAAAATGCTCATGCTTTTAAAATGCTGCGCATTGGTGCTTATAAAAATATTTTGATGGATGTCTGATGGAATTTGAATTATTAAGCAATGTCAAATAGAATTTGGGCTTCACTGTTAATGATCTGTCATTGAAAGGAGTTATCAAAATCTCAAGAGATTTGTTTTAATAAGAGAGGAAAAAGGGGAAAGCAAATTAAATCCAATAAACACGTGGAATGGAGAGCAGCTGCAGGAACTCTCTTCCTTTCTTCCTCCCCTTTTCTCCTCTGAGCGTGGTTCTCCTCTCCAGCCCTATTGAGGCGGTGGACACGGGCATCCGATTAGTCCTGGATGTCCCTGGGTCTGTAGTTCCCCATCACTTTGCCTTCTTGCAAACCCATGAACTATCTCCGGATTTCTAGACCCCACTCCGAGTGCATTTCTTCTTCACGCTGGCTGGCCAGTGCAATTCAGTTGGGCAAACACGTGTATTGTTCATCGCCACGTTTAGAGAGGCAGCCAAATACAGACAACTAGATACTTTCAGTTCCAGTAGAGGGCAGATGGCAGATGGGGCTCTTAACGGCAGAGCTGCTCTTCACACTCCTGCACATCCAGGGTGCGCACAGTGCCTACCTGGCAAGCCCACCACGTACTGGCTCCAGGAAGAGGAGGGCTGGCTCTGGTTCCTCCTCCCCAAGGAATCAGAGAAATGGTGATGAGAATTGACGACTAGGAGGGGAATGAATGCAAGTGGAGAGGAGAATGGACAGCAAGTCAGAGGAGCGTGGAGGAAACTGGGAGGCCAGGGAAGAAATGCAGTGCACGTGGGATTATAGCAGAGGCATCATGGAGTGGGAGCAGCCCCTCCAGCAAACCCCGGCTTCCAGTGGCCGTCTCCCCTTTCCCCATCCGTCTCTCCTCTGTCTTCTCCCTGGGAACTTCCTTTGTCTTATCTTCATGATTGACTTTCCCTTTGAATGACAACCCAAAGCAGTTTTTTTTAAAACTGTTTATATTTCAATATTTTTTATATTTCAATTGAATTTTGAATTTAAAATTCAAGACAAAAAATGGGAGGACAGTGAAAATGAAGTCTCCTCCATCCATGTTTCCAGTCCCCCAGTTCCTCTACAAAGGAACTGTTGTTAATGGTTTGTTGTATTTTTTCCAAAGAGATTCTATGCAAATACATACATACCAAGCATACTATACACAGTTTTGCACATTGCTTTTTTTTTCCCACTTAACCATATGATCTTGGAAATGGAGCCACATTGGTATGTATAGAACTGCCTTGTTGATTTCAAAGGCTGCACAGTATTCCATTTTATGACTTCGCCATAATTTGCTTTACAAGTCTTTCTGTTGACGGACATTTAGTTTGTTTCTAAGCTTTTTCCGTCATACATTTCCTTGTACCTACATCTTTGTGCACCTGCATGTGTCTGTCTTGATTTTTTTTTTTTTAGAATGCAACAGCTGGTCAGATGGTATACGCATTTTAAAATTTGGAAAATATCATCACATTTCCCCCTTTTCTAATTTACAGTGCCACCTTGCCAAGCCAGTGTTATCAAAAGTTGATCTTTGACAATCTGTTAGGCAAAACATGTATCTCCTTGAGTGAGTGAGTTCGCTGGCATTTCCCTCTCTGTGAACTGTTTGTTCATGTTAGGGGGAGTTTTGATCAATCCAGATGGAAGAGTGTCAGGTTCCTGGAGGTCACCAACTGGGGAAGATTGAAGAGAGGGAGGAAAAGAGCCAAGTAAGCTATCTGAAGGAACGATAAACTCAAGGACTATTTCCCTTTCTAAGGAAACCACTGTATCTGGATTATACCGTGTCGATATGCCAGACACTCACAGATGGTTCTTCAGTTCAGTTTGATGAATTGACGTGCCTTCCCCCGGCCTGTGCTGTAAAAACCTTTTCCCTCACAGACCTGGTCCTCACAATGGCATCCTAGCATGCCTGCAGTGTGCTTTCATTGAAAACTGCATATAAACCGACTGTTTCATTGCAAATAAAAGTTTAGATTTACTGTGACGTGACCACAAAGTGGTCTTTTCACCCATAAAGCGTTCTGTTGCCTGCTTGCTCTGGTGCATTAGACCGAAGTGAGCCATCTCATTTTCAGGGAGTGACCTTGAGGTGGCAGCAACATTACATTCAATTCTGTGATGCACCAAGTCCATTACAAAGTGAAAGTAAAAATTGCAATAAATCAGAATAATACTGATTGTTATAATTTTATTATCAGAGCATTAAGTCAATAAAACTTATCTGAAATGTCATTTGAATTGTATACAATTTTTACTAGTTATCCAGTATGTCTTAAAAGCATGTTTAAAACAACAAAATGAAGAAATCAGTGATAGATTGTGCAAAAGCTGGGGTTTGTCTCATGCTGTAGTAAAACTACATTCTCATTTGGCATTTACATTGTAAACTATTCTTTTTGCAGACTTTTAACTATACTATGATGCCTTAAGCCTGCCCAACTGTATTTAGTGCTCTGTTGTCTGGTTACTTATTTTCTTATTGTTTAGTCCTTTTTCATTTATGATTTTATATAGGAAGGTCATCTAGTATATGGCATCCTCTCAAGAAAGGAGAATGTGGTTGTTTTTTTAAATAATGAGGAATAATGAAACTTATTTATGAAGGAAGTCAGAAAAATTTATTGAAGAATCACTGTGAGAGAAACATGCAAATTAAAAACACCTGCTTAATAGCATATTCATTACCATGGAGCTTCCAAGTAATGAAATAGTTGTGTAAAAGGTGATGCAATGTTGCATATATCAGGTACAATAGATGATTACCATGCATTTTTATCTTGTCAATTGCTATTAGATTATCATAGTAATATTGTATAATTACTTAAGATGTTAAGATGCAAAACACTGAAAATGTTGAGGCCCATATCTTTGCAGCATTTAAAAAAATTTGTGTGATAGATTGCTGACATGTAGGTTGGAAAAATAGATTATGAATGTGTCCCTAGCTTGACAGCATGACTGGCATTTTGATGATCATGCTGGTTTGGGAGTCACTAACATCTCTTTAAAGAAAATTCAGTGTTGAGGCCCTCTGCTGTGGAGTGCAGACACAGGCCTGGAGGTTGAGCGACTCGTGTCACCTTCCAGCTCTGCCTTCATCCAGGTCCATGTCTATGGCCTCAGTTAGAGACTGGGCCCCTGAGCTCCAATGAGCTGTGCAGGACTAAGTGCAATCTCTCAGGCAATCAGCAGGCATTCATGGATGCCAACTGGGTTGGGAACTGTGTTGGGGGCTGGGGGTCCTGAGATGAATGAGGCAGAAGTCAGGCCTGTGAGTGACTCGCAGTACAGTGGAGAAGGAAGGTGTGGGTAACCAAAGCCCATGTGGGCACGATGCAGGGCGTGGTGGGGGTGCTGGAGTCCCAGGGGGTGACCAGGATTCATGTCACAGACTGAACACTTACTCTATCTGGGTACATGGTGCATGCTTTACGTGTGTAGTTTCTTCCCACCCTCTCCCTCACCCTGTGTTGCAGCGGGATTACCATCATCCCATAATACCAATAGAGAACCTGAGGTACAGAGAATTGACGGTTACTCAAGAAAACATAGTGAATACAAGGGTGCTTCAGAAAGTTTGTGGAAAATGGAATTAAAAGATAGATTTATGTTGGTGCAAAAAATGTGGAAATCCAGGCATCTACAGGATTTACAAATAGTTCATGGAAAATATGTATTATGAAAAAACTATCCATGGACTTCAATTTTTTTTGTACCAGAATGAACTTATCTTTTCATACCATTGTCCCCTGAACCTTCTAAAATACCCTTGTAGGTGCTGAGCGGAGAGTATTACACAGGCCCTCTTCCTCTGTATGCAATACCATAGCCATGCGTTCCTCTGCTTCCCTTTTACTCTGACTCAGAGAACGCACTTTGTGTGGAGAACTAACAGAGAACAGTGCACACAGCTGACTTCAGCCTTACGCAGGGGCTGGCTCATAGTCTAGAGCTGTCCTTGGGCTAATGTCCACGGGCCTCTGAGTATTGCTGACTCAGCGTCCAAGGAAACCTTAAGGAAATCTCCCCTGGGGATTACTCAAGCCTGAACGGTGGAGCCATGCAATGGTTGTTAGGTGCAGGGCTCCAGAGTCAGACTTCCCCGGGGTCAAATTCCGGGGATAAGACACTTAATGCCTCAGCTCCTGTTCTCCAGCCATGATATGGGAATACCCATCTATGTCTTTCTCATAGACTTGCCTTGTGATTGAAGTAGACAGTCCCAGCGATGGCTCAAGCCCAGAGCCTGGCATGTTAAAAGTACTTGATAAGTGTTTTCCATAACCATCATGATTACTGACTGCCTTTTCCTCCTGGGCAATTGGCATAAATAGATATATCATAGGAAATATGAAACAAAATTAAATTAGAAACTCACATTTTATCCAAATGCAACTGATACAAAGATTAAAGCACTGTACAGTTAAATCTAAATAATTGAGAAATACCTTTTGGTAATAGCAACCAGCATTGCAAATCTCAAATAAGTTGATTATTAGGTAAGATCCTTATTCCTCTCTCACAAGAAATATTGACTAAATTTTGATGACAGTGTCAATTTGAGAGGGCTGATTGAATATGTTGGAAAATGTTTGTGTAAAATGGTCTAACAAGATAAGTTCCTTGATGTGCACTAATAACAGCATATATTTATGTATTTCAGAATTGGCCCGCCTCCTGGCTGTTCCTTTGTGTGCTGATGGTGTCACTCTTTTGGAACTGGGAGTCTGGTCACAACGCAGCCCTCTGACTGTATGGGACTCCCAGGTAGCTCTGATTTGTCAGTCAGTTTTCTCAGAGCCACACATTACCTCAACAGAGCTTATTCTATAAGTTATGGAACCAGCTCACAAACACGTCATGGAACAAAGAAGTCCCAAATGGCTTGCAAATACTAGGTTCTTGGAGACACATAAGGACAATATCTCTATTTGGGAAGGGAGATTTTCAGACATTTGTCTGAAATCTTAAGAGAGATCACAAAATGTGTAAAAACAAGTCACGGCTCTCCAGGGTCCATCTTTTCAATCAGTATGTGTTGGTGTAAAACCAACGAACTACACGACTTCTGGGCTCGGCCTAAGGGGCCCCTCGCTGGGAAGATGTTGGCCTTGTCTGGAGCAGAAGCTCCACTGTGATCAGTTGCAATGTGAGTTGAATCAAGAGCTGGTGCTACTTCCTGAGCTTCCTGACATCACTCTGTTTTTGGCAGTTGAAATGGACCATGCAGCTTGTCAGAAAATCAATGGACATTTGGGCTTCTGGTGCTTGAAAAGTGACACACACATTGTCACGTACACTTGATCACATAACATCTACAAACACATGCGCATATGTATGCCCACACTTTCTCTCCTGACTTATTTCAACGGAGAAGGCCTTTCTTTTTTATGATAAGCCAAAAACATGTGTTATCATTGCTACCCAAACATTTTGTTATTGTTTGTTTTTGGAGCATAGCTTGCATCATCTCATTTTCGTAGCTCAATGATGCTGATGAGCTCCAGGCAGTGCTCAGTGAAGCAGAAGTTGCAGCAAAACTCAGAAAGCCTGGAGTTGCTTCTGGAGAGTCTGATCCCTCTGTTGCCCTCTCTGATCCTGTGGGAAGAGGGTTTGGCTGCACCCAGCGAGTGTCCGCCTGTGGAAGGAGCATAGACTCATGTTACCAAAAGCTCTGCTGTCAGAGCTCACAAACCCATTCCTGCCTGTTCTACAAAGAGGGAGGAGGAAAGTGGGGAGGGTGCCCTGGACTCTTCTAGGTATATGGTGGACTCTAGTGATGCTCTGGTGAGCATGCTTGGGGATTCAGATGCTTGGCTCGGCCCAAGGTTCCAGGTTCATCTGGACTAGCAAAAGAGAGACCATGTACAGAATACTTTGGCTGGGTAGACTTTTTTTCCCCGTCCCCTAAAAAAGAAAAATCCTATTTTACTGGTGGTGTCAGACACAGGAGGACTTTTATATTTAGAGATGAGAGTAAGGAAGTCTGGTGCCTTTGTTCCTAAATTCTTACTCCCACCCTCACTCCAGGTTCAATCTGCCTTAGACCAAACTCTTAAACTGGCTTACTCCAGAACACTAAATTTTCCCAAGTCTAGTTATTCCAACAAGAGTAGAGGGCAGAGAAATATGGAAAAATGGAATGAGCTGTTTCCTGGAATGATGCAGAGGTATACTTTTTTGAAAAGGGTCATTGTCTGGATAGTATTAGCTTGATGACTCCAAATGTTCAAGATGGTAACCTCATTGAACTAGTTTGCTGTTTTCATCTTCATCATCATAATCACCCCTATTTTCTTTCATCTTATAAAAAAAAAAAAACGAAGATTCTGGCTGCCCACTTCGGATAGTTACTCACCAGGTTAACAGGCTGCAGTGTTCAATGCAAAACAAATCGCGAGGTTGGCACTGAGCGGTGTGAAATCCAATTGGCTAGAAGCTGTGTCTCATTAGAGGCCATCCACACAGCAATCAGATGCACTTGGAAATAGTTGGGTGATTCCTGTAAAGGAATCACAGAAGTGATATTTGCTGCTAGGCAGCCAATCGATTCCCACGAATCTGTTTGCAGTTTCTCTTCCTCGATATTCTGCCTCCTCTAACATTTCATCCCCCCGCACACTCGGTCTGCTTTTGCCTACTCTACTCCATCAAGCACACCACCATCTTCAGAGACACTCTTTTCTACATTAGGTTGGCTTCAAGACCCACTGGGTTAAGTGTGAAGTCTAGGTCTCCCACTGATTTGTAGGGTAAAGCCTCGCCTGCCCTCTGCAGATAAGAAACACATTTCTGGCAGACAAGAAAAGCCTGCCTTTGGTTGTATCTCCACAAAAGGGATGTTTATATTTATGCCAGCATGTGTTTCTAACCTCTGCTTGACATCTGTTTGAAAAGGTAGCTTAAAATTCATATGCAAATAAAAGCTAAACGATTTCTCATGTTGCAGCGTTAAATGTTGCCACTACTTGTATTTCTTTTTTTTTTATTTAAAAATTTACTTATTTCTTATCTGAAGGCAGAGGGACAGAGATATCTCCCGTACACTTAATTCTGTCTCCAAACGTCTGCAACATCCAGGACTGGGCCAGGTCTGGAATCAGGAGCCGGGAATGGAATCCGGAGCTCCCTGTGGGTGACATGCACCTAAGTACTTGAACTATCACTTGCTGCCTCCCAGGGAGTTCGTCAGCAAGAAGCTGCATTGGAAGTGGAGGTAGGACTTCCAATAAAGAAGCAGACACTCCAGTAGAGAATGTGGGGACCCCAAGTGGCATCTTAACCACTGTGCCAGATGTCTGCCCTATACTTACATTCCTTATGAACTGACTCCTAGATTCCTAAAAAACAAAACAAAGCCTATGTCCTCCTAAGAATGATGAAAAGGGTTTATCTTTTACCCTGACCCAATGATAACTCATTTGTACTGAGTGTTCAAACTCTAAAGCTACAGGCGTTGTCCTGAGTCTCTTTACATCCCATTTCAATGCCACCTCCTCAAGAGGGGGCTTTCTCTGGCTCCCCTGGTTATAGGAGTAGCCTCACGAACCCTGCCAGTGTCTCGCAGTCACTCCATCCTGGTGTGGTTTCTTCAAGGCATTTACAGCTTTCTGAAGGCATATTATCTGTGACATGTTTACAACTTCCTTGTTGCAAGTGTCAGAGGAACAAGGACCTCGCTTGTGGACCAAGGACCTCAGCTGTGTGGGGCATTCAGCACCCAACCCTTTGTACAACAGACGAACTAGTGATGGATGACCTCATTGCCAGTCCCCAAGGCTAACACATTAGGTCATTGCATCACTTCTCTTTGTAGTCTTTTTGGCCTATAAGAGTATCTTGCCTTATTTTTTGTTTTCCTGAAAGTTTTTTTTATTAGCAGTCCTCCCAGGTTTACTTTTTATTCTGCTTTGCCATTGTTTGTGGAAGTCATTCTACACAAAGCCATTTGTGATGGTTTCCCAATATCAGAAGTGGGGCAGTGTCTAATTTTCACATCTTGATGTTCGCATGCTGAGCCAAGCTAATCTGTTCTGGGATGACACTGAATCAAAGGAGAGGTGCTGGAAGGGCACCCCAGGGACCACAGTCCCTGGAAGGCTGCTGTGAAATCAGGAGGGGCCTCTTTTGCTAGAAAATGACCTCAGCTGGGGCAGGCATTGTGGTGCAGCAGGTTAAGCCACAACCTGCGACACCAGCATCCATATTGGAGCATTGGTTTGAGTCCTGGCTGCCCTGCTTCTGATCTGGCTCCCTGCTAATGCCCCTGGGAAGACAGTGGAAGTTGGTCCAAGTACTTGAGCCCCTGTCACCTATGTGGGAGACCTGGTTGGAGTTCTAGGCTCCTGGCTTTGACCTAGCCCAGCCCTGGCCATTGGGACCATTTGGGAGAGTGAATTAGCAGATGGAAGATTTCTCTCTCTCTCTGTCGTTCTGCCTTTAAAATAAATAAAATAAAGGAACATCTGCCTTTTTGGGGGAACTGGCACTGCCTAGAAGTTATACGGCTTGGTCACTGTGAGGGAACAGGGTGAAAAAGGCAAAATGGGTAGGAAAGTGGGCACTAGAGGAGCCCCCATGGAGAAGGACCCTCAGTGCTCCCCAGTGGACAGCCATAGTGGGGGAATAAGCATTTGTGATTTCACAGGATATTTTTCTCAACAGGAAGTCATCTCCTTATTGTATAAGAAAATATCCTATGAAAGCACAGGTATATAAGAAGTGATATAAGGAAGGTGTCTGTTGTCTGCATGCATGTTTTGATGATTCATGTTGCCATTGAAGGACATCTACTGTACCAGACAGAGAAATCCCTCTGGCTCCAGGATGCCAGAAACCATCAGCCCTTTGAAGGATAAACATTTTACCCCAACCAGTCTAGTTCTTCTAGTTTTATGAACTGATTGCTAGAAAGGGGAGATGGAGATTGCTCTTCTGGGTAAAGTCAACTTGGGAGATGTTTGCAGGGAATTCAGTGATGGAGACCATGAAGATAATGAAAATCAATAGTGCATCTGGAGTGATCTTACGGTTCAATCTGAGCACTTTTTTTGCACATGTAATTTGTGAGAAAATTCATTCTATTGTGGCAGTGAGACCATTCCATATAAATGCACAAATGTTCCGTTAATAACCATCACTCCTTCACATTGCATTGTGAACAGTGTGGAATAAAAGCCAGCATCCTGGGATGGTATGATCGAAAAGGCATGAGCCCATTTTAGGGTGGAGTAAATCAAACCTAGAGAGGGGAAGAAGGCTCTGGAAAACTAGGTGCAAAAGTCATTAGTCCCAGAGCTAGGTGTGCACCCAGCGCTCCTCCTGTTTTCCTTCAGCAACGTGTCAGCTTGCCTTTGTGTTCAGCTCCCATGTCCTGTTTGCTGTGTGTGTTCTCCTCACATGTCAGCTGAGACCTTGCTCTCACACCCTCCCAAAGTCTTGTGTGGTCACTAAGTTCACAGAGAGGGTCTGTAACAAGAAATAGAGTTGTGCTTTGTTTACAGTTCCTGGCACTGAGCTCCTAAAATCCTTGGGATTTCCTGATCGAGAGGAGTGCCTTATGCATCTCATCATCAGCCCCTTTGATCATACTTGAGTTTATGCTAATGAGTGACTTAGGCTGCACCCCTCAGTATCCTCAGAATGGGGCTGGTGGTGATCAGAAGGTTGGAACTTTCAGCCCCATGCACCAACCTCTGAGAAAGGGAGGAAGACTGAATATTAAGCCCTGAATACTCTTGAACCATGAGATACGGTGAACTGACTGATGAACATATCCAAGCTGAGAGGGTGGCATAGCTCAGCTCTGTGGAGTCCAAGTTGTCCCCCAGACCTTTATGACTGTTTGTCCCTCCTCTTCCCGCAATGTGCCATGCTCCTCCTGTGGGATGCCGAGTGTTTTATACTCATTGTTTTTAGTCCTCACAACAGGAAATGGATACAATTGGCCTAATTTTAAAGATTAAGACATCAGGGGCCTGTGCTGTGGCACAGCGGGTTAAAGCCCTGGTCTGAAGTGCCATGTAGGCACTGGTTCTAGTCTCGGCTGCTCCTCTTCTGATCCAGCTCTCTGCCATGGCCTGGGAAAGCAGTAGAAGATGGCCCAAGTCCTTGGGAGTCCCAAGTCAACTTGGGAGATGTTTGCAGGGAATTCAGTGAATGGGGCTGGTGGTGATCAGAAGGTTGGAACTTTCAGCCCCATGCACCAACCTCTGAGAAAGGGAGGAAGACTGAATATTAAGCCCTGAATACTCTTGAACCATGAGATACGGTGAACTGATGGTGGTGATCAGAAGGTTGGAACTTTCAGCCCCATGCACCAACCTCTGAGAAAGGGAGGAAGACTGAATATTAAGCCCTGAATACTCTTGAACCATGAGATACGGTGAACTGACTGATGAACATATCCAAGCTGAGCTGAATTCAGAAGAAGCTCCTGGCTCCTGGCTTCGGATCGGCGCAACTCCGGCCATTATGGCCATCTGGGGAGTGAACCAGTGGATGGAAGATCTCCCTCTCTGTCTCTACCTCTCTCTGTAACTCTTGTCTTTCAAATAAATAAAATAAATCTTTAAAAAAAAAAGATTAAGACATCAAAGATCCAGGAGGTTCTGAAGCTGGTAAGCTCACCTAGGTACTGATGGCAGAGCCAGAGGGTGAACCCATGCCTACCTGCTGCTGAAGTTCTGTTCTTTCCGCAGCATGTGTGTGGCCTTTGGTTGGAGCCCTGGGAAAGATAGCTCTGTCTCTGCTGTTTATTTTATTTTTTAACTTTCATTTTATTAAAGAGAGAGAAAGAGGGAGGGAGGGAGGGAGGGAGGGAGAGAGAGAGAGAGAGAGAGAGACTTCCCTAATGCCCACAACAGTAGGACCAGACCAGGCCAAAGTCAGGAGTCAGAACTCAATCCAGTTCTCTCATATAGATGGCAGAGACCCAAGCACTTGGAACCATCACCTGATGCCACCCAAGGGTGCTTATCAGCAGGAAGCTGGATCCAAAATGGAGTATCTGAGACCCAAATCAGACACTCTGATATGGGATATGGGCATCCCAAGCATCGTCCTTTTTTTTTTTTTTAAGATTTATTTATTTACTTGAAAATCAGAATTGCACAGAGAGAGAAGGAGTGGCAGAGAGAGAGAGAAAGAGAGAGAGAGAAAGAGAGAGAGAGGTCTTTCTTCTATTGGCTCATTCATTGGCCACAATGGCTGGAGTTGTGCTGATCTGAAGCCAGGAGCCAGGAGCTTCCTCTGGGTCTCCCATGCAGGTGCAGGGGCCCAAGGATTTGGGCCATCTTCTACTGCTTTCCCAGGCCATAGCAGAGAGCTGGATCAGAAGAGGAGCAGCCGGGACTAGAACCGGTGCCTACATGGGATGCCGGTACTGGAGGCGGTGGCTTTACCCACTACACCGCAGTGCCACCCCCGTCCCCCCCAAGCATTGTCTTAACCACTGCACAGTGCATCTCCTTTTTCAGAGAGACACCACTTGGAACTGAGTTGTTCCAGAGCCTTCATCTGTTAAGAGGTTGCATCATGACACCGACGGAAGATAAGTTGTGGGTAAACTGTGGGTCCCACAGAAGGAGCAGTGCCTGCATAGGGGCCCATGCTTCACAGTGCTACACCTCTGGACACCACTTCTGTGCTTTCCTACACGTGATATATCATTCAGACCCTGCAGATACGTCCACCTGAACAGGTGACCTAGCCATGAGGAAGGCACAGATGTCCTTGCGTGGTTTCAAGTTTCCCAGATCAGAGTCCCCAAAGTCTTGGTGGACTTTGATTAGACTGTGGACCCCTTGAGAGCCAGTGGGTGTCAGTCTTCAGGTTGGCTGCTCCTGTGGATGGATGGCACCATTGAAAGGTGTTGACTGTGCAGATGGACGCGTGACAAGTGCGTGTCTTGATGCGGTTCTGTGTGCACTTAGCGTCTACACAATGTGTGGCTGGACAAGTGTTGACAACGTTGGAAAGATAGAGAATTTGGAACAACAGCTATTCATCTCTGCAAGTCTTTGCATCGCTGGAGGAGGAAGTGGCTATTGTGGGGCTGGCAGCCAGCTCTGCTGTCCCTGGTTCCCACTCCCCGACAGCCTGTGAAGGCAGTGCTTATGGTTGGGATCATGCGTGTCTGTGCTCCAGCTCGGGCTGCAAGGAATCAGAGGCCTTTACGAGCGCTGGAGTCATCCTGGCAGGCTCTGAGGCATGGGCCGCTGCCAGATCACTGCCTCTCACACGAATGTGTGAGTGAGGGCTCTAACTCAACCCCAAAGAGCTTTTCAAAAATCAGAGGCAAATCTTTAGAAACGAAAGGAAAAATGCTTTGGTGAATGATTTTTTTTTTTCCAGCGTCTGGAAACTACCTGAAATTTCTAGTTGGAATGAACCTGCTAAGGTTTCCTGTCCTGTGTGCTACACCTTCCTCAAGTCCAGCATGTACATGGGGCAAGCAGCTTCCAGGGACAGGGAGGTGGCAGGTTCTGGATGCGCTTGTCCTGGGTGCCTGGCTATGGATTGTGTAGAAAAGGCCCTCGGGACGTATGTTCTGCCCCAAATGCACCAGGAACACAGTAACAACCCAATTAATATCCAGTCTAAGATTGATAGCTAAATAAAATGCGGAAAGTTCAGCATCTTGTGATCTGTAAATGAAACAAAGGCAGATAATTTACAACTCTTCCTTGACTTGAATATATGAGACATTGGCGGGACCCAACGTGGAGGTCCATGAAACCAGTGGGTAGGGGTTCCTAGGAATCTCCACTATGCATGGGACGTTCATTAAGCATAGGAAACACCTAGCATTTCTCCTCACTGTGGATATTTGAGGACTAGGTTTTCACTGTCCCACGTTTTACCCAACACAACATTTTCTCACAGAGCTACGGGATGCTGAGATTCTGACAGAATCCCGCAGGCAGAAGCACAATTAGGAATCTCATGTGCTAACACATTCCTTTGTCCATGTGATCAGTGTAGATGCATGGACATCCACAGTGAGGAAAATAGTGCTGATGTAGGGTCTCTGTGTTTGGCTTCTTATTTTTGCAGAAGTGTGTTTCCAGGTTTTAGTTATCCCATCATACACCAGAGTATTTTATACCTCAGCATTATGGTAACATTAAGGCATTGACTTCAGTGATAATGACGATTGCTTCTGTAGCAATCTGCTCTTGAGAACACCCTGGGAATATTTCATACTTATCAGATTTTTGACCTCCACAGCTGTATCTACATAATTCCAAAATGTATTATCATTTTAGTACAAGACTTTAAAAAAAGAGAGAAAGCAATTAACAAGTTGCCTAGTGCTCTGTAGATAAGAATGTCTTGATAATCAACCTAATCTTTGATTTGCCTTGATTGATTAATTAATTAAACATGTATTGAGCAAGTCCCACGCTAGGTGCTGCCATACTGTGTCTGATAGTCAGGGGGCCTAGAAGGCAGTTTGCAAATGTGGCTCCCTCCTATGAGGGATCCTGGGGAGATGAGAAGTTGCACCACATTACCCTTGTTAGTGGGGGTGAGAGGGTGTCTCCCTCTTCTCCCTCAGCAGCAAACTGTGTGCCTTTGGGAAGTCAGAAGTTTCCATGCCTGGTCCTGGCCATGCTGTGGCACCAGCTCTCTGTGTGTTTCTGTGTGTGGAGTCCATTGAGTGTGGATGTGCCTGCACACACACATTTGTGCACACACACACATGTAGGGCACATGCATCTTTGTTGGTAGAAGTGTTACTTAGCACACCCCCACTGGAGTGCAACACAGTCGTGTCTATCAACTTATAAGACATGCATACACTTGACACAGGCATTCTACTTCTAGGAATTTATCCTGAAGGTATTCCCACACGTGTTCTAATGAGGATATTCAGAGATATGCATTTTTCATTTATTCATTCATCAAATATTTAATGAGCTGTTGCAGTCCAGGAAGGGTTTGTGGAACTGGAGAAAACATCAGAGAACAAACAGCCTAGTTCTTACCTTCCAGGGGCTTATATTGTAGTGGGGGAGGCAGGTGATGAACAAACACACCAAGGAGGCACAAGGAGACAGGTAGGATGAGATGGACTCCAGTTGCCTGGAATCATCACATTTATATCCTAGGACAACTGTTAGATCCCCCTTCTGTTTTCAGAAATGTCCTAGTCTACCTGATAAATGACATCATCACCCTAACGAGGAGTTGCTTTGGAAAAAAAAAGTAAGAAAGGACAGAGCCACTGAAATGTCAGCTACTTATGTATTATTTTTGGGAAATAATTTATGGTAGTAAAAAATTGGGAACAACCTGAAGTTCCACCAGCTGGAGACTGGATAGTAAATCATATTGCATTCCAACGGTTGAAAAGTATGTCGCTATCAAAAAGCATGAGACAGAATCGTGTTTGCTGTCATGGAGCAATCTCTAAGCTGCATTGTTAAGTGAAGAGGGCAAGATGTAGAACAGTCAGTGTAGAGTGGTAGCACTGCACACATAAAGAAGGTGTGTGTGTACATGGATGTGTTTGACCGCGTATGCAAAAGCTATGGACGGACATGAAAAAACTGGTGATAGCGGTTGCCTTGGGAGAGGGAAATTGGGGTACCAGAGGTAAAGAATAGAGGAGGATTTGCTTTTTTAAAAAATTTATTTGACAGAATTAGACAGTGAGAGAGAGAGAGACAGAGAGAAAGGTCTTCCTTCTGTTGGTTCACCCTGCAAATGGCCGCTACGGCTGGAGCTGTGCTGATCTGAAGCCAGGAGCCAGATGCTTCCTCCTGGTCTCCCATGTGGATGCAGGGGCCCAAGCACTTGGGCCATCCGAGGAGGATTTGCTTTACCCATGTTCTAATTTATATTCTTTGGTTTTAATTAATTATTTGAAAGGGAGAGAGAGATAGAGAGATCGAGATCTTCCATCTGATGGTTCACTTCCCAAATGGCTGCAACAGCTGGGGCTGTGCCAGGCCAAAGCCAGGAACCAGGAACTTCATCTGATCTCTCACACTGGTGCAGGGGCCCAAGCATTTGGACCATCTTCCATTGTTTTCCCAGGTGCATTAGCAAGGAGCTGGATTGGAAGTGGAGCAGCAGAACCTGAAACCTAAGCCTATTTGGGATGCTGACGTCATGGGTGGCAGCTTTACCTGCTACAGCACAATGGTGGGTGAGATAGCCTGCAGTGTCAGCATTCCATATGGGCACCAGTTTGGGTCCCGGCTGCTCCAGTTCTGACCCAGCTCTCTGCTATGGCCTGGGAAAGCAGTAGAAGATGGCCCAAGTCCTTGGGTCTCTGCATCCATGTTGGAGACCCGGATGAAGCTCCCGGCTCCTGGGTTTGGATCGGCACAGCTCCAGCTGTTGTGGCCAACTGGGGAGTGAACCAGTGGAAGGAAAATCTCTCTCTCTCTCTCTCTCTCTCTCTCTCTCTGCTTCTACCTCTGCCTCTCTGTAACTCTGCCTTTCAAATAAATAAATAAATATTTTAAAAAAAGTTTTGTGCATTTTTATCTATGAAAAAAGTGACAATATGGGTAAAAAAAAAATTTCAAGTCCATTGGATATGAAATGTAGGAATCTCACTCATGCCACATTAGAATCTCTTTGGGAATATTTAAAATACAGCTCTCTGGACCCAACTTGCAGGGATTCTGATTCACTGAGTTGTGGATAGGGCCAGGGTACTGATATTTAAAAATAAAAATTGCCTATGTGACTTCACTGTGCAGCTGGCAGGGACCATCACTTTTTCAGCAGATCATTCTGGGATCTCGATGTACTACAGATACTATTTCGGCAGATCTGAAGTGGAGCATCTCTCGCAGGTGGGTGGCGCTGATGCGGCCAGCGCATGGACCCCTTGGGTGTTGTCCAAGTGGACGAGGCTGGAATATTTCTGGTTCAGAACAGACAGTCTCTGTGCCTATGCTTACATATCTTGGCAGATGAGTTGCTCACTTCTTTTTTCATGTTGCTATTTCATGGAAGAGCGGGTACAAATAATTAGCTTTCTTAAGTTGGAAGATCTGAATGCTACTGAAATGGTGCTGTATCCAGGGCACAATATTGTAATTCTATTCATATAGGCCTCATGTTCTGAGATCTCAAGGTGAGGCTGGTGTGATGATTCATTCATTCATTCATTCATTCAGGGAGCTGCTGTGCAATCTCATTCCATGGGTGATCTTTGGGAAATTCTTTGAACAGAGAAGACTCTGATGGCATGGGTGGGTGACCTTGAGAAGCACCCCTGGGAGGCATGGGAGATTTTCTATAGGAAAGAAGTAGAGGAAAGAGATGTCAGTGTCTGATAGCAGAAAATTATCTTGCTGACACCTCTGCTTTTGACAACCAACTATACATGGGAATATCCCTCTGGGAGTCCAGTGGAGAAGTTTCAGAACACAGCTGCACCACAAATCTGAGAAAAGTTGCACTTGAAGACAGTAAGAACGGTTTTGCTTTACCCGCATCCTCACTTCCCCATGACGTCATGACTCAACACCAAGAAGCACTCTCTCAGCGGGCAGTTCCGCATGGGGGAGAGGGGAAGGTGAGAGTGCGTGAGTAAGCACCCAGCTTCCACACCTATGTCGAATGCTGCCTCTTTCTCACCCCACCTTGAACACTGAGGAGTGAGCATGACTGAGTGGCTCAGAGAATGGGAGCAAGTGATGGGGTTTCAGGAAAACCAGGGTTCAGAAGTATACACACTACTGAAGCCCTACCGACTGTTTTGTGTGCCTGCATCAGCACGCCGGCCTATGAGCTCCTTGGGATGTCTTGCTTGTGGCTCCCCATCTGGTCCATGGGCACCCCAATGCTCCGTAAGCCTCATCTTTCTCTGTCTCATGGGCAACTCCCTGTGTGTGCCCCAAGACGGCAAGTGTGAGCCTTTGCTCACACGGGCAGTCATCCATCTCAGCTCCACTGGGTGTAAAGATCCCACACAACGTGAGCATCAGAGTACTGCCCTAGGGGAGACCAGAGGGAGATTCTCAGTAACTGGACTGGCCTTGTCAGGTTGACAAAAGACATAACAGTCTTAAGAATTCCCCCTAAGAGGGAACAAGGTGGAGGAGAGCTGGCATTTCCACCGAGAAGAACTGAGAGGATCGTGGGGTCTTTGCTCAGACCGACTGGGAAAGGTGTTTCTTTCATGAAGCCAGCCAGTGAAGAATGAAAGAGATGACTGCTCGTGAAGTGTGAAGACAGCAAGGCAAGACCTCAAGAGGCCTGAGAAATCACCAACAGAACATAGTAGTTTTCCAGTAACTGTCCCCAAAGAAGTGACTCTCTATAAAGATTGTCTGTCAATTCCAAATATTTGTTTTCAGGAAGCCCAGGCAGCTGCTAGAGATTACAGTAGAAAACTTAATGATAGCAGGAAAAGGACACCTGAGTGAAATGGGAAGTTCAATGAACAACCTAGAAATCATTTAAAAAAGGTACAAAGCAGATATTCTGAGAGTTTTACTAATGACTTAAAATTTAATAAATGAGGTGGTCATCATTTTTGACATAGCTTTCCTTATGGGGATTGTCTACTTCAAAGAAAAACCACTCAGGTCTTGCCTGTGACTACAAATTTCTAGTTTAGGCCACCAAGGACTAGGGTCAGAGCAGCCCCTTGACTTGCATTCTCTTAAAGGTTTCATTTGGTCTCTATTAACAAAAACCAGGGGGAAGAGGAAGCTGGACTGCAGAAGCAATACAAAGATGGGTGGCAGCCCAATTAGTGGCGGCTTTACACAGTGATCTGCCATCAGAGACCCAGCAGGCCAGTCCACTGCATTGGTTTTCATGTGGAAAGCCTGGGCTTCAGCGGAAGTCAGCTTATGAAGAGCCCTGGCAGCTCTGCCAGCCGAGAGTTGGGGCCCCGGAAGTGGACCTGCCCTGGAGTTGAAGGGCTCCAGGTCAAGGCCACAGACCTTGTTCCCTCTAAGCTGAGAAGCCCTTCACTCAGCCCAGCTTCCAAAGTAGCCACTGCTGGCGAGGGGATGGCCAAGTAGGGTCACCAACATTGCAGGCAGAGCTGTATATTAACCAATAAATGTCTTCCTTTTAGAAATGCCACCCACCTTCTCTTCAAGCCAGCTCTCCTCCCAGGCCAGCTAGGTATTGGAAGTCAACAGGGTGCCTCCCTTAAGATGCACCACCTGTGACGAGATACAGATAGGTCTGAGCCTCATAACTGACAAGGCCTTAAGCCCACCTGATTATTTTCAAGCCCTTTCTGTCAGTTTGTATTTGCCTCTCAATGGAAAAACTCGCTCATGGTTTAGACACTTTTCTTAGGGCCTCTAGTAATGACTCTGTCCTCAGTTTTAGACCCTGTGATTTTAGATCCTGTGAGTTTAAACTGCTTGTTAGATTCTTCTTCTCCAGACTTAAAAACAAAGTAAAATTCCAGGTGGCCATGCACATGAAACCTCCGATGGAGGCCGTTTCTGCACGCTGGCACCACATCCCCCTGGAGAAGCCACCTCCTGCTGGAACCCTGTCTTGACTAATTCCCAAAGACGGCTTTTCAGCATGAAGCAGCCAGAGCGATCATCGCCCAGGTCCTCCTAACAGATGTTAGGGTTTCCGTCCTTGGGAAGTGGGAATGTGAGGAGTCAGATGGGTTAACCATAGTCAGGGGATCCTAATGGAATTTGGGGTGCAAAATACTTGCTTCCCTCCCAAAAACTTTATCTTTAGCAAAAACAAACAGGCCACCCTCCTTCCAAATTTACCATGAGAATAGCAAGGGGGCTCCTCCAGGCTCACAGCTTATTGTGAAAACAAGTTACCTCTCCCACCCTTAGCGGGCCAGACAGGATGGAGAACTGTAAATGAGGTTTTTTGAATGGTTTTTGTCCCTGCCTGGTAACTGAATGCCAATCCAATCCTCAAGTGGTTTTCCTTTGAAACTGTACTTAACACCGAGGGCCACCAGGCCCATTTGGGTTTTTCCTCTCTTGGATGCCCCCCTCCAAGCCACTCTGGCTGGAGGTCCTAGATTCTAATAAACACTTTTAATCTCAAAAAAAGTATAAAGCAGATATTCTGAGCTGAAGAAAACAATGACTAAAATGAAGAATGCAACATAGAGCCCCAATATCAGTCTAGATTAAACAGGAGAAAGAATCTGTGAACTTGAAGACAGATCATCTGAAATTATAAAGTCAGAAGAGAAAAGAGAATGAAGCTCCCAGGACTCCATCAAGAGATATAATGTACTGATTAAAAGGATCTTGGAAGGAGCTTATTTAAAGAAATAATGGCTGGGGGCTGGCACTGTGGCACAGTGGGTTAAAGCTTCGAGTCCCAGCTGCTCCTCTTCCCATCCAGCTCTCCGCTATGGCCTGGGAAAGCAGTAGAAGATGGCCAGAGTCTTTGTCCCCTGCGCCCATGTGGGACACCTGGAAGAAGCTCCTGGCTCCTGGCTTCGGATCAGCTTAGCTCTGGTCATTGCCGTCATTTGGGGAGTGAACCAGCGGAATGGAAGACCCCCCGCCCCCATCTCTACCTTTCTCTGTAACTCTTTCTTCTTCTTCTTCTTCTTCTTCTTCTTGTTCTTCTTCTTCTTTTGACAGGCAGAGTGGACAGTGAGAGAGAGAGACAGAGAGAAAGGTCTTCCTTTGCCATTGGTTCACCCTCCAATGGCTGTTGTGGCCGGCGCACTGCGGCTGGTGCACCGCGCTCATCTGATGGCAGGAGCCAGGTGCCAGGTGCTTTTCCTGGTCTCCCTTGGGGTGCAGGGCCCAAGCACTTGGGCCATCCTCCACTGCACTCCCGGGCCACAGCAGAGAGCTGACCTGGAAGAGGGGCAACTGGGACAGAATCCGGCGCCCCGACCGGGACTAGAACCCGGTGTGCCGGCGCTGCAAGGCGGAGGATTAGCCTGTTGAGCCACGGCGCCGGCCAACTCTGTCTTTCAAATAAATAAAATAATTCTTTAAAAAAAAATAATGGCTGGGGGCTCGCATAGTGGCATAGTAGGTAAAGCCACTGTCTGCAGTGCTGGCTTCCCATATAGGCGCTGTTTTGAGTCCCAGCTGTTCCACTTCTGATCCAGCTCCCTGCTAACAGCCTGGGAAAAGCAGAGGAAGATGTCCCAAATGCCTGGGCCCTCGACACCCATGTGGGAGACCTGGAAGAAACACCTGGCTCCTGGCTTCAGATTGGCTCCAGCTCGAGCTCTTGCAGCCATTTGGGGAGTGAACCAGTGGATAGAAGACCTCTCTCTCTGCCTCTGCCTCTCTGTAATTCTGCCTTTCAAATAAATAAATACATCTTAAAAAAAAAAAAAACAGAAATAATGGCTGAAAACTTCCTCAATACACCCAAGTACAATTTACAAAAGTTTAAAGATTAGAGGTAAAAGTTGGTATACAAATACTCTAATTCCATAAAGATAGTGTACAAATCAATTTTGTATCTATTATAAAGGTTAAAAATACAAAAGTATTAAAAATAACTATAGTTATAACAATTTGTTAATGCATACACAATATAAAAAGAAGTGAATTGTGACATCAAAGGCATGAAATGTGGGGAAGGAAAAAAATCTAGCTTTTGCATGCCATCAAAGTTAAGTTGTAATCAGCTTAAAATAGACTCTTGTAACAGTAAGAGATCTTATTAAGCCCATGGTAACCACAAAGCAAAAACCTACAGTAGATGCATAAAAGATACAGTAATGACAGCATACCCCCAAAGCAAGCCATCAGTCCATAGAGGAAGACAGTAAGAGAGGAAGAAAGGAATGGAGGCACTTCAAACAGTAAGAAAACAATGAACAAAATGGCAATAGTAGGTCCTGATCTATTAATAATTGCTTTAAATGTGAATGGATTAAATGCTGCAATAAAAAACATGGAGTGACTGAATGGGTGTTTAAAAATAGACCTAATTATTTTCTATCTATGAGAAACTCACTTTTGCTTTAAGGACACAAATAGGTTGACCTTAAGGTGTGGGAAAAAGATATTCCAGGTAAATGGTAACCAAAAAGAGAGCAAGGGTGGCCAGGCTTACATTAGTCAAAACCATCACCAGAGACAAAGAAGGTCATCATATGATGATAAAGAGGTCAATTAATCAAGAGGATATAACAACCAAAAATACATATATACCAATATTGAGCATCTAAATATATAAAGCAAATATCAACAGATCAGGAGAAATAGATGGCAATACAATATTTGTAGCCAGTTTAACAACTCACTTTCGACAACTGACAGATCATCCACATACAAAATCAATAGGGAAACACTGGATTTGAACTACACTTTATACTAAATAAACTTGTACATGAACATTCCGTCCAGCAGCAACCCAATACACATTCTATGTATGGAATATTCTATCCTACATGCACACATGCCAAACATTCCATCCAATAGCAACCAAGCACGTTCTTCTGAAGATCACAGGGAACATCTTCCTGGGTAGATTCTATGTTAGGCCACAAAATAAGTCTTAATGCAAGTCTGAGAGCAAATCTATTGAAATCAGATCAAATATTCTTTCTGATCACAACAGTATGAAAGTAGAAATAAATAACAGAATGAAAACTGGAAAAAAATCACAATATGTTAGTGGCAAAAAGAAACCCCCAAACAAATAAATGCAAAAACAAAAAACAGACACATAGACCAATGAAAGAGAATAGAAACTGCAGAAATAAAGCTAACACATAGATAGCCAACTAATCTTTAACAAGGGAGACAAAAGAATACATGGCAGGAAAGAATATTTTCTTCAATAAGCGGTGTGAAGAAACTGGATATCTATATGCAAGAGAATGATAATGGACACTTATACCAGGTACAAAAATAAACCAAAAATTAATGAAAAGCTTCAACGTAAGACTTGATACCACAAAATTTTTGGAAGAAAACATAGGAGAAAACCTTCTTGGGGCTGCTTTTGTGGTGTAGTGGTTAAGCTGCATCCTGTGTGGGCACTGGTTTGAGCTCAGCTGCTCCACCTTTGATCCGTCTCTCTGTTAGTACACTTGAGAAAGCAGCAGAGGATGGTTCATGTACTTAGGCACCTGCACCTACATGGAGAGACTCCGATGAAGCTCCTCTCTCCTGGCTTTGGCCTGGCCCAGCCCTGCTGTTGTGAACGTTTGGGGGAGCGAACCAGCAGATGGAAGATCTCTCTCCCTTTCTCTGTCTTTCCTTCTCTTCCTGTAACCCTATCTGTCAAATAAATACATAAGTGTCAAGAAAAGAAGCTCTTTGACACTGGTCATGGCAATGATTTTTTGGGGACATGACACTAAAAACTTGGTTACAAAAGTAAAGACAAATAAGTGTGACTACATCAAACTAAAAAGGTTCTGTGTGGCAAAGGAAACAATCAACACAATGGAAACATAGCCCGTGAATTTGAAGAAAACATTTGCAAGTCATGTATCTGATGAAGAGTTAATACCCAAAATATATGAAGAACTCACACAACTCAAGAACAGAAAAACAAATAATTCAATTCAAACTATGCCAAGAACCTGAATTGGCATTTTTCTGAAGAAGACATAAAATTGGCCACCAAGTGTATGAAAATGTGCCCAACATCAGTAATCGCAGGGATATAAATGCAAATCAAACATATGGTGTGGGTGGGTGCTGTGGCGTAGCAGGTAAAGCCGCAGCCTGCAGTGTTGGCATCCCAAATGGGCACCGGTTCAAGTCCAAGCTCTCTGCTATGGCCTGGGAAAGCAGTAGAAGATGGCCCAAGTCCTTGGGCCCCTGCACCCATGTGGGAGACCCAGAAGAAGCTCCTGGTTCCTGGCTTTGGATTGGTGCAGCTCTGGCCATTGTGGCCACTTGGGGAGTGAACCATCGGATAGAAGACCTCTCTCTCTCTCTCTCTCTCTGCCTCTCCTTCTCTCTGTGTAACTCTGACTTTCAAATAAATAAATAAATCTTTTTTAAAAAAACTATGGTGTGCATCAACCCACAACTGTCAGAAAGGCTATTATAGAAAAGACCAGAGATAAATGTTGACAAAGGTGTGGAGAAAAGGAAACTCTCGTCCACTCTTGTTGGTAATGTAGATCAGCACAGCCATTATGGAGATAGCGTGGAGGTTCTTAAAAACTGTAAACAACTAGCAGCAATGCTCTTTCTGGATATATACCGAAAGGAAATGAAATCACCCTTCCGTAGAGGTATCTGCATCTCTGTATTTATTGCAGCGTTATTCACCAAAGCCAAGATGTGGAGACAACAAACAACTGATGTGTCCATTACACTAACACACACACAACGGAATATTATTCAGCCTTAAGAAAAGAAGGAGATGCTGCTATTGGCCGCAACACGGAGGCATCCGGAGGATGGTGTGCTAAGTGAGATCAAGGCAGACACAGAAAGGCAAATAGTGCATCATCTCACTTCCATGTGGAGTCTAAAAACGTTGATCCTACAGAAACAAAGAGTGGAATGGTGGCTGCCAGCAGCTGGGAACTGAGAGTGAAGAGGACATGTTGGTTAAAGGAAGCAAAATCTCAGTTCTGCAGAGCGAATAAGTTCTGGAGATTTAATGTATAGCATGGTCCCTATAGCTAATAATCATGCATCACAAACTTGACACTTCCTAAGAGAGATTTGAAGTGTTCTCACCACTCATGCACACCACACACACACACACACACACAGGGTAGGGATGTTTGGTGATGGGTGTGTTAATTGGCTTGACTGTGGTCATCATTGCACAATATGCAGTTGGCCCTTGTTATCTGTGGGGTCTGCATCCACTGATCCAACCAACTGCACGCACATGGAAAATACTGAAACGATGCATCTGTATTGAACCTGCACAGGATTTTTTTGTCATTATTTCCAACGCGATACAGTACTACAACCACTTACACTGAAGTAGATATAGCAAGTAATCTAGAAATGATTTGAAGCATATGAGAGGATTGATTGCATCAGTTATATGCAAATACTGCACCGTTTTATATAAGGGACTCGAACATGTGCAGATTTGAATGTCTGCAGGGGGTTCTGGAACTAACCCACTGTTTATACCGAGAGGTGATTGCATATGCATATCAAATCATATGCACAACTTTGATTTGTCACTCATACCTCAGTAAAGCTGGGGAGAAATCCAGTGGCTAGAAAGTAGCAGGGTTCCTATGTGTGGTGGGTGGTGAGGTCTGTGCCTGGCTCTGGACAGCTGTTGGTGACCCTAAAGACCTCAGACAGAGAGTGCCACTTACTGCTTATCAGAAATAGCCTTGGCTGCACATTAACGAAACCCTGACTCTTCCAAGCTGGTAACATCTGAGGAAGTGTCCACAGGCATGTGGTAGTCTGTGCCCCAGGCCAGGTCTTGGCATGAGTCCCTCCGGGCTGTCCAGTGCCTCCTCCAACCTGAGAGTTCACTGGCATGAATGAGAAACTTTAAGCAAATAGGAACACATAGTTTCCTTTGTCAGTTTCTTGTCATCAACCTGTAGCTGCTCAGCATGGCTTTGCTCCGTTGTAGGAGTTGTCTCTTTTCCTGTGGGTGGGCAAGGCATCTGTCTTTGGACCTTTTGGACTCTTTCGTGAGGAGCGGAAGCAAAATATCCGGGGGTGGTTTGCTGTGCCAAGGCAGCAAGAAGAAAACACACCTCTTCCTACCCAGAGGGGCTGCCGGCAAACGGAGCTGCATCGCCGGGGCTGCAGGAGGAGTGAGAAAGCACCGGAGACACAGAGGTGCTTCCCCTACAGGCTGGCTCCTGGCGGGCAGCTGTCCATGTCACTGTTGTCAGCACATGATTGATCGGCTGGGGAATGAAGGATTGGGCTACTGAAGGAGGAACTGAACTTGACGAAGGGTGGAGATCTGAGAGTGTTTTCAGGAGCAGGGGGCATTCAGTGTGGGCTCCCAGGCATCACCCCTCAGCATCCTCTGCTCATTCCTATCCCTGCCACAAACTTCCCTGGCCTGGCGATACTTTCATCCCTACTCACTGCTTAGCCTTCTCTGTTGGGAGGGGCATCCTTCTAAGACACCTCTGGATCTTCTGCCTGCCTCTTCCACTCAGGCAGAGTGCAGCTCTCCCACTCTCTGCATTCAGGGCTGCTTGGGGACTTGACATTTTTGAAAGATTTATTTTATTTATTAGAAAGGCAGTGTGGCAGGGAGGGAGGGAGGGAGAGAGAGAAAGAGAGAGAGAGAGAGAGAGATTGATTTTTTCATCTATTGGTTCACTTGCTAAATGGCCAGGGCTGTGCCAGGCTGATGCCACAAGCCAGGAACTCCATCCAGGTCCCCCAGGTAGGTGTCCCAAGCCTGTGGACCATCTTGTGATGCTCCTGCAGGTGCATTAGGAGGGAGCTGGATGGGAAGCAGAGCAGCAGGGACTCGAACCAGTGCTTCGACATAGAATACCGGCATCGCAGGTGGTGGCTTTCCCCCTGTACCACAACAACAGACCCGGTGCTGTTTGTTGTCTACACCAAAGGTCCAGGCTCTGGCCAGAGCCCCAGACAGCCTTTCCTCTCCCTCAGGCTGGTGGCTAAGACTCTTGCATCCCTAATCCCTCAGTGCCTAACCCAGAGCCGCATGCAGAACAGCGTGGCTGGCTTTGATCACAAGGTGGATGGAAGACAGTAGCTAATTCATGGTGATCAGAGCAATTCTTCCTCTCAGGTTCTATCTCACAGGGAGGCAGGCTGATGGGTTCTTTATGTTGCAGTTGATGAGAACATAGGACAACCGAGCTAGAGTAGGTTGGCCACAGGGTTTCATGGAGCCCTTGCCTCATCTCACCCCATTTAGGATGATCTGCTTGGGACTCAGAAAGAAAGGCCAGCCCCAGGTGGAGGCTTGCAGGCCAAGCCAAGGCCTAACATTCAAGGGGCCCCATGAGGGTCAAATCTAGAACTAGAAGCAAATTTGGACCCAGAAACTTAGGGTTAAAGTTCATACCAAATGGGGCCAGCGCTGTGGCATAGTAGGCTAAACCTCTGCTTGCAAAGCTGACATCCCAAGTCCCAGCTGCGCCTCTTCAGATCCAGCTCTCTGCTATGGCCTGGGAAAGCAGCAGAAGATGGCCCAAGTGCTTGGGCCCCTGCACCTGCATGGGAGACCTGGAAGAAGTTCCTGGCTCCTGGCTTCAGATTGGCCCAGCTCTGGCCATTGTAGCCATTTGGGGAGTGAACCAGTAGATGGAAGAATTCTCTCTCTGTCTCTCCCTCTCTGTCTGTATCTGTGCCTCTCAGGTGAATTAAAAAAAAAAAAAGTTCAAACGCAAAACAAGTGATTCTGGATCTCTATTAAGAGCAGCCTTTGAAGCCTGTGGCTGATTAAGCGTCGCTTCCTCTTCCAGCCTCTGTCCAGACAGCCTGTGACCAGGGGCACTGAGACGCTTAGGGTCTCCTTTTGTGACCTTCCCACAACACCTTGGATTCTGAGCACCATGGATTGCTGAGTACATTTCTGGCAGTTGCTATGTCTGTCTTCCTTTACGGGTGAAGACCAAGTTTATTCCTAGTATCAATGGCAACAGCTTGTAACTGTTCAGTAAATATGTTTTATAAATGACTCAATGAATTTATATATATATATATATATATATATATATATATTTAAAGACTTTATTTATTTGAAAGGCAGAGTGACAAAGAATGAAGGAGAGACAGAGAAAGAGAAAGAGATCTTCCATCTGTTGGTTCACTCCCCAAATGGACACAACAGCTAAGGCTGGGCCAAGTAGAAGCCGGGAGGCTTGACCCTTATCTGGGTCTCCCACATGGGTGGCAGGGTCTCAGGAGCTTGGGCCATCTTCCACTGCCTTCCCAGGCGCATTAGCAGGGAGTTGGTGGGGAAGCTGAACAGCTGGGACTCGAACAGTCGGTCTGATGTGAAATGTCAGAATCACAGGTGGTGTCTTAACCCGCTACACCACAGTGCCGGCCCCCGTCTCTGTAACATTTTACAACACCTCTAAGTCCCCTGGTTTCCTTTGCTTGAATTTTGGGATTGAAGGCTTGACCCTGGACTGTATCCTCCCTCTGCTCGCCTCCACTCTGACACTTGAGTGGGCAAGGCCTTAGCGGGGTCTCTTGACACTTAATAGACACCCCGGGATGGCCCTCAGGGACTGCTGCTGCACTCAACCACGAAGAAAACGTAGTCCACTTTCTACTTGTCATGGGTCAGAGTCACCTTAGCCAGGGCTGCTGTCTCGCTGTTAAGAAAATTGCTTTGCTACTCATTCAGAGCCTACGTCAGCCAGCGCCCACCAACCCTCGGGACAGAATTGACTGAGTTACCTTGTCCAAGCCCAACTTTTGAAAGATTCGGTTTTTCTAATTTCCCTGCAGGTCCTGAGCTGAGTCAGTGACTGATTAGCCCCAGAATAGTCGTGTGCTGGTTGTATTTATAGCACTAATTAATTAATACAGGTAGAGAGCTGGGAAGATAAATGCTACTGGAGACTGGTGTCTTAGAATGACTATTAGCGCATGGGCTGCGGACCTCTGAGCCTGAACACATGGGAAAAAAAAAAAAAAAGTGCCCTCACAGGTGGAGACTTTTCAAAACTTGATTACGGAAGACATAAATTAACCGAAGGAAGTAGCGCTCCAGTCGGTGACAGACTGTCGTCAGGATCCTTCCCCGTTTGGTTTCCATTTAAATCGACACATATGGCGAGGGCTTGTTTGCGGGTTTCTAGCAGACGCACACTCTCCTGCAGGAGTGTGGATGCCTCGGTTGCAGTAAACCCGGTGGGTGGATGGTTCCTTCCCAGCGACAAGGGAAGAAGTACCGAGACCCTGCAGAAACACAGCGCTTTCCAGTCAGATGGCTTGTTTCTTTGCTATTGAGTTGAGCTCCTCATAGCTTCCCGGTGTTAACCCCTTATCGGATGGACCTGTGCTTTGCAGATAGCATTTCCCATCCTGTAGGTTTTCTCTTCATTCCCTTGATCGGTTCCTTTGAATGCAGAAGCTCTTTAAGCTCTTTAGTTTCGTTTAATCCCATTTGTCTGTTTCTGCCTTCTTGTCTGGGCTTTGGGAATCTTATCCAAAACAAAAATTCTTGCCCAGATTGAAGTCACGGAGCATTTGCCCTGTGTTTTCTTCTAGTAGTTTTGTTGTTTTGAGTCTTGCATTTAGGTCAATGGGTGCGAAATTGCTATTAGATAGAAGGAAGGGGTAACTTATGGTGTTGACTGGATGGGAGAGTGATTATGCTTAACAATATTGGATTGAACACTTCAAAATAGAAGAGAGGATTTTGAGTTTCACCACAAAGAAATGATGGATTTATGAGATGATTTGATTACTATACAATCTATGCATATTGAATTGAAGCATCACACTGTACCCCATAAATATGTGTAATTGTTTTATGTCAATTAAACACTATATATATATATATATATATATATATATATATATACAGGCAGAGTGGACAGTGAGAGAGACAGAGACAGGGAGAAAGGTCTTCCTTTGCCATTGGTTCACCCTCCAATGGCCACTGCGGCCAGCGTGCTGCAGCCTGTGCACCGCGCTGATCTGAAGGCAGGAGCCAGGTGCTTCTCCTGGTCTCCCATGCAGGTGCAGGGCCCAAGCACTTGGGCCATCCTCCACTGCACTCCCGGGCCACAGCAGAGAGCTGGCCTGGAAGAGGAGCAACTGGGACAGAATCTGGCGCCCCGACTGGGACTAGAACCTGGTGTGCCAGCGCCGCAGGCGGAGGATTAGCCTATTGAGCTGCGGCACCGGCCAAACACAGTATTTTTTAATGAAAGAAAAATGTAATGTTGACACAGGTGCTTGGAAAGAATTGGTAGCACTGGGGCTTGTGCTGTGGTATAGTGAGTTAAAGCCACGGCCTGCAGCGCCAGCATCCCATATGGGTGCTGGTTCAAGTCCCAGCTGCTCCACTTCTTTTTTTCTTTTTAAAAATTTTCTTTTTAAATGGAGTCCCTACTGTCAGGGTGTCACTTCACTAACTATCTGACAGATTTATCTTTTAAAAAATTAAAAAAAAATATTTTAGTTATTGATCTGACAGGTATAGTTAGAGAGAGAGAGAGAGAGAGAGAGAGAAAGCAGCCAGGGATGGGCTGATCTGAAGCCAGGATCCAAGAGGTTTATCTGGGTCTCCAATGTGGGTGCAGGGGCCCAAGGACTTGGGCCATCTTCCACTGCTTTCCCAGGCTGTATCAGAGAGCTGGATTGGAAGAGGAGCAGCCACTAGCACCCATATGGGATGCTAGTGTTGCAGGTGGAGGCTTAGCCTACGACACCACAGTACCGGCCCCCTGTTCCACTTCTGATCCAGCTCCCTGCTAATGCACCTGGGAAAGCAGCAGAAGATGGCCCAAGTCCTTGGGCCCTTGCACCCACATGGGAGACCTGGATAAAGCTCCTGGTTTCTGGCTTCAGTCTGGCCCAGCCTTGGCTGTTGTGGCCATTTGGGGAGTGAACCAGTGATTGGAAGACCTCTCTCTCTCGGTGTCTCTCCTTTTCTCTCTGTGTAACTCTGCCTTTCAAATAAATAAATAAATCTTAATGGGAAAAAAGAAAAGAATTGGTACTACCAAGGCCTGGTCTGTGGAGCCCGTGTTCTGGGGAGGGCTTGGAGCAGGCCTTTGTGTCTTCTTGTGCTGAGAGTGTCTATGCAGAAAGGTTGGGGGCTGTTGGGGTCCCCACATCCTTGAGCTCCACGAGGCCTGGGGAAGGTCAGCTGTGCAACTCAGAGCCGCACAAAATGGGACGAAGGTCAAGCTTGGGCTTGCTTTAGAAGCACTGCTGGTCCTGAATCTGTTCTGGTCTGGCCTGCCCCTGAGTGGACAGACCCGTCAGCCCTGACTGAGGGCTTCTCCCCTGGCAGGCCTGGATCAGCTCAGGCAACAGCCTAGGGGTACTTGGAGGGACACCAGGGGCTTTGAGCTCTTTCAGAAAGAGATTGTCCCACGCAGACATGGGTCTGGGACCCCTCACCTGCCTGTCTATTGCTTAGAAAGAGGCATCCCCCAGGGCCGGGGGTGTGGCACAGTAAGTTAATTCTCTGCCTGCAGCACTGGCATCCCATATGGGCGCCGGTTCTAGTCCCGGCTGCTCCTCTTCCAATCCAGCTCTCTGCCATGGCCTGGGAAAGCAGTGGAAGGTGGCCCAAGTGCTTGAGCCCCTGTACCCACGTGGATAGACCCGAAGAAGCTCCTGGCTCCTGGCTTCAGATCGACTCAGCTCTGGCTGTTGGGGCCGTTTAGGGAGGGAACCAGCAGATGGAAGACCCTTCTCTGTTTCTCCCTCTTACTGTCTGTAACTCTACTTCTCAAATAAATAAATCTTAAAAAAAAAAAAAAGGAAAGAAAGAGGCATCTCCTAGGTGAGCTCAGTGGTGTGGGCACAGAGCAGAGAGAACAGATCTCAGTTGCTCACGTAACCTTTAGCAGAGCGGTTTTGTGCAGTGAACAACCAGTGCGACTGTATGGGGTGGGCCAGGACTCAGGTGAGGCTAGAAAAATCATGGGGCTTCTCACAATGGCCTCTGCTGGGCAGAGGTGAAGAGGTGGCCCCATGCCTGCAGTGGCCTTGGGAGAAGTGTTGCCCTGAACATCAGCTGGAGTCCAATTGGTGAAACACCCCAGGGATTTCAAAACAGGGGATTTAGGGGCTGGAACTGTGGCATGGTGGGTCAGGCCATTGTTTGTAATGCCCACATGCCATATCTGAGCGCCAGTTAGAGGTCCTGGCGGCTTTGCTTCCAGTTCAGCTTCCTGCTAATGTGCCTGGGAAGGCAACGGAAGATGACCCAAGAACTTGGACCCCTGTGAGAGACCAGGATGGAGTCCCTGGCTCCTGGCTTCAGCCTGGCTGGGACCTGGCTGTTGTTGGTGATTTGGGGAGTGACCCAGCAGTGGGACATTTCTCTCTCACTCCCTTTCTCTTTCTGTCATTCTGCCTTTCAAACAAACAAACAAACAAAAAAACCTCTTTAAAAAACCCCAGGGAATTTAACACAAGGAATCAGTTTCAAAGGTGTTAGAAAAAGTGTGGTAAGGTTACCGAGTGATTGACAGCTACTGGAAGCTGCTGTCGCCCGGTGGTTTCAGGAAGGATAAGGAAGACGGAGCTAGGTAGCATCTAAGGACTGCTGCTGGGAACAGGCTGCCTGAGCGGGAGCCCGGGCCCGCATCCTCTGGCCTGATGCTGCCGGCACTGTCACTGCCTTGGCTGCTGCCCCTCCCCGCGCGCTGCCTCCCCTCCCCGCGCGCTGCCTCCCCGCCCCGCGGCCCCCTGGCACCCCCCCCCCCCCCCCCCCCGCGCTGGCCCTCCTCCACTGCTGCTGGGAGAGCTTCAGAAGCTTGGAAAAATGGCTTCTCCATTCTCCACGTCTTCCATTCCAGGACTTCCTCTTAGTGGAGCCCAGTGTGGGGCCACCCAGCTAGCAAAGGGATGTGGCAAATGCCATTTGCAGGGCAGCATTTTGTTGGGAGCACACGTTATCCTGCATTTTAACCTATGCTTGTCTTATGTTTCTTTGTGACTTAAAATTTGAAAACCAGAGAACATGAAAAAAAGTTGCTAGCTACCTACTAAGTATCGGGCCTTATGTTAAACTTGGAGATACTGCAGTGAGCAAAACAGAATCCCTGCCCTGATGGAGCACAGGAAAAATAGTCAACTCTGTGTGAGTATAATCCTCCAGCCAGGTGCAGAGCACAATCAGTCCTATGACAACTCTGGGCTTTCTTTTCTTCTTTTCTTTTTCTTTTTTTTTTTTTTTAAGATTTATTTATTTATTTGAAAGAGTTACACAGAGAGAGGAGAGGCAGAGAGAGAGAGAGAGAGAGAGAGAGAGAGAGAGAGAGGTCTTCCATCCGATGGTTCACTCCCCAATTGGCTACAATGGCTGGAGCTGCGTCAATCCGAAGCCAGGAGCCAGGAGCTTCTTCCAGGTCTCCCACATGGGTGCAGGGGCCCAAGGACTTGGGCCATCTTCTATGCTTTCCCAGGCCATAGCAGAGAGCTGGATCAGAAGTAGAGCTGTCGGGTTTTGAACCAGTGCCCATATGGGATGCCAGCACTTCAGGCCAGGGCATTAACCCGCTGTGCCACAGCACTATTTATTTGAAAGGTGAAGTTATAGAGAGAAAAAAAAGGAAAGACAGAGAAAGAGACCTTCCATCCGCTGGCTCACTCCCCAAGTGGCTGCAACAGCCAGGGCTGGGCCAGACTGAAGCCAGGAGCTTTACCTGGGTCTTCCATGTGGGTTCAGGGGCCCAAGGACATGGGGTATCTTCTGCTGCTTTCCCAGGTCACAGCAGAGAGCTGGATCGGAAGTGGAACAGCTGGGACTTGAACCAGCGCCCATATGGGAGGTCAGCTCCGTAGGTGGAGGCTTAACCTGCTACACCACAGTGCTGGCCCCCAACTCTGGGTTTTCAACAAGGTGATAGATGCTCAAAATGTCCTGAGACAGACAACTTGTCACATGCACTGGGGGGTTCGCTGCCAACCTTTGAGAATTTGTGTGGGTACAGGTCAGGAATCTGATTTGCTACCCCTGGGGAGGAAACTTTGAAAGGCCCGTTCTGGATAGCAGCAGGCTCTTCCCACAAGACGGGTGGTCCCAGCAAGAGTGGTCTCTGCTGCTGCTCTGCATCCTGGCACCATCCATGGCCCCTACTTATTGCCCTACCAGCTTCCTGCCTGCCTCTCCCTCCTAAAGGCTCAGGACAGTTATTGGCACTCCTGTTTGGGACCCTGTGCTGGAGCCCCTCTTTGTGATGGGTGTTAGGGGGAGACCCCAGCATAACCATTTTTGTGTCCCTGGAGCATAGCATAGTGTCCTGGACACAGCAAGTGCTCAGAAGGACATTCAAGCAGATCACCTAGCTAACGAGGCTGCCGGCATTCAGCAGATCACCTAGCTAACGAGGCTGCCGGCATTCAGCAGTCTTCAAAAGTAAATTCAGCCAAAGGAACTGAAAACACGCCTTTGCGGAGATGCTTGCTCGTCCACATTCATCGCAGCAGCACTCACAGTAGCGAGAGATAGAAGCGACCCAAGCATCCGTTGACAAGGAATGGATGAATAGAATGTGGTACACAGCGATCACCCCAATCAGAAATCCACAATCCAGAACGCTCCAAAATCTGAAACTTGTAAAAAAAGATTTATTTTGTTTATTTGAAAGGCAGAGTTACAGAGAGAGGTAGGGACAGAGAGGTCTTCCATCTACTGGTTCACTCCCCAGATGGCTGCAATGGCTTGAGCTGAGCTGAGCTGATCTGAAGCAAGGAGCTCCTTCTGGGGCTCCCCCACAGGTGCAGGGATCCAAGGACTTGGGCCATCCTCCATTGCTTTTCCCAGGTACATTAGCAGGGAGCTGGATTGGAAGCAGAATAGCCGGGACTGGAACCAGTGCCCAAATGGGATGCTGGTGCTGCAGACCTTGGCTTTAAGCTGCTAATCTGAAACTTTTGAGTGCTGACAAGGTACCACAAGCAGACAACTCCACACTTGAGTTCAGGTACGTAAATTTTGTTTCAGGTACAGGGTTATAAAAATATTATTAGATTATCTTTGGGGAGTGGGTGTTTAACACAGCCAGTAAGATATTGCTTGGGGTGCATGCACCCCAGATCAGAGTGCCAGGGTTCCAGTCGGGGCTCTGCTTCCACTTTCTATTAATGTGCACCCTGGGAGGCAGCAGGTGATGGCTCAAGTACTTGGGTCCCTGTCACCCATGTGGGAGATCTGGATTGAGTTCCAGGCTCCTGGCTTCAGCCTGACCAATTCATGGCTGACCATTTGGGGAATGAACCAGTAGATGGAAGATCTCTCTCTCTCTCTCTCTCAAACAAATATAATTTTAAAAACTTTAAAATAAAAAAAGTTGGGGCTGGCATTGTGGCATAGTGGGTAAAGCCACTGCCTGTGACATCGGCATTTCGTATGAGTGCCGGCTCATGTCTGGCTCCTCCGGTTCCAATCCAGTTCCCTGCTAATGCCGCCCATGTGGGATACCTGGATGAAAGGCCTGGCTTTGACCTTGCCCAATCCTGGCTGCTGTGGCCACTTGGAGAGTGAACCAATGGATGGAAGACCTTTCTCTCTCTCTCTCTCTCTCTCTCTCTCTCTCTCTCTCTCTCTCACTATGTCTCTCCCTCTCTCTCTGTAACTCCAACTTTCAAATAAATAAATAAATCTTTAAAAAAAAGAAAAAAAATCACCTTTGGGCAATGTGTGAATATGCAACGTAAAGGAATTTGGTATTTATATTGAGTTCCATCCCTGATATCTGTATATGGAAATACTCTAAAATCCCAAATGTGAAAAAAATTCATAATCAGAAACAGTTTTGGTCCCAAGCATTTAAGGTAAGGGATTCTCAGTCTGTATAACTAAACAGTGGACTATTACTCATCCCATAACAGGAAGGGAATTCTATCGCCCGGATGAACCCTGGGGACATTATGGGAAGAGGAACAAGCCAGATACAAAAAAACCTGTGTGTGATTCCACGTACACGGCATACTCTAGTGCAGTTACATTCTTAGAGACAGAAAGTAAAACAATGGCTGCCTCGGGCTGGGGGGGTGCTGAAAAGGGAGGCAGCGTTTAATGGGGTGTGTTTAAGTTTCAGCTGGGGAAGAGGAAAAAATTTCCGCAGATGGAGGTGGGGATGGTTGCACATGATGTGAATGAGTTTAATGCCACAGAACTATGTCTGTTGAAAATGGTATGTTTTATGCCATGTATATTTTACCACAATTAAAATAAAAGTGCACTCAGGAATCTGCTTATTAGCTTCTGGATTTGTGAGCGCTGCTAACCTTTTAAACATGAGAGTCCTGCTTGGGAAAGTGTCCAGCAGAGTGCATGGGGGTCTTCCCTCCGTCTCTGAGACAACCATGAATTTGAGGCTTATTTCTGGCTGATGAAACAATGGATCCGTAGCTCTTCAGGCCTTTATTTGAACCCCCAAAGAGGCACACCAGCCTTGCTAAAGTAGGGCTTCTGGAAGCCAAGTCAGTGTTTGCCTTGAGATGTGGGCATGTGAGCACTTCCAATGCTTGTCTTTGTAGCACGCCCTGGGGCCGTGCCCATCTGCACCATCAAGATTCTTTGCTGCCAGGCAACTGAAACTAGTTCCAGCACACTAGGAATTTACTGCAAGGCTCCCAGATAGCTCGAGAGGGAGGAGAGGGAGGGAGGAGGGGAAGGCTCGGGAACATGAGAGGAAGTAGGGTGGCTCAAGACATCTGTGCAGTGTGGTTGACAATGACAGACATTTGGTGGCTTCTACCAGTCCAGGCGACAGGGCAGAAATGAACAGAATCCCTTCCCGCATCATTTCCTTCAAAATTCTGATGTCCGGGTTAAGGGTCCCGATGAGCCAAGTCCAGACAAGGGGCTGCCTCTTGGCTAGGAGCAGGTAAAACACCCAAGGTGGGGAGAAGTTCCCTAAGGAAAACAGGAACTCGAGAGGAAGGTGCCGTGGGTGTTAGGCAGCCCATGTGGCTCCCTCCTGCTGAGACCTCATGGGAACCCCGAGCACTCCTGGTCTCCCGTGATGCTCCTGCTGGAAGTTCCAGATGTGCTGAGAGGGATCAGGAGCCCCGTGCTGGGTATTAGAGCCCAGCCGGGGCCTCCAAGTGTCTCCCCAGTCGCTGGGTCCTTGCTCCTCGGGCTGCACGGGAGGGCATGTGCAGGGGACTGTTGGCTTGGCTTGTTCGGCTTCAAGGCCATTTTCCATCTGTTGCCTCCTGGGCTGTCTCGGGGAGAATGCTTCCTATTTATTACCTTTAACGGCGTTCCATGAATCTCCAGGAAATAGCGAAGCAGCAGCATCCGGGGACTTTACGAATCTTCCCAGGACCCCGCGGGAGGGAAAACCAGCCACACACCAGTGTGTGACCTCATCTGCCCCAGAAAAATATGAATCTTGGCTAACTCTTCCCTTCTCCCCAAATATGTAGTAAAATGTTTACTTCCACACAGACTTTTAAATGCACCACTGATGCACTTGCTCCCCGAGTATATCAGCAGATTTAAAAGGTTCATAAAAATTCCCTTCGTCTGGCTACAGCAAATTTTGTGCGATTGTTCTTCTGCGAGATTAGTGGCTCACAGACCATCTTTTAAAGTTTGATCACTGATTTGTCTGACACCTAATTATCAGCAGACTGGGGAACGAAGAAGCTTGTTTATTGCCAAAGCTGGTGAAGCAACATAGTCCATTAAGCCTCCAGGGCCTTATAGCTCAAGGACCTTATTCCTCTGTGGAGCGTGAAACCTCATCCTGCTGTCTCAAGCATGCTGACCGTTAGCCAGCAGTGGTGGGTGCCTCCATCTGGGGTCCTCACTGCACTTTTGGGACTCAGAGGGAAAGTGAGGTCCAGGAGGTGGCCTTGAGGGGCTCAGAAACTATGGTGCCAGCTGCTGATGCATGTCCTACTTAGATGCTTAGCCCTAAAACCTTGTACAAGCTGACAATACATTGAAGCCCTCCCACGGCAAGCTGAAGTTCGACACCAACAGCCATGTGCAGTGTTACTGGAGTGGCAGGAGGTCTGGGGGAGGCTGTGGCTCCACCCTGTCAAGCACACAGTCTCCCCAGGGACTTGGTCTTCTCACTACCTTCTGCCTGGTTTGTTCTTCCGCCAGATGTGTCCTGGGCTGACTTCCTCACCCCCTAACTCAAGTGTTATATACATGACGTTAAGTTTATCATCATAACCATTTTCAGTGGGATTATCTACAGTTGCATTGTAACCCAATGTGCAACTATTACCCCAGTCATCTCTTCAACTCTTTTCTTCTTTGCAAAACTAAAATTCTGTAACTGTGAAGCAGTAACTCCCCAACTCCTTCTCCCCCAGCTGCTGGCAACCATCATCTATCTTCCATGTCTATGAATTTGACTAGTCTAGGAAGCTCATATAGATGGAACCATGTAGTATTTGTCTTTTTGCATCTGGTTCATTTCACTTAGCATAATGTCTTCAAGGTTCATCTGTATTGCTGCTTGTTGCAGAACTGAATTCTCTTTCCAGGATGAACAACACTGTGTTGCATGGTGTTTTACTGGAAGTGCTCACATGCCCACATCTCAAGGCAAACACTGACTTGGCTTCCAGAAGCCCTACTTTAGCAAGGCTGGTGTGCCTCTTTGGGGGTTCAAATAAAGGCCTGAAGAGCTACGGTGTTTATTCGCTTATCTGTCAATGAATGTGGGTTGTTTCCACCTTGCTGCTATTGTGAATAATGTCACTGTGAAAATGGGTGTACAAACATCTCTTTGAGAGCTTGTTTTTCAATTCTGTTAGTTACATACTCCAAAGTGGAGTTGTTGCATCATATGATAATTCTATTTTTTTTATTTGTTTATTTGAGAAGTAGAGAGAGAGAGAGAGAGAGAGAGAGAGAGAGAGGTCTTCCATCCACTGGTTCACTCCCAAATTGGCTGCAATGGCTGGAGCTGGGCTGATATGAAACCAGGAGCCAGGAGCTTCTTCTAGGTCTCCCATGTGGGTGCAAGGGCCCGTGCTGATGGTGCTTTTGGGATCATATCCAAAAAATGTTTGCCTGGTCCAGTGTCCTGAACTTTTTACCCTCTATTTTCTTCTATCAACGTCAGTTTCATGTAAGGTCTTAGGTGTAAGTCTTTGATTCATTTTCTTTTCTTTTTTTTTTTTATTTTTGACAGGCAGAGTGGACAGTGAGAGAGAGAGACAGAAAGGTCTTCCTTTGCTGTTGGTTCACCCTCCAATGGCCGTCATGGCCGGCACACTGCGGCCGGCGTACCGCGCTCATCTGATGGCAGGAGCCAGGTGACAGGTGCTTTTCCTGGTCTCCCATGGGGTGCAGGGCCCAAGCACCTGGGCCATCCTCCACTGCACTCCCGGGCCACAGCAGAGAGCTGGCCTGGAAGAGGGGCAACCGGGACAGAATCCGGCGTCCCGACCGGGACTAGAACCCGGTGTGCCGGCGCCACAAGGCGGAGGATTAGCCTGTTGAGCCACGGCGCCGGCCTGGTTTATTTTATATTCTGTAACCTTACTGAATTCATTGATCAGAAGTCATAGTATTTTTGGTGGAATTTTTGTATTTTTACATATATAAAATCATGCAGTCTTCACACAGGGATAATTTGACCTCCTCCTTTCCTGTTTGGATGTTCTTTATGTCAATCTCTTGTCTAATTGCTGAGGATAACAATTCCAATATTACATTGCCTAAGAGTGGTGAAGGTGGGCGTCCTTGTCTTGTTCCTGATCTTAGAGCAAATGGCTTCAGCTTTCCCCCATTCAGTGTGACTTAGCTGTGGGTTAGTCTGCATGTGGCTGTTATAGTGTTGAGGTACATCTTGGCTCTATCTAACTTCTGAGGGGTTTTATCATGAAGGGATGTTGACTTTTATTGAATGCTTTTATTGAATGCTTTTTCTGTATCTATTGAAATGATGATATGGCTTAAAATGTTTTAAAAATTTGAGAGGCAGAGGCAAATAGAGAAGCACACACACACACACACACACACACACAGAGAGAGAGAGAGAGAGAGAGAGAGAGAGCATGAGAGAGCACGAGCTGCCATCTGCTGGTTCATCCTCTAAAAGCTTGCAGTGAGCAGGGCTGGGACAAAAGCCGATAAAATTCAACATCCTTTCTTGATTAAAAAAAGCCCTAAAAATTAGATATAGCTAAAAATGTATCTCAACCCAGTAACAAATGTATACAGACTGACCCATAGCCTATGTCATACTGAATGGGGGAAAGTTGAAATAATTTCCTTAAGATCAGGAACAAGGCAAGTGTGTCCACCTTCACCACTCTGATGCAATGTGGTAGTGGAATTCTTATCTGGTCCAGGTCTCCCACATGGAGGGCAAGAACCCAATTACTTGAACCATCACCAGCTGCCTGCAGGGGTCTGCAGTGGCAGGAAGTTGGAGCCAGGACACAGAGCTGGGAACTGAATCCAGGTGCTCTGATGTGGTATGCGGCCATTTTAGCCATTGGGCTAAATGCCCACTTCTCCTCTTGTGGTTTTATCATTCATTCTGTTCACATACTTATCAATTTACATATGTTGAACCATTCTTGGGTTTCTGGCATAAATCTCACTTTACCATGCTGCATAATCTTTCACACATAACTATTGAATTCCATATGCTAGCATTTTGTTGAGAAGTTTCACATGTATATTAATCAGAGATATTGGTCTGTAGTTTTCTTGCTTTGTGTCTTTTAACTGAGGAGGTTAATTTGCTTACACTCAAAGTCACTATTGACTGGTGAAAATATACTGTCATTATGCAATTGTTTTGGTTATTTTGTATTTTCCTTTTCCCTTTCTTCCTCTCTCATTATTCAGCTCTGTGGTTTGCTTGTTTTCTGTGTTGGTGGAGTTTGGGATTCTCTTTTCCTGCTCTTTCAGGTGTCTGTTCCACGGTTGAGTTTTGCACTTGGGCATGTTTTCATGATGCTTTCATTTCCAATTTAAGCATTTCTTGCAGGACCAGTCTTCCTGCGCTGATGAGTTCCTTCAGCTTTTGTTTGCCATGGAAAATATTTATCTCTCATTTCTGAAGGAGAACTTTTATGGGTATCGTATTCTTGGCTGGCAATTTTTCCCCTTTGGAACTTTAACACATCATCCCATTCTCTCCTGGCTACAAGGTTTCTGCAGAGAAGTCTGCTGTTAGTCTAGAGAGCATTCCTTTAGCAGTGACCTGAGTTCATTGTAAGTGGCTCTTCTCTTTCCTTTTTAAGAATTCTTTGTCTTATATTTTTGACCATTTGACAATAATATGCCTCAGAGGGGATCTTTTATGGTTGAATCTGTCAGGAATCTCTAAAGATTTGGAAAGTTTTCAGCAATTATTTTCTTAAGTATCTTTTCTGTGCCTTTCCCTTCTCCTCTTCTTTTGGGCCACCATCATGTGAAGGTTTGCTTGTTTAATGATGTCCTATGAGTCGTGAAAGTTTCATTCCTTTTTAAAATTAGATTTCTTTTTAAAAATCTGACTGAATTATTTCAAAAGATCTGTCTCCCACCCAGAAATCTTTTCTTCTGCCTGCTCAGTTTACCGTATTTCTAATTTCATTTATTGAGTTCTTTAGTTCCAAGATATCTGATTTGTTCTTTTTAATAATCATTGTCTTTGCTGAATTTCTCATTCAGATCATGAGCAGCCCTCCTCATTTCATTAATTCTCTCTGTGTATTCTTTTGTATATTATTAAGTTTCCTTAAAGTCATTATTCTGAATTCCTTGTTAGGCAATTCATCAATTTCCTTTTCTTTGTAGTCTGTTGCTAGAGTTACTCTGTTCCTTTGGAATCCTCATGTCACCCCATTTTTCATGCTTCTGTGTCTTTTCATTGTTTTTTGTGAATCTGGTGGGTCAGTTACTTCCACTCATTTTAGCGGGTGGCTCTCTAGTGAAACACTGCTGGGGATGTGCCCTATGGCATTGATTGAGTGTATTGCATTTGCCTCGGTGTTACGTGGTGCTCTAGTGTTGTGTTTTCAGGTATAATCAAGGTGGCATCTGCAGGTATTTCAGTGGCCTAGGTTTCAGGGTTGTGGGGCTGCATCACCATCCAGGATGCAACTCCCTCAAATGAGGCGTTTGTTGGCAGCTCTGCATGCAGTGTGCCGAGCTGTGGGTATGGGGTGCACATCTGTTTCTGTGGGCTGAGTAGGCCCATATGGGTGTGTTGCAACAAGCCTGAAAGGGAGCGGGGTGGGGTACCTGTCAGTACCAAAAGGTGCACAGAGCCCAGGCCATGGCTGTGTGCCCAGATGAGGCTCATCAGTGTCCATGGGCGGCGTGGGGAACTTCATGGGCTTTCAGAGGTTGGTGGGAGGGGCTCAGAGAGGTCTCAGCTGCTGGTAGGGCTGGGGGGCAGGGTAGGTAGGCTGGAAAGGGAGAAGATGGGTAGGAGGGCTGAATGTCTATTTCTCAGGCCAGGCTTCTAAGACCTGCCTGCTTATCTGCTTCTTGGGGCTCCGGAAAGGTGGGGAAGGCTGCTGGGTTGTTTGCTGGGGGTTTGTTATTTTTCAGCCTCTTCTTGGGGCTGTGGGTAAGTGGGACTATGTGTCTGCTTCTTTGGCTTCTGTGGGCTAAGGCACTCAAAGCTGGCTGCCCAGTTATTTCCCATGGCCAAGAGTGCGTGGATAAGGTAACCCAGCTTCTTTTGGGGCCCAGGAGGGTGAGCTGAGCTGCCTTTCTGTTCCTTGAGACCTAAGGTTGGTGGATGAGGCCAGCCAGATGCTTCCAGAGTGTAAACAGGGTCTCCCAGTGGTGTTCTGGGGTACCTTGCAGGCAGAGCTGCTCAAAGTGGGCTGCTCGGCTTTTCCCTGGGTCCATGGGAGTCTGGGCAGGGGTCCTTTGGCTGGTTTGCAGGTCTGCTGGGGGAAGACCCTAGGAAGGGTCTCGTGTTCCCACCAAGTGAAGTCCCTCTCGGTTCAAGGTTGATCTTGACAGATGCTGTGTACTTCCTTCCTCTCTTTGTAAGGCCAGCTCTGCCACGTGCTCTGTCATGGTAAGTCCTGTCCCTACTTTCCTGCCGCATTCCCCAGCAGGTGCTGCGTTACCAAGGTGGAGGACGGGAGGTGGAGCCAGCCCTCTGACCAGCTGGCTTCTGTGACCCCAGAGGCGCAGTCCGTGGGCGCTGGGATGGAGGCAGGGGCCCCAGGGCTCTTCCTGGCATGGGTTTCACTGTGACAGGCCTGGCGCTGGATGTTGAGTGTGAGGCTGGGACTTGAGTCCCTCTATTCTCCAAGCACAGGAAGTGTCTCTCCACGCTGCTGCTTGGAGTCGGGAGAGGGCAAACGTGGGCAGCTCTCGTCTGTCTGCCTGCTTCGATGTCACACTACAAGGCACCGTGTCCTCTCCTGTGGCTCTTCCAGTTCTTGTAAAGTGAATTGATCGTGAGGAGCTGCTTAGGTTTGCATCTCTGTGGGCAATGATTGGTGAAGCGTCTTTCTCAGCTGCCTCCCTCATCAGATTTATAATTTGCCAGCATTTCCCCCTATTCTGTAGGATTGCCTTCCTTCTGTTGGTTATAAGGTCTTTCATGCACAGAAGTTTGAAACTCTGACGTACTTCAATTTATCTGCTTTTTCTTTTGCTGCCTTTGGGTTTTGCGTCATATCCAAGAAGTCACTGGCAAATCCAATTTTTAAAAAAATATTTTGTTTATTACTTATTTGAAAGTCAGAGTTACACAGAGAGAGGAGAGGCAGAGAGAGTGTGTGTGTGTGTAAGAGAGAGAGAGAAGTCTTCCACCCAATGGTTCACTTCCCATTTGGCTGCAACAGCTGGAGCTGCACCCATCCGAAGCCAGAAGCCAGGTGCTTCCTCCGGGTCTCCCATCCGGGCACAGGAGCCCAAGCACTTGGGCCATCCTCCACTGCCCTCCTGGGCCACAGCAGAGAGCTGGATCAAAAGAGGAGCAGCCGGGACTAGAACCGGCGCCCATCTGGGATGCTGGAGCTTCAGGCCAGGGCATTAACCCGCTGCGCCACAGCGCCGGCCCCATGGCAAATCCAGTTTCATGAAAATTTCCCTATATTTTATTTTATAGCTTTAACTCTTTTTTTCTTTCTTCTTTTTAAAGATTTATTTATTTATTAGAAAGGCAAAATTACTGAGAGAGAGAGAAGGAGAGACACAGAGAGGTCTTCCATCCACTGGTTCGCTCCCCAAATGGCCACAATGGCAGGAGCTGAGCTGATCTGAGGCCAAGAGCCAGCAGCTTCTCTCGGATCTCCCACATGGGTGCAGGGGCCCAAGCACCTGGGCCATTCTCTGCTGCTTTCCCAAACCATTAGCAGAGGGCTGGATCAGAAGTGGAGCAGCTGGGGATCAAACCAGGACCCTTATGGATGCAAGTGCTGCAGGCAGTGGCTTAACCGCTGTGCACAGTGCTGACCCCCATAGCTTTAAGTCTTATGCTGTTTGATCAATCTTGGGTTAGTTTTTGTATATGATATAAGAGCAGGATCCAACTTCATTTTTGGGCGCGAGGAACAAGTATCTCAGCACCATTTGTTGAACAGACTGCCCTTTTCCTATTGAATTATCTTGGCACTGCTGTTGAAAATCACTTGACCATAAACAGAAAGGTTTATTTCTGAGCGTTTTGTTCTATTCCATTGGTCGATATGTTTATCTTTATGCCAGTGCCACACTCTTTTGATTACTGTAGCTTTGTAGTAAGTTTCTAAGCCAAGAAGCCTGAGTCCTCCAACTTTGTTCATTTTCAAGGTCATTTGGGCTAAAACCTCACCTTTCCTTTTTTTTTTTAAAGCTTTTATTTAATGAATATAAATTTCCAAAGTACAGCTTATGGATTACAATAGCTTCCCCCCCCCATAACTTCCCTCCCCTTTCCTGCTCCCTCTCCCCTTCCATTCACATCAAGATTCATTTTCAATTCTCTTTATATACAGAAGATCCGTTTAGTATATATTAAGTAAAGATTTCAACAGTTTTCCCTCACATAGCAACACAAAGTGAAAAATACTGTTGGAGTACTAGTTATAGTATTAAATCACACTGTAAGCCCATTAAGGACAGAGATCCTACATGATATTTTTTAAAAAATTGATTAATATTCTATGCAATTTCCAATTTAACACCAAGTTTTTTTTTCATTTTCAATTATCTTTATATACAGAAGATCGATTCAGTATATACTAAGTAAAGATTTCATCAGTTTGCATCCACACAAAAACACAAAGTTTAAAAATACTGTTTCAGTACTAGTTATAGCATTACTTCACATTGGATAACACATTAAGGACAGATCCCTTATGAGACGTAAGTACACAGTGACTCCTGTTGTTGATTTAACAATTGACACTCTTGTTTATTGCGTCAGTAATCTCCCTAGGCTCTAGTCATGAGTTGCCGAGGCTATGGAGGCCTTTAGGGTTCGCAGACTTCAATCTTATTCCGACAGGGTCATAGTCAAAGTGGAGGTTCTCTCCTCCCTTCAGAGAAAGGTACCTCCTTCTTTGATGGCCCCGTTCTTTCCACTGGGATCTCACTCGCAGAGATCTTTCATTTAGGTCTTCTTTTTTTAAAAAACCTCACCTTTCCATGGATACTTCTCTATTCAGGGATTAAAGAGACTTCCCTATCCAGGGAGAGGCAAGTGAAGGGGGTACCGAAACATGAAATTTAAGGAGGCACTTACATTTCTCAGAGTCTCAAATCCTGACCCTGAGAGTGAGTACTTCCTTAAAGTTGGGGCTTTGGTCACCTGCCCGTTCCTCTCACTTGAGTTCATGCTCTGTCTTTCGGTCATCCCTTTAAAGTCTGCAGGCTATTCCACCCTCCCCACCTCCACACCCCCCACCCCACCAACAATCTTGCTGCTTGTAGGTTTTTTTAAAAAATTTATTTGACAGGTAGAGTTAGAGAGAGAGACAGAGAGAGAGAGAGAGAGAGAGAGAGAGAAAGAGAGAGAGAGAGAGAAAGGTCTTCCTTCTGTTGGTTCACCCCCTCAAATGGCCACCACGGCCGGCTCTGAGCTGATCTGAAGCCAGGAGCCAGGTGTTTCCTCCTGGTCTCCCATGTGGGTGCAGGGCCCAAGGACTTGGGCCATCCTCCACTGCACTCCCGGGCCACAGCAGAGAGCTGGCCTGGAAGAGGAGCAACCGGGACTAGAACCCAGCGCCCATATGGGATGCCAGCACTTCAGGTGGAAGATTAACCAAGTGAGCCATGGCACCGGCCCCTGATGTAGGTTTTTTAAAGCATTTTTTCCTAAAGCACTGTTTAACATGCTTTTCATTGGAAAGCCAGTACTATCGTGGCTGAGATCTTCCTTGTCCTGATGCTTTGATCTTTCCAGGACCTGGGGTCTGACCTGGCATATGGTAGGTTCTCAATAAATATTTATTGGATGATGAATGGATAATACTGCTTTCTCCTGGCCCTTGTATCCTTGTCAGACAGGGCAGAGGGTCCATCCTCAGGAGGTCCCTTCTGCTACTGACCCAGCTGAAGGGCTGCCCAAGGGCCTCCTGTGCCTCTGCCATCAGATTGGGCATAGATTGAGGGAAGTAGAGACAGAGAGGTAGAGGAGAGAGAGAGAGAGAGAGAGAGAGAGAGAGCGCAAGAGCGAGCGAGCTGGCTGCCAGGGGAGCATGCTTGCTTCACTGTCAGCTTTATGATTTCATGCTGCTTAAACATTATGGTTTTGTGATGGATAGCCTGGTCCCCTCGGCCTTGTAAGAGGCCACGGAGAAAGGTTCCTCCCAGGCCTGCCATGTCCGGATGCAGAGCAGCGGCCCACAAGTCAGCCTCCCACCCCCTCTACCCTGGTTCTTCCCTGCTTGTGGGCCCACACCTTTTGCACATTCTTCCACCTGTATTTTTTTTTTTTTTCTCACTGTGGGGGAAAGCAGAGCCAAGTGAGTGGCCTCAATTGAAGACTACTTGACCCCAATTCCATCACTCACCTTTCTTTCATCGTTGTCTTTGATGTTATTTTATGTTGCCGCATTGAAGATTTTGCTTATGTCGACTAAGCTAAAAGCAGCCTGTGTGTACAATATTCCCCTTAGCGGAACTTCCAGTGCTCACACTGGTGCTGCATCTAATGGAACATCAGGAATTTTGGCTTCCGCACCCAATTTTCTCCGCCGCCAGTGATGCTTTCTTTTTGAAGAACATGAAGACAATTTTTTAAAAAAAAAATATTTTATATATTTGAAAGGCAGAGGTAGAGAGAGAGAGAGAGAGAGAGAGAGAGAGAGAGAGGTTTTCCATCCACAGGTTCACTTCCCAAATGTCTGCGATGTCCAGAGCTGTACAGATCCAAAGCTAGGAGCCAGGAGCTTCTTCCAGGTCTCCCACATGGGTGCAGGTCCCAAGGACTTGGGCCACCTTCCACTGCTTTCCCAGGCCATTAGCAGAGAGCTGGATCGGAAGAGGAGCAGCCAGGACTCGAACTTTACCCACAGCGCCGACCCTTCACAAACTCTTCGGAACACTGGGGAACTGTTGAAGGAAGTATAAGATTTTTGTAGCTAAGAACACTGGAGCTGCAGGCAGGGGCCTAGCGGGAGGGGCAACAGGATCAGGTGAGAACAAGTCAGCCGTGCCTGTGTCTCCCCGGCCAAACACTGGGGATGGAGAGGACCAGGACTGTCCCGGGGGCGTCTTGGCCAAGGAAACCTGAGGACTGTGAGGTTGCTGGAGGGAGGAGTGCTCCTGAGGCCCCAGGGCAGCTCCTGCCTGCTCTGCTCTCGGCCTGGTGCAGCCCCCACACATCCTGGGAAGGAGTGCGGAACCAAGCAAAAGGTGCAAGTGTGATTTTCCAGAACGCAACATCTACAACAGCACAATGCTGAGGCCTCACCCAGCCACATCACACTGCTTGGGAGCTTTCTCCTGCTGCGTTCCTAGTTGATGGTAGGGGTCCCCCGTCACAGACCATGCGGCACTCACAGAGCAAGGAGCCACATCTGACACATGGAGAGGCAGTGCAGGGGGAGGGAGGGCACAGCAGGCCGGGAGGTGCAGGATCGGTTGGGGAGGCCCCGGGCCTGCAGAAGCCACTGCAGGTTAGAGACTGAAGGGACGCAAAGGGCCTGGCTCGTGAGCACACACAGCACACTCTGGGGAAGCCTGAGCAGCCCTGGGGAGGCTTAATGAGGCTCTGGAGTCTGTCCTACATCAGCAATATTTACTGAAAGTGGAACATGCGTCTAACTTTTAAAAATGAAGGTAACAGGGGCTGGCGCTGTGGCTTAGCCGGGAAAGCCACTGCCTGCAGTGCCGGCACCCCATTTGGGCATTGGTTCGAGTCCTGGCTGCTCTACTTCCGATCTAGCTCTCTGCTATGGCCTGGGAAAACACTAGAAGATGCCCCAAGTCCTTGGGTCCCTGTACCCACATGGGAGACCCGGAAGAAGCTCCTGGCTCCTGGCTTAGGATCAGCGCAGCTCTGGCCATTGCGGCCAGTTGGGGAGTAAACCAACGATGGAAGACTTTTCTCTCTCTCTCTGCTTCTGCCTCTCTATAAACCTGCCTTTCAAATAAATAAATTTTTAAAAAATGAAGGTAACACTGATATACAATGAAATACATATACCAAGCGTACAAATTCCATGCATTTTGACAAAAGTGTTCACCTGGAACAAATATACAATCACAGTGTGAAACATTTCAGTCAGCCCAGAAGCTTCCCTTGGCTCTCATTCCAGTGGATGCCCACCACCCATAGCCAACCACGGAGCATGTGTCACACCGCATGGTATGTACCAGTTTATGTCCGGTATCTTTGATCCAACAGGCACTTGAGAGGCATCCATGTTGTTGCGTGTACCAGCCGAATAGTATTCCACAGTCTGAATGTACCTGAGTTTGTTCATCCATTGTGTATACTTCTGGGGCCATCAAGCACACATTTGTGGACATACCTTTTTGTTTTTCCTGGGTGAACATCTCCGAGGGGAACTACTGATCATATAGTTAAGTGCATGCTTAAATTCCTGAAGAACTTCTGTGTTTCAGAGTTGGTTGTACCCCCTTCACTCCCAACTGGTACTGTGTTCGTATGAGAGCTCCTGTTGTTTCATACTCTGGCCAACCCCGGTCAGTCTTCCACATTTTAGCTGCTCTGCTGGTGGTTCTCTTGTTTGAGAAGTAGTGTCTTGTTGTGATTTCAATTGGTATTTCCCACATGATCAATGATGTGGAGAAGCTTTCTTGAATTTATTGGCTAATCATATATCTTTTAAAATAATCTGTTCAACTCTTTGTAATTTTTTTATTGGATGGCTCAACATTTTACTGTTGATTCATATGTGTTTTTTTTCTTAATTTTATTGTATTTTTTTTTGACAGGTGGAGTGGACAGTGAGAGAGAGAGAGACAGAGAGAAAGGTATTCCTTTGCCATTGGTTCACCCTCCAATGGCTGCCATGGCCCGCGCGCTGCGGCGGGTGCACCGCGCTGATTCGATGGCAGGAGCCAGGTGCTTCTCCTGGTCTCCCATGGGGTGCAGGGCCCAAGCACTTGGGCCATCCTCCACTGCACTCCCTGGCCACAGCAGAGAGCTGGCCTGGAAGAGGGGCAACTGGGACAGAATCCGGATTTATATGTGTTTTTTTAAAAATGTATTTTGGGTACAAATACTTTGTCAGATACATGAGTTGCAAATATTTCCTCCCAGAGTGTCTTGTCTTTTTCTTTAACAGTGATGGTTGATGAGTAGAACATTCTCACTTTCACGAAACCCAGCTTGTCAATCATTTTTCTCTTGAAGTGAGTGCCTTCGTGTCTTCTCTAAAAGACCTTTACCTTCCAAAGGCCGTGGAGCTGTTTTCTTGTTGAGTTTTCCTAAAGCTGTAGAGTAGTAGCTTTTATGTTTACGTCTATGATTGATCTCAATTTTTTTTCTTTCTGTGGAAAGTGGGAGCTGAGATTTATTTCCCCCTCTAACTGTTGAACAGGCTTTTGTTTTCCTCACTGAACTTAGTGCCTTGGCTGAAAACCGGTATAGGTGGGTCCATTTCTGGACACTCCAGTATGTTCCGGTGATCTATTCACCAATTCCAATGCTAACACCATATTTTCTGCTTAGCAATTAATCAAATAGCATGTCTTCCAATACTCTTCTTCTTAAACTTTGTTTTGGCTATTATAGGTTTTTCCCATTTCCTGAAAAATTTTGGAATTGACTTACAATTTTGTACAGAAAGTCTGTGGATTTTGATTAGGTTTGTGTTGAAGCTATGTATCCTCATTGAATCTTCAATAGTCAGTCTTTTAGTTTTAGATGTCAGTCATGTTGTCTTAACAATGAATCTGGTATACCTTTCATTTACAGAATTTTAATTTCTCTTTTTAATGTTTTTGGAGACATGGTCTTGCATGCACTTTTTTTTTTTTTTTTTGGACAGGCTGAGTGGGCAGTGAGAGAGAGAGAGAGACAGAGAGAAAGGTCTTCCTTTTTGCCGTGGCTTCACCCTCCAATGGCCGCCACAGCCGGTGTGCTGCGGCTGGTGCTGTGCCGATCTGATGGCAGGAGCCAGGTGCTTCTCCTGGTCTCCCATGGGGTGCAGGGCCCAAGCACTTGGGCCATCCTCCACTGCACTCCCTGGCCACAGCAGAGAGCTGGCCTGGAAGAGGGGCAACTGGGACAGAATCCGGCGCCCCGACCGGGACTAGAACCCGATGTGCCAGCGCCACAAGGTGGAGGATTAGCCTAGTGAGCCGCGGCGCCAGCCCCTTGCATGTACTTTGTACATGTATTCCTAAGTATTTTATGTTTTTTATGTTAGAGCAAATGACATTGTTTTAAACTTTTAATTCCAATTGTTAGCTGCTGCTAGTATATAGAAATACCAGTTATTTCTGTGCATTAATTTATCTGATAATCTTGGTAGTTATTGACATTCCAGCAATTTCCCTATAGATTCCTTAGGAATTTCTTAAAAATTTTTTTTATTTATTTGAGAGCAAGATTGTAAGTGAGAATGAGAGCCGGAGTGAAAGTGATGGCAAGAACCAGAGAGAGAGAGAGAGGGAGGCAGACAATTACCTGACCCATCACTGCTGCCTTCCAGGGTGTGCATTAGCAGGAAAATGGAATCAGGACCAGAGCAGGACTTAAATCCATGTAATCTGATATGGCAGATAAGTGCTTTGGCTTATTGCTTAACTTCTAGGCCAAATGCCTCTTTCTGGGTAAAAATATGTTTTTAAAAAATATTTATTTATTTGAGAGGAACAGAGGGAGAAAGAGAGAGAGAAAGAGAGAAAGAGAGAGAGAGAGAGAGAGAGAGAGAGAGAGAGAAAATGAATGACCTCTCATCATTTGCTAGTTCACTTCCCAAATTCCCGCAATGGCTGGGGCTGGGCCTGGCTGAAGTCTAGATCTTCCATGTGGGTGGCAGGAATTAAATTACTTGAGCTGTCGCTGCTGCCTCCCAGGGTGTGGATTTGCAAGAAGCTGGGGTCAGGAGCTGGAGCCAGGTATCAAAGCCAGGCATTCCACAGGGAGATATGGGTGTCTTAACTGCTAGGAGAAATGCCTACCCTTCTTAGTTCTACTAAGGATTTAGCAACTTTGTTCATCTTTTAAAAAAATCTTCTAAGCTGTGTATTTTATTTAACTTTTTATTTATGTGATGGGGAGAGAGGAGAGAATGGAGGGAGGAAATCTTGCCTCTACCGGTTCACTCTTCAGATGCACAAAGCAGCTGCCGCTGGGCCTGTGCGTGGCAGGGACAAAGTATCCCAGCCTTCACCTGTGCCTCCCAGGATGCATATTAGCAGGAAGCTGTAACTAGACCCTGAGCTGGGACTTGAACTCAGGTGCTTCCATATGGGTTGCAGGTATACCAAGTGGTGTCTTAACTGCTACACCGAATGTCTGCCTCTGCTAATGTTTTTTAAAAGATAATTTTAGGCCGGCGGCACGGCTCAATACGCTAATCCTCCACCTGCGGTGCCAGCACACTGGGTTCTAGTCCCGGTCAGGGCGCTGGATTCTGTCCTGGTTGCCCCTCTTCCAGGCCAGCTCTCTGCTGTGGCCCGGGAGTGCAGTGGAGGATGGCCCAAGTGCTTGGGCCCTGCACCCCATGGGAGACCAGGAGAAGCACCTGGCTCCTGGCTTCGGATCAGCACGGTGCGCCGGCTGCACCGCATTGGAGGGTGAACCAATGGCAAAGGAAGACCTTTCTCTCTGTCTCTCTCTCATTGTCCACTCTGCCTGTCAAAAAAAAGGAGATAATTATAGTTTTGTTAATTTAGTTATCAATTATTTGTCTATTTTATTTCATTGATATCTGCTCTTAGTTTTATTACTACCTTCCTTATATTTGTTTTGGGTTAAATTTGATTCAGTTTTTTCTAGCTTCTTATTATGGAATTTTTAAAAATGTTCTTAGCTTTTTTTTTTAAAGAGTTATTTATCTATTTATTTGAAAGAGAGAGAGAGAGAGATCGCCCATTCACTGGTTCACTCCCCAAATGGTCACAATAGCCCTGGGCTGGGCCAGGTTGAAGCCAGGAGCCTGGAACTTATTCCTGGCTCCCGAAATGGGTGCAGGGGCCCAAGCACATGGCCATCTTCTGCTGCTGTAGCAGGGAGCTGTATTGGAAGTGGAGCAGCCAGGACGAAAGCCTCTGTTTGGTGCTCATATGGGATGCCGGTGTCCCAGGCAGTGGCTTAATCCACTCTGCCATAACACTGGTCCCATTATGGAAATTTTAAAAATTGATTGTAAAACGTTGTTCTATTCTGCCTGTTAAAAGCTATCAGTTCTCAGCCAGTGCCGCTGCTCAATAGGCTAATCCTCCACCTTGTGGCGCTGGCACACTGGGTTCTAGTCCTGGTCGGGGCGCCGGATTCTGTCCCAGTTGCCCCTCTTCCAGGCCAGCTCTCTGCTGTGGCCAGGGAGTGCAGTGGAGGATGGCCCAAGTGCTTGGGCCCTGCACCCCATGGGAGACCAGGAGAAGCACCTGGCTCCTGGCTTCAGATCAGCGTGGTGCGCCGGCCGCAGTGCGCCGGCCACACAGCTCGCTGGCCGTGGCGGCCATTGGAGGGTGAAGCCACGGCAAAAAGGAAGACCTTTCTCTCTGTCTCTCTCTCTCACTGTCCACTCTGCCTGTCAAAAAAAGAGAAATAAAAGCTATCTATTCTCAGTAACTGATGCTCTAGTAGCATCCCACAAATTTTGTTATGTTCTACTTTATTGTTAGTTCAATTTAAATATTTTCAACTTTTTTAAAAAAAGATTTTATTTATTTGAAAGAGCTACAGAGAAAGAGAGGCAGAGGGAGAGAGAAAGAGGGAGGGAGAGCAAGAGAATGAGAGAAAAACAGAGAAAGAGAGAGAGAGAGAGATTGATCTTCCATGCACTGGTTCATTCCCCAAATGTCTGCAAAGTCCTGGGCTGGGCCAGGCCAAAGCCAGGAGCCAGGAGCTTCCTCTGGGTCTCCTACGAATGTTCAAGGACCCAAGGATTTGGGCCATCATCCACTGTTTTGCCAGCTGCATCAGCAGGAATCTGGATTGGAAGTGGAGCATCCAGGACTGGAACCAAAGTCCATATGGGGTGCTGGTGCTGCAGGTGGTAGCTTTATGCCCCTTTGCCATAGCACCAGCCCCTCAATTTCTTTTATAATTTCTTCTTCAACTCATTTATTTGGAAGTGTGTTGTGAATCTCTCCATACTTGCAGCTCTTTGATTGTGGTTGAAGAATGCACTCTTTAAAATTCCAGTATTTTGAAATTTAGTGAAACTTGGATTTGACTCCAATGTGATTTATCTTGGTGAATGCTCCACATGAACTTGTAAACAATATGCAGTCTTCAGTTGTTGGGTTCAGCACTCTAAACATGTCAGTTAGGTCATCATCAGTGATAATGTTCCTCAAGTATTCTATGTATGTATTGATTTTTTTTGGTCTAGTTGTTCTGTAAATTATCGAGACAGGTGTTAAAAATCTTCAATAACTCTGTGACTTTGTTTTCCCTTGGGTTTTGTTGCATCTTATTTGTGGTTTGGAAGCTTTGCTATCTACTGTGCACACGTGACTATTTGGGGCTGTTGTGTTTTCTTGATATTATCTCTTTTTCATTATGCATTTACGAATGTCCTTCTTTGTTCTGAAGTCTGTCTGCTATTAATGGAGCCAAGCAAATTTCTTGTTTGCTTATTGTCTTCCCCCACCATTCTTTTTCACTTAACTTATCCATATCCATTTAAAATGTCTCTTGTAGATAGTGTACAGTTAGATAGGATATAGATTTCTGAATCTCACCTGACGATTTTATCAAAGAGCTTAACCCATATTTAATTTAATGAGTGATATTCTGCAAGTCAACCATCTTACAATTTGTTTTCTAGTTGTTCCGTCTGATTTGTTTATCTGTTCTTCCTTTCCTAAATATTATATCATTCTGGGGGTTCCACTTTAACTTCTTTTTTTATACATTTTAGCACAAAGGCTCGATCCCTTTGGATTTTTTTAGTAAATTGCTCTGGGGATTGAAGTCTAGGTTCTTAACTCATTACAGCTTATTTTGGATTGATGTATTTTCTCTCTGTAACCTATGAGCCTTTATTAATTGGACACTTTTAAAATTGTTCCTTTATCTTCAGTTTTCATGTGTTTGACCTTGAGGTGATCCAGGTAGATATAGTTCTCTCTTTATTTATGACATTTGGGATTTCCCAGTCTTCTTAGATCTATAAGCTTAAGATTTCCACAAAATTTATGAAAAGTTTAGTTGTTATCATCTCATTTTTTACATCTTCTTTCTTTCCTTTTCTTTTGGGACTCCAATTATAAATCTGTTAGGCTGACATTTTCCGCACAATAACCTGGGTTCCCATTTATTTTTTTCCCAATATTTTTCTGCTGTTCTTCAAATTGATCTGTCTCTAAGTTCATGAGTTTTCATCGCCAGTCTGCGATTTTTTGTTATGCTCATACAGAGAATTCATTTCAGATGTTGTGATTTCCAGCCCAGATTTCATGTTTCTTCTTTCTAAACATTTTTGGTTTCTCATTGTTAAGTCCTTATCATGATCCCTTAAAGTCCTTGCACACATATTTATAAAGCTGTTTGAAAGACATTTCTCTGTTAATGTCAACATGTGAGGTCAGTTTTTGTTGAATGCTTTAAACATTCTTTCAGTCACATTTTGATGATTCTTTTCGTGTCTAGCAACTTCTGAGTATATAGTTGACACCACAAATGATGCACTGCCATGATTGTAAATTACGTCATCTTTCTTTAAGGAGTTTTATTGTTTGCTCTGTCAGACAGTAACATTATTGGTAGACCCTTTCTGTTTTTTCTTTTCCAAATGATAAACTTCCTCATATTAACCCACCAATTTTAATCAAACTTTTAAAAATACACTTTTATTTATTTTATTTTAAATAACAGAGTTACAGAGGTAGAGACAGATGAGAGAGAGAGACAGAGACAGAGAGACAGAGAGACAGAGAGAGAGTCTTCCATCTGCTAGTTCACTCCCCCAATGGACACAACAGCCAGAGCTGAGTCAATTCTAAACCAGGAGCCAGGAGCTTCCTCAGGGTCTCCCACATGGGTGCAGGGGCCCAAGGACTTAGGCAATTTTCTACTGCTTTCCCAGGCCATAGAAGAGAGCCAGATCAGAAGTAGAGCAGCCGGGACTCAAACCTGCACCCATATGGGATGCCGGTGCTGCTGACAGGGGCTTTAACTCGCTATGCCACAGTGCCAGCCTGACCCTTTCGGTTAAGATTGGCTTCACTTATTGCTAAAATTAATTTTGATTTTGAACTTAGGTCTAGGAGGATGTCTGCCCTTTGCACTACGGTCCTTAACCCAAATGCTTGACTTTCTTAAGATCTCAAGAGGAGGCTGGGGGGAAGTCAGTCAAATGTCTTTACTTTGACTTGACTAAAATGCCAATGCCTTCCAGCAGTGCACAACTCTCCTATCACCACACCATGCACAGCTCTGCAGCAGGAAAGGGCTGCCATGCTTTCTCACTGGGTGCATGCGCATGCCGGCCCTCAGCCCCAGTCCCGTGCTGAGCCCTGTAACTAGATTCCTTGGGCCTCTCTTTGAGAAGGTTCCCGATTTCTGTTCTTCTGCTCTACAAAATCCAGCCAGTTTGATGGCCTAAGACTCTAATTTGTACCTCTGCAGTGGAGTGCAATTCGCTCTCCATTTGGACTCTCCTTCCTTGTGCCTTGGTAGAAAGAGGAATCACGGGGTTCACCTCGTGTGTGTGCCTTGTCTCAAAATCACGGTGCTGCACTGTCTTTTGCTCGGTGTCCGAATACAGCTGCCTCATTTATTTGTCTAGTTTTACAGTCAGGCAAGTCTCACATCAGTTATTCTGTCATGGCTGGAGGCGGAAGTTCTGCAAGTTTTTTTTTTTTTATATATAAAAGAGAAGATGTTATTTAAATGATAAATTCTGATTTTTTTGGTCTCTGTGCTTTGCATTTGAGCAGGGTTGTTTAATTTATGGATAGATTAGATGTGATTTAACTCTTCCTCTGATACTTGAAAGGCCTTTAATAAACAACCGACTCTTTTATTTACAGTTGGAGATGTGGATTAACATGGACACTAAGCTGCTAACGCGTGAGCCCTGGGCTGGTTGTCAGGCGATGCCCTGGCTCTGCCACCAAGCAGTGCAGTTACCTTAGCATGCCGACCTCAGCTTCCCTTCTGTAATGAAGGCTGCCCCTGGGTCACTTCTCGCTCTGATAGTCTGGGACTGTCCTAAGGAATCCACCCTTCACTGACAGTGAGGTCTTGAGGGAGTGGAGATCCGGGGTAAGCTGAGCCTCTGCATGTTTAGAACAGGCAAGTAAACAAGAAAGGGAATCTTGAGGCAGAAAAGTCAACTGCTTCCCATTGAAGATTTTGCGTATAAGCAAGCTTCATTATCTGAGACAACAGCATCATTACAGAGGCTCCATGGAAGGAGAGTTAGAGACCTCTGCTATAGATGGCCATCATTGTTTGAGCCTTTGTTGCATTCCCAGAATGGCATCCATGCTAGGCTCTCTCTTCTGTGTCTCCTCTCTCTCTCTGTGTCTCCTCTCTCTCTCTCTGTCTCCTCTCTCTCTCCCCCCGCCCACTCTCTCTCTCGATCTCTCATTTCTGACATGTTGCATTTCTTCTTCCTCAGTTTATTCAGTGAAATCTCACTCTCATCTTTTCATGGATAAAAAAAAAAACCAAAAAAACAGAAGATCAGGGACATTCAGGGAGTGCTCAAAGGTTATGTAGCAACCCAAGTCTTTGTGATTTTCTGTCATCCACATTTCTAATGCTCCCAGGAGAATTCTGTCTTAACTGTAATTTTGGCCAAAGGAACTTGCGGTTTCTTTCCATTCCCCAACATGAATATACAGTTTTACAATTTGCAAAGTACTTTTGTGTATAAAATCCAATTTGATTCTGACCAGAACATTATGATTGCAGGCCCTTCACAGATCAGGGAGCTGAGGCTAAGTGAAATTCTCTGTGGAGACACTCACAGGTAGTAAGTGGGGAAGCCAGGAACTGAACTGAACTCTGGCTGCTTGTCAAGGCCCACACGTGGTCACCTTTAGTTGGGTCATGGTTAGGAGCAGGGTTTAACTGGTCAAGGCAGTAATAACTAGAGGTTGGTGGTGTGGAGGAAGGTGTTGCTGCTGATGGGGGCATAAACCGGTATACCCACTTGGGGAGATTATTCCCCTTGACCTTCTAAGGTGGACATGCCACCCAACAGTTCCCCTGCTCTGTGTAAACCCAACAGTAATGTCTGCACAGGTACAGGAATGTTCACCATAGTCCAAACAGTCATCGCATGTCAACTAGATCACAGGATAGTCACATGTAGCATTATAAGCAGCAAGGGAAGTGAAGGAACTACACTGCATGTAGTCACCTGGGAGACTCTTGGAGACAGCAATTCAGGCACAAGGTTCCATTTATATAACATTCCCAAAATAGGGAAAATTCCTTCCTGTTGTTAGGAGTCAGAGCAGTGGTTACCTTTGGGTGGAAGGGTGGAATACTGACAGATAGGGGGTCCACAAAGACTTTCTGGGGTGCTAGCAATGTCTTAGTTCTTGACCTCAATAGTAGTTACTTAAATGTGGTCACTTTGGGCTAATTAATTGAGGTGTGTATATAAGACTTTGTGCCTTTGTCCCTATGTACATTTCAACAGATTAAGTTTAATGATTGCAAAAAAGAACTTACCGAAGTTGAAATGAAATGACTCCTTTAAAAACTCCTGGTATAGCTGTCACTCTGTGTTTCCTCTGTCTTAGAGAAAGCAATTGCTTAATCTGACTTGTGATCTCCATCCAAAGGGATGTTAAGTACAAGTAATGTGGGCCTGCGTGCACTTCAATGCTTCGGTTGTTGACTAGCGAGTATCTTATCTTCTGGCCTGAGCTTTCTAACTCCAGAAAGGGTGCTGTTGAGATTCTGGACACCAGTGGATGGAACGCTCATCTCCAGGAATCACTTCTGAGTACCCATCAGCCTCTGTGACGCAGAGGGCAGCTGCAATCCTGCAGCCACCTGTGGAAGGTTCAGGACATTCAACACAAGGAAGCGACTATATTCTCTGCTCAAACTGTGAGTGCACACTGGTATCTGGGTCAGAGAATTCCACATCTTTGATCCAACCCAAGACCTTTGAAGTGGGCATTGGTTGCACTTTATCTCCCAACATCCATTCCTCTTGGTTTTTGCTGGGTAGGCTCACACTTCACTTCTTTCTTTGCCTACATGCTTTGGGGGAAGTTTGTGCTCTCATGTTGCATCAAGAGACTTGTAACCCTGTCTAAGCCCATCAGTGCACTCTGTCCCCTTGGCTGCAGTAATTGGCTCATGTGCACATGACCAAATCAATGCAGTCTGGGCCAACCAAACTCAGTTCAGGAATTTAGTTTGGACTCATCTTCTGCTGTTCCAAGTGTTGCTCTAGGGAAAACCCCTGCCCGGGAGGCAGAGTGGGTGACACTGAAGGTGGAAGGTTCCTGATTCATCCCTGCCCAAGGCCAACTTTCGCTTTGCACCTTCTCCTCTGTGCCTCAAGCCTTTTAGAGTTGGATTTTCTGCCACTTGCCATTTGAAGTATCCTAATTGCTATGCCCGCTCGTCCTCTCCCTCACCTCTGCATCTAGTTCAGCCTAAGAATGATTGAGTTAAACCTCATGGCCACCCTCCCAAGGCCACTGAGGAAAAAAAAAGAGCCTCAAGCTCAAGTGCTTGGAAAATGTCTCTGGCCTGTTGAGAATGAGGGAGACGACAACAATACTGGCAGAACCCCAGGCTTTTCCAAACTTCTCAGCAGTCGCGTGGTGGGCTCACACCCTCTTCTGTTGGCAAGATGTGGCCAATATTGCAGCTCAGCAGTAAGAGTGAGAAACCCATGTCCTAAGCAGTTGGGTGGCTCTTCATGGCAGCAGTTTTAGCTCTATTTAAACCCCCAAAACTTTGCTCTGTGTGTGTGCGCACGTGCGTGCGTGCACATGTGTGTGTGTGTGTGTGTGGGAGGGTTTGGACTCTCTTCCTCTTTTGTTATGGGGGAGAACAGGGAGCAGATTGGAGCAGGTTGTAACACTTCCGCACGCCTGTGTCCTGGTGCTTACTTCATAGTGCTGTCTGCCAGTTGGCGCCTAGATCCCATGCCTCTTTGATTTATGTATTTATTGTAAAGCAGCCAAATTTCACAGAAGAGGAGAGGATATTCTAATTTAATAGTAAGAGCAAGGTGTAATTTCTTATAAATGGAGGGAAATGCACCCACATCCTTAGCTGATGTCAGAAAAATGAGAATCTGCTCAGGGTTTTCCGCCACCCATTTGAAAATGAAGACCTAAGATGTCATTTCACCAAATGATTTTTTTTCAGTGCGTTTATAAGATCAGATTATTTTATTTTGTATGTATGTGTGTGTGAGGTATTACATTAAAAATGCAGATAAGTAGAATTAAAAAAAAACAACCCCTATCTTTCAAATAGATAAATAAATCCCTTAAATTTTATATCAGTCATTATTTTTCTTTTTAGAATGGTTAAAAATATTGCCAGTATTAGGGTTTGAATTGCCTGCGAGAGCAGGAGGCCACTGTGGCATTCTAGGCTTGAGAGGGTGGGCACCCAGGATGGCTGGGAGGGTCTGAATGGGGCTATGGGAATAACTGGAAGGTGAGTGAAACATGCCAATGGCTCCAGTTGTAAGAAAACTCTAGAAGCCCCCAAGGCACCAGGCTGGGAGGTCCTTGTTTGCCTGCCCTGTGTCAGGAGCTCCCCCGTGGGTCTCCGAGCCCATTGCATTGGCAGGAATGTTTCCTACCTTGGATCCCATCCTTCCTGGCTTCCTAGACAGAGAGTAAAACTGGCTGAATGATGCTGCCCCGTAGAACGTCAGTGTGTGACAGGAAAGTTACGACGTGCAACGGGGGACCCCAAGCCGGACCCTGTATCTGGACTGGCATTGCCCTGGCCTTGCTGAGAGCCTGGCACGCATTAGGTGCCCAGTCAGTGTGTGCTGGGCACTTGGAATTCTATTTGCCTTGTTTTCAAATGTGAAGTGCTGCTTGTCCGTGCCTGGCCCCTCCTCCACTCTCTCTAGCCCCACCTGTGCCCCAGGTCCTCCTTGGTACCCCCCTGAGCACTTCCGGGCAGGCTTGGTCTTGCCCTTGAGTGTGTGGTTGACTTTGGCAGGGCTGGCTGGGAGTCTGCACCCCGGTTCCAGCCAGAACCCGACCGATCTGAAAGGTATCTCAAGCACAGAGTGCCTCAGTTTCCCTCCCTTCAAAGCGAGTGTAACAATATTTATCTTCTTACCTCTTGCAGCTCTTGCGAAACGAAAATGAAATGATAGATGTGAAGGTAATTAGGAAAAAGGCTCTATGCAAATCCATCACCATGATTAGCATTATCATTGTTCCTTTTTTTAGAGCCCCAAATGATGGCACGCTTCCGCCCAAGACAAGGTTGGGAACGGGAAAGGAAAGAACCGCATCTGTCTGCAACCTTGTGGTGGACAGAGCCCCTTATTCTGTTCCTCTCTCGGAAGAGAAGTTGCTGTGATCGGGTCATTGCATGTAAAATGCTTTAAGAATGTGATCTGTACTTCATCATTTTAAAATTCAAACATCCCTGCACCTTTTTCCCCCTCACCCCGTTCATATTTGTCTTCTCGGTCTTGCCTTCATCGGGCACCACATTTGTATTGATAAATTGTAGGTAGTGGGAGATGTATTGATGGGAAGGAGACAGTTCAAAATGTAGAGTGCTGTGGCTTTGCATATCATTACACCTAGCTAGCTTTTTGCCTCCTGAAATCTGTCGATTTGTGCATTATTGCTATTCAGGCTGATAAATGACAGTAATTGTTCTTAAGTTGAAGAGCTGGTTTAATATGCTGTCTGGCCTGGAAACTTCCTGAGCACCGGGGTTAAACTAGTGCTCCACTAGAGCTAGCAAAATGGCCCTTTTTCCATCACAGACGATAGAGTTAATTGAATTACTTGCTATTCATGCGGTTTGTAGCCTTGATTCTAGAGATACCATGAACTGGAGCAGGGGAGGGAACGGCGTTGGAGGGGCTCAGGGCAACCGTGAGGATTTGCTTCAAGGACGTGACTCCCTTCTCCCAGTGCAGGGCCGTGCGCTCTCTGCAGCTCCAAGTACTTTCTCGTTCCTGGTCTTGCTCTTGGTTATTTCGGGGTACCCAAGCTGCACAGTCTGAAAGGAAAATGGGATTCCGGGAGCTGCCGAGGTGGTCTCTCTGAGGATACTTTTGCATATTTTTTTAAACATCAGAAATCAGATCACTTGAATCACTTACATTTTATGTTTTTTTTTTTTTAATCTTTTGAACAGGGGACTTGGGGTATGATTTGGGTGGGTTCTAACGTCGCTGCAGACTTGAGGGGAGGCCCTGAGCGTTCTGTGTTTTCCTATGTGGTGGCTCCCTCTATCCCAGGCAGTCAGCCTCTAGGGCCCATTGAAGCTGTCAATCTCAAATGCATGCCCCTTGCCTCGGACTTGGGCAAAGAACTAACTGCAGGAAGCTGGAGAAGAGGAATCTGGCACTCAAGGAATGCCCCATCAGATGCCGGTTGTGAGCAGAGCTTTCCAGAAAAGTCCGTGCAACAACCCGACCTTCAGTGGTATTTCTAGGTGCTCCCTAGCAAGAAGGAACCCCAAAGTGGGTGTGAAGCAAGTGAGAGCCCTACCTTGTCTCACCCAGCCCTACCTTTGACATGATTTATTAAGGCACCAGGAGGATGTAAAATCCCATGTGCTTCTGTCGGGGAATGAGTGCCGACAGCCCCAACCACCCTTCCTTTTGACCATCCTGGATGGTTGAAACCAATTGCTTCCCTTTGGAAATTGCAAGCTTTAGTAACAATCTTTGGCACTATTAGTGGAGAATCCTTCCCTCTCTCTCATCCCCTTCCTAGGATGGGAAAGAATGTTAGGTATTCAATGCCCTAATTGGACACATGTACCTTATTTTGATGCAAATTAAGAGAATTCTTGGATATTCTTTTTGCGTGGCATTTCTTGCATCTCAGATGCGCCCACTGAAGCGGGCCTGAGGGATGGGACCCCATTCTAGAAGAGGCTAAGACTCCTATTTAGGGGCGTTAATCAATTCTCATCCTTGGAGCCCATAAAATCCATCTTTTGCTCCCTGACAAGGTATGAGATAATGAAAGAAGATGGCTGAAAATGTAAATCATTTGGGTCTGTTGGTAACACTGTTTAGAATTAAATTCATGTGTAATAGAACTTCCGATCAGAAATGAACAGCTTCCCAGACAAAGCCATCATAAGTTCCATAATTTCACACGGATGCTTCCAACGCTAATGGAGCTGGTGCAGTCCGCTTGATAATGCTCTCAGCAGAAAGAGATCATTTTTCCTAGTTCTGTAACTAGCAAACATGACTGCAAATCACTCACTCCGGCTCTTCCTGTCCAGCTTCCATGGAGAGCACATCTCATGCCTTTGCTGGGCCAGGCAGAGGCGAGAGCGCACCTGCTTCCCTCACGGACAGATCCTCACTGGGGAGAGAGAAGAAATGCACTAAGATCTGAGCGTGGCTTCCAGGGCTGGATGAAGGTCAAGGTCCTTCCTGCGTCCCCGGGCCCCCCATTTCTGCACTGTCCCACACCTTTCTGCACTGTCCCATACCTGAGGAGGGTGTGCTAGGAGCCCAAAAGGGTGGCAGAGGCTGGAACACTCCAGGGCTTCCTTTGGGCTCACTGTGAAACCCAGGGAGTGTCAGAGTGTGGGATGCAGGCGTACTGCCCGGATACACCTGTGCTGTAGGAACGTGGCAATGAATGACATTGAAGCAAGTGTCAGTCCTCCTCCAAAGCACTGTCAGCTCTTCCGATCATGTCAGGAGTAAGGCTTATCTGGTGCAATCATGTCTTCAGCATCTGCTCTCATACGTTTGCTGTCCTCCGTTATTCAAAAGGGATACGAGCTTTACATTCAGAGCCTTCTGCAGCTGGCAGTATCCAGCTAGAGCTAAATGGTGCCACATAAATGTTTTCAAAGAAATTTATTTATTTGGGGGAAAGGAGAGTGTGCACACAAGAGAGCGAGAGAGCGCTCCACCAGCTGGTTTACTTTCCAAATGTCCACAATGGTTGGGGCTGGGCCAGGCTAAAGCTGGAACTCGATCCAGGTCTCCTACATGGGTGGCAGGAACCCAAGCACTTGAGCCATCACTTGCAGCTTCCTGGGGTGCATATTAGCAGGTGGCTGGAGTTGAGAGCAGCACTGGCATTTCATTCCAGTCACTTTTTTGTGTATGTGTGTGTTGACAGGCAGAGCGGACAGTGAGAGAGAGACAGAGAGAAAGGTCTTCCTTTTTCCATTGGTTCACCCCTCAATGGCCTCTGTGGCTGGCGTGTTGCGGCTGGCACACCGAGCTGATCCGAAGCCAGGAGCCAGGTGCTTCCTCCTGGTCTCCCATGGGGTGCAGGGCCCAAGCACCTGGGCCATCCTCCACTGCACTCCCAGGCCACAGCAGAGAGCTGGACTGGAAGAGGAGCAATCGGGACAGAATCTGGTGCCCCGACTGGGACTATAACCCGGGGTGCCGGCACTTCAGGCGGAGGATTAGCTTATTGAGCCCGCGGTGCTGGCCCTCCAGTCACTTTGATGTGAGATGCACGTGTCTTACCTGCTCATGCCATACTTGGTCCCTGTGGTGCCACTTTTTTTTTAAAATTTATTTATTTATTTTGAAAGTCCGAGTTACACACAGAGAGAAGGAGAGGCAGAGAGAGAGAGAGAGAGAGAGAGAGAGAGAGAGAGAGAGAGAGGTATTCCATCCTCTGGTTTACTCCCCAATTGGCCACAATGGCCTGAGCTGTGCCAATCCAAAGCCAGGAGCCTGGACTTCTTCCAGGTCTCCCATGTGGGTACAGGGGCCCAAGGACTTGGGCCATCTTCTACTGCTTTCCCAGACCATAGCAGAAGAGCTTGATCAGAAGTGGAGCAGCTGGGACTCGAACTGGCGCCAGCACTGCAGGTGGCAGATTTACCTGCTACGCCATTTCTTAAAAACAAATTTTGTTGCATGGTTTCATTTTATTTATGGTGAGTGATGCCGATTTCCCCCATGGCCGTGATAAAGATTGCTTCTAGATAAATTTCACTGAATAAAAGGAGTCGGCTGAAAGACAAGGGAACGTGGGTAAAAGCGGTGCTGGTGTAGGTGACAGTAAGTGAAGGGATGCGGGGTGGGCAGCTGTGGGGTCGCAGTGAGGAACTGGCAGCCAGGTGTGGCGCCACCCTGCAACTCGAGCAATGCTTCTGGAGCCTCCGTCCCCCAGCGTGGATTCAGAATGACTTCAGAAACACTGCTGTCTTGTTCAATTATTACGTGTCGATTATAAAAATAAATAAAAAGGTAAAACCCTTCCAAAACCTCCAAGGAAATAATAAATGTTCGAAGGGATGGATATGCTAATTACCCAATATATACTTGTATTGAAACATCACAATGTACTCCATAAATTGGTATAATTATGTGTCGATTAAAATATTCTGCTGCTGGGGCCAGCGCTGTGGTGCAGCGAGTTAAGCTGCTGCCTGCAACATGAGCACCCAGTATGGGCGCTGGCTCAAGTCCTGGCTGCTCCACTTCTGATCCAGCTCCCTGCTGATGTGCCTGGGAAAGCAGTAGAAGATGGTCCAAGTCCTTGGGCTCTTGAGCCCACTTGGCAGACCCGGAAGAAGCTCCTGGCTCCTGGCTTTGGATTGGCTCAGCTCCAGCCATTGCAGCCATTTGGGGAGTGAACCAGCGGATGGAAGATCTTTGTCTGTCTCTGCCTCTCTCTCCATAATGCTGCCTTCCAAATAAATAACTCTTTTCAAAAAATTCTGCTGCCTTATTTTGTTTGAAAAAGAAAGGATTTTCTTTTTGGGAAGTTTGGAGTATACAGAACACATAGAACGCATACAGAGATTCCAAGGAATTGAAAGACAAGGAAGGGAAAGAAAAAGACCTCTCTTGCTAGTTGTAGCTGTTGCTAATGTCTCGGTGTGTTTTGCTGTTGTGTTTTCATATGTGAAGTTAGATACCTCTCCTCTCCTTGAAGCAGAACTGCGGCTGTGACAAGCAGACCACCCTACAGCCCGTTCCTTCCCCTCTACTTATGTGTTGTGGACGCTCCTCTCCACTTACGTGTTGTGGACACTTTCCCACGTCCAGATCTTCGGTGGGGCTGGCTGTTTGATCGTTAGGTTCAAATCAATCTGATATTTACTGAAGCTCATTCTAGGCATTTAGGAGTATACTGGTGGCCTAACAAAAGTTTAAATCCTAGGTACTTTTGGAGGAAACTCAGCTTACTCCTGAAACGTCTGATGGTTTGTGACTTGGAGGGTTCAGTACCAGGAGTGAGCATGGCTGCAGTTGACATTCTGGACACTGGATCTCCTCTTGCATATTTCTATTCCCTTTGGAGAAATCTGTAGAAGTAGTGTAGCTTGGCATAAAGGTCTGGGCTTTTCAAAGCCTCTGTCACATCTACCTTACTTTTCATGCGATTCTTTATCATTTGTGTATCACTGTTAAGGACAGGTTTGTGTACGTGTGTGTGTGTGTGTGTGTGTGTGTGTGTTTTCTCACTTTCTCATTGTTTGATTTTCCTATAGCTGTTGAATTTTGGGGATTCTTTATATATTCTATTTACTCGTCCTTTGCTGGATGTGTGGATTGCAACCATTTTCTCCTAATCTGTCGCTTGCCTTTCCATCTTTTTCATAGGGTTTTGCAGAACAAAGACTTTTAATTTTGAAGAGATCCGATCCATCAATTTCATTCACTTTCCTTTCCTTACCTTTAAGCCCAACTGTGTGCCTGACTTAATAATGAGGACCAATGTTCCATTTTGAAAAAGAGTCTAGATAATTACAAGTTTATATATGTATATTATGTGTACATAGAAGATATGTGTGCACATATCTTGAGGTCCTACTAGGCACTGAGGATTTGCTTATGTTGAGAGAGACCTCGGTGTGAACATTGTTTGGTTCTTGCACACAGGGAGTTAGACAAAGGTACCATCACATAGGTGATTATGTAATTGTAGTGGGAAACCAGGGATTCTTGTGAAAAGACCTTCTCCCCTGAAGGAGCGTTATTGATGTAGAGCAAGAATAAGAAGGAAGAGTTGGCCAAATACAGAGTCAGGAGCGGGCACAGGGCTGCCCCGGGGTGGGAAGGAGCATGGTTTATTTGGGGAGTGAGGCAGCTGGGGGAGGGGCACATGGGCAGACAGGGCTGGGGGCAGGCTCTGTAGGATTTGATGGGAATTGGGCATTCTCTTGAGGGCAACAGGGGCCAGGAAAGGCCATGGAACAATTGTTTCAACTCTGCAACGACTACAAAGGGCCTTCCAAGAACTCACAGAGGAAGCCCTTGTTGGGGTGTAGCGGGTAAATCCACCACCTGCAAAGCCACCATCCCATATGGGCGCCGGTTTGAGTCCTGGCTATTCTACTTCCCATCCAGCTCTCTGCTATTGCACCTGGAAAAGCAGTGGGAGATAGCCCAAGTCCTTGGGCCCCTGTATCCATGTTGGAGACCCAAATGGAGCTCCTGGCTCCTGGCTTCCGCCTGGCCTAGGCCCCGGCCCTTGTGGTCATTTATGGAATGAACCAGCAGATGGAAGATTGATCTTGCTCTTTCTCTGTCTTTCCCCTTCTTGTTCTCTAAGTGTGCAAATAAAGAAAAGAAAACTTAAGAGCTCATGGAGAATGCATATTGTGACAAAACTATGTGTCTGTGCATGGATTTCAAAGTTATTGTGCACCAAAGCAAACTCAAGCTTTAATTCTGCCTTTCCACAGACTTTTTGAAAGACTGTCAAATATGATGTCATATTGTTTTTTGAACAGAAAGCTCAACTCTTCATGCATGTGAATAAGAAGCGAGACATCTAGATTAGCTGTTGACTTCTTATATATCCCCAAGTCTAAAATACTCCTTACTTTAAAATAAATCATTTTCTAAACTTTTACTTAGTGTCTAGCATATGTAGAAAGTGTTAGTTTTAAAAACAGTTCTGGGGGCCGGCACTGTGGCGTAGCAGGTAAAGCCTCCGCCTGCAGCGCCAGCATCCCATATGGGCGCTGGTTCGAGTCCCAGCTGCTCCATTTCTGATCCAGCTCTCTGCTATGGCCTGGGAAAGCAGTAGAAGATGGCCCAAGTCCTTGGGCCCCTGCACCTGCACGAGAGACCCCGAGGAAGCTCCTGGCTCCTTCAGATTGGCCCAGCTCTGGCTGTTGCGGCCATTTGGGGAGTGAACCCACATGATGGGATGGAAGATCTCTCTCTCTCTCTCTCTCTCTTTGTAACTCTGCCTTTTAAATAAATACATATAAATGAATCTTTTAAAAATAAGCAGTTCTAAATTATGAGGGCAACACAAATGCCTCGTAAGAGAAATAACTATTGCACCATCTGAGAGGGCTGAGGCAGGGTGAGCACCTGCTCCAGGGGTGGGACTACCTGTGTTTGTCACTCTCAGAAGGTGAAGGCTTTGCACACAGGGATGGGGGTAGAGGCGTGGGGGAGGCTGCCTGGTTTGGCTGGCCCACAGCCTTGGCTGCAGCCTGTAGGTGTATGTGGCCTTTCCCCTGGATTATAAAGCCAGGCTGTGGTGGGGTTGCTTTCCCAGCTTGCTCCCGGGGCTATTTCTTTGCATCGTGGGCTAAGCACAACTCTTGAAACATCCACTTCTCAGGAAATTGTCCATCCTCAGCCTTGCAGGGTTGCCAGGCCAAGTGCTGTGGTGAGAGAAAACAATAAGATATTTCTCTTTCAAAGCCTATGGCCTGCTCAGAATTCTCGCGACACCCGTGAGACACACGCGGCGGTGCTTCTGGGTTCCCCTGGAGCCAGCGACCCCCACCTGCGAGGTGTGTGAGAATGGGGCCTGGACCTGGACCTGACCATGCCGTCAAAAGGCGTGCATGCTGGACAGCAGAGGGTAAAGCTTCGCGTGTCCCCGACCCACCCCCATGGGTGTCCAGGGCCTGGGAGAGGCTGTCCCTGTCCCTCTGCCGAGGGGATGGGTGTTTTAGAAGGGGCGTGAGCTCCTCTGGGGCTTTACCCCTCCTCAGCGGGCTCTCTGCAGGGGGCGGGAGGGAATAGGCCAGTTGTAACACCAGCTGTCCACACACAAACTGCTGAATTTCAAAATCACGCCTCAGACAGAATGAAAGACAGCACGCGTGCCTTCCAGCGGGCCGAAGGCACAAAGAGAAGCATCTCCGACAGGGGCCTGAGTGCCTGCTGCCCCAGGATGCCGCAGAGTGCCCTTTCTTTGAGCTGTGTAGGAGGTCCGAGGCCCAGGGAGAGGAAAGCTAACCCTCCCCTCCAGGAGGAAGCTGCGTCTGAGGCCGCCCATGCCTCTTGGGGACCAGGCTCCTTCCCCTCTGGCTGGGACGCCAGGCACGTGGCGCCCAGCAGAGTGGCCTACGAAGCGTTCAGATATTTCACTTCACCATTAGATATGTTTTTAAAAGTAGATATAGCTGGAGTTGGCACTGTGGCATGGGGGGGCTAAGCCTCTGCCTATGGGGCGCTGGCATCCCACAAGGGCACTGGTTGGTGCCCGGGCTACTCCACTTCCCATCCAGCTCTCTGCTAATGGCCTAGGAAAGCAGTGGAGGATGGCCCAAGCTCGTGGGTCCCTGCCCCAGTGTGGGAGACCCAGAAAAAGCTCCTGGCTCCTGGCTTCAGATTAGCTCATCTCTGGTCACCGTGGCCATCTAGGGAGCGAACCAGCAGATGGAAGACCTCTCTCTCTTTGTCTCTCTCTGTCTGTAACTCTACCTCTCAAATAAATCAATAAATAATATTTAAAAAAAAGTAGAGCTTCAAATGAAATGGCAAACAGCCGTTCTCCCTGTCGCAGAATCTGGAACTTGGCAGACGTGTCTACTGGCAAGGAGGCTATGTCACTGGAGGCACTGGGGGCAGCAGGGTGGGCTGCAGCCTGCGGGGTAATGCTTCATGGTCCAGGACGAGTGTCCCCCAATTCTGTGCTCCTCTGGGCACCCCACACTTCTCCTTCTCTGTCACTCTGCCATATCGGCATTAATTCCGTGGGCATCTGTGGGCTCTCATTCCAGTTCTACTTAGACTTGCTTCCTGGGGAGACCAGAAGTAAGACATGGTCCTTGCCTCTCCTTGGCCCCCCTGCCCTGGGGGGACTGTGAGCACGCTGAGGATATGGCAATGTCATATTTATCCTCACTCACATCCCTTGGGCATTATAGAGCACACAGTGGGCACCTGTCAGATGCTGAGATGGAAAATGGTGTTGGGAATGTCCATTTCTCTTCCTTCCACCTTGGCTTGGTTGCCATCTTGGATTCAACGTCCACTCCTCCAGGCAACTTGCTTTGAGCTGTCTCTGAGTTCCCCGCACACTGCCTGGGGCTGAGGGTAGATTGTCTGGTTATGCTGAGGTCACCTCGGCCTCTATGGCCTGCTGAGGTCCCCAGATGTGGTAGGGAAGGTGGCAAGAAGGAACATTTAGGGCCCCCGTCTCTCCCAAAGGAGACAGTGGGCCGATGCATTTCAGAACCCTTGGGGGGATGCACTGCACTCCCAGGAAAACCCTCACGGGTCAGCTGGATGCTCAGATTTTTCACAAACAGAGTTTGGTTGAGGTGGGGCACTCACAAGTGCACACAGGGTCGCTACTCTCCTCAAGGAGCTCAGTGAAGCAGTCTTCCACCCTGTCTCCTGCTCTGGTGCTTCAGCCCGAGGTGGGTGCTTGCTGTGTGTCTGTCTGAGAACCACAGCAAACCGCGGAGCTCACTGCCACTGCCCCTGGTGGAAGAATAAAATCGGAGGAACACACACATGGTATTATAGAGCTTGTAAAACTCATCTGTCCCCTGGGGGAATCAACCCAAGGCCATGCCCTGGCGTGGGCACTTGGAATCTGGCTCCTGGCCAGGTCAGAGGCTTGTTCCCGCCCTCCCCGCTTCCCCAGCCCTAGCAGCCACACGGGCATCCGGCTCAGGCTCAGAGCTTCCAGGAATTCTCACCTTCCCCAAACCACCAGGGGGAAGCCCCTCCTTGCCTCATTTGACTCGATTACATTGCTTCTTCCTCTTTGTAACTCAAAACAGAGAAGTACACTGAGGAGGAAAACTTATTTTTTCTCTCTTCCCTCTGGAAGCCTGCCTTGATCCGAATGTTCCTATAGCAACATTAATTCTCCCAAGTTGCACCTACTGTATAATAAGTTATATATATAGAAGGCCCACTGGGATCCAAATACCCCATATGTACAAGCGAATGAGTTAATGCTGCCGTGAGAATTAGCAATGTTCCGTTTCCTGATTTTCATGCATTTCAGGCTACAACCTATGTTCGCTGGGCGCTCTGGATGCCGGGTTTGGGGAGCAGTGGGTGTGGGAGCTGTTGTGGCAAGGATCTGCCAGCCTGGCAGATCCAGAGGTCTCTAGAATGCTTGGGCCTCGAAATAGAGATGGGCTGGGGGATGCCAGATCCTTCCTCATCACCATGGAGCTGTCCCTTGAGCCCAGCTCTGGCTGCCTTGGCCTCCACGGTGCTCTGATAGTGAAACTCAACAGCAGGGGTCTTGGAAGGAGAGAAGTAACTGGGCAAGACTCACAGACAGGTGGCATTGGCCATGCCCGGGGTCGGATGCTGCTGCAGTCCTCTGGTGGGAGATGCGTAGTGGCCCAGGCCAATGCTTTTGTTTGTTTGTTTAAATATCTCTTTATTTATTTATCTGAAAGCCAGAGTTACAGAGATGGAGGAAGTGGGGGGGGGAAGAGAGAGAGAGAGAGAGAGAGAGAGAGAGATATCTTCCATCCACATTGGTTTGCTTCCCAAATGGTCTCAATGGCCAGGGTTGGGCCAGGTGAAAGCTAGGAGCCAGGAGATACTTTGGGGTCTCCAACATGGGTACAGGGGCCCAAGGACTTGGGCCATCTTCTGCTGCTTTCCCAAGCCATTAACAGGAAGCTGGATTGGAAGTGGATCAGCTGGGATTCCAAACAGCACTGATACAGTCAGTGGCTTTACCTGCAATGCCATAGCGCCAGCTCTGGCTAATGCTTTTGCCCCCATCTCCCAGAGGTTGAGGGAAAATGTCAACCGCTTGGCTCTCGGGAATGTTTGGGCCTTTGTATGTCTCTGGGCTGTTGTTGATAGTGAATGGGGTACGTCATGTGTGTTAGCAGGAAAGCAAACGCTAGGATGGGGCCAGCGTTGTGGCACAGTGAGTTAAGACACCAACTGCAATGCCAGCATCCCGTATGGGCACCAGCTCAAGTTCTGGCTGCTCACTTCCAGTCCACCTCTCTGCTAATGCACTTGGGAGAGCAGTGGAAGATGGCCCAAGTGCATGGACCCTTGCACCCACAGGGGAGACCTGGATGGAGTTTCTGCCCCCTGGCTTCAGCCTGGCCCAGTCCTAGGCATTGCAGCCATTTAGGGAGTGAACAAGCAGATTGAAGATGTCTCTCTTTCTCTCTGTCTCTCTCTAAGTCTGTCTTTCAAACAAATAAAATACATCTTTAAAAGAATAAAAAGCAAGTAATGGCCAGGAAGGAGCAGCAAGGTTGGTGATGGTTTGCAGTCAGAGCCACATCATGGGCCAGGTTGGTGCTCAGCACTTTCTCTGCAGTTCATTGTCTACTCCTACACCAGGCCTGGGCAGCATGTTCTTCCCACTGTACAGATGAGAAAACCAAGGCTTAGATTCCATCAGCCAGTTACAGGAGCCGCAGTTAGCACCCTGAAGCCCACGTTCTCAGCAGCACCTGCTCTTCTTGCTCCTACAGGTGCCTCATTAAGCTCTGCCTTGTGGCCACACCACAGTTTGGGTTTAACATAAGATGGAGCAGAGAGCGTGTTCTGAGGCAGGTGGTGAGATGTGGGCATCATCGGGGCCTTCCCAAGTGCACGGTGCAGCCGGCTGCCCCTCCACTCCTGAGTGTGCCAGGACATCTGTGCTGAGCCAGGAGGTGGGGCTGCTGCTGTGTGTGGGGGGAGGAGATGAGAGCCATGTTCTGGATTGTTCCCCACTTCCCCTGGGTCCACGGCTCTGCACCTGCCGGCCAGCATCAGGCCCAGCCTCGGGGAGCGCTGGTCCACGCTGTCCATGGATGTGCTCAATGGGGTTGTGTACAGAGGCTCAAGGGCAATGGTGCCTCCTCTTGAGAATCTTTAGAGCATGTGGCAAAATGGGGATGGGAGGAGGTGCCAGGAAGGTCCACCTCTTGGGGGGGAATGGCCCAAGGAGGGGGAGATTTGGGGCTTCCTGGGTCCCCATAGGTGACACAGCTCCCATGACTGCAAGCATAGCCCTGTGTGTGCCTGTGTGTATGTTGCACGTCCATACACACACGTGGGTACCTGGCACAGCCCATCCAGTGTGTCATCTGCCCTTCTTGTCTCTACCCCTGTTGGGGGCCGAGGGCTTGGCTGAGGTCAGGGGACTTCAGGCCTCCCTGCTGCCCCTAGGGTTAGGACTCGGCACACCGACTGCCACCAGAGGGCGCTGCCCCTCGGCCCGCTGCCTGCTCTCCTGCGGGAGCCGAGGAGTTTAAAAACTCCCACGAATTACCTTAAAACCAGAGGGCGAGCAGCCAGGCTCATTTCTGGCAGTTCCTGCCCTCCTGCGTTTAATGACAGGCCTTCTCCCGCTCAGCCCCTAGCCTGTGGATACCCTAAAGGGGTGTAAAACTCAACAGTCACTCACGGAGATAAAACTCCCTCTAAAAGTTCTCGGTTCTTAGGCTTCTTTATGGCTCCTGATGGGAGTGTTTCTGGAAGGCTATTTGGGGAAATGAAATGGTCCATTTGTCCCCTTGTAAGGCTGAGCTGAGCCCAGGGACCCCCTGCGCTCCTGGCTGTGCAGTGGAGCAAGTAGCTGGAGACAGGTGCTTTGCCTGGCACGGACCGCAGGCGCCCAGGGGGTGTGGTGGGATGCTCTGGGGAACCCAGGCAGGACCCCCTGCACGAACTCACAGCCACTCAGGGGCCAGCCTAGGAGGTATAATCACAGCAAGAAGATGCCACCAGGGACCCGGTAGGGTGCAGATGCAGAGGGCTGGCCCTGTTCCTCCTCCTCCTGGTCTTGGCACTGACAGCCAGCCGGGCGGACCAGAAGACTTCTCCCGCGGGTCTCCTGGCCAGAGGGGCAAGCCCGAGGGGGCTCATACACTCGCTCTGAGGTTTCACCTCTGCCTCATACCCACTGGGCAGGACTGGCCTGATGGAGGAGGTGGCCACTGGACACAGGGAAATGGGACTCCACTCTTGACTTCTGGGGTCCAATGGTATGTTCGCCTGCAGGGGCTGCTGTGTGCTAGTAGCACAGACAGGGTGGTCAAAGCGCACACATGTGCTTTCTCTTGATGGTCTGAGGTCAAGGTGTTGACAGGGTTGGCTTCTTCCAGGGCCTCTCTCCTTGGCTTGTGGATGGGTCTTCTCCCTGTGTCTCCCTGCGATCTCTCCCTCCCCACTCGGGGTGAGTCCCTTCTTACAAGGACACCAGTCAGAAGGGACAGGGGCCCACTCTGATGACCTCGTTTTCCATTAGTTACCTCTTTAAAGACCCTCACTCCGAATACGGTCCCATTCAGAGGGAGTTAGGCTCTCGACATGGACTTGGGAGAGTGGGGGTGCTCAGATCATCCCAGAACAGAGAGCACTAATAAAGGGAGGAGATGAGACCTGGAGGAGAAGAGACTTCCAACTCACACTCCCTCCACCTCTGAAACCGAAGCTTCCCCTGGCAGAAGGGGGTAGGAGAGGAGATGCAGAGGCCGAGACACCCCTGCAGTGGCTGCCACTTCTCTCTCCTGCACCCCCTCTTCCTCTGCACCTCCATTCCTCCCCTGCTTCTCCCCTTCATCCAACACAGGTGCAGGGCAAGGCCATGGTTGAACACTGAGCTCTGTGGATTGGGGATTGGCCCTCCAGCCTAGGATGCGGCCCCTGCCCCAGGCCCCTAAGATGCTTTAGGAGAAGCGCTCTCTTGGCTCCATCACCGGGCCAAGAGAAATCCAGATCTAAGCCTGAGTTTGAGCGTGGAGGCTCTGCTGGTTCCCGGTCATGAGGTTTCAGGCAGGAAACCCGGGGAGGTGTGTGGAGGCCCTTGCTCTGTTCTTACTGCACTGTCCTTGCTCAGACCTGCTTTGCCCTTCTCTTCCCCCTCCTCTCTTTCCAAGGCGCTCCACCCAATGAGTCGTGGGTGTTCCTGGGTTCACGGGGGTGCCTCCTGCAGCTCAGACACTTGTTCTTCTGCTGGGCTTCCTGAAGTGGCTCAGCTCTGTTCTCCTCAGCCTTGGTTCACCCATAGCGAGCCTTTCGTACTAAGGAAAAACATTGCAGACGTCATCAACCGCATGAATTATTTTGCTGTAAATATTACTGTACAACATCCACATTTAATGACACTGATGGAGTTCCTGCCCTGGGCCTGGCACAGAGCTGAGCGCCTTTTCCCACTGGTTTGTTTGCTCACAGCCACTTGCCAGAGAAGATGGTGCTATTCCCAGCCACAGATCTTCCAAAGGAGAGCGAGATGCCCTGTGTTGGTAGCTTTTATAGAACTATAAAATCCAGCTGCATTTACAAATTAAATACAAGCACAATGATAAAACCAATACAATTGAGAATAGCTACGTTTATTTAATGGAAAGGATGACGTTGTTTTGCTGAAATGAAGCCACAACCTGCAACACGAATCTGGCGCTGGTGAACACGACCCAAGTTCTTTCTCGATTGGGCATCTTCTGCTGCTTTCCCAGGCACGTTAACAGGGAGCCGGATTGGAAGTAGAACAGCCGAGACTTGAACCTGCACCCATATGGGATACTGGCACTACAGACGGCAGCTTAACCTGCTATGCCACAGCACTGACCCCTTAGATGGACTTTCAAAAAACAATTAAAAAATCACCAAAAGGGTCTGTAGGCCCCTCTAGGTCTCAGTTTGAGAAATCCCAGGGTCAGCCCAAAGACAGGCTCCAGGGGGTGATGGCAGAACATCACCATGGAGTCACATAAGCCCTCAGGGCAGAGGGAGTGAGCGCCACGCACACGCTGAGTGACTGCAGGATGGAGAACTTATTCCTCTGGGAATTATTCCCAAGATGGTGGTGGGGGCCAGATTGACCTTGTCAGTGAGGGGGACTCACAACTGGAAGGTCAGGAGGCGGGGTGGCAGGTGCCTAGGACCACCTCTCATGGCTCAGGTGTCTTCGTGGGGAGCAGCGACCCCTGCTGGGTGCCCTCTTTTGTGATGACGATGAGGAGGTAGAGGGGCCTCTTCCCAGCTCTGATGCTTTACCCACAAAGTGAGGATCTTGAATGATGGCTCCTACAGAATGCTCAGCTGGGCCAGGGTTCCTGGATGGTGCTCAGAGGCCCCGGGTGCTCAGTCTTCCCCAGGGTCCCTGGGACAGGACTCCCCAGCCAGACAGGTCTCAGACATGTCTCTGGAGTCCAGGGGAAATGGCTGTGGGTACTCAGACTGGCATCTGTGCCTGGAAAAGTCACCTTCTGAGATTCCTTGGGCAGGAGTGGGTGGCATCGTCCCTCTGCAGGGCTTGGGGACAGAGGGGGGCTGTAAGCCTGCATTGCTGTGTGGGCTGGGAGGGGCCCTTGGAGAGAAGTAAGATGGCTGGAGTGGGTAGGGGATGTGCAAGACAGGGCCCTGGTGGTGAGTGCAGTCCAGAGTCAGCTGGGTCTAGATGGGGCTCTTGAGTTTGCAGTAGGGAGCACTGCTTGCCCATCTTCATCTTTCTTGATTTCTGGGGGGCTGCAGCTACACCTGGGAGAAGAGGGAGTCCAGCTTACTCCCATCTCAGCTCCCCAGCCTCTGAAGCTTAGGTTCACGGAGTCCTGCATGTATCCAGTACTGGGTCCATGTGTTTGTCAGGTGAATGTGAGGTTGGATGTACAGGGGAATAGAGGCAGGACAGGGCTTGGAGGACAGGCTCAGGGACACGTGCTCATGTCAGAGTTGATGCAGAGATAGGAGCCTAGGGGCCCGTCTGCTGCAGGCGTGGTGAGGATGGTCTCCATGTCTTCAAAGGCACCTGGCGCCTCCTCCTCTTTCTTCAGGAAGTGTCTGCTCCAACCACAGCTGGGAAAGTTTTCTTCTGGTGCCTAGTTGCCTTCTATCCATCTGCCCATCCATTTCTCCATTCATCCATCTGTCCATCCATTTCTCCATTCATCTATCTGTCCATCCATTTCTCCATTCATCTATCTGTCCATCCATTTCTCCATTCATCTATCTGTCCAACCATTTATCCTTCCAAACATGCATGCATCCTTCCATCCACTCAAACACCCCCCCATCCATCCATCCATCCAAACATCTATCCAGTATCCTAACATCTTTCTTTCCATCTAGACATCCATCCATCCATCCATCCATCCATCCGGTGAAAGGCTGCAGAACAGGTTCCTCCAACCATCCCCACTGCCCTCTTTCTTGGGGTGTGTGTGAGACACAATTCAGAGCAGTTTCTGACTCTGGAGCTGGCAGGACTCCAGGTAAGCTTGGTGACTCCATGCCAGTGTAACACATTTACTGCCCTTCCTGCTTGATAATTAACACCCTTGCAGCCTACTCCTGGAGCAGGCGCAAGAGATTTGGGGAATATTTTGATCTGCAACCCAGCAGCACAGAGGCAGGAGTGGCATGGCGAGGCTGGGCTGCAATCGACATATTTATTGTGCGAAGTTGACCGTCCAGACCAGGGAGCTCTGTTCGTCACTTCAGATGGATAGCGAATCACTCTCTGTTTTTATTATTTCAATTCCTGTCTTTCATGGGGTGGTGGTGAATTAGCTCAGTGCCATTTTCTAAAATATCAAGCATTTTTATACATTAGGTACAGTGAATGGCAAATCCTTGATGTAAAGTCTGCAGTTTTACTCCATAACCAGATTGTAAAATATGAACTGAATTAATCATAACTGCGAAGACTAATGGTACGTTTTCTCTTATTTTATCTTTAGTGCCGTTCAGATCATGTTTTAAAACCTTCCACGTCTGGTGTTGGGAACGCAGCCGCGGCTTGGTGGTGGATAGCAAGAGGCAAAGGTCAGACCCGAGGCTGCACAGATATTGTGTGTTGGATTTATTGTTTTAATTAAGAGCGTGGCAGTTCATCATAAACTGTTTATGGCGTTTCTGCACAGTGCAGCATTTTGAAATCAGCTGTTTTAATGAAAACATAATGTCATATCTGTCAAAGTTCTAAATATTTTGAAAGTGAAATATGGAAACAAGAACTTTCATTCTAGGTTTACTGAAATTAGCTCATTGAATTGCTTTTAAATCCCTTAAGAGGGTCACATCATGGGGTACTGCATGGCTTCCTGTAGGTGACTGGGGAAAAAAAAATTCCAGGAGGTTCTCCAGCTGGTTATTTAATAGTGAAAATACAAGTTGAAGGTTAATGTATCGAAAAACAAAACCATTATGGTTGGCGTTGGGGCTTTAGATTAAAGATGCAATAATGGGTGTGCAGGGGTCTGGATGCCGAGTTGTGTGGGGAGGCCTAATTGTGTCGAGAGGGAGCCGAGACCCTCGGAGGGCAGCAGAGAAATGGAGCCACCCCCTTGTCCCCTGGCCGTCATGAAGCCTCCCCGTCACCGCGGCTGCAGCTAATTATTTATAATGACCTCAAAGATGCCGGCGTGTCGCAGACTTTTCAGGCTGAGCAGTTTGCAGTCCTGGTAATTCTCGCTCATGGTCGCTGGGCATCTGTGGAGACATGTCAGCCCTTTTGGGTTGCATTTGTTAGGGAGTTGGATAAAATATTTGTCTAATCTGGAGATTGTATTTTTAGCTGTGTACTCTCATTGGAAGCAGAAATTAAGCTTGTCATTAGCTGCTGGGCCACACGAGTTGACTGAACAGGGTAATGTATGTTGGATTCTGTGCTGTACTTGGTCAAGTTTCATATATATCGTATTCCGCATTATTTTATTAACTTTAATATCTGCACTTCCTATTGCCAGACATGCCCCTCATTCAAAGCACAGAGGCACAGCTCTCTAATCAGAAGTGACAGGCTATATACTTCCTCTCAGCCATTACTCGGTAGCCTAGAGCAAAGAACTCTGTTTCCTTGAAAATGTTTTGAATTGGGTTATTTTTATTGAAGTATTAAAGTAATTCTTCAGATTTTAGGCTATTATTTAAGTACTTTTGGGAGAATACAATAACCTCTGGATTCTATAGGCTTTGTTACTTTAACAATCCGCACCACTAAATGCATCTTTTTTAATGCTGGTTATATAAGTGTCTCGGAATGCAGCTGACCAGCGGAAGCTCAGAGCGTTCAGGTAATTATAGAAAATTAGGAGGCTAAATGAGTTTAGGAAAGCACAAAAGTGTAATATCCTAACTGCTCGCAAAATATGGGACCCGCTCGCAGGATTTGTCTGTGACAAATTAGCACCTCCAGTGATTTTTATTTTTGTGTTTTTGTAATTTGGTGGAAATAACCCACAGGCTGGTCAAGAAAGGTGACTGGACATTGGTGGGCTGACACAGAATGAAGCCAAGGATTCAGTCCTCCTGCCAGGGCCACGTACCATTGTGTGGGAGGAGGTGGCATTGGAAAAGGCCGGACCTGGGCTTGTGTGTGCTGGACAGGAGAGTCCATGCTTCCGGGGGACACGATGTGAGCCAGGAGGAGGATCATCTGGGCTCCTCTCTGGAGAAGGCTCCGTTTTATCAACAACAAGTTGTAAAGAGGAAGCTCTCCCAGGCCCACCCTGTTCTACCTTGTCCGTGATTCCTCCACAGGCGCCGTCCAGCCCTGCTTTGGATGCCCAGGGGTGAGTGTGGTTCCGGAAGCTGGCATCAGAGAACTAGACTTCACCGAGCACCCAGTCCTCACCACGCCACAGCCCTGCTCAGGCCAAGCGTGCAAATGGCAGAGCTGGGATTGGAACCCAAGCTCCAAGCCCCCATCCCTCTGCCCTGCTGTGCCGGCCCTCTGCCTCATGTGGACCCAGAGAGAAAGCGTTCATTTCATTCTTTTCCTTTGCCCAAGCCTCCAGGTGGGTTTGTTTGCAGCTGGTTATTCATCCAGTGATGATCAGGGGTCAATAAATTTTTAGGAAGAGCAGTTTGCAATGCACAGCTAACAAGAGTGCGAGAAAAATTAGCATCACGGTATTAGGAAGATGGACCCTGTGGCTCTGACATAGATCCATCAGAATTGACTTTAGGTGAGGAGTAGGATCCATTATGTGCTAAGTGCAAATCCAAGCACATGCTAGGGAATCCCAGCTACCAGTGTCCTGGCATAGAACTGGACTCCGTTGCAACCATGTAGCTAAGAAGGCAAGAACTGGTGGATATAAAGTAAGGAGGTGCACAGCACTAGCAGGGATGGTAAAGACAGAGGGATTTTGATTATTTGTTTATTTTATTTGAAAAGGAAAAAGAGAGAGAAGAGAGATATGGGGTGGGGGAAAGAAGAGAGAGAGAGGAGAGAGAGAGAGAGAGAGAGAGAGAGAGAGAGAAAGTGAGAGTGAGAGCGAGACAGTGTGAACTGCTGGCTCATTGCCCAAGTGCCCGCAACAGCCAGGGCTGGGCCAGGCTGACGTCAGGAGCCCAGAACTCAGTCTGGTTCTCCGACATGGGTGGTGGGAATTCAAGTCCTGGAACCCTCATTTGCTACCTTCCAGGGTGTGCGTTAGCAGGAAAGCGGGAATTTGGAGTGGAGTCAAGATTCAAACCCAGGCACTCTGGGTATGGGATGCGGGCATCCCAGTGGCATCTTAACTACTGAACCAAAAGACCACCCCAGCAGCCGTGAATCTGAAGAGCACTACAAACAAAAGTGATTTCCAGGGCCGGTGCTGTGGCATAGCAGGCTAAGCCTCTGCCAGCAGTGCCGCTATCCCATATGGGCACTAGTTCGTGTCCTGGCTGCTCCTCTTCCCATCCAGCGCTCTACTAATGCTCCTGGGAAAGCAGTGGAACATGGCCTAAGGGCTTGGGCCTCTGCATTTGCTTAGGAGACCCAGAAGAAGCTCCTGGCTCCTGGCTTTGGATCAGCCCAGCTCCAGTCGTTGCGGTCATTTGGGGAGTAAACCAGCAGATGGAAGACCTCACTCTCTGTCTGTAACTCACCTCTACCTCTCAAATAAATAAATAAAATCTTTTAAAAAAAGCGATTTCCAGAACAATCAGCCAGACATCAGAGAGACCTGGCAGAGTGTCACCATTTGGTGAATTCTCTAGATGCTCCAAATTCCAGCCATTGAAGAAGGACATCCCTGTTCCAGCTTGCTGACAGCCTGGCCAAAGAGTGACTATGGTTACCACCAACCCCTATGTGAGTGCTAACAACACACAGTTCACAAATACATAAAGTCTTGGATCTTCCCGGTAGCCTGTTGGATTGGCATTGTCACCCCCATTCGGCAGAGGAAGAAATTGAGATCCCTCATCACTTAGCCCAAGAAACCCAGCTAAAGCCCAGCTTAGTTAGAAATGCAGACAGGAAGCACGTTTTTAAAATCTCATGGAGAAATAGAATTAAGTGGTAAATTAATTTTGGTGTAAAAACTTGACATCCCTGCATAGTTCTTTTCCATTTTTTTTAAGTTTTTTTTTTTTTAATTTGTTTATTTGACAGGTAGAGTTATAGACAGTGAGAGAGAGAGAGAGAGACAGAGAGAAAGGTCTTCCTCCCGTTGGTTCACCCCCCAAATGGCCTCTGTGGCCGGTGCTGTGCCGATCCGAAGCCAGGAGCCAGGAGCCTCGTGGTCTCCTATGCGGGTGCAGGGCCCAAGCACTTGGGCCATCCTCCACTGCCCTCCCGGGCCACAGCAGAGAGCTGGCCTGGAAGAGGAGCAACTGGGACTAGAACTCAGCACCCATATAGGATGCCGGCGCTGCAGGTGGAGGATTAGCCAAGTGAGCCACGGCACTGGGCCCAGTTCTTTTTCGTAATACACATTTCCATGGGTTTTTAGAAGACCCCTCATCTACATCAGGCCATGTAGGAAGGTGCTTACAGGGTCCTGTAGTTTGTATTGTGTTTAGGGGTTGCCTGCCTTTTCAGTGAGGCTTTGTGGTTGCTGACACTTGTGCCACAATCTGTCACCTGCAGCAGAGACGGGGACAGTCTCCCAATGTTCCCTCTGTTCTCCCAAATCCCTCAACTCTGGGGTTTAGCTCTGTGATGACTGACTTTCCGTGAAGTCATTTGTGATCTTTGCATTAGGGATGCAAATTATAAGGTTTGCATAGGGCTGGCTCCTCTTCGCTAAAGTTGACGGTAACAAGTGGTTTGAGTTTTCACTGCAGGGTGATTTATAATTCTCTGGGCTGCCACCCACTCCTGCTCAGGACAGGGGAGGGGTCTCCATGGACCCTGCCTAGCTTGTAGAAGTAGAGCTTGTTCTGGAGGGCAGCTCACTCCTCACACGGACCCTCCCCCTCCCCATCCCTTCTAGCGGGGAATAATCAGTCATCAAGAGAGGGGATTAAAAAATAGATTTATTGCTATTTCTAAAAGTCAGTACTGGAGGATGAGTAAACACAACAACAGATGTATAAGAACGTTAAGTAGAAACACTATTTTACAATAACATGTACCGAAACACATTTATGTACTGGAAACTATGAAAAATAGCTCTCTTTAAATGATTTAGCATTTGTTCTCTCTTATATACAGATCAGCTTCCAGCGGGAGAACAAAGATGCTTGGAGCTCTCTTGGCCCTCATGAAAGCCCTTCCTGAAAGCCTTCTGGAATGCTCCACGAAGCAGTTTACGGTCTTGGGAGGAAATGGCTTCTCCGTGTGCAAGTGTGCTGCCCTATCCTCCACTCTCCCCCACACCTGTGGGATCATTGCTGGGGCTCAAGGAGCCCCACGGCCGGCCGTTGTCAGGGGAGACGGTGGTGGGGAGCAGAGCGTGGTAATGGCATTCCCTTCTGGAGAAAAAAGAGCTCAGCCTTCTCACCACGGGACCTGCCTTCTGTGTCCACCGCTGCTCCCTGGGGAGGAGGGCTCACCTCCAGAAGGCTCTGGATAGCTCATTTCTGCTGGCAATGGGCTGCGAAGCACTGGCGTGGGAAACGTGAGTTTTGCAGCGCTGGCCCACTCCCGAGGCCTCCTCGGAGAGCTGTGTGGTTGGCTGGATTGCTGATATAGAAATGGGATTCTGGGAAGAGGTGCCGGTTCCGTGGCCACACCTGGATGGACTTCTAAGGCCCTGAAAATAGGTGATGTTTGCAGGGTCTTAAAAACACGGATTGGGTGCAGGGGTTTTGCCTTCAGGTTTTGAAGGACTTGAAGGACGGGGTGGTCTGCAGCCAGCAGAGTAAACTTCTAGAGTGACATCGTGGCCCAGACTTTGGGACGACGACACAGTGTTACAGCAGCCTCCCAGGGAAAGCCAGCTGGCCAGCCCACGCCGGTGCACATAGGGGGTGAGTACCTTTTCCTGGAACTGGCTTCTTTTAAATGACATCGGTGTGGCCTGATTTGGGCTCGGGGTGACTGGGTCCAACTCAGGACTGGGGAGGTAGCTGAGGACTGACTCAGTTTCATTTAGCTTTGATACAGAATGTCTCTTTTCTCTTCTCTTCTGGACATCAGAAGTCTGGTTTTTGTGACCCCTCCCCTCATCCTGGTACAATTAACCAAGCCTTCTTTTTTAAGAAATTGAGCTGACATTGTAGCACAGAGGTTTAAGACCCTGCTTGTAACACTGGCATCCCATATCTGAGCGGGGGGTTCGAGTCCTGGCTGCTCCACTTCGATCTAGCTCCTTTCTAATGCACTTGGGAAAAGCAGCAGAAGACAACCCAAGTGCTTGGGCTCCTGCTACTCACATCAGAGACCTGGATGAAGCTCCTCGGTCTTGGCATTGGCCTAGCTCAGCCCCAGCTTTTGTGACCTTTTGGGGAGGGAACCAGTGGATGGAAGACCTCTCCCTGTCTCTGTCTTTCCCTCTTTTCTATGTAACGCTGACTTTCAAATTTAAAAAAGGAGCAAAGCTTGAAATACGTGGAAAGGAAAAGTAGAATGTGTGAATTGCAATCTTGATTTTGCATATACCGAATCACACACGTGTGCGTGCGTGTGTGTGTGTGTGTGTACATACAACACACGTGTGATGCCTGAGTGTCATGGTCTGATTTGGAAATCCATGGCAGAAAAATCAGATCCCCTAGGTGTGGGCGCGTTTTCGCCCATGCTGAGTCTCGGGTTGCAGGATTATTGAGCGGGTTTCTGTCTCTTTCCCCTCTGCAGTGGCAGAGAGCAACCTCCATGCTAATGCAATATTAAGGGCTGCATAATTAGCCACCTTAATAAATTTCCCCAAGATGGATAGGCAATGTTTGGCTTTCTCTAGAAGAAAACATTTCTCTAATAGTATTCCGTGGGAAGCTTGGGAGAGAACAATGAACAGAAATATCTGGAAATATATTAAGATATATGTGCATATATTGGACATTAGCACCATACTCTAAGCATATTGGGAATATGCTTCAAAATATTTCAAACATTGTTGACCTTTGTTATATAATCCGAGGCTCGGGGAAACATATTTGCATAGACTTAGCCATATATTGTAAATAACTACATGGGACAGTGTGTATTTTTCCTTAAGATGCAGTATTATAAGCAAGACATTAAATTATGCCTATCAGACAAAGCAGCCGGATCTTTGCAGTTTTTTTTTTTATAGCACATTCTATTGGGAAGACATCCCTGCTTCTAAAAAGCACATGCATTAAGTGCCTGATTCATGTGGTGACATGTGGCAGATCCAAATGCGTTATGGATCTCTCAGGAATAAAAACAACACAGCCAAACCATCACCTTGGGATGTTCATTGAGTGAATATTTTACAGACACACGCCTTTTATATTTAGATAATAATTTAGTGTTATGACAATTTTTTTAGCAGAGTTGGCAGTCTTTCTTTTTTATAATGGTATTATATTTGTGAGCCTATTAAGTGCATATGGGATAAACTACAGAAAAAAGTATTTTTCATAATTCCTCAGGGTGCTTCTAGCAAAAAAAAAAAATGCACAACACAACCACCACCAAACATATTGGTTTAGAAAAATGTTAATAAAAGGTCAAGCAGAAGTTTCCAGTGCTTAGCATGACGGCAGTGGCGGAGCCGAGGCCTTGTTGGAATGGAGCAACGAGGAGACGTGGGGACTGCTGGGGCCTCCAGTGGGAGAGCACGCCCTTCCTCCGCAGGGCTTGGGAGTTTTCAGCGAAGAGTCAAAGCAGCGAGCAGCTTCTCCCTCTACCATGAGGCCAGGCACTGTCTGGTGTGGCCTGGGGCCCCAGGAGCCAGCAGTCCTGGGTATGTAGGAACTCAGACCCTCCGCTAAGGGTCTTTCCGGGAGCTGGGGAGTGAATGGTGCAAACTTGGGGGGATACTTCTCCCCTTTTCCATCTGGATCCCCACAGCCAGGGGAAAAGACAGGTGTACACGGTGTGTGTGGGGGGACTGGGTGGAGCCCACCTGCCAAGGAGAAGTGCTAGGCCGAGGCTCCTGCCTGGCTGGGACCCCATCCCCTCCCTGTGCCGAGGCCACCCCTTCCTGTGTCTCTTGCCACTGGGAGACCAGGCAAGGAAAGGGAGGAACTGTATTTCTTAATCTTTTTCTCTTGTTCCTGTCAAAGAACTTATAAAAATGCAAACCACAGAGCATGGCTCCTTGAGGCTTTTTATTTAGCAGTTGTCTGCGTCTTTGCGTGGTTCCGACACTGGAGATGCTGACCGGCCTCCGACGAGATAGAAACGTTCTCTGTGAAGGAGTGGACGCAGAGTGGCTGCCTCGGAATGGACCCAGCGGGGCTCCCCAGGGGCTGCAACAGCAGCAAAAGCCCACCCTCCCATGGCCCCTGGGCGGTGGCCCTGAAGAGGACAGAGGAGCCAGGGGCAAGCCACATTGTCTCAGGTCCTGTGTCCACCAAGGACAGCAGAGGCAGGTGGTGGGTGCAGGGATCAGACTCTAGGGGCGGCCCCCAGACTGGTGGCCGCAGCCTGCCGCAGCCTGTGTGAACAGAGAGCAGGTCTCAGTACTGCCCGCACGGCTGTTTCCCATCAACCCCACATTTCCCACGGGACAAGCGCTAAGCTGGGCGTCAGGCACACAGAGGCTAGTGAAGTTCATGGCCCTGGTCTTGTGGGGCTGGAGACTAAGCCAGCCGTCCCTGCGTGGATATTTAATGACAGCCATAGCGAGTGTGCTGTGAGAGTGGGAAACGGCCAGGTGGTGCCGTGCAAGATCGGAGCCTGTCTTGACTTAAAATTTTGGTAATTTTCCTTGTAGTGGATTTTTTAATGCATGCATTTTGATTTTTTTTTTAAATTGTGCTTCTCTTGTTTGCTGAAGTTTTAGGTGCTCTACTGAGGTGGGAGCAGTGTGGAATTGGGGACTGGGGGGGGTCCCTGACTTTCAGGGTAGTTCACTTTCCTAATTAGCCCCCTGCAACGTGCCCTGTTCCCTCCTGTCCCAGGGATAGGCACCACGTTCTTCCTTCCACACCTCCAGCCGGGTTGTCAGAGGCCAGAGCGTGCACACAGGGGCTCGCAGGAGGGATTCTGGGCCTGCTCCTGGGCCTGAACTCCCCTCCCTGTCTCCTGGGCAGAACAGGGTCCCCCGTGTGGTTCTCAGGCTCTTAAGCCAGCTCCCCCAGGCTCTCGGCCATGGTCCGGCGCAGGAGGTGCTAATCGAACATCCCTCCAGGGCCACCCTTGCTGCAGGCCCTGCTTGCCAAAGGGTGTAGTCTCCAGACTGGAAAGGTCAAGGCCTGCCTCCCCCCGGACCTCTGCTGTCTGCTCGCTCAGCTCCCAAGTCTCTGCGGGGACTTCCCTCGCTGCTGCCTGGGTCTTCTCCCTGCAGATTTCTGCCGAGTTCCCTGGGCCGGGTGCCTCTTTCTTTCTTTGCCCTCCCCCTTCTCTCTCTTCCATCCTCTCCTTCTGATCCTGTGGGTCCTCAGCAGGGCGGGGGTGACGCAGGCTCTCAGGAAACACCTGCCAATCACCCGCTTCCCCCTTTGGTCCTTGGATCCCTTAAAGGCATAGCTCAAAGGACAGCATTCAGGGGTGAAGATGTGGAATAAAATGCATCCCTCTGGGAGGGCATTTGGCACAGTGGTCAAGACGCCTTCCCACATCCCGGATTGGAGTGTCTAGGTTCGAATCCCAGCTCTGCTTCTGATTCCAGCTTCCTGCTAATGCACACCCTAGAAGGCAGCAGGTGACGGCTCTAGTTCTTGGGTTCCTGTCACTCAGATTGAGTACTGGGCTCTGCTAGCTTCGGCCTTGTCCAACCCTGGCTGTTGTGGGCCTTTGGGGAACAAACCAGTGGAAGGAAGGTCTCTGTCTCTTTCAAATAAATAACAATTTAGGAATGTGTCATCTGTCTTTGGCAAGACTGCATGCCGAAAATGTGTCTGAGGGGACAACCATGGCAGGGGCAGGTCAGTCCCCTAATTTGCCCTGGGGGTCTGTCTTTAACAAAGGCAGGGCTTGCTGTTGGGGAGGGGCTTACTTCTGGGGAGCCCTCCTTAGTAACAGGGGCAGGTGACACTGACAATTCCTAAGAAGTAGGAAGGGAGCCAGCCCCTCTGTCTGATCCCTTCCATTCTAGAACATTCCACACTAATCTCGGGGAGTGAGCATGGCTGAGCATCTGCATGGGGACCTGACGTAGGGACCAAACAAGGAGTTGCTTATCTCTGGGTGGACTGAGTGGGCTTGCCTGCTCCCTGACCTGCACCAGCAAGCAGCCCCTCACCCTTGTGAGACACAGGGAGCCACCAGGAGTTCTGGGGGAGACAGCCCCACCCCGGGGTACTGTGGCATCTGGAGAGGCATGTGGGGGATGGGGACTCCCCTGTGGAGCAGGGTGGCAGATGAGCCTCGGGAGAAACTTTGGGACTGGGGACAGCCGTGTCTCCCACTTTACATGCTCCCCCCAATTTCCTCACACAGTGAGGAGAGGAGGCCCCTGGGACCACAGACCTTTACATGTGGGGCCCCTTTTCCCACCCCTACCCCGCAAACCTTCCCTTTCCTGCAGCGGCAACACCATGGCCTGGCCAGTGTCTGCAGGTAGTGTCTGGGCCCTGCTGAGCCACTGGTCCATGGGCATCAGCTCTAAGGCTGAAAGGCTATGGGCCAGGAGCACCTGCTTCTGGTACCTCCCTGCTCCTCCCCTGCCCTGGCCAGGAGCCAACTCCGATTTCCCTAAAACATAGCCTAAGGAGCCGTGAGCCTCCTGGCTCCTCGGGGGCTTCGGTGTTGGTTTTGTCCTTAGAGTCTGGGGCAAGCCTGGGTGATTAGCACCATCTTACAGGTGGCGCTCAGAGACCTGGCCTTGTCCAACTTTACCTGCCTGCCTGGTGGGTGGTGAGGGCTCTATTTCCAGCCTGCTGCTGGCAGTGAGAGGTTGTGCCTCTGCCTCCTTAGCAGCACTGGGGAGTGGCCTGCCAAGTGCTCGGTCGTGGGGGCAGAAGTCACCTGGACTCCTGCAGCCGGTGCTCAATGGGAAATCAGTGACAGCCTCGGAGCTCTGCCCGGAAACATTGCTCGGAGACAAGCCCTCGGGTTGTGTCTGTTCGCCTTTTCCGGGCTCCCCTGCACCTTCCTAGATTTAGCAACCCTTGCTGCGTGCCCACCCAAGCATCGTGCAAAGGGCCAGGGTAGAGCAGAGGAGTTCCAGTGCAGAGGTGAGATGCTGATGGATGCCCCCATGTGCTCTCACGACATCCTCGTGCAGAAGTGGTCAGAGTAGGGCAGGGGAGGGAGTGTTCCAGAAACTTCTGTGTTGATACCGTGGCTGCTTTGGTGTGGGGAGGGGGTCCCTGGGCCAGCTGCTTTGCCATGGTGGTCTGGGGGGTGGAGTCAGAGACTTGATGGCAGGAAGGTGTCTCTGGTCAGCTCTGGGTGTCCCATCCTACAGGTCTTTCCCACGCTCACACAGCAGGTCCTGGGTGCGTTGCAGTGGCAGCGCTGTGCACAGGGTCCTGCTTTGGGGTTGCCCTCCTCTTATGCACCTCACTCAGGACAGATGGATGCTCCATTAGACTGAAGCCCAGCCTGGAGTCCCAGCTAACCGCGTCCACACAGGTACCTCCTTCTCCAGGACCTTAAACCAGGTGGTGCACCTGGCCATCAGGACACCGGCCGACCCCTCGAGTGGACTTGCACAGATGGTCCCTGTCCTGAGCGTCCTCTCCTCCAGCAGGCAGAGCTGGGCAGGAGGGAGTAAAGAACCGTCTCATTTCACCCCATTCAAGACGGCGGGTCTACGTTAGAGCCTGGAAGGACATCCCCCTGAAAAGGACATCTGTGAACTCCGGCCCCCGAAATGAAAGACCCCGGGTGAGACCTGGTGTGATTTGTGCTTCCTCCCTGCCGTAACCTGGGGCACTGGGTACAGGAAAGCCTGGACCCATCTGTGGGAGAGAAGTGTGAATTCTGTGCTGGCTTTGTCACCAGTGGACACGCAGGCTCTTGTACGTCCAAACGAGCACCATGATCCAATGGGAGCCGCTCCTTTGATTATTAAGACACCTGCTGTGTTAACTTTTTGGCCGGGCTCAAGGCCAGTTCCTGAAATGATTTCTGGGCCAGGGAGGGATGGAAAATGCTTCATCCAGTGGCTTCCGCCGCCTCTCTCTCTCTCTCCAGGAACACGCAGATCAACCGGGGGAGGCGGTCCCTGCACATCCCTGTCGATCAAGGGCTCCGGCGAAGAAATGCACGAGGACTCCAGCCCCTGGTGTCCTGCGGCTGCTTGTTCAGCTAGCAAGTGCCAGTGGCCAGCTGCCCACGGGCCAGGCCCAGGACACGCCGTGGCCTTCTGCCTGGTCTCCTCGCTCCTGCCCTGGCCTCTCGGCTCTGCTCTGCACCAGGAGCAGATGGCATCCTGGGAAGACAAAGTTGACCCACACAGCTCTGTTGCACAGAGTCCTCCCAGAACACCCACTGCACCCAGGAGAAGAACCCAGCTGGGTCCCGAGGGCTCCCCAAGGTTTCCTGCCCTGATGCCTCTGGCTCTCTTGCATTCTGGCTCAGAGACATCCTGGCTGGACACCAAGGCCTCGGCCCTCGCTGTAGAGGGAGCTGCAGGTGACTCGCTGCTCCCTTCCCTCGGGTCTCCTTGCTGTCACCTCCTCAGAGGGGCCCTCCCTGAAGCTCTCCTGAGACAGCTCCCTCTTCTAGCTGGTCCACACCCCACCTTGCTCTCCTTCCCAGCAGGTGTCACGCCATCTTCCCAGACACCCCCTCATCTGTGCCCTGAACCCTAGGACAGGTCAGCTCTGCTGGAGCAGACTTTGACTTGTTTACTGCTGCTGCTAGGCTTCTAGAATGTTCTTTGTTCTGGGAGCATTTGATGAATAAATAAATGAATGAGCCGACGCGCTCCTGCACCACTGGTGGCAGTGTAAGTCAGTACGACATTTCTAGAAAACCACTAAAAGCAATTTTTCTCATTAACAATTGATAAGAAATTGTTCAGTGCAGAAAAAAATACTGATCAGCAAAAAGGATATTAAAAATTATTTGAATCCCACTGCCATTCCTATGGTTTAGAGGAATCATATGGTCCTTTTTCTATGTGTATAGGAAGCACAGTGACATTGTATATAAATTGCTTTATCTACAGAAGAGCATATGATGAAAAATCCTTAAATGTTATTAAGGACATTTCTATGACATTACTTGGACGGACTCTATTGTATTATCTATTGTATTATGTCTATCTAGCTATGATTGATGCATAGATATAAAAAAGCTATATAGTATGCATCTCTTTCTAGCTTACTTTATATATGCATATTTATTTGTATATATTATATATGTATATTTTATGTATGCATATACATATACATGTGTTATATATGTAAAATCTCTATATAGTATGTATATGTATATCTATCTAGCTTATTTTATATGTATTTACATATGTACATATTTTGTATGTTTTATATATGTATATTTCACATATACATATATATGCCTGTATATATACATAGAATCTTCTAGTCTGCCATTGTTGGTCCTTTGATTTTGTTACCCATTTGCAATGAAGAGCCTCAAGCTGAATCTTTATATCCATTTGTGACTGTTTCTTTTAGAAGCAGACTCTTGGTGTCGTGCATTTGTAAGGATTTTTGCTAATATTGCCAAACTGCCCTCCAGAAAGGTTACCTAATTTATGCTATCACCAGTGGTGTTGAAAGAGTTTATATTCCTAGGCTCCTTGACAACAGTCTATTCTTATCATTGTTTCTGTCTTCACCAATACAGGGGCACAAATGATCTCTCATTTCTCTCTTAATTTGCATGCCTTTGATTACTAATAAGGTTGAACGTCTTTTATGTTTATTTATCATTTGTGTTTATTCTTTCGTGGATAACTATTCATGTCCTCAGTCTATTTTTTTCCCCTACTGGAATATCTGCCTGTTATTCATTGGCAAGAAGGTTTCACCTGCTAGGGGCATTAACCTCTCTGGAATATAGGTTGAAAAGATGGTCCCCTGGCTTGGGTTTGAGTTCACCTTTCAATTTCAGAATTACATTCTTCCTCTACGGGTGCTTTAAATGCGGGGCACTCAAACCCAGCGCCCTTTTTTCTCTCTAGTGTCTGCCTCTGGAACTGGGCTTAGAAAGAGCTTCCCTAGTACCAGTTATGTAAATGGTACCTTTATGTTTCACTTGAACATCGAAATCTCTGGATCCTCTAGGCTTTGTCTTCATATGTGCCACAAGGCAGGGCACCAAGTTCATTTTCTGAGTGATAGGCAGATTGTACCTATATGTTCAGTGGTTGGCCATTCTTTGCCCAGCGAGCTGCAAAACCCAGGGCTAACATATACATGTCTGGGTGTTGGTGTCTGGTCTGCACTCCTATTTGTGTTTCACTATTTCGGTGACTCTCTTTCTGTGACAGATTTTTAACATCTGGCTGAGTAAATCCTCTTCCTCTTGGCTTTTTTTTTGTAACAAATAAACTTTGATTTTTTTTTTAAAAACGTATTTGTCCTCACCAATGAAATCTGAAATCAGTGTGATACACCAACAAAAGGTTTTTATGAAATTGTGGTTGGATTTGCATGGAACTGACAGTGTAGGGCTTGGCAATCTGCGTTCTCTGTATGAGCCATTGTGGACCTGTGAATCCTGTTTCCTGTTCGCCTGCCATTCCTTGCAATAGTCCCCATATATGTGTTATCTACAAAACAATGTTATTAAAAGCCTTAAAATATGAATTTCCTTTCGTGTAGTAATTCCACTTGAGTGACTTAAACGTGAACTAAAGTTTTCCAATAGTTACAGCAGCTACAATGCTTAAAGCATTAGAAATATTTTTCATTTACCTTATTCTAACTTACTTCAGAATTTTTATTTATGGGATAGGGAGAGAGAGAACGCACGCATCCACTGGGTCACTCCCCAAATGCCTACAAGGTCCAGGGCCGAGCCAGGCTTAAGCCAGGACCCAGAAGCTCCATCCAGGTCTCCCACGTGGGTGCAAGAGTTCCACAAGACGACTTGTGCCATCATGGCTGCTTTCCAAGGTCTACACTGGCAGGACGTTGGAGCCAGGAGCAAGGCAGAGCCACCCATGGAAGTATTATGCAGCCCTTAAAGATATATTGGGAGACTTCCTTAGTCTAAATTCACAGAGCGCATGGGGAAGAGCCTTGCATCTGTTTGGGGGGGCTCATCGCAGGACACAGGGGCTCCCTGTCTGTAGCCTCCTGTCGTGGCTCATCCACCTGCAGGGGCGCGCGGGGCCGGCCCGGGGCGGGCGGCGCGCGCAGGTGCAGTCCCGCGCGCAGCCGGAGGGTGGCAGTGTCCGCTCGCGCAGCCGCCCGCTGACCTCCGCTCGCCTCCGCGGCCTCTCGTTCATCACCGACTGCGGGAGCGGAATGAACATATTTACTCGTGTTTGGCTTTCCACTTATAATATCTAGTGGCATGGGAGGGAAATGAAAACAATTGTTCATAGGGGGAATTTATGAGCTTCATCTGGCTGCGTGATTTCCGCCGCCGCCCGGGGACTGCGGTGGCGTTTGCGTGGCGGGCGAGGCGGGGGCGGCTCATCCGCGCTCCTTGTCCGCGGGGTGGCGGCGGTCACTGCCGCCGAGTCGGACGGCTGCCCCTGCCGCCCTCCTGGGGGCCAGGGTGGTGGCGGCTGCCCCCGGGACCCCCGCCGGGACTCCGGATCCGCCAGAGTCCACGGTTGTCCCCGCGAGTCCTCCTGCCTAGCGCGCCGGGCTCTGCTGACCTCGTGACCTATAGGGCGGCCAGGGTGCGGGGCAGGTGCACGGGGCGTGGGCTGGCCCCTCCGAGGATGGCGGCTGGCGAGCCTGGCACCAGGACCCCCGAGGGCCTCGGGGGCTGCCGGGCACGCCCGTGTGCGGGGGCGGCGCAGGAGATGCAGGGGTGGGTGGGGGGCGGCCGCGGAGGACCCGGGCCCGGCCTCGTCTTAAGGGGGGCGCGGGGCGTCGGGTTCCCAGAACGTGCGCCGGGGGAAACGCAGTCGCGGGCAGGGGCCGCCCTGTTCTCCGAGGCGCGGCCCCCCCACAGGCTGCGGGCTGTTCCCAGTCGGGTTGCGGCAGGAGGACCGTCCCCCGAGGGAAGCCAAGCCCGCGGGCCCCTGGGCACGCAATCCCCGGAGCTCGGGAGCAGCGCGCTGGGGACGCGAGTGCAGGCTCCGACGGGGCGGCGCGGCGGGGCTGCGCCTGTGCCTGGGGCGGCCGGGCCTCCGCACCTGCAGACCGCGCTCCTGCTTCCCAGGGGGCCGGGATTTTGTCTCCCTCCTCTCTCCCGGCCCCGTCCCTCCCTCCTTCCTTTCTGGGCTGGGGGGGGGGGGATCCCTTGCCCAGGGATTCCACGAGGGCAGTGCGTGGCCCTAGGGCCGACACAGGACCTGGTTGCCCTGTGAGGGGTGCTGGGAGCGCCTTGCAGGAAGTGACCCCCCCCCCCCCGCCCCAGCCTCTCCCAGGCGGACTGTGGCAGAGGCCAGCAGGTGGGCCTCTGTGGTGTCACTGACCTTGCAGCGTGCACAGTCCACAGCGTAGGACGCGAGCTGCCCTGGGGTCGGCTCAGCCTGGCTCTGAGAAACACCCAGAGCTGGTTCCTGCCCCACCGGGCCCTCTCTCCGCTCGTTGCGGGTCCCCCAGGCTTTCCCAGTTGTCTTATGGTTAAATAGCTCGCTGCTTTGTTGCTTACCCGCCATGCTCCAAGATAAGCACAGGGCAGGAGAAAGAACGGTCATTTACGACAAGTTCCTGCCTCTACCTACACGGTTGGTAGGGACGGCCCTCCCTGAAAAGTGCGTGTGCAGGCGGGCGGTGCCAGCTGCCGGTGGGGTCTGGGGGCACGCACAGGTGTGTGCACCTGCAGGCCACTCGCGAGTGGGCGGGGTGGGGCCAAGCCGCCGCCCTTTCTGCCACAGGCGTCCGTGTTCCCAGTTCCCAGAGCTGAGCGATTTTCATGGGTTTTCTGCCTTTCTTTGCCTGCTTTGAATATATGACGATGGGAGCACTAAAGAAAGTGAAATGTTTCACTAATTGCATTTGCATTTAAGTTTTAGAATTTCTGCTTTCTTCGAAACTGAACTTCACTTTTAAAATTATTTATGGACTCAATAATGTATGTTTGGGTTATTGAACCCTATCTCGTGGTTCTTCTGAACAGAGTTCTCTCACAGCTAATTATAACGTACAGTATTTTCCCAGCAGTCTTACAATCAAATTATTCAAAATTGCATTTCTTTATTGCATATTGCTAAAACCCAAGACAAGCAAACATCAAGATAATAAACAATTATTTATTGCAAATTATTACCTAATATATAAGATTAACAGCTTGTAACTATTAAGATTAATACATGTGGTAAACTGTATTTATTATACTTATTTTGTAGCAAATATCTTTGTATAAAACATATGTTTATGTATTGCAATTAATGAGAAAAAGTGTAAGATTAACAATTTATGTTGGGTTTTGTTTTTAGATTTATGCACACTGTAAAACTTATTTATTGCACTTATTAAAAGTATTTAATGATGGACTTTTAGATGCTATATTTTTAATGTGCAAATATAAACTAAAGGAGTATTAAATTACAAAATGGAAAATTATAGCCGAAGTCAAAGAATCTAACTATTTTCTGCTATAAATCTGCTTTAAAAAGATTATCACTAGAATTACAGAATCTTTAAATAGTGGCCCTTTATACTACATAATGAGTTTCAGTGAGTTATCCTTTGAAAGGCTTTTTTCATCATTAAAACTAAACTCAACATCTTGCTCTTAAAGATAAATGTAGCTAACAACGTAAACTCCCAATCGTTCCGTTTTACGGCGAGCAGTTGGGCTGCCGGTGGACTGAGGGAGAGCAGAGGAGTCCACGGAAGGTGAGGAGGCAGGGCCGCCCCGGGAAAAGGACTCGGGCCGGCCAGCGGTGACCACGTGGCTGAGCAGCGCCGCGAAGCCTGGGCCCCAAGACAGACCGGCACCTGTGCCACAACGAGGAAGGGGCAGGTACAGCTCTGGTAGCTTCCATGCCAGAGACACTGGTGGCATCGCTCACACTGGATGAAAGAAATAAAATTAGCCGAGTCACAGATCTGCTGTGTCTGGCTTTCCTAGGGTTCGGAGGCCACAGATGCTTTGTCCACTGGAGGACTGTTTTGGAAGGCAGTCAGATCAGAGGCGCGACACAGCCCCCTTGGGAAAGCCGCTCATCTTCGAAAGCATCGTAGAACAAAAACCATGACAATGATGGATTCCTGGGTTTGCCATGGAGACAAGTCCCCCATCACCCAGGGTTGGATGTGACCTGGGGAGAGGAGGAAGCGTCACTCCTCCGTAGCCCCGAGTGCCTATGGCTGGTGGCTCACCATCCCCGGTTGTCCGTGGGACCCTGAAGAAGCTGGGATGAGGTGAGAGCACAGCTCTGAACTGCACAGCTCAGACCCCAGCGCTGAGGTCCCTCCGTGGCTGCCTGGGGACCCTGGGCATGCCTGGCTTCCTCTCACCACCGGGCGGGGAGGGCCTGAGAGGTGTGGGGCTGGCTTCTGAGGTGTGTGTGGCTGGGGGAGTCTGGGCTCAAGGTGGCGGTGTGGCAGAGGGTGTTGAGCAGCCGCCGAGGTTGGGTTAGGGTCTGAGTGTGTCCCCTGAAGTTTTCCGAGGTGGAAGATGGGCCCCAGGGTGGCGGAAGCTGGCAGTCAGTTCATAGAGACTCCATCCTTGTGAGTGGATGGACGAGTGGGCAGGTCTCTTGGGACTAGATTAGGTCTCACAAGAAGCAGTTGTCACAAAGCACGTTCGGGTGTTTCTTGCACCTGTGCCCTCTCTGTGTGCAACTGCTTCACTTTTGCTTCCCTGCTGTGTCGTGCTGCAGCCAGGGAGCTCCACCAGGATGCCAGCACCTTGCTGTTCTGACGTTCTACCCACCCGAGTCTTCAGGACCCAGCATCAGGTGCGTTGTTAACAGCACGCTGTGACAGGCACCCAGGCGGAAGCTTTCTCCTTCATGGCTACTTGGGACTCTGACCTTTCTTAGGGAAAGCATTGGAGGGGAGAGGACAGGAAGGCTACAGCTGAGAGGGAGGAAGGAGAGAGAGACCTGCACCCACCTTTGGTCCCTGCTGGAGATTTCCAACACACGTTCTGCTTACTCAGAAGGCAAGTGTCGGCATACTCAGCACTTTGTGTTATGTCGGACACTGAAGTCTTTTCTCCTGCCCAAATAATGATTGTTTGCACCAGAGAAGGCACACAGAATCTGAAGAATGTGTAGAAAACATCTAACTCTGTTATGTTGTGTCTGGACTGAGGGCAGGTGCTGTTTGGTCTTTCTGGGGTGCCCCGGGTACTGTCCTTGGAGGCTGCAGGTGTGCAGGTGTGGAAGGTGGTTCTGTGTGTACCTGGCCGGGCAGCTGGCAGCCTTCCTCCTGGGCCGTGCCCCCGGATTCCCTGCGTGGCACCAGCTTTTTTTTTTTTCCCCTCCATGAGCGTTCATTTGTTAACCACGCACTCACTCATTTCTTCACTTGTTAACGTGTGAACTCATTGGTTCACTTACGACTTGGATGGTCGGTTGATTAAGTAACTCATCGCTGCTTTTGGCCATGCACTCAATCACTCATTCTTTGTTGGCACCCTCAGTAGGTGAGTAAGTTTATGGCTATCTCCTGGGAGAAGCTCCTACTGCTGCCTCAGTCTTAATTGACAAAAAAATTGTGTATATTTACGGTGCACAACTTGATGTGTTGATCTATGCATACATTGTGGAATGAAGAAATCAAGCTAATTAGCATATACATTACTTCACAAACTTATCTCTCTCTCTCTCTGTGTGTGTGTGTGTGTGTGGTGCAAACCCCTGAAATCGGCTCTCTTAGCCATTTTGAGTATAGTCAGCCTGCTGTATCTGTGAGTTCAGTATCTGTGGAATTAATCCACCTAGAATTGAGAGTAGTCAGGAAGAGCAATGCATCTGTACTGAACATGTACAGACTTTTCTTCTCATCCTTCCCTAAAAAAATACAGTATAACAGCTATTTACATAACATTTACATTGTATTAGGTATTATAAGGAATCTAGAGACAATTTAAAGTAGATGAGAGGAAGTGTGTAGGTTCCATGAGGATTCTATGCCATGTTATGTAAGAGACTTGAGCATCTGTGGCTTCTGGGATCCAAAGGGGTTCTGGAACCAACCCCCTGAGGACTCCAAGGTGCACCTGTTCAGGCTGTGTTATTGACTGTGATCACCGGGATGTGCACTAGACCCTTTGAGTTTATTCCTCTCCACTGGAATGTTGTATTCTTTGACTGACATCTCCCCCAATGCCTCCACTGCCCAGCCTCCAGGAACCCCTGTTCTCCTTTCTGCTTCCTTGTGTTCAACTCATTTAGATCCCACATCTAGGTAGGGCCACTGCTTGTCATTCTGTGTCTGGCTTATTTAATTTGCATAATGTCTTCCAGGTTCATACGGGTTGCTGTTGCAAATGACAGGATTTCTGTCTCTGTGAAAGCTGAACAGCATTCCACTGCGTCTGTCTCCCCCACGTCTGTATCCATCCATACGCCGCTGGGCACTTGGGTTGGTGCCGTCTCCGACTCTCGTGAATAGCCCAGCTCAGGGATCTTCACGGAATTTCACAGGATCCCTAGGCTCTACTCTTGGAGAGTTTCATTCTGGACATCTGGATTGGTCTGTGGACTGGCATTTTCCCAGAGAACTCCCCTCCAAGTAGTTCCAGCGTCAGGTTCTGGGGGGCGAGTCCCACACTGGGGGTCATGATACATGAAGAACGTGGGCTTTGGCTATAGAGGGGTTTGTGGCTGGAGACCTGATTGCCTGGGGGAGGTCAACCGCCAGACCTTATTTTCTTGGGGGAGTCCAAGGAATTCAACTAGCTCCTGAGAGATGACCAGCCTCCAATAGACAGTGTCCTGATATGAAAAGATGCTCATATGCACAGAAGTGACCTTGTTAACCTCATCAAATTGGCTGGTGCTGGCAAGGAACCACTGGCTGCTGGTAGTAGCTCGAGGAGGGCAAAATGCACTTTCGTTGGAGCTAGTTGGTTCCTTCCCAGAATTTATCCCCAGGATATAATAACAAAAGCAGGTTTCTCCAGTTGTGTGGTTACAGCATCCCAGAAAGAAACAGACCAAATGTAGATGTCTGGCCATTAAGATTAGATGGATAAGTGATTTTACATCTAATAGCAGGTTGTGAGATCCAGGGAAATTTGAAGAGTGAGGAGCAGAGTTTGAGTGTTGGCTGAACTGTGGTTTCTGTCTTGGAGGAAGGATGCATCCAGGCAAGGAGGCGGAGAGGGAGGGTGGAGGCAGCCAGCCTCACCTCACCTCCTCCAGTGTCTCCAGTTCCCTGCGAGGCACCTGTGCCTTTTCCTATTCTGTCAGCTTACCCAGGCAATGCATGTCAAAAGCCTTAAAAAAACCCCACCTTTCCCATTTTGGAATTGTCTGTATGAAATAATCCTTGATGAAAGCAAAGAATCGGACACACCCACTCCTGATGCCCACTGGGGCCATCCACGCAAGATGAGCTTGGAGCTGGGGTATGGGCTGTCCCACGACAGCCTCCTGAGCCTGAGCAGCCACGCGTGGGCCCTTGCGTGTTCCCTGCAGGACCGGAGTCTGGTCGCTCCTGCATTCCTGGGCACCTCCTAGGATCCCCCCACCTCCTTTGGGCCGGGATGAGGCGCAGCCCCAGGAAAGCCTGTTCCACCTTGCGCGTGGAGGCCCCGGCCACTGGCAGCCAGCTCCATAGGCCCACAGCTGTGCCCGACCCTCCAGCCTGCCTGAACAGCTGAGTAACAGAGATGGGAGGTCTCAAGGTCAAGCCCAGAGTTCGCAGTGCGTACTCCCGAGGACTCTGCTGGCAGTTCCCCGGAGGATGGACCTGGCTGCACCTCTGCTGGCTCCCTCCCTCTAGCACAGCAAGGCAAACCTAGACCCCACCACCCCCCATCCCCTGTGTTCCTGGCTGCAGCAAGCTTAGGAGCAGGCTGGCCCCCTTCGGCTTCCATATGCCATTCGCACGGGGAGTCTTCAGGACCCACCCAGCCGGCGCTGCCAACTGGCCACAGGTGCTAGCTAGAGGCAGTGGCCGGCCTCAGGAGCACACCTGCGGGCCTCCCCGAGCCCCACAAGCATTCTCTGAAGGAAGCTGGGGTGGGGCCAAAATAAAAAAAAAAGAAAGCAAAGAATCATGTCAACGATGCCTATTCCAGCTTTATTTTTTAACTTTTTATTATAGAAAACTTAAAAACAGTCTCAAAGTAGCTTGAACAGAACAATGTACTGATTACCCAGCTCCCTGACCGTCAACTCCTGGTCCCCTGCCCTCTCCTGGGGTATTTGAAACAAATCCTAGATATTGTGTTATTTCATCCATCAATAAATCAGAAGAATATGTTTATAAAAAAGGCAGCTGTTTCAAAAAGCAAAACATAATACCTTTATTTCACTTTATCCGTACTGTTGTCAAACTCTCAGTTGAAACTTAATCTGTCCTATTTTTTCCTTTTACACCCTTTCTTTCCATCAGCTCAGGGCTATCCCTTGAAACTGATTCCCAGGTCTCGCTCTGTTTTTATCTCCAAGTTCCCACCCTCATTCTCTTTTCTTCCTTGGCATTTGTTGAAACAACTGGAGGAACTGCACTGGTGATCTTGCAGAATACATCATTTTCATGCCAGTTAACATGTTCGTGTATATCTTGTGACTTTATCACTAACAGGAGTGACAGCTATTTCCATAGCGTTATAACTATTACAGGTGTCTCAAAATATAATCTGTGTGCATTGCTACTTTATTTTTAAAAGTTTTATTTATTTCAGAGAGAGAAAGAGCAAGAGCATGCATGCGTGAATGAGAGAGAGAGAGAGAGAGAGAGAGAGAGAGAGAGAGAGATCTTCCATCAGCTTGATTCACTCCCAAATGCCCTCAATAGTTGGGGTTGGGCCAGGCTGAAGCCAGGACCCAAGACCTCCATCCAGGTCTCCCACATGGTTGGCAGGAACCCAAATATCTGAGCCATCATCTGTTGCCTCCAAGGTGCATTAGCAAGAAGCTGGATCAGAAGTGGAGGTGGGACTCGGTCTCAGGCACTTGGGTATGGGATATGGGCACCCCAAGTGGTGGCTTCACCCTCTGTACCACATTGCCAACCTTGTCTATTTTAAAACTATTAAACCCACAACTAGACCTCATTTTCCAATAAATAAATGAAGATGTACATTATATGATTTACATGTATTTTATGTGCAGATTTATTCACTTTTTAGGTTTCAATTGACACATAATAATTGCATTATCTATGGGGCATGATTGATCGATACATGTATACATTGTGTAGTTATCAAATAAGAATAATTGCATTTCTTTGCAGTGAGAGCAATCAAACCCCACTCTTCCAGCTAGTTTCTTTCTTTCTTTCTTTTTTTTTTTTTTTGACAGGCAGAGTGACAGTGAGAAAGAGAGAGAGACAGAGAAAGGTCTTCCTTTACTGTTGGTTCACTCTCCAATGGTCGCCGTGGTCATCTCATGGCACTGATCTGAAGCCAGGAGCCAGGTGCTTCTCCTGGTCTCCCATGGGGTGCAAGGCCCAAGGACCTGGGCCATCCTCCACTGCACTCCTGGGCCACAGCAGAGAACTGGACTGGAAGAGGGGCAACCGGGACAGAATCCGGCGCCCTGACCAGGACTAGAACCCGGTGTGCTGGCACCACAGGCAGAATATTAGCCTATTGAGCCGCGGTGCCGGCCCCAGCTAGTTTCAAATATACAACAGATCATTGTTAACTATAGGATGAATGGGAAAAGAAAATGTGGAATATTCACAAAATGGAATACCACTTGGCCATAAAAAAGAATGAAATCTTTACACACACACACACACACACACACACACATATATATGTGAACACCATAATAGGGTTAAGTCCCCCCTCCTTTAACACTGATTGATAACTTTGAGCATTTATTGTCTGCCTGAGTTTGGGAGCCAAATTTTATTCCAATCATGGCAGTGTTGTTACTCAAAAAGGCTTCCTGGAATTTTGATAAGAATTGCATTAAACTTGTCTATAAGTTCGAGAAATTACTTCTTTACTATATTGAGTTTTCTAACCTATGAACATGGCGTGTCTCCCCATTTAGTTAGACTTCTCTGATGTCTTTCATCAGCTCTTCGTAGTTGTAGCTGGTTTGCTAGCTAGAACGTCTAGAGCTATGCTAAGAGTAGAGAGAGTGGACACATTGTTTTGTTCCTAATCTTAAGGGAAAATATGCACTTTTCACCCCTAAGGGCCACGTTAACTGTACAGTGTTAGTAGATGGCCTTTATTAAGCTGAGAAAATTCCTCCCCATTCTTACTTTTCTGAGAGTTGTTCTTTTGAAATCGTAAATGGTTGTTGAATTTTGTCAGATGTTCTTTCTGCATCAGTTAATACCTTCATATGGTTTTACATTTTCAGCTTGATGTTTTTGTAGATTACATTGCTTGATTTTATAATATTGAATATAATATTCATGAAATAATCTCCACTTAGTTATTTTTCATAGATCTTTTATATACTACTGAATTCTATTTGCTAATATTTGTGAAGGATTTTTGTGTTTCCTTCCTCCCTCCCTTCTTTGCTTCCTCCCTCACTCCCTTCCCCTCCACTCCTTCTTCCCTCCTTCCCTCCCTTCCTTCCCTCCCTTCCTTCCTTCCTTCCTCCCTTCCTTCCCTCTTTCCTTCTCTCATTCTCTTCTTTCATTCCTTCTTTTGAATAATCACCTGGATTTGGTGTTAGGGTGATACTAACTTCAAAATATGAATTGAAAATGTTCCTTTCTCTTTATCTTCTTTTTTTTTTTTTTTTTTTTTTACAGGCAGAGTGGACAGTGAGAGAGAGAGAGACAGAGAGAAAGGTCTTCCTTTTGCCATTGGTTCACCCTCCAATGGCCGCCGCGGAGGGCGCGCTGCGGCCGGCGCACCGCGCTCGTCCGATGGCAGGAGCCAGGAGCCAGGTGCTTTTCCTGGTCTCCCCATGGGGTGCAGGGCCCAAGCACCTGGGCCATCCTCCACTACACTCCTGGGCCACAGCAGAGGGCTGGCCTGGAAGAGGGGCAACCGGGACAGAATCGGTGCCCCGACCGGGACTAGAACCCGGTGTGCCGGCGCCGCAAGGCGGAGGATTAGCCTGTTGAGCCACGGCGCCGGCCCTTTCTCTTTATCTTCTGAAAGAGATGGTGTAGACTGGTGCTAATTATTTAAATATTTGATAGAATTCATCAGTGGCATCATTTAGGCCTGGATATTTCCTTTTTGGGAGTTCACTAAATTAAAATTTCTTAGTCATTGGAGCCAATGCTGTGGCATAGTGGGTAAAGCTGCCGCCCATGACTCTGGCATCCCGTGTGGGTATCAGTGTGAGTGTCGGCTGCTCCACTTCTGATCCAGTTACCTACTAATGGCCTGGGAAGAGCATCAGAAGGTGGACCAAGTGTTTGGGCCTCTGCACCCAGCTGGGAGACCCGGATGAAGCTCCTGGCTTCTGGATTCAGCCTGGCCTACCCTGGCCATTACAGCCATCTGAAGAATGAACTAGTGGATGGAAAACCTTTGTCTCACTCTGTCTCATTCTGTCTCCCTCACTCTCTGTAACTCTTTCAAATAGATAAATAAATCTTTAAAAAAATTTCTTAATCATTGTAGAGCTATTCGCTTTGTCTTTTCCATATTGAAGGAGTAACAGTAGGGTGTGTTTTGAGTACTGGTCCATTTGTTTCAGTTATCAAGTGTACATGTGTAGAATTGTCATTATGTTCCTTTATCATCTGTTTGATGTCTATAAGGTTTATGGTAATATTCTGTTTTATTTCTGATATTTGTAATTAGTGTTTTCTCTCTTTTTTATTTTGTCAGTTTTGCTAGAAGTTTTTAAAATTTTGTTGTTTTTCCAAAGAACTAGCTCTTGACTGGTTGATTTTTCCCTAATGCTCTTCAGTTTTCAATTGAATATATTTATTCTCTTTACTATTTCCATTCTTCCTCTTCCTTTATGTTTGTTCTGTTCTTTTTCTGTACATTCTTGAGGTAGGAACCTAGATGCCTGATTTGGTATCTTTTCTCTTGCCCAGTGTATGCATTTGATACTATAAATTTCCCTCTTAGCATGCTTTAGCTGTATCTCATGGTTTCCAGTTTTTCATTGTCATTGTTATTCAGCTCAATGCCATTTTGCTTTTATTTTCCTAAGACTTCCTTCTTAGTTCATGGATTATTTAATAGTATGCTGTTTGCTTTCCAAATATTTGGAGATTTTTCTATTATATTTCTGTTATTAATTTCTGTTTCATTGCATTGTAGTTGGATTTAAATTTTTCCAAATTTGTTAAGGTTTCTTTTATGGACCAGGGTGTAATCTATATTGGTTTATAATTCATGGACCATTGAAAACAATGTTTCTTCTGCTGTCATCACATAGATTGTTCAATAAGTATTGATTGACTTCTGTTGTTGACTTCTTCTGTTTCTTTGTTGACTTTCTGTTTAGTTGTTGAGAGCAGGCACAGTTGTAACAGTGGATTTTGCCATTTCTCCTTTAGGCTCTGTCAGTTTTTGCTTGTCATATATTTTAATTTTTTTGGTTTGGTGTGTATACATTTAGTGTTGTTTTGTCTTCTTGGTGAATTGACTTTTTTATCAATCCATATTATCTTCCTTTGTCTGTTAATTTTCTCCACTCAGAAATACATTTTATCTTATGTTAAATACTACTTCCTTTGATCAACATTTTCATGATATATCTTTTTCTTCTTTTTTGTCCATATTTTTATATTTGAAGTGAGTTTCTTTTACATAGCATGCAGATGGGTCCTTTTTTGATTTTAACTTTTATTTATTTTTCATTTGATTTGAGAGAGAGAGCAAGAAAGCAAGCAAGCTGGGCCAGGCCAGAGCCAGGGGTTAGGAACTCAATCTGTAGCTCCCATGCAGGTGGCAGGGGACCTATGTACAGGAGCCATCATTTTTTTCCTTTCCAGAGTGCATGTTAGCCAGAAGCTGAATCAGATGTGGAGCTGGGAGCACTCTGATATGATATGTAGACGTCCCAAGCAGTGTCATGACTTCTGTTCAAATGTCTGCACCATGTGTTGTGTTTTTAAATCCATTTATGCCATATCTTTTAATTGGTATACTAAGGCCATTTATATGTAATATAATTCTCAATGTGCTAGGTATTAATTCTGTCATTTTTTGGTTTGCTTTCTTTGGTTTTGCTTCTCTTTTCATTTTCTTATCTTCTTATAGATTAATTGAACATTCTTAGAATCCTATCTTGATTTATCTATAGTATTTATGTGTGTGTCTCATTATGTAAGTTTTTAGTGAAATTCCAATATTTAAAACTGTGTACTTACGTCTCATGAGGGATCTGTCCTTATTGTGTTATCCAATGTGAAATAATGCTATTACTAGTACTGAAACAGTATTTTTACACTTTGTGTTTCTGTGTGGGTGCAAACTGATGAAATCTTTACATAGTATATACTGAATTGATCTTCTGTATATAAAGATAATTGAAAATGATTAAAAAATCTTGGTGTTAAATTGGAAAAAAAAAAACTTATCAGAGTGTGGTGTCACCTTTTCCCCAGTCCCAGGGAAATATAGAAGCATTCCTTCTCTTTAAGTACTTTTGTCTTCCTCACTTTAAATACCATTGTCTTAAATATCTTCTCTGCTACATTAAAAACCCCATAAAAAGTGCTTTAGTTTTTGCTTCCACCATCAAACATAATTTGGACAACTCAAGAGAAGGGGCATATTTTATTTACCTATATTTTTGCTTATTATATTATTTCTTCTTTTCTCATGTTGCAAGAGTTTTTCCCCTAACATCCTTTCTGTTTAGAGTGCTTCATTTAGACATCTTTTTACAGGATGCCTGCCAGGTACCACAAGTCTATTCATTCTCCTTCATTGGAGAATCTCTTGATTTCTCCTTAATTACTGAAAGATACTTTTGCTGGCTGTAGGATTCTGGACAGGTGGTTCTTTCATCATCTGAAAGCATTGCACTACTTCCTTGGGTATCCATAGTCTCAGATGAGAAATCTATGGCTATTCAAGTTGGTTCCCCTCTATAATAATATGTCATTTTTCGCTATATGTTTTCAAGGTTTTGTCTTTTAGTTTTCGGAAGTTTAATTATGATGTATCTTGGCATGGAATTTCTTATATTTACCCTGTTTCGGTAAACTTAGCTCCTTAAATATGTAGGTTCATATCTTGCCAAATCTGAGACATTTTCAGCTGCTTCATTGAATGATTTTCAGTCCCATCTCTTTCTTCTCTCATTCCAAGACTCCAACGCAATCAAGGCTGCACTTTCACTATAGTTCCATGGGGCCTGACGATTCTGTTGCAATTTTTTTATGTCTATTTTTTCCTCTCTGGTGTTTAGATTGGATAATCTCTATTGTTTTCACTTCCACTTCACTGATTTTCCCTCTGTCCCCTCCGTTTTGCTTTTAAGCCCATTCACTGAGCTTTCTATTTTGGTTATCATAGTTTCATATTCTAACATTTCCATTTGTCTGTTCTTTGTATCTTTTATTTCTTTATTGAGATTCTTTTTTTTTTACTTTTGTTTAATGTGTGTTTGTAATTGCTCATTGAAGTATTTTTATGGTGGCTGGTTGTGCTGGATAATTCTAACATCTTTGTCATCTTGGTGTTGGCACCTGATTGCCTTTTTCATTTAGTTTGAGACCTTCCTCTTTTATGGTACAATGAGTGATTTTTTTAAAGTTGAAATTCAAGCCTTATGTTTAAGATCGTTTTCTCTGACACTGCTCCAATGAGGGAGAGGGAATGTTGCTACAAGATTTTGGCCTCAGCTGGTGCTGCGGCTCACTAGGCTAATCCTCCGCCTTGTGGGATGTGGGGGCTCCAGCCTGACGAGGATGGAAGGCTGGACTGTGAGCAGAGCCACTCTGGGCTGGCTGGAGCAGGGTGATTGTTGCTTAGGCATCCTTCTCCTTGTTGGTCTGCCCCATTCCTGCTTCTCTGGCTGGAGAACTTAGACTTTTCTTGGGCTTTTTTGATCCGTTCTCATTGAGGTTTCCAGGTTCCTGATTTTTTTCAATTTCATAGCAAATACGAGGCAACAGAGAAAACCCAGGAACTCTTGACTGTGTCACCTTGGCTGTTCAAGTCCCTAGCCAGTCAGCCGCAGTACCTCTGTCTTCCGGAGAATTATTATGCTTGTTTCTGATATCACTGCCAGGATTTTTGGTTGTACTTAGCAGGAGGAATAGGGAAAGATGTTGCCTATTCCATTATCCTGGAGGGGATTTTTAAAAAAATGAATTTTGTCTTATAATCATATAAAATAGATTGTGGGTTCAAAGTCAAATGTGTGACACAAATTGTGTTCAGAGAAATCTCAGTTTTATCCCTTTGTTCTCTAATCTGTTCTTCCCTTCTGCATCTACAGCTAAGTTTTAAAGTTTTAGTTTGGCTGGCACTGCGGTTCACTAGGCTAATCCTCCGTCTGCGGCGCTGGCACCCCTGGTTCTAGTCCCGGTTGGGGTGCCGGATTCTGTCCCGGTTGCTCCTCTTCCAGTCCAGCTCTCTGCTGTGGCCCAGGAAGGCAGTGGAGGATGGCCCAAGTGCTAGGGCCCTGCACCCGCATGGGAGACCAGAAGCACCTGGCTCCTGGCTTCGGATCGATGCAGCGCGCCGGCCATAGTGGCCACTTGGGGGGTGAACCAACGGAAAAAGGAAGATCTCTCTCTCTCTCTCTCTCTCTCTCTCTCTCTCACTGTCTAACTCTGCCTGTCAAAAAAAAAAGTTTTAGTTTGTTTTTTAATTTCAAAAATATGGGTAGCTCTCTGTGTGTATGTGTTTGTATTCTCCCCTTTTCTTAGGTGAATGGTACCATGCAAAAACCTTCTCCTCCACCTTCCTTTTTATTTAGCAATATATATATTTTAACCTTTTTAATAGGTAGTTCTGGGCCAGTGCTGTGGAATAGAGGGCTAAGCCTCCGCCTGCAGTTCCAGCATCCCATATGGGTGCCAGTTTGAGTCCCAGCTGCTCTCTTCCGATCCAGCTCTCTGCTATGGCCTGGAAAAGCAGTAGAAGATGGCCCGAGTTCTTGGGCCCTTGTACCCACGTGGGAGACCCAGAAGAAGCTCCTGGCTCCTAGCTTCGGATCGGTGCAGCTCCAGTTGTTGTGGCCAACTGGGGAGTGAACCAGCGAATGGAAGACCTCTCTCTATTGACTTTTCTGCCTCTCCTTCTCTCTCCGCATAACTCTTTCAAATAATTAAATAAATAAATCTTTAAAAAGAAGAAAAGGTAGTTCCATATCTGTGTATAGAGCTATAGAGCTTTCCTATTCACTTTTAATGCTTCATAGCTATCCTCAGTTTTGGATGTACCATAATTTAAGTAGCTCACTACAAGAAAACACCTGGGCTATTGTTAGTCTTTTTATTATTATTATTATTATTATTATTATTATCATTACAAATATGCTGCAGCATTGCACTTTCTTCTTGTTGAATTTTTTGCAGCTCTTCCTCATTCCTAGAAGTAGGACTGCTGTATCCAAAAGTAGATCCACATGAGTGGACTTCAAAAGGTTCATGGAGGGTGAACCAACGGCAAAGGAAGACCTTTCTCTCTCTCTCTCTCTCTCTCTCTCTCTCTCTCTCACTGTCCACTCTGCCTGTCCAAAAAAAAAAGTTTCATGAAAGATCAAAGTGAAACACAGCTCTATTTTGGAGAAAAAGGTTTTGAAACTCATGTATAGATAGGATCTTCAAAAAGTTTATGAAAAACATATATTATGAAAAAATGGTGCATAGATTTTGAAAGATTTTTGCACCAAAATAAACTTATCTTTGAAATCAATTTTCCATGAACCTTCTGAAGTAAGTGCATGTTGAATTTTATCAGCTATTGTAACATTATTTTTAACATAAAAATTGAAAACCATTCAAATACTAAAACGTCTTTAAAAATGATAGTAACAGCAGATGGGTTTAAGAATCAATGGAAGGGGCTGGTGCTGTGGTGCAGTGGGTTAAAGCCCTGGCCTGAAGCACCGGCATTCCATATGGGTGCCAGTTCTAGTCCCAGCTGCTCTTCTTCTGACCCAGCTCTGTGCTATGGCCTGGGAAAGCAGTGGAAGATGGCCCAAGTGCTTGGCCCCTGCACCCACATGGGAGACCCAGAAGAAACTCCTGGCTCCTGGCTTCAGATGGGCGCAGCTCCGATCTGGGGAGTGAAGCAGTGGATGGACGACCTCTCTGTCTCTACCTCTCTCTGTAACTCTGTCCTTCAAATAAATAAAATAAATCTTAAAAAAAAGAATCAATGGAATTCTAGCTTTTGCTGCAAACAGGGATGCCAGGCTCCTGGCTACATTCACAGTGGGCAGCTGAGGAAGTATTACAAGAATACTAACAGAGGGGCCAGAGCTGTGGTGTAGTGGGTGAAGCTGCTGCCTGTAGAGCCAGCATCCCATATGGGCACTGGCTCAAGCCCTGGCTGCTCCACTTCCGATCCAGTTCTCTGCTGTGGCCTGGGAAAGCAGTAGAAGTTGGCCCAAATCCTCGGGCCCCTGCACCTGCATGAGAAGACCCGGAAAAAGCTCCAGGCTCCTGGCTTCAGATTGGTGCAGCTCTGGCCGTTGCAGACACTTGGGGAGTGAACCAGTGGATGGAAGACCTCTCTCTCTCTCTCTCTCTCTCTCTCTCTCTCTCTCTCTCTCTCTTTGCCTCTGTTTCTCTGTAACTCTGCCTTTTAAGTAAAAAAAATCTTTTTTTAAAAAAAGAGTATTAACAAACTTGTCTCACCTACTAATAAGGGAACAGAGCAAGTCAAGTACTATAAATAGTATGATCCCTTGTGGTAAAGAAAGCAACATCAAAAGTCTATGCCTAATGAAGCTATAAATTTACTATCATTGTATTCAAATCTGTAAGTAACATATAATTTAGGGCCCAGCATCGTGGTGTAGCGGGTGAAGCTGCTGTATGTGACACAGGCATGCATTTCCTGGCTGCTCCACTTCCGATCCAGCCCCCTGTTAGTGCGCCTGGTAAAGCAGCAGATGATGGCCCCTGTACCCTCGTGGGAGACCCAGAAGAAGCTTCTGGCTTCAGCTTGGCCCAGCCCTGGTCATTGTGGCCATCTGGGGAGTGAACCAGCAGATAGAAGCGCGTGCGCTCTCTCTCTCTCTGTCTCCCTCTCTCTCTCTGTAACTGTGGTTTTCAAATAAAGAACTATGTCTTTTTTTTAATATAAAGCTTTTATTTAAAGAATATAAATTTCCAAAGTACAGCTTATGGATTACAATGGCGGCTCCCCCGCCACAACTTCCCTCCCACCTGCTCCCCTCCCCTTTCCCGCTCCTTCTCCCCTTGCATTCACATCAAGATTCATTTTCAATTCTCTTTATACACAGAAGATCAGTTTAGTACATATTACGTAAAGATTTCAACAGTTTGCCCTTACATAGAGACACAATGTGAAAATACTGTTGGAGTACTAGTTACAGTATTAATTCACAATGTACAGCACATTAAGGACAGAGATCCTACATGATTTTTTTTAAAGAATTGATTAATTATCTATGCAATTTCCAATTTAACACCAAGATTTTTTAATCATTTGCAATTATCTTTATATACAGAAGATCGATTCAGTATATACTATGTAAAGATTTCATCAGTTTACACCCACACAGAAACACAAAGTGTAAAAATACTGTTTCAGTACTAGTTATAGCATTACTTCACATTGGATAACACATTAAGGACAGATCCCTCATGAGACGTAAGTACATAGTAACTCCTGATGTTGATTTAACAATTTGACACTCTTGTTTATGGCGTCAGTAATCTCCCTAGGCTCTAGTCATGAGTTGCCGAGGCTATGGAAGCCTTTAGGGTTCGCCGACTTCAATCTTATTCCGACAGGGTCATAGTCAAAGTGGAAGTTCTCTCCTCCCTTCAGAGAAAGGTATCTCCTTCTTTGATGGCCCCATTCTTTCCACTGGGATCTCACTCACAGAGATCTTTCATTTAGGTCTTCTTTTTTTGTTTTTCAGAGTGTCTTAGCTTTCCATGCCTAAAATATTCTCATGGGCTCTTGAGCCAGATCCGATTGCGTTAAGGGCTGATTCTGAGGCCAGAGTGCTATTTAGGACATCTGCCATTCTATGAGTCTGCTGTGTATCTCGCTTCCCATGTTGGATCATTCTCTCCCTTTTTCAATCTATCAGTTAGTATTAGCAGACACTAGTCTTGTTTGTGTGATCCCTTTGACTCTTAGACCTATCAGTGTGATCAACTGTGAACTGAAATGGATCACTTGGACTAGTGAGATGGCTTTGGTACATGCCACCTTGATGGGATTGTATTGGAATCCCCTGGCACGATTCTAACTCCATCATTTGGGGCAGGTCCGATTGAGCATGTCCCAAATTGTACATCTCCTCCCTCTCTTATTCCCACTCTTATATTTCACAGGGATCACTTTTCAGTTAAAATTTAAACACCTAAGAATAATTGTGTGTTAATTACAGAGTTCAACCAATAGTACTAGGATAAATAAAATACTAAAATGGATAAAGTATTACATTGTACAACAACAGTCATTTTTTTTTAAAGGAAGAAACATATAATGGAAATTCTCAAGCTGATCTTTCTCAAGAACCCTGGGGAGTAAAATCCCTCTGTGTTATGCCCATCTGGAATGTGGAGTACAAGGCAGGCCTTGGCCCCCTTCTTCTTGATCTCCTCTTCTAGAAGGGGAGTGGATGAGTGGGGGTGGGGCTCCCAGGACTTGGGGAAGAAGATCTTGGTTATGTAAAAAATACATAGGAGAAACCAGAAAAAAAATACACAAAAGTATCAACAATGATTACCCTCATTTTCATTTTCATTTTTTAGAAGTAGGGATGAATATTGCAATGTTTTCTTCTTTAGTGGTAACTTAGTGGTAAGCCTACATGCTATTTTTTTTTTTAAGAAGTACATTGCTTTGGGATTTGGTGAACTCCCTGTTATTGGATGAATCCATTCATTCACTTGATGAGAAAATGTTCCATGAGGATCTTCTATGTGTCATCGGAGAAACAACGGTGAACAAAGCAGGCCTGGGGCCCCCTTCCCAGGAGTTGGCTGCTGCGAGGGGAGCAGGACAGACTGTCCCAGCGGTCTTGGGAGCACTACCTGCTGTGTGAGGCCATGTGCTGGGGCAGGTGCCGGGAGCATTCGGTCAACATCACAGGCTGGGCTGAACAGCGTGGGAAGCCAGCGTGGGCCTCCCTGAGCCATACCAAGGGCTGGGTGGCAGGGGGTGGCAGGAGTGAGTAAGGAGGCAGTCCAGGTAGAGGGACTGCCACTGTGGGGGAGGGACAGCGAGAATTCTCCAGGCTGAGCTCAGAGCAGGGAGCAAGGCGTGCACAGCAGGGGCGAGGGCTGGGATATTAGGGTTGTGTGGACCACACGGCCGTGGGTGGTTTGCCAGGGCAGGCCCATGCTACTGCCCTTGACCCAGTCCTCTGAGACAAGATGGGGATAGGCCAGGCCCACTGGCCAGCAGGCCACCTGCCACCCTCTCCACCTACCTCCTCTGGGACCAGGGAACAGCCTCCCTCGCTAGTCCCTCTCCCTATTGGGGTTTATTCCATACCATTCAGCATGTGGTCTCTGCTTCTCTTTCATTCATGATTTCTTTCATTCAGCAAAATCGGTTGAGTCCCTTCTTGTGTGGGCGTGGTGTTCACAAGGACTTGAGAGCTACAGTGAGTGGGAGAGTAACGTTAATCACAGGGCCTAAAAGGTCGATTCCCCCTGGGCTGGCCTTGACTTTGGCCTGATGGTCTGGGTCCGGCTTCCCCAGCTCAGGGTCCGAGAGGGCGACTCCTGAAGACTTGGCTCCACCGGGACACATTTCCCCTCTTCCTGAGCACCTGCTCCTGCAGAGCCTGCACAAGTCAGGGATGGGAAGGGAAGGAGGTGGGGCCAGCTGGGAGCTCTGGGCCACGTGGGAGCTGGGATGAGGCTGTGGCTGGAGGCAGCACCTTGAGAGCTGGGGGCTGAATGGAGGGGTGAGACCACCTGTGGTGGTGAGGATGGTGGTGGGTGGTGGTGAGAGTAGAGACATGGCTTCCGGGCTGGACCTGGGCAAGGAATGAGAAGCAATCCTGGGAGCAGAACAGCCCGGAAGTGGGTCCTATTCCCTGTCCCCATCAGGGGGAGAAGTTAAAAAAGGCACTCGGGAATCCTGGGGCCCCACCTGGACCCCTACCCTGGGGGATGCTGTCTTTCCCCTCCCCATAGGCCTTGCCCGGCCTGGGTCTTTGCCCTGGCTCTTCCTTCCTCCCCTGGGCACCTGCGATGCCCGTCCAGGTCTTGCATTGTCTTGGGAAAGACGTGTGCTCGCCCGAGGTGGGTTATTATTAGCCTGCAAGGAAGTGAAAGGCGCTGGATGGGGGATGCCGAGCTCCTGCCTGACACCGTGGCCGAGGCAGGAAGGAAATGATTCATTATGGCTACACGGCGTGCTCTAATTTCATATAACGGAATAAATGACAGTCGTATTTTGGGTGCCACCACGCGCAGATAGTATTGTTCACGGACTGCCACTCACCCGGGCTGCAAGGAGAATTAGAGCAGCCTCTGTTCGTGGAGATGAGGGGCTGGGGCACCTGAGGGGTGGCAGGTGCCGTGACCCCAGGAGGATGAGTGAAGTTGCTCCTGCTGTGGCCGGGGCTGCCAGGGCAAGGGACCCTGGGATGCTCCTGCTAGCACCACCCAGGGTTTCTCCTATCCCATGATCCTGCTCGTGCCTCCCATGCTCTGTCTACCTGCCCTGCTCAGCTCCAAGTCTTCTGCATGCTGTTCAGTTCAGTCCCAGCTCTGGGCTGCTCCTCCAGGCAGCCCTCAGCACCTGCACCTGCTGCCCTGGTCTTCTGGCTCTGTGCAGGTGCAGGTGCAGGTGGGTGTCTTTCTCTGGTTCATAGGCTCTCAGGCTCTTGCTTGCTGCCTGGCCTGGGCCACACTCTGGCTGGGTGGCTGGGCACTCTGTAACCACACACAGACCACACTCTGGCTGGGCACTCTGTAACCACACAGAAACCACCCCTGGCTGAGCGCTCTGTAATCACACACAAACCACTCCCTGGCAGGACACAATGTAACCATTTACAAACCACACCCTGGCTGGGCACAGTGTAACCATATACAAACCACCCCTGGCTAGACACAATGTAACCATATACAAACCATGCCCTGGCTGGGCGCAATACAACCACACACAAAAAGCTCTAGAAGTGGCATCCTTGGCCACGAAGAGTGCTCCAACGCCCAGGGAGCTTGTCTTGCCCTGGTGTCTCCTGGCACTTGATGCGGGAGTTGCCCTTGAGAACTGAGCCCCACAGCAGTATCCGGCTGCTGTGTGATCCCCCTAGAGCAACACTGGCTGTTTAATTGGTAGGACCAAGAATGAGGCAAAAATGCTGGGTCCCCTGTTAGAAAATGAATTAAGGTGGGCACTGATTCATGTCCTGGCTGCTCCCCTTCCCAAACAGCTCCCTGCTAATGGCCTGGGAAAAGCAGTGGAAAATGGTCCGAGTTCTTGGTCCCCTGCACTTAGGTGGGAGACCTGGAGGAAACTCCTGGCTCCTGGCTTTGGCTTGGCCAACCCTTGGCTGTTGTGACCATCTGGAAAGTGAACCAGTGGATGGAAAATCTCCTTCTGTGTCTCTTCATCTCTCTCTGAAACTCTGACTTATAAATCAATCAATCAATCTATAAAAACAAAGAAAATGAGCTAAGAAGTACATGAATAAGGGTTGGTGTTGTGGGGCACGAGTTAAAGGGCCACTTCCAATGCTAGCACTCCATATCAGAGCGTTGGTTTGTGTTCTGGCTGCTCTGCTTCTGATCCAGCTTCTCGCTAATGCATCTGGGAAAGCAGCAGATGATGGCTTGAGTGCTCAGGCCTCTGCACTCATGTAGGAGACCTGGATGGAGTTCCAGCCTCTGGCTATTGCAGCCATTTGCAGGGTGGGAGGATGAAAGATCTCTCTCTCTCTCTCTCTCTCTCTCTCTCTCTCCTCTCTGCCTTTGAAGAAAATAAATAAAAATCTTAAACAAGACAAAACAAAAAAGAATCTCATGAGTTAAACCCAGTGCAGAGCGTCTCTGAGCACTGCTCACTCTCAGGTCTGGGAAGCTGGCCCTGCTCTTGGGGCAGGGGATCTGGGAGAAGAGACCTTCTGGTGGCAGCACTGGGTCCTCTTTGCCTCACCTGTGGTCAGGTGCAGAGCTGGAAAGGTGCCCCCGGTCAGGCGGGTGCCACTTCTTATGCAGGCTCAGCTGCAGCCAGGGCCAAGTGGTCGGGGCTCTCTGTGCCACTCGGTCATTAGTTTGTGGTCGTGCGTTGGCACAGAGCTGGCAGGCCGTCCCTCATATCATCTTGCTGCTCCCTCCTTCCCTGGTGAGCCAGCTCCTCCAGGCACCTGGTGGTGGGGAGCAACACCCCCTACTTAAAGGGCCACCATAGCCTCCGCACAGAGTTCAAGGCATTGCTTCCATACTCCCAACAGCGCTTCTCAGAAGTGCTCCAAGCCTCCTCCTGCACCTGCGTCTCCAAGGGGATCCAGGCCACGTGATGGGGCTGTCAGAGCTGGGCCGGAGTCTTGCTTTCCCAAGTGCTTCCTTTGGAACCTAAGCCAAAAGTACCAGGAGAAGAGGCTAACATTCCAGGGCAGTGTCGTCTCTGGGAGTCTCAGAAGGGAGGAAGCACCAGGCTTGCTCGTGCAGAGGGATTCTGGTTCTTGCAATATTTGCACACAAAAAGGCTTCTCATTTAGGAACACACATTAGGAGTCATGTCAGTCATGGACACTTGGAATCAGCTGCTGCCTTGCCAAGGAAGCAGGACTTTGCTGTAGCACTGGATTGGTTCAAACGCCCCCTTTTCAGCTGGGTTGACAGATAGCAGGGCCACAGAGCCAGGGACCCGCACGTTCTCTGCTCTCTGCCTACTTGGGGTGCATGTGGGTGGGCCACTGCCCTGGGCCAGGGGGAGCCTCAGTCACTGTAGTAAATATTTTGGACTGCGCCCGCAGGGTGCTAGCCCTGGACCCCTTCAGCCAGGTCAGTTTCCCAGGGTGCGAGGCAAACGTTTGGAGGCAAAGTTGCAAACAGATGGCCCATGGGCTGTCTCCAGGCCCAGGTGGGATTCTTGGCTGGTGCTGTATTTTAACAAAACCCGAATTAGATGCCAGCATTTAAAAATCAGAAGATTGCACATGAAAATTCAAATTTCTGGCATCTCTTGGAAAGATCTGAATGTTGCTTCCTAACCAGCACCAAGAGGTGTGGAATGGGGCTGCCCCTGGCTGACGAGGCTGTGTGCAGTCCCCAGCCCTGGACTGAGTGTGGCTGTCACCACAGACCTCTGATTCTCACTGCTGTGTTTCTTATACCTGACAGGCGATGCTCGTTTAGGTTGCCTGCCTGGCTCTGGTTGGCCTTATGCTTTTTTATTTATTTATATGAAAGTCAGAGTTACACACAGAGAGAAGGAGAGGCAGAGAGAGAGAAAGAGAGAGAGAGAGAGAGAGAGAGAGAGAGAGAGAGAGAGAGAGAGAGAGAGATCTTCTACCCACTGGTTCATTCCCTAATTGGCCGCAATGGTGGGAGCTGCGCTGATCTGAAACCAGGAGTCAGGAGCTTCTTCTGGGTCTCCCATGAGGGTGCAGGGGTCCAAAGACTCAGACCATCTTCTACTGCTTTCCCAGGCAATAGCAGAGAGCTGGTTTGGAAGAGGAGCAGCTGGGACTCGAACCGGTGCCCATATGGGATGCTTGCACTGCAGGCGGTGGCTTTACCCACTATGCCACAGCGCCAGCCCTGTGGCCTTGTGCTTTATGTCTTTCCGTGGCTCTCTGCTGACTGTGGGTGGCCCGGTGTTAGGGGACATAGAAGAGTGTAGGTGGAAAGGGGCTGTGCTTGCCATCTATTCTTGCCTCTGCCCTTGAACTCTGTGTATGCACTTGGTTTTCCCAGATGAGCAAGGGACTAGGCCAGACTGCTTTCTGCTTCTGATAGCAATGTGGGGACAGACAGAGAGGGCTGGGTGGTGACCACTGTGGGAAGGAGGAAAGATTGGCTGCCCCTCCTTGCTTAAACATGATTTTTTAGTAAGATTTATTTATTTTCAAAGAGTTATAGACAGGGAGATGCAGAGAGAGAGATCATTCATCTGCTGGTTCACTCCCCAAATGGTCTCAATGGCCCGAGCTGGGCCAGGCCAAAACCAGGAGCCAGGATCTCCTGGGTCTCCCATGTGAGTGCAGGGGGCCAAATACTTGGGCTATCTTCCACTGCTTTTCCCAGGCCATTAGCAGGGTGGAGCAGACATGACACAGACCAGTAGCCATATGGGATACCAGTGTCATCCAGATGGAGGTGATCTTACCTGCTAAGCCACAATGATGATCCCCAGGAGCGTGAATTTGCAACTTTATGATCTTAGCTTTGGGAAGGACATTCCATGGGCTATGGTTTTCTCCTCTGGGAAGCCTGTGCACTGGGACTGATAACTAAAGCCAGACAATTTTTAAAAGATTTTATTTATTTATTTGAGAGGCAGAGTTAGACAGTGAGAGGGAGAAGAGAAAGAAAGAAAGGTCTTCCTTCTGCTGGTTCACTCCCCAAACGGCTGCAATGGCGAGAGCTGTGCTGATCCAAAGCCAGGAGTCAGGAGATTCTTCTGGGTCTCCTATGTGGGTACAGGGGCCCAAGGACTTGGGCCATCTTCTACTACTTTCTCAGGCCGTAGCAGAGAGCTGGAGCGGAAGAGCACAGCTGGGACTAGAACCGGTGCCCTTATGGCGGAGGATTAACCTACTACACCACAGCGCCTGCCCTAGGACAACTTTTAGCAAGGTCCCGGGGAGGCTGTGAAACTGTGAAGCTCTGCAGAGCGTGCCTGGCCCTGCTGGCTGTGCGTTGGCTGGGCTGTGAAGCTGCTGCAGGTGGATGTGAATGCTGTAGGGGAAGGCAGTCTGCCTCTGTGTCCCAGAGGGCACTGGGGCAGGCGGCTGCTCCTCTCGCAACTCCTGGGCATTGGCAGACTTGTCCCAGTTGCCCAGGGTTTTTGAGGTTTTAGCTCCCAATGTCTACATTGTGGCAATCCCCTCACCCCTCAATCCTGGCCAAACTGGGAGTGTGGTCACCCTGCACAGGCATGACCCTGGGGCCAGGAGCCAATCAGGGCCCAAGTCCCGGATGCGGGGGGGGTGGGGTGGGGTGGTACACAAGCACATGGAAGAGGGGGTGCCCTGAGCTGTGATGCTTTGCAGCACATATCCTGTCCTTTTCCTTGTGTGTGTGACACGTGCCATCATTGTCCGTGTTGACATGCACACACGTGCTCACTGTGCCAGTATCATGCAATGCATTTCTTCCAGGCACTGATGCACCCTGTCTTCTGGGGAAATAATGAGGAGGGGGGTGTGACAGGCACACTCCTCCCCCTCCCCACAGCCCACCCAGCATGGAGCTTCCACTTGCCATAGAGTGGGTGCTGGTATGCACGTGCCGAGTGAGTGCAGCGTTTGCATCCCACCCGCGCGCCCTCCTCTAGTCTCTCTTCCTCACTGGGTGCCTAGAAGCGGCCAGGAGCCTGCACTCAAATAACCACTCGGAGGTGTGGCATAGCCAGGTGGCTTTGGGGGTTTCTGTTGCTCCTTGGGGTGTGGTTTTCTTCTGGTAGAAGGAGGTGAGAGAAAAGGCACCTGCTTCACACACTGGTCCTGAGGCTCCAAGAGAGTGAAGCAACGTAGGAGAGCCAGCAGTGTGGAGGGAAGGCTGGGTTCTCCATCTTCTCTCTCACTGCTCTGTCTCCTCCTAGTTGCTGGCTTGGTGCTGCTGGGCACTCCAATGCAGGTGCCCGGCCGGTATGGCTCTATCCACACTGGGCCCGTAGCAAGAGGGTGGCATGAACCATGATGCTGGTGCTGCAGTCGGACAAGTTGCTGAGGGGAACTGGGGAGGAGGGGGCCTGGCTCCCTGGAATGGTTGTGCACATGGAGAGGGGAGGCGGGGCTCTGGGACACTCCGGGTGGGAGAGCCTGGCCTGGATGCCTCTGTGCTGGGAGGTGAATGTCCAGGTGGGGATGGGTTCAGGTAACCACAGCTGCTGTGCATCCGGCAGACCCAGAGTCACCCTGGAAGGGAGAAATGGGGCAGAGAAAGGGGACAGAGGGTGATTTTTTACCTGCAGAAACCCAACTTGGTCTTCAAGATCCAGAATGTAAGCTTTCTCCTCTAAGAAGCCCCTTGGATTTCCTCTATGAAATAATTTCCTTCTTTCCATGTTTAAAAATATTTATTTATTTATTTGAAAGTCAGAGTTACACAGAGAGGAAGAGAGAGAGAGAGAGAGAGAGAGAGAGCGCGAGAGAGAGATAGTCCAACTACTGGGCCATCCTGAAGCCAGGAGCTTCATCTGGGTCTCCCATGGGGGAGCAGGGGTCCAAGCACTTGGGCCATCCTCCACTGCTTTCCCGGGCACATTAGCAGGGACCTGGATTGGAAGGGGAGCTGCTGGGTCTTGAACCAGCACCCATATAGAATGCTGGTATTGCAGGTGGCAGCTTTACCTGCTATGCCACAGCACCAGCCCCCGGAACAATTTCTTCAGCTGAGTCCTCGGACTGCAGGTTCTGCTATGTAGCTCTGTCCTTGTCATGTCACTGGGGGGTCCTGGCCAGCAAAGCAGTGTCAGGGTCAGTTGTGGTTCTTGCTCTGGGGAAGGGCACAGCTGGAAATCTTATGAAATTCCCACATCCCCAGCTGGAACAAAGGTAGACCCAGGTAATGATATAGTTAACCTCTGGCTCCTGCAGAGACCTGGGAAAATTCAATGACAGTGTTGAGTCTGGCACTGGCTTGTGATCTGGCCTGAGTCACGGTCACAGGTGATGCTCGGCCTTCTTTCGGAGCCTAAAGGCTGAAGCAGATTTGCTCTCCTTTATGGTTGCTTTGCCTTTCGTCTCGTATTCACGTCCTTTGTACATATGGATAGGAGCATTTGTGGATTCCGGCATAAAAATGCATAAGCATCAATGTGTACGGTCAGATCACATGATGACTCAACCTTGCAAGAGCTATGGATTTTTTTTACAGGCAGAATTAGACAGTGAGAGAGAGAGAGAGATAGAGAGAAAGGTCTTCCTTACATTGGTTCACCCCCCCAAATGGCTGTTACGGCCTGTGTGTTGTGCCGATCCGAAGCCAGGTGCTTCCTCCTGGTCTCCCATGCAGGTGCAGGGCCCAAGCACTTGGGCCATCCTCCACTGCACTCCTGGGCCACAGCAGAGAGCTGGACTGGAAGAAGAGCAACCAGGACAGAACTGGCGCCCCAACCGGGACTAGAACCCAGTGTGCCGGCACCGCAGGCAGAGGAGTAGCCTAGTGAGCTGCGGTGCAGGACAGAGCTATGGATTTTTAAAAATTATGTATCTTTATTGAAAGGCAGAGAGAGAGAGAGAGAGAGAGAGAGAGAGAGAGAGAGAGAGAGAAAGAGAAAGAGAGAGAGAGGTCTTCTATCCGCTGATTCAGTCTGCAGTTGGCTGCAACAGCCGGAGCTGTGCTGATCCGAAGCCAGGAGACAGGAGCCTCCTCCAGGTCTCCCATGCAGGTGCAGGGGGTCCAAGGATTTGGGCCATTCTCTATCGCTGTCCCAGGCCACAGCAGAGAGCTAGATTGGAAGTGGAGCAGCCAGGACTCGAACCGGTGCCCATATGGGATGCTGACACAGCGTTGGCCCCAGATTAGCCATTATTTTGAACAGTTATCATTTCTTTGTGATGAGAACATTCCAGATTCTGTCCTCTAGCTATTCGAATTCATACCACACAATATTGTTGACTGTGATGGTGCTACTGTGTGATGGGACACCGGGGCTTATCCCTTCTGTCTGGCTGTGTCTTCGTACCCATCAACCTGCCCCATCTGCCCTCCCCCATCCTCCCCCACCTCTGGAAACCTCTGAGCTATTGACTTCTTTGTCTGTGTGGTCATCAGTATTCCAGGCTGGGGAGTGGACAGAGGCAGTGAGTTTGACCTTAGTTTGGGAGGCCCCACAAAGACGCATGTGTTAAAGGATTGGTCCTCAGGGTGGCACCTACGGAGAGGTGGTGAGGCTACAGGAGCCAGGCCTAGTCGGAGGTGCTTAGGTGACCAGGGGTGCTCATGAGAGGGTTGGGCACAGCCATTCTCTGCTCCATGCGACCCTTCTGTCAACCCTCACTGGGTTGACAGAAACCCATGGGGATGCCTGAGCTTGGATGCTTCAAAAATTATTTTCATGTATTTGAGTGGTAGGTAGATAGATAGATGACAGATATAGATAGATAGGTGGATGGATAGATAGATAGATAGATAATCAATATATCTCCCATCCAAATATTCACTCCCCAAATGTCTGTCCCAGCAGGACTGGGCCAGGCCAAAGTTGGGAGCTAGGAACTCAGTCTGGCTCTCCCAGGTGGGTGGCAGAGGCCCAAGGACTTGACTCCCAGTGTATTCCCAGTAGTACTCCCAGAGTACTACTGCCTCCCATGTGTGCATTAGCAGGAAGTTGGAGTGGGGAGGGGGGCCAGGATTCAAACCTGACATAGGACGTGGAGACCCCAAGTGGTGGCTTAACTGCTATCCCAAACGTCTACCTCTAGATTTTTGGATTTGGCCCTTCAAAAACTATGAACCAATCAAGCTTCTTTGCTTCACAAGCAACCTGTGTCGGGTGTTCAGCTATAGTGATGAAAGATGACCAGTGACGCAGATGAGAGGGAAACCAGGCGACCCAGCTCAGCCCCTGCTCAGTCTCGGTTACACAACATCCGATCTCAGCTCCGTGCCATCTGGGGACACGGACACCTACTCTGAGGACTTACATAAGGCTTGTTTGTGATGCTTCCATTCCCCAGAGAGATCACAGTCCCCTACAGTCACGGAGAGCCAAGGACTGTGCCCACATCCAAACTGTTAATAAACATTTGTGTCACACTGGAGAAAGACAAGGAATGTGAAGGTGATTTGAAAAATCAAAAGCCGTAGCTTTTCTCCAGAATTTAACTTTTGGGAAATTTCGTTTGAGTGAATCAATGAGTAATCACAGGCAAAGAAATCTGGGAACAAAGAATGATGCAGAGTTTCTACTTGGTATTAAAATACATTAAAAAAAAAAAAAAACTCAACAAAGCGCAAAATCCAGAAACAAACCTGTCGTCACCCTGGGCTCTGGAAATCCGAGCCCGAGTCAGGGACGCACGAGCTGGTGCCTTATTTGAGAGGCGTGAACCATTGGCAAGGGGGAAGTGAGGCAAGGTGGGACAGGAAGCAGCATTCGTGGTCCTGCCCCAGGCTGGCTGCTGGCTGGGAACAGACACAGCAGGTGGCTCAGCAGGTGTCTCTGCTTGGCACTGTCATCTCCTCCAGATGGGCTGGGTGCAGAAACTCTGTCTCAGAGTGGGAGGTGGGGGAGAGGGAAGAGGAGTCCATGTTTCTGGCTCCCTCCTTTTCCTCCTTTTCCTCTGGTCAAAATGCATCCTTTGGGGAGCATCCCCTGCTTTCTGTCTTGTGTCTTCCGGGTTGCAACTGTGGCAGATTTTTGGGGACATCGGCTGCCCTGGGACAAAAGTGAAGCATTTCCTGCAAGCCTGGAAGTGGCTGGAGAGGCCACCATCACCTGAGCGTGTGTCGGGCATGCTGCTAGCACAGCTGTGACTCCAGGGTGAAGGGGAGGAGACAGAGGCAACTTTTAAGTCCAAAACTTAGAGTGACAGAAACCTCAGTCATCGAGGTTTTTTTTTTTTTTTTAAATTAAAAGTCATGGGAAATCTCCCGATGAACAAAATATCTATATTTAAAATAAGGATAGGATACAAAACGCAGGAAAATGAGAGATCAAGGCAGGGGGTGGTGGGTTCTGTCCTCATTTTTAAAATTGTGGCATTTTGCTCATCTTAGATTGATTTCTTTCTTTCTTTCTTGAGGCTTGACAGAGCGTTTTTGGACATGTTGAGTTCGAAATACGGAATAGATATCCAAGTGGTGACTACTGGGCAGTGGGAGGTTAGGGCCTGGCGTTTAGCAAGGAGGCTGGGCTGGGCATATAAAGGATCTTCAGAAAGTCCAGGGGAAACTAAAATTGAAATACAAGTTTATTCTGGTGCCCCCTGGAGCAGATAGAAGAGAGCTGGAGGGGGTACCAAAGATGTGAGTATGAGCAGAGAAGAGAAGACCCCCTCTAAGACCGAGCCCCATGTACCCCAAAATGTAGAGGCTGTTGGGAAGGAGCCATGGGGGGGCTGCAGACAGGAAGTCCTGGGAGGTGACACCTAGAGGCCGGTGGCAGCTATGCTTTGGGTGGGTGGTGGTGTTGTGGGTGGCTCTGTTTTTCTTATCCTTATGCACTTCTCAAGAACGAGCATCTATTACTTATGCAATGAAGAACTCTCCACATTTCCAAGATACTGTCACGTTGATGCGGGCATTGCAGGGAGGGAGCTGATGCGGGAAGGCGATGCTTCGTCAGAAATGCTCGGTGCCGGCCCTGCCAGGCCCTTCCCTGGGACAGCCTGGCCCTTCCTCTGCCTTTGCTTTGCATGCTGGGTATTGAGGCAGATTGACCATATTTCTGGGGACCCCAGGTATCTTGGAGCTCTGGGGTACTGGTTCTAGGCTTTGCAATCATGCTTGCTTTGAGGGACAAGGGCTTAAACCAGATTAGGATGCTTAGATTCTGGTAGGTCTTTCTGTGAAGGTGGGCGTGGAGCAGGGTGAGGGCTTGGCTGCATTTTATGATGTCTGCATGGCCTTCTTCCTAGAAAATGGGAGGAATAGCTGTCTCACCTGCTAGGTCCCTGAATAGGGGAGGCAAACCAACTTATCACAAAGATACAGAATAAAAATCCCGACTGGTACGTGTCTGGTTTTCAGCAATGCTTGAATATGAATAAATGTATCCTCTCATTTCAAGCACTTATTGAGTGCCTACTGTGTACAGGCAGCGTGTAAGCAGGAGACCAGCCATGGCAGTGGTTGTAAAGCCTGCAGTCCAGCCGGGGGGAGAACAGACATCGGGTTTGCCACTGCAGTGATCATTCACTGATCAAAATCGTGGTGTACAGCAGGGAGATTCTCCTGGCCTTGGGGGTCAGGGCAGGCCACTCTGTGAGAGAAGCAGGTACTCAAGGTAAGTAGGGTAGAAGCCCCCATCCTCCAGGGGAGACCCCTGTTCACACAGGCTTTCCAGGGCTGCCACGTGGAAACACGGAAAAGGTGCTGGAAAAACCTCCTGTGGAAAACAGCACAGCAAGACGCATGGTAGAGGCTCACTGGCCAGCAACTTGACCATGATGCAACCGCGCCCTTCCTCCTGCCCACCTGGCTCATCTGTGGGTGTCTGTGGCTCGGGGCGGGTGTGCACGCCAGCCTTCCAGGAAGCCAGGATGTTCTGCCATCATCACAGGCGGGGTGGGTGGCCTTCGGAGATTCTTCCCGGCCCAGTGCCCCGGGTGCTGGCCTGGCTGCTTGTCAAGGCTCTGCCAGGGTGTGGCTGCTGCCTGGCCTGGGTCTCTAGACTCTTTCTGCCTTACCCAAGGACCAGCCAGAAAACCACGCCACTGCTGCCCTGTCCTCTGGGTGCCTGCTTCCACCCCGACACTGCCCTCTGCCGCCCAGGGACCACTAGGCAGCCCCGGGACCTGCTGTCTTCCATTTCCCAGGCCCCCTGAAGGGGATGCCCTGCTGGGAGAGATGCTGTCCAGCACACTAAGTTCTGGGGAAGATCGCTCGGCTCACACAACAACTCTGGAGACTTTATGTCCCAGGAATCGGGTCAGGCTCTGTTTCAAAGGCCAATCTGACCATTCTTGAGAAACACAGTTGATCTGGGCTTCCTTGGTTGGCACGGGGTTCTCTATGCCCTTTCTCCCTGGGATGGAGGGAGAGGCTTGTACTCAGGGACTGCAGCCAGCCAGACGTCCTTCGACGCAGCTGCCCAGCGACTTCCCACGGGTCCACCTGCCATGTGTCCATACCTGCCAGTCCTCATTGCAAGCCAGGTGCTCCAGCTCCCGCACCCCTCATCTCACTATACGTTCCTCCCAGGAGAGGGGAAAGGTTGGGCCTCCCTGTGCTGCTCTGAAGCCTCTGACCCCCCCCCCCCCCTGCTCCCTAAGGCCAGCTTTGACGGGATGATGGCACAGCTGGATGGCAGGTGCCTCTTCATTTTTCTCCTATCTCTCTCAACTTGTGGGATACAAAAGTCAATCATTTGATGATTTGCTAGTAGCTTCTCTACAGCAGTGGACACCTTGCCTGGAGCTGCCTGCACAGCAAAGGGAAGTGTGTGTGTGTGTGTGTGTGTGTGTGTGTGTGTGTAGAGAACACACAGGTCGAGAACCCACAGTGCTGGTGCTTCCCCACTGGGTGTCCGAAGCCCCCTGTTCCTTGTCTCCTGGGTGGTCCTTAGACCCTGCAATCACATGCAACAGCCGTGACATGCTGAGGCAGGCCTGTAAAAGGTTACAGCACTTTCTCCTTAGGTCAAGAATTACCCCTTCAGTGTCCTTTGGCTCTGGAAATGTAAAGAAAATATCAATAAATCAGAGGGGTGCATGAGTGCTGGGTTCTGTCCCGGTTGCTCCTCTTCCAGTCCAGATCTCTGCTGTGGCCCAGGAGGGCAGTGGAGGATGGCCCAGGTGCTTGGGCCCTGCACCTGCATGGGAGACAAGGAGGAAGCACCTGGATTCGGATCAGCGCAGTGCCGGCCGTAGTGGCCATTTGGGGAGTGAACCAACGGAGGGAGGACCTTTCTCTCTCTCTCTAACTCTACCTGTCAAATTAAAAAAAAAAAAAAAAAAAGAAGGGGACTTCCCTGCCAGCCTGGATGCAGTGAAACTTTCGGGGCCATGAGGTGGCCCTGCTGGACCTAAGGGAGACGCCAGATTGTGGAAGTCAGTGTTGGGAGCGTGGCCTGAGTGAGTCAGTGGTCAGACCTCGAAGAGGCTGGTGGTCATGGTGTTTGGGGTTTAATTACTGCGCACTCGTATGTCCGCCAGGATTTGGGACCAGAGCCTGCAGGGTGCCAGGAGACTGCATGACAAAAGGGAAACAGGGTTTTCCTGAGACCTGCTGTGTGCCAGGCACTGCACGTGGGGATGGTTACTATGCCTGCCCGCCTGCCCTCGCGTTGCTCCTGGTCTGCTGGTGGAGTCAGACTGTACGCTGATGATCGCAGGATCCCAGGATCACTGGATCACATGGCAGCATCTGGCCCAGGCTGCCCGGAAGCCCCTGAGCACTGGGTGGGGCTGCCTGAGACCTGCTCACCGCAGCCTGCTGCGGTCACCCCTGCTTTGTGTACACGGGTAGATGGCGAGATGGAGGGATTGGGGAAAATAAGAAGTAGGCACAGAAGTGATAACATAGGCATGGAGAATTCCCTCTGTTGGGGCTAGGGCAGTAGATGGCTTCAATGATCACAGCCTGGATGTGGGGACCGGTGCTGGAGCTGCCATGTGCTCACGCTGAGCCGGGCAGGCCACTTTCTGGGTCTTCTTTTTCCCTTGGCTCCTTGGCTGGTGGTTGACTGGCTGAGAGGCTGTGCACTCCGATGCTTTCAAAGGCCAGGCTGATTAGACGGTGGGGGGCAGCGGGCTGGAAGGGGCCCTTGGCACATTGCTGGGGGGGTGGTGTGCACGCTTGTTCAGTGGGGTGTCTGCAAGTCTGTTGTGGGCATTTGTGTCTGTGGCAGAATAGGACTTGTTCAAGCAGATCTTTCAAGCCTTCAGAAAATTCTAGCAATTCTGAGGAAACTGAATTTTTCGGTGGCAAAGATGGCAGATGAACAGGAAACGCTACACGCTATGGGGCAAAAAGTCTGTGGGATGCTCTGGCCTTGTTCTAGGAACAGGCTGCCTGCTGAGGGTTTTCTCCACTTGGACAGCCTGGGCATTACTTTTTAAAAATTATTTATTTATTTATTTGAAGGGCAGAGTTACAGACAAGCAGAAGCAGAGGGAGAGAGAAAGAGAGAGGCCTTCTATCCACTGGTTCACTCCCCAGTTGGCCAGGTGGAGCTGGACCGATCCCAAGCCAGGAGCCAGGAGCTTCTTCCAGGTTTCCCACACAGTTGCAGGGGCCCAAAGACTTTTGCCATCGCCTACTGCTTTCCCAGGCCATAGCAGACAGCTGGATCAGAAGGGGAGCAGCTGAGACTTGAACTGGCGCCCGTATGGGATGCTGGCACTGTAGAGGGTGGCTTTACCCGCTATGCCATGGAGCTAGCTGGGCATTACTGTAAGTTGTGTTTCTCTGAGTCCCAGCTGTTCTGCCCTTGAGGTCAAAGAGCATTGTGAGGCACCTTCTGTGGGCATTGGAGGCCAGCATGGATCCTGGAAAGCCCAAGGACAGTCTGGAGGGCCTGGGCCCTGTGGCCATACCTGCAGCCTCACTCATTCATATTTCTTTAGTTTATTCAACAAATTAAAACCTCTGTGTGCCTGACTTCTTACAACTGCTCCGTAGAACTGTCTAACTATTGAAAATTGGTTCACAAACCAGGAAAACAAGAGTCCTTGGTTAAAATGCCAAACCCCTCTTTTAGCTGGGAACACAAGGTCACCTGAAGGTCACCTTCAAAGCTGGCAGGCTGTGTGTATGTGGGGGGTGCTGCCCCTCGGCTTTGGGAATGGTGCATCTCCCTGTCCCCTGGAGCCCGGCAGGCAGAGCGGGAGCCCCGGATTGCTGGCTTTGAAAACGTGCGCTCTGCTTGTTGGGTTTGGAACTCTTTTCCTGCGGGCAAGGAGGCCAAGTCTTTGCAGAGCGGCGAGACTGTTTGCAGCCAGTGCCTCAGATGCACACCTGGCCAAGCGGCCCCTCTGGAGTGGCCACTTCCCGGGCTGCAATAATTCATCAGCAGCGGGGCTCACGAATGTGCTTAAGAGAGAAGGGATGATCTATTTTGTACATGCTCCTTAAAGGGATTCCATTTTAGCTCCAATTGTAATTTTTACCTTTTTCAGGGGAATTTATTGACACGGTGCCTAGCTCAGTCCCCGTTTCCGGCATCGCCCTTTTGTCTACGAGAGCACTCGCCAGCCGCTTAATTTGTCATCGCCCTGGAGGTATCAGAACTAATGAGCTTTGTTTGAATAGACTTTTTCCAGTTCATCTAGCACACTTTGGGGTAATCACTCAGTTTCTGTTTGCTTCTGATCCGAGGCATTGTGGGAAATATAAGAAAATAATGGTTAAAAAAGCAGTCTAAATTGGTAACAGCCACATTTTCCGTAAAGCCCTGAAGATGTTATTTTTTTAATTTCACCACTTATTGAAGTATTGAGAGGACTCTAAGTACAACCATTACAATATAATATCAGAGGAGAATCTGATAAAATGCTATTTTTCAATTAGCCGGGAGTTTATACTTGGCTTTCTTTAAGCAGTTCATAGCTAGCAAATCTTTAAACAATCTAACCTCTTAAGGTTTGCAAGTGGACAGATAATAACTGTGAACACATAACAGTGTGTCGGCACCGAGGATTAAAAAATCTATTACTGGGATTACATACAGCGATGCTTTTTATTGGTCAGACAATTGCATTTTCGGTTTTTATAAGGCAGCTCCTCGTTTTCCCCGTTAACACTGACAAGTGCGTGGACGGAGGGCGGGAAGTCAAATCTGGGGACGCGTAGGGACGTCACAGGCGGTGGTGCAGCAGCGACCATGCACCCAGGTTGGCAGGCTGCGTCTAGGGTAGGTCGACATTTTCATGTTTCTAAGGTTACTGTTCGTCATGACCGGAGATGCGGTGTCAAGTTGGCGGAAATCTGTGAAATGGCTCCATCTGACAAAGTCTCTGATTTCCCCAGACTCCCTGCTCAGTGGGGTCTTTCAGGACATCTGGGTAAGAGAAGTGTTCTAGGAACTTGATCCGTTCTGGGGGCTGCCTCCTGCCAGTATCTGCAAGATGATCAAAGAAGTGGAGAGCTGTGGTCTTCCTCCACCAAAGAGGCTGCGATGGCCTTTTCCACTGGGAAGGGGAGTGGAGACACAGCAGGGGGGGGGGGGAGACATGAGCATGTACGAGAGAATACAACTTGCACGTGCAGCCCAAGGTGCACAGTGGCAAGTGGCAGAGGTGGCCCTGGGTGTGTGGCTGTCATTCAGCAGAAGCTGTTGGTGAGCACCTACAAGGTCACCTGGTCAGGTGAGCTGTGGAGCAGAGGCACCTGCGGTTTTGCTTTTGCTTTTCCTTGTTGGTGTCCCCGTGGATGAGGTAAGGGCTCAACCTGCTGCATTTTGCAAATGAGGAACCCAGGACTGTGAGCTCTCAGGCTGCTTGTGCCTTGGTCACAAGCTGGCGAGTAAAAGGGGCACGACTTGAACCCAGTGCTCCTTCCATTCTATTACGCTTTCCCAGTCTTGCCCCTGCTGCGCCTGCTAGGGGTGAGCACATGGCACTTCAGCAGGTGCAGCGGCCATGGTGGTGACTTCCCAGCCCCCCGTGGGGTCTGGTACCTCATGTCGGCATCTGCAGGGCTTTCCAGGGTGGGTCAGACGCCCTGGTTTTCTGGGAGCTGACGCTGAGGGTCCGATCAGCTGGCTTAGCCTCCCTCTGGACATCACCAGGCTTGGGGTGCTTTGTTCCCGGGAAGCTGCTGACCAGGGGAGCTGGAGGAGGGGGCCTTGCTAGAGTGCTGGGGACTGTGTCTGGAAGGCTCAGAGCTGCCAAGGGAACCAGGGGCTTGGTCAATTTCTCGGGGTGCTGGGGAGCCAGGCAGGGCTCCAGGGAGGCTGGAGACACAGCAAGATTTGCGTTGTGAACCATCTAACCACCATCTGTCGCTCTGGAGGTGGAGAGAGGGATGGATCATAGGAGCAAGGCAGTAGAGGGGACAGGAAGAAGCTGCTCTGAGCCTTGGTCTTTTCTGCTGCCCAGCGGGCTTGGGAGGGGACTCAGTGCCTGCTTTGTCACACAGCACCTCGAAGCAGTCACCCTGGGCAATTCTACCGTCTGGGCTGCCCGGCTGGCTTCCACTGGGCTCATGCACAGGCTGGCAGCTAGCTCCCAGCTTGACAGACAGCTGGGGACTCCAGGGTGGCCTCCCTAGTGGGTCAGCTGTGGCTGGCAGTCAGCTGGGCCACCTTGGGTCTCCTCCACAGGGCTCTCCCACTGTGGCGTGGGAGGGAGTGGAGGATCCGATGGTGGGAACCCCGCAAGCAGCCCCTGGCAGGGCCTCTGTTCTCCCTTCATTGACGCTGACCTGCGGAACTTCCCTCTGTCCACGTGAGGGCTTGGAGTGTGCTCTCCGCAATGCTAACACCAGCCGATATTTTAATTGAAACCAGTTACTCAGTGTTTTCAAGGAGAAAGGCAACAACAGAGGAAAATTCCCCGTTGGAAGCATTGATCCATTCTGAAAGCGAGTGTCCAAAATCATGCAAACAGGGCTCAAGTGTAGAGGTTGGCCAGTGCCCATGGCCAGCAGCTCTGCAGTAGTCCCCGGTGTGCGAGGCCTTGGGCCTTCCAGGTGCCATCGCCTGCATTCTCTCCTTGAGGGATTGAGCAGCCGTGTGAGAAAGATAGAAGTGGCATTATTTACCATCTTACAGGAGGGGACTTGTGACCATAAGGTTGATTTTTTTCAAATTAAATATTTATTGTTCATTTTATTTGAAACACACACCCTATATACTTACACAGAACTACCTTCCATCCACTGGTTCACTATCAAATGCCTGCCACAGCCCAGGTTAGGCCAGGCCAAAGCCAGGAGCCAGAAACTCCATCTGGGTCTCCCCGGATGGCAGAGACCCAAGCACTCGGGCCATGGTTGGTTGCCTCCCAGGTGTATCAGCAGGGAGCTGGAAGTGGAGCAGCTGGGACTCAAGATGGTGTTCCAGTGTGGAGGGAGGAAGTCCCAAGCGATGGCTTAGCCCACTGAGCCCTAAGGCGGGTCCCACAAGGATTGATTTTCTTCCCACCTTGTCTCACAAGGTGGCTCATCACCAGTGGGGGGTCCACTAGGACCCGTAGATCCTTGAATTTCTTAGTACAAGATGTCTGGCTCTTGTTTAGCGATGTGAGGCTTGCTTTTGGATCCAGAGCTCTGTTCTCTGAGAAGATTAGGCTTTGGGTTGTGAGCTACTCAGCAGCTAACTGGAAAGGAAAATTGCCCTGTTGCACTGTCAGCATCTCTCTAGGGGTTATTTCCAAGAGCTTCGTGAATGAACAATGCCCCGTTAGCACTATCTCCGGGTATCTCCGTCAGCTTCAAGTTCTCTGGCCTGTTTCAAGGATGGTCACCGACTCCCTGTCAAATGCTGTGGCGAATTCTATGACTGGGGGTTTGCCCACTGCGTTTTCCCAAGGGTCTGGAGGACATGCCTATGATTGACAGCATCCACCCCCCGGGGGAGGGGGAAGCTTGCAGGGAGTTGGGGAACCTCAGTACAGAGGACACCTTGACCTTGACCCTCTCCAAGGTCTCACAGCGCGTTGTGAGCATGAAGACACTCAAGTTCCGTAGAGGGGCTTCCTCTCCCCTGGGAGTGAGCCACAGTCGACAGTCGAGTCTCAGGCGTGGGTGAGAACTTGCTGTGCGTCTTTCTCTGAGCCATCTCACCCCCCACCCCCCATCCTTCATTTCCTCACTGTAAGGCCACGGCCTGATTCTGAGAACTACGGAGGGTGTTGCTAAGAGGGTGAGCTGGTCCTCCTGAGGCACAGGAAGACTGCCCCTCCCTCAAATTCCTATGCGGTGTCCTGGCTCATCAGGAGTGGTCATTTGGAAGTGTTAATATGAGCACCAGTGGCTCTAACTTTGGGTAATCGGCAGCAAGATAGATGTTGTGTTAATTTCACATAACGAATTCTTGCAGCTTAAATCATGAATGCTGAGAGAAAAGTGCTATTGATAAATATTGCCTGAACTCAATCAAACTGTGATATTAAAAAATGATTTCCTAAGTGGCTAAACCCAGAGCTCTCTGATTCACAGATTGCCAAAGTCAGCCCTTCTGCTTCTGTTTAATAGGTTGTGCTCAGAGCGTAAGATCCCGTTGGTGAAGACAGAGCTGAAAGAAAGCTGTGTCTTAGACACTTCCTCAGATGTCCTTGCCTTTTTCTGGCCCTGTGACCCCAGCAGTGCACTCAGCCTGAGGCAGCAAGACCTTCCCTGTTCCTAGGGATGTGAAAACAGGAGGCCTCAGGGCCGGCACTGTGGTATAGTGGGTAAAGCCACCACCTGCAGTGCTGGCATCCCATATGGGCGCCGGTTTGAGTCCCGGCTGCCCCACTTCCAACCCAGCTCTCTGCTATGACCTGGGGGAGCAGTAGAAGATGGCCTATGTCCTTGGGCCCCTGCACATGCATGGGAGACCCGAAAAAAGCTCCTGGCTCTTGGCTTTGGATCAGCTCTGGCTGTTGCAGCCATTTGGGGAGTGAACCAGCAGATGGAAGACTTCTTTCTCTCTGCTTCTGCCTCTCTGTAACTCTGCCTTTCAAATAAATAAATAAATAAATAAATAAATAAATAAATCTTAAAAAAAAGAAAGAAAGAGAGCAGGAGGCCTCCTGTGTGGGCCTCTCCCTTCCTTTAGGAAAGTCAGCATCCACATGACATGAACATCAAAAGTGGTCCCAGTGTGAGCTGGTAGGAAACTATTTCCCAGGGCTGGGGAAGGAACACCAGGTGAGCTGGGCCCTAGCCTGGGCATTGCAAACAACGGACAGCTTCATGGGAGAAGGAACCATGCACTAAGGGCCCAAGAAGTGAATCCAGAAGCTATTATGGATAGAGTGTCTTAGAAAAAAATATTTCAGAGGCCGTCGCGTGGCTGCCCTGCAGTGGAAGTTTTGTGCCTGGGGTTGACCCTTGTCACTGTGCATTGTCCCCAGTGGCCACAGAGCTCTATAAGGAGATTCCTCCTTGGTGTTGCAATGGTGATTGGACATCCATGAACTGTGAGCTTCAATTCTCTTATTTGTTCAAGCAGAACTCTGGGCTCCTAAGATTTACCCATGGTTCTACAGCCACTACAGGGATGTCTTTTTTTGTTTGTTTGTTTTTGAGCAAACATGTACTTATAATTTTCCTTTATGTCATTTTAACTATATTTATTTATTTGTTTACTTTAAAACTCAGAGTTAGAGCAGATAGTGAGAATGAGTGAAGGAGAGAGAGAGAGAGAGAGAGAGAGAGAGAGAGAGAGAGGACCTCCCATCCACTGTTTTTTCCCCCCCAAATGGCCACAGTGGCCGGCGCTAGGCCAGACTGAATCCAGGGGCCAGGACTCCATCTGGTTCTCCCATGTGGGTGGCAGGGACCCAAGCACTTGGGCCATCTTCTGTTGATTTCCCAGGCACATTAGCAGGGAGCTGGATTGGAAGAGCAGCCGGGACTGAAACAAGCACCCATATGGGATGCTGGTGTCAGATGGTGGCTTAACCTAGTACACCATAATGCCGGCCCCTCAGGTTGTTTTTATTATTAAATTAATAATAACCATGTGCTTCTGAGGTCCAGAGCTGTGTCTACTGCATGCTTACAGTGTATAACGATAGAATCAGGGTAACTGGTCTACCCACCACCTTCCATATTTATCACTTCTTTGTGTTGGAGAAGAAAATTTCCACCACGTACTGCTGATTTTGCACCCCAAGAACTTTCTTCTGGGCCACACTTCTCAGCCACAGGGAGCAGCTTAAATGGTTCAGTGCAGCCGGATGGAGTTCCAGGCTCCTGGCTTCCGTCCGGCCCAGCCCTGGCCATTGTGGCAATTTGGGGAAACAAAGATGACAAGACTGGGGGAGGGAAGATCTCTCTGTGTGTCTCTCCCTTTCTCTCTGTAACTTTGCCTTTCAACCTACTAACTATCTCCTCTTAAAAGACCAAATGGGGCACTATCCAGGGACCCATGCGTTCCTCGGGTCGCCGTCACGAGATTGTAGTCGGGGTGCCAGGGCAGGGAGCAGCCAGGCCGTGGGAGCTGAGTGGTTGGGGATCCAGCACGGTGTCTGGTGTCTCCTCTCTCTCCTCCCGCTCTGTAAGGGCTGCTGAGGGGCATCGGCAGGCTGTGGCTGGAGGGCACCCCACAGTAGCCGAGCACATCTGTCTCTCTCTAGTCAGTGCCACTGGGCTGCTCACAGCGATGGCTGCAGCAGCCTGGGCACCAGGAGCGGCAGAGGGATCTGGGGGTGGTGGTGGGAGTGGGGGTGGAGGTTGGGGGAAGCCACAGGGGCCCCCCGTTGTGTGACTGGCTTAGGTTCACAGCTTGTTTTTTTCCTTACAGATTGTATTTATTTGATAGGCAGAGTTACAGAGAGAGAGAGAGAGAGAGAGAGCAGAGAGAGAGAAAGAGAGAGAGAGCAGAGAGAGAAGGGGAGAGAGAGAGAGAGAGAAAGCAGAGAGAGAGAGAGAGCAGAGAGAGAGGGGGAGAGAGAGAGAGAGAGAAAGCAGAGAGAGAGAGAGAGCAGAGAGAGAGGGGGAGAGAGGGGAGAGAGAGAGAGAGAGAGAGAGAGAGAGAGAGAGAGAGAGAGAGAGAGAGAGAGAGAACTTCCAATCTGCTGGTTGCTGGTTCACTCCCCAAATAGCTGCAACAGCTGGAGCTGGGCCAATTCGGAGCCAGGAATCAGGAGCTTCTTCCAGGTCTCCCATGTGAGTGCAGGGGCCCAAGGACTTGGGCCATCCTCCACTGCTTTCCCAGGCCATGGCAGAGTGCTGGATCGGAAGAGGAGCAGCCGGCACATGAACTGATGCCCATATGGGATGCCTGCACCACAGATGGAGGCTTAACCTATTACGCCACAGTGTTGGCCCCCATTATGTCACTTCTCTAACAGTCCAGGGATTTAAGAAAAACAAAACAAAGCAAGCAAACAGCAAGTCAAGGCTGATTCCAGAACCTGCAAGCCAGATGGGGTGGACCCTGAGGCCTCCCAGGTTCCAGCACCCAGTGATCATTCTAAGGCCAGGGGGTTGGGGGTGGGCAGTGTAAGGAAGGGTGGAGTTCAGGGGCTTCTGCTCTCGTACCCTTCTCTTGCCCCCCCCCCCCCCACATGAGCTGGGGGGAAATCTCCACAAGCCCCCAGCAATGAAAATGCGCACCTCCGGGGGTGGTGTTGTGGCCTAATGAGTTAAACCGCTGCCTGCGACACCAACATGGGAGTCCTGGCTGCTCCATTTCCAATCCTGGGAATGCAGCACAAGATGGCCCAAGTGCGTTTACCTCTGCACCCACGGGGAGATCCGGAAGAAGCTCCGGCTCCTAGCTGTTGCCGTCATCCGGGGATTGGATCAATGTATGGTAGATCTCTCTCTCTCTCTCTCATTCACTCTGCCTTTCAAATAAATGGAACAAACTTTTTTTTTAAAGCAAATGCTCATGTGGCTCCCAGGTCATACATTGGGAGTCCCAGACTGGATCTGCCCCACAGAAGTGTTTTGGTTTGGCCAGTAGAACACATTTTATTTGCTTCTAAAATATGATTCAACATTAAACCATGAAGGAACTTGCTGCGAGAATCCAGCCTCCGCTTTGCAGTTTTGTTTGGAAATTCAGAATATCTGGCAGTGGGGACCTGCTGTGAGTCATGGGCACGTCCACGTGGGCGGAAGGACCCCGTGCTTGAAGCTGGCCACAGTCCCCACCACTCCTTCGTGACTGACCTAGGGCACGGGGTCAGCTGCGGTGTCCAATGTGCTTAAGTAATTGTGTTTTTTCCTCCAGCAAAGCGAGAACTCCAGAGGGCCGGGGGCAGGGTGGATGGACTTCTACACCTGCTCTTCCTCCTTCCTGTGTGACCTACCCATGTGCAGCAGCCGTGCGTGGGAGAGACACCTGGGAGCCACAGACCTGCTTCCGCGAGGGCAGGGGCTCATGAGAAGCTTCTGCGCTGAGCTGTCTCCTGCCCCGTTTAAGAACTCTCCAGGGGGACACGTGGAGGGAATTCTGCTGGGGCAAATAGGAGAGGATCTGGATGAGGGCAGTTCAGTTTTATTAAGAGGAGTAGCTTGGCTGGCGCCGCGGCTCACTAGGCTAATGCTCCGCCTGCGGCACTGGTACTCCGGGTTCTAGTCCCAGTCGGGGCACTGGATTCTGTCCCGGTTGCCCCTCTTCCAGTCCAGCTCTCTGCTGTGGCCCGGGAGGGCAGTGGAGGATGGCCCAAGTGCTTGGGCCCTGCACCCACATGGGAGACCAGGAGGAAGCACCTGGCTCCTGGCTTCGGATCAGTGCAGCTTGCTGGTCGTAGTGGGCATTTGGGGGGGTGAACCAACGGAAGGAAGACCTTTCTCTCTGTCTCTCTCTCTCTCTCTCTCACTGTCTCTTTATCTCACCGTCTAACTTTGCCTGTCAAAAAAAAAGGAATAGCTGGTGAGGGCAGCCAGGATTCAATCTCTCAAAACCTAAGCGCTTGTTAGGGGAAGTGCGCTTGAAAGATCTTAAAAGGATGATTTTCTACTGGGCAATCTCTTGTGGTAATAGATCAGTTATGAACACAGGGTTCAATGAAGCAGACACTCAGCTAGTGCATGTGTGTGCATGTGTGAGCACATGTTTGTGTGTGCATGCATGTGCATATGTGTGTGTGTGTATGTGTGTGTGTCAGAGAGGGGGGGCACCATGTGCGGCTTCTTGGAGTCAGGGACACCCCCCCCCCCCAGCCTTTCTAATAGTTAGTTTTGGCAACAGAGTAAGATGCATTAGAGCACACACTCATCCTGCCTTTTCCAGTGAGCCCAGGCGCAGGAGGGAGGGTGTGGCTGGGTTTCCCTGTGGGCCTCTTCTGGGCACAAAGGCTGGGCTGGCTCTGTGCCACCTGCATACAGTTGGCTTCCTGGGCTGATCTACAGAGGGCAGGGGACTTCCCTAGCCAAGGTATATTTTGGACCCTGAGCTGTCGTATGGAAATCGATTAAAAAGCCAAATTATTTTCCTTACCTTCCAAGGCAGGTTCCTGTAACCTTTTAAAAATAACACTTGGGGTCACTGGCACCTACAGATTAGTATGCATCCTTTAAATCCAGGGTATGAAGACGCAAATTTAAGACAAGCAATTAAAAAACAGATAGAAAATTAGAGCTCCGGATTTTGTCGCGCCAGCTTTCTGCGGAGCTGTCAGATCTGGATTCCGTCACTGGTGGCCAGACTGGATTTTGATAAAGAGCCATGGATCTGTCCCTCTCCGGCTTCTGAGACTTGCCGCGCGCTCCATTCAGGATGAAGCCTCTGCACAATCCCTTGCATAATTTGGAGTTAATCATTTGTACTTCACAGCCTCCGAGAGGCCTTAGACTTGGGAGGTGGGGACAGATTTGGCTTTTTAATCGCCTTGTATATTGTGCAGCTCGAGATAAATGACACCGACTGTCTGAAATCTACATTCTTGCTTCTGATGCAAAACTGTAATTAATTTTGTGCAGTGTTTCAGAATTGATCGTGGTCACTTGAATTTCTAATTTTTCATTCACTTCAAAGACCCCTTGGTTTTTTTTTTTTTCCTTTTCCCTTTCCTTTAAGGAATGAGTCTGGGTACTGAGCACTGGGTGACGCTGGATACTAAATGACTCTCGACGCCTCTTTTTCAATAAGGTGAAACGGAGGTCAAGGCCTATGGCTCACGTTTCTCTCTTCGCTTGTATTCCGATGTATTTTCTGACTTATAGGAAACACCACCGAAACTTATCAAACGATAATGGAATAGTTTGGTGGCACTTACGTATTATAAAATGCTCATAGAGCTTCATTCACACATCCTATTCAGTATAAGACAATTAGGCACAATTTAGGCAATAATTACCCTAATTAACTACACTATAATGTTTGTATTCAAGATTATGGCAACGTTGTATCAGTTCACTATTTAAATAATCACAAGGTTTCCTAATTTCTCTGTATTGATAGTTGCTGTATGGGATTCTTTGTTTGGAATATTTCACTGTAAAAATATTTGCCAGTGAAAGATTGAACAATATGAATGAATTTGATTATGCCATTGTCAAAAGCCCCATGCATCACAATTCCTTGTTTTTAATCACTACTGTAAACCTTGGAGCCGGAGGGCATAGTTTTAATTTGGGTGTCTTACTAATGAAAAGAAAAAAATAATTGTTTTGCCAGGATTTAATAATAAGCAATAAAATCAGCCAACCAGATTTTACCTCTGCATTCAATCTCTTTTTTATTATAAAACATTTTTGTCCTTTTTTTAGATTACAGGCATAGATACTGAACATTTTACTAATAAATATTTCAGTTTGCTTATGGAGGCTAATGCTGTCATCTGAATATGGAATTATATTTCTTTCATGCTTCATTATCATTTCATGGTAGTAATGACAGAGAGGCGATGGAATATTTACAGGCTTTTCAGAAGACATTTATCCAATACATTCCCTGAAGGGCACCTAGGCTTAAAGATACATTATCCTTTTGCAAAGCTCGGCCCAGAATCGCTGGTCCCGAGGAGTCAGCCAATCAGAACTTCTTTTCCCCACTTCAACCCCTGGCACGTTCTCGACCTGCCTCTCCTCTCCACCTCCCATTCATTCTGGAAGTTCAAAGGAATTAAGCCAGAGGCCATGGGACTATGGCCTCGATGCCACAGTCTGTGAAATGGGCACGTCCTTCTTGCCCTCTCTGGGTCTTGGGTGTGACTTTGTGACAGTTTTCCTTGAAATGCTGCTTCCATTTCAGCTGTTTTCCTGAGCTGGTTCCCAAGTTCTCTGGGCGTGGTTTTTCATAGGAATTCATGAGGATGTCGGTGGGTGGACCACAGCCCCTTGGGGACCTGAGGGGAGCTTACCAGTGGTTACAGGAGGGAGGGTGTCTAGGATTAGGGTTCACCAAGAAAAGGCTCTGAGAAGGGCTGGGGTTGCTTGGGTAGGGGCCAGGGCAGGGCCTCTGCAGCGCACCTCCTGAGCAGATGTTAGATAATAGGGAATGGTGGGGACTGTGGAGAACTGGCAACTGTGTGCTTGATCTAAAGGGCCACGTGTTCCTTGCCTCCCACCAACTGCACAACTTCTGTGATGCTTAATTGTTGGCCACTAATTCAAGTATCTGGAAGCTACTGTGTGACCCAGACAAGACCCTGGGCCATGGGTAGGGAGGCCCGTGAGGTGCCAGGGTTTGATCTCTGTTCTAGGATGGGAAGGGGACAATCGCGCTGTCTTCTGGGCGTGATTTGGAGACAGCGGAGGAGTTACCTTATAGAAGCTGCTTCAGTCTCCACCCCCAGATCCTGCAGTGCCTGGGCCTCCCAGCGAGTGGGCAGTCTTCCCCGTCTCATGCTTCTTGCTGCTGAATTTGACCTTGGGCTTTGGAAAGGCGTTCCATAGCTAATGGGAGAGGACCTTGGTTTCTTCTGAAGTACGTTTCCTGGACCCACTGGCTGCATGAGGGCTGCATGCTGGCTGTCGTGTTTGCATCTCTCTTCTCCGCAGCTCGGCTCGCGTTGCTGACATCTCCCCCCCCCCCACCCTCCGCCCCGCCCTGCCCTCGGAGCCTTGGTGCCTACAAAACCCTCCACGAAAGGTACTGAGTGCTTCCCAACAAAGGCATGTTTCAATGCCATGTACTGGGGAAGGTATAAAGACAAAGAGGTTATTTTTTTTTAAAGATTTATTTATTTATTTGAAAGTCAGAGTTACACAGAGGAGAGGCAGAGAGAGAGAGGTCTTCCATCCGATGGGTCAGTCCCCAATTGGCTACAATGGCCGGAGCTACGCCAATCCAAAGCCAAGAGCCAGAAGCTTCCTCCGGGTCTCCCACATGGGTGCAGGGGCCCAAGAACTTGGGCCATCTTCTATTGCTTTCCCAGGCCATAGCAGAGAGCTGGATTGGAAGTGGAGCAGCTGGGTCTTGAACCAGCGCCCATATGGGATGTTAGCACTTCAGGCCAGGGCATTAACCCACTGTGCCACAGCACCGGCCTGACAGAGAGATTTATTTTGGCTCCTGGTTCTGGCCCAAGGTCAAGGGGCCCAGTCTGCTGATGTTTGCTTGCTGGCAGAGTCCCCAGGTGGAGCAGGGTATCGCATGGAAAAAGGAGCATCTCTCTCTCTCTTTCTCTCTCTCTGTTCTTATCAAGCTGGTTATTCAATCCCAGCAGCCCCACCCTAATGAGCAGATTGAATTCTAATTAGTTTTTCAAAAGGCCCACCCTACATACTATACAGAGACATAAAACAGTCATCTACCTCTGCATACATGTACGTGTGTATAGTGTATGTAGGTCGAACCCTACATACGGTCCTCGGATTAAGTGTCTACGCCTTCAGTGCCTCACAATGGGACTTTAACATCAAAGTGCATTTGGAAGAGACAAACCAGTCATATCGTAGCAGGTGGCCCTGGTGCCAGTTCCCGGATGGAGTGAAGGGCTGGAGAGCGCAGATGCAGAACCCTGCAGGGCTGCTGCCTGGTCCTGAATGCTGAGTTTCCATGGTTGTGCCTGAGACCCAGCGAGAGGTGAGGGCTTAGCAGGAATCTCCTTTGGAGCCTGAATTCCGCAGGGGTGCAGCCCAGGGACCTTGCTTCCTGCACACTATTGTGCAGAACGGTGAGAGGAGATTTGCCCTGAGGTTCTATGGGGGGTGCTGGTTGGTGGGGACTCACGTGCAGCCGTGAGTTACCGAGGGGAGGGGCCCTGCCAGACAGGTGCATGCTGTGTCCATCGTTGTGGGTTCACTGCTGAGGACTAAGTCCCTGACTCAGTCCTGCCAGCAGTCCCACACTTGAAATACAGAAGAAAAGAGTGAGAGCAGAGCTTTCCCCTGGGAGAACAGGGATCTGGGCTTTCAGGCTTGTCTGTCTGCTCACGTGTATAAATTTAGGCTCCCATGTGATTAAGAAGCAACAAAACGAGGGACTTCCAGGGCTACGGGAGATGAGTCAGTTTGGCCATACTTGGTTTGCAAAAGGAAGCAGGGTTGGCTTTTTCTCCCAACGCCTGTCCCAGGTGTGTTGTATTGTGTTGGGTGGGAGAGCAGGACCTGCAACCCACCCTTGTCATCTAGATAAAGCCCAGGTTGGGCCGTGGTGAGGTGCTGGGGGATCCAGGAGCAGGGAAGGAGTTATCAAGGAGAACTCGGGCCCAGGTCCCTTGTCCTACTGTGCTGTCCCTTCTTATACCCCTGGTTGTGGCAGCCCCTGCTCCAGTTCAGGCTCCCATGTGCAGAGTCCCAGGATTCTGAGAAGAGAGCTTTGCACCTGCTCAGGAACAAGGTTCCCAAGTTGTCCACCGGTGGTTTGGGCTTCCGGCTCTGGGAAGAGGCCAGGTGGAGAGGGTCGGGGGCTCCTGTGGTTGCTGCCTCTGTCCAGGTCACACCCTTGATTGTCCCCAGGTGACTTCACAAGGCCACTTGCGATGGGACTGTCATAGGAGATGCCAGATATATGCTCCCATTTGAATTTCACAGAATGAGCTGTTTTTTAAAAAAATATAAGTTCAAGGGTACTTCCAAGAGTTCACGGAAAAATGGAATGAGAAGATCAGTCTAATTTTCTGTGCATTTCGGGAAAACTCATTGTATGTCTCAAGTATGCAGAGGCCATACTAGTGCTACATTTTTAGAGTGTTATCCTGGTAGTTAGTATATAGTAAGTCACCTTAGTCATATAAGCATGCCCCATGCATATTTGGGATACAGTGTCCCGCCTGGACTCCTGAATTTTGTATTTGCTGAGCTTGGTGACGCTCGCCCTGCGGTTCACTGGAGGACCCAAGTCTGGTTGAAGCTGCTTAAATACAGGAAAAGGCTTGGGGCTGCCTCTTTGGGAGCAGCATGGAAGTGATGCTGAAATCCGACTGTCATCCCTCCATAGATGCTTCAAGGGGTGCACCTTGCTCCTCCAAGATCTCACTGGGTTTTTGTGAGCTGCGTGAATTTCCACTCCATTCATGCCTGCCCCCATGGGGTCACAGGAGATGCCTGGCAGAACAGCTGTGCTCATGACACCCCCCCCAGCCCCTCCCTGCCTGCACCCACACAGAACTCACACACATGGCACCTGCCCGCCACAGCATCTGGGCAGGCTCTGAAGTCTGCACTGATTCCCAGTGGGTGTGCCTGGCACGGGAAGGTGGGAGCCACACCTCCTAGCAGGTGGCAAGGCAGCAGGTGGGAATACTCCTTCTCTCCTATGTCCACCTCCCCTGTACCCTGGCACCCCAGCCCTACTGACCCCTTACAGCATAGTGCTGTGGTTTACGGAAGAATTCAGAGCGGGGTGCAGCAGCACAGGGATCCAGTGTGGCAGGGAGACATTTGTCTCCATTCCTTAGTTTCTTCCGGTATTGTTCGCATTTGTTGCAAAAAACCCACTTGAGTTTTAGAATCTAAACCTCCATCTGAAGACAAGGAAGTAAGATGGGCTAGGATCCAGAAACCCATTTACCAAACAGCTAAGGAGAAAGCCAACGACTGCAACCTTGACCACGCAAATACCACGTCTCCCAAGTTGTACCCACTCCAGTTAGGGGTGGTGCAATTCTAACGTCAAAAGCAAATCATGTTGATAAATGCAAGCCCCACTTCTCTTGATGAGGACTGGAGCTCATTACCTGTGGCTGGAGGGAGTGCAGCCCCCAGCGGGGTGCTGCTCACTCCCCTTAAATGACAGCCCAGGGTGGGTGCAGGTGCCTCCGGCTCACCCCTTGGGTGTGCTTTCCTTCCATTCCCTCTTTCAGTGGTCAGAGTATCTTGGTGACAACTGGGGACAAGGCCAGCAGGGACTGAAACAGTTCAACACCAGGTTACCACCGCGTCTACAAATGTGTCCTAACCCTCAAGGCGGTGGGAGTTGGAGATTTTCCACTCCCAGCCTCCAGTCTGAGGGCCAGGAGCCAGCAGAGGGCAAGCTCTGAAGCCCAAGGCTCCTACCCAGGTGCCCCTCACCGCGCCTGGCTTCTCTCAGGTCAGGAAGGAGCCGCCACATCATATTTTGGACACAGGGCTCCAGTCGCGGGAAGCAGTGATGGCGACTGCAAATGTATCGATTTGTTTTTTTCTCCATAGACCCGTGTGCTGTTTGTAGGTGGAGGGGAAGGGAGCCTGCGAACAGAGTGGAATCTACTTCTTAGAAGCCTGGGTTATCAAACTCATTAATCTACATGTCAAGAGGCTAGGAATGAATAATTGTGTGTAGAATTTATCTGCCAACATGATAGCTACTTTTCAGTTCTCTCCTCACAGCTGCTTCCTTGTGTGCCCCTTATTATATGCTTTGTCTTCCCCACCCGAGCCCGCTGGGGCCGTGGGGCACTGGGACCTTGGCTCCTCCGAGGACCATTGCTGTGAAACTTGACACTGGGAGGCCTTGCTGCTCCCCCAGGCCCACTAGGAGGGGCACACGGCCCTAGTAGCCTGCCACGCTTTGGCTTGCAAAGCAGGATGGTGGCGGATTAGAAACAGAGGGCTCTCCCTGCCCTGTCACTCACACTGCTGGATCCTTCTGAGCTGGAATGGGTTACGTGGGTGCAGGTGAGTGGCAAGTGCTTTGGGGGCACTGCGTAGAGCTGAGTGGTTTGAGCAGGTGCTGGGCCAGCTGGACAGGACAATCAGCTTCCAGGAGCCGTGGAGTACAAGGAGGATGTTCATCCTCGCCACCTGTGTCCCAGTGAAATCCTCACGTGGGGAGCTCCTTACTGAGCCAGACACACACTCACAGAGTTCAGCCAAGGGACTAGCAGAGTTGAGCAGGGGCAGGAGAAAGTGTAGGACTGGGCACAGGTTGTATGGCAGCTTGGTTGGTGCATCTTGGTTGGTGTCAGGGACCCTGACAACCAAGCATGATCTCATCCATTCCCTGTATTCCTCCGCGGGGACCAGGGAGCCGCCGAGGAGCTTTGTGGTAGACAGCCGGGTGCCTCGCCCTGCCGTGGGGTGCGTCCACTGACTACTTTCCACAGCGACCCCCTTGCCAGCAGCTTCCCCGGGCAGCCTCTGCCCTGTCAGCTACATTTATGATGTGCTCATAATTAAATGTCCGCCGAGCACACAGTGCTGAGCACAGAGGGGCCATAAGCAGTAAGATAAATGAGACCGAGAGATACAATATTGCTTCACTTGTGGGCTTTGGCTGATGTTAAAGATTGTCAGTGATAATTATTAATATGTGACCTGGTTGGATCTTTATGTGAACAATCACAATTTTAATAAAGTGGTAAACTCCGTGGCCGCTGTGTCTGCACTTCCGGAGTCTGACACGCTCGCTTTTCACGGGAGAATTTTAGAAGCCCCTGGGTCTCCTCTGCTTTGCCGGTGATGGAATCACTCGTCATTGGGAAGTTTGTGATGAAACGCAGGTGGTGCCCAGACCCATGACAACAGCGAGTCCCTGTGCGGGCTTCTTTGGCACCTTCCCGTCCTCTACAAGGGGATGACCAGCAGTGGAGCCAGGTGGCAAGGGTGGGCTGAGCGGGCCTCCAGCAGCAGGTGCAGCTGGCTCCTGCCCAGCCAGAGGACCTCGGGCCACTGCTCGTGCCCACTGCTTGCGCCCGCCGGCCGGCCCTGGCTGGATCCTTCCCATCTTTTAACCTGTGTCTATGTGACTGTCTCTTAGCTTCCCCACTATAACCTTTCTCAGAGAGCTACCTGTTGGGCAGTGGAGCTACCTGGCCCGTCCAGAAGGGAATTCTGCTCCATCCCCAACACCTGTGAGGTCTCAGCTGGTGACTCTCTGGGGTGGGAAGCCCAGTGCTCAGCAGTGCCTGGAAAAGGCAGGACGGAGTTCAAGGCGTTCTTTATGTTTTATGGGGTGCTCTCTAAGCAATTGAGAAAAATTGTTTGAAAATGTTAACAATGAACTTTTGAAGAGAAATTGTATTATGTAAAAATTAATAATAATTCCCATATACAAGCCCAGTTTATTTAACACGTATCTGAGGAGAAACTGGAGAAGCAGCAGCAGTGCACGCTAGGGGAGAGGGAGAGGTTAACAATATGCTGACTCCACCGTGTTTTAAAGGAGAACTCCAGGATTCCTTTCTCACCTAAAAATTAAGAAAAAAAAATAGGAATTAATCATAGGGCTTAAATAATGCTTTGGAAATCCTTAAATTTATTTACTGATTATTGACTGGGGTGGGTGTGTGGTATAGTGATTAACACGCTGCTTGGGAGATCCGTGTGCCTGGGTTTGAGTCCCGGCTCTGCCCCTGGTTCCAGATTCCTGCTAATGCACACCTGGGAGGCATCAGGCAATGGCACAAGTAGTTGGGTCCCTGTCACCCACATGGGAGACCAGGATTAAGTTCTAGGGTCCCAGCATTGGCTTAGCCCACCACTGGCTGTTGCAGGCATTTGGGGAGTGAATGAGCAGATGGAAGATCTCTCTCTCTCTCTCTTTCTCTCTCTTTCTCTCTCTCTCTCTGTCTCAGTCTCTGATTTTCAAATTACAAAAGAATCACTTACTACTTGAATTCTAAACAGGGTCTTGTCACGTTGAAGGTGATCAGAAAGAAACTGATTTCATAGATGGAAGAAAATGGTAGGAAGGAAAACAAAAGGACACCCTCGTCTTCCTCCCCCTCAAACAACAAGATGCACAATTTACACAGGAGAAAAGCAACCAAGAAAATATGGAGCCTGATTTTTGGCATCTGACAAAAAAAGGTAGAGACTTTACATAGAACAGGACAACTATTTTTTATGTGTGAAGGTATATACTTAACACTGAAGCTCTATTGCTTGTCAATTTATTCTTACATTTAGTCAATAAATATTGGACCAGGGACTGGTAACTCAACATTAAATAAGGCAGATGTTATTTTTGTCTTCAGTGGACTTACAGTCTAGTAGGTCGAATTAGTCGTGGATCCCAATGTGCAAATAACACTAGTGAAACGTGGCAAGCAAGATTGCTAGGAGAGATTCACAGTTGGGATGCAAAGCTTTAAGATAATTCTTCTGATTTTTGGCAGATCTAGCATGCAGAGTCCAAGGACGTCTATGATCTCAGATAATAAAATTGCTTCTGAAGTAGAGATATTCTCTTGGAACAAGAGACCTGTAACATACTCACAAAACATATTTGCTCTGAATAACCGTTGAATACATTTCTTTTTTTTTGACTACATTTCAATAATCAGGATGCAGGTAGGTTTCGATATTTTACAAAAGGAACAAAAAAGGTTGACCAATATTTTTTTTATTTGACAGGTAGAATTATAGACAGTGAGAGAGAGAGAGAGAGAGAGAGAGAGAGAGAGAGAAAGGTCTTCCTTCCGTTGGTTCACTCCTCAAATGGCTGCTACGGCTGATCCAAAGCCAGGAGCCAGGTGCCTCTTCCTGGTCTCCCATGCTGGTGCAGGCACCCAAGCACCTGGGCCATCCTCCACTGCACTCCTGGGTCACAACAAAGAGCTGGACTGCAAGAGGAGCAACTGGGACTAGAACCAGGCGCCCATATGGGATGTGGGTGCCGCAAGGCAGAGGATTAACCAAGTGAGCCATGTGCCTGCCCCAAAGTTAAAAATGTACAGTTTTAAAAATTATTAAATATATTTTAGATCAAAGAGGAAATTAAGGTATAGCAAGCCTATTTAGAAAATAACAGTGGGAATGACACACACCAGGCTTAAGGTGTGCAGTCAAAACCATATTCAGACCTTAACTACTAATTTCACTGAACATGGAATAAAAATAAATGAGTTAAACAATCAATAAACTAGAAAGAGAGCAACCTGCTGAATTTGGAAAGATATTGATAAATATAAAACATAACTTAGTGGGTTAGAAAACAAATAATACAGTGACAAATCTAAGAAATAGAACTGCTAAAGACATCTGACAAATTATTTTAAGTAAAACACAGAAAACATATGTAACAATATTAGAAGTATGGGAAATACTCATGTATTCAAAAAAGTTAAAAGAATAATAGAAATGTGTAATTTTATAGGGAATTTTAATTGTAGAATAGTTGAATAACAAAAAATAAAGTGGAAAAAATGTTGAAACAGAGTTGTGTAAGAAGTTCATTTAAATCTCTTAAGTAATGTATAATGAGTGTGTTAATCTTCATAGGTGGAAAATGTATACAGCATGCATAATCTTTATACCCATACCTAACAAAAAATAACGGAACAAACTATAGGTGTACTTTACATGTGAACATAAATGGAAGAGTTACAAAAAAGAACAGTAATCTTATAATAAAAAAAAACCTTGGCCAAGAAGGCCTTATTCTACTATTTTAAGAGTGATACCAAAATAAGAAACATATAATTAAAAATGTTTCCTACCAGTAGGTAACTAGAGAAAGATTTGAACTCATAAGCTATGAAGGCATTTGATAAAATTCAGCATTCATTTTTGCTAAAAGCTGTGATTAAAATAGGAACAGAAGAATAACTCATTACACCAGTGGTTCTCAACCAGGAGTGTTTGTGCCCCCTAGGGGACATTTGACACTGTCTAGAAACCTGTTTGATCGCTGTGACTTAGGGGTGATGCTACAGGTATGAGGGGGTGCAGGTGGGGAATGCCACTAAACATCCTATAACCTGCAGGAAAGGGCTCCCCTCCCCCACAGAGAATTATCCAGCCCCAAATATCAATAGGACCAAGGCTGAGAATGCTGGTTTCTATGATAGAGGTAACTTATCTCAAAACAGCAGCCTGTACCACACCTAAAGCTGAATACTTGGAGGAATTTGTGTTATAGTAGCAAAAACAGTCTAACAGCATTATAGGCAAAATGATAAAAAGAAGTGAGAAATAAATATGAAATGGTCAAATCAAAATGATTATTAAATGATAATATGAAACACTCAAGGACATCACCTGAAATGATCTTATGCTCTACAAAGGGGCTAAGCAATATGTCCAATAATAAAACAAATACATACAACTCAATAGATGCTCTATATATTACACCAGTTATTACTGGCAGAGGCATGATAGTTACAGGTAAATGAAAAAGAAAAATATTTTAGTTATATAGATGAAGCAAAATATAAAATACCTCAAAAGCACCAAGAAATTTGAAAAATGTCAGACACACACACACACACATACATACACATATCAGAAATAAAAACCTTGGGGCTGGTGATGTGGCATGGCATGTAAAGCCACAGCCTGTAATGCTGATTTGAGTTCCGGCTGCTCCACTTCTGATTCAGCTCCCTGCTAATGTGCCTGGGAAAGCAGTGGAAGATGACTGGAGTGCCTTGGGCCCCTGCACCCACATGGGAGAGCTGGAAGAAGCTCCTTGCTTCTGGTTTTGGGATGGCCCAGCCCTGGCCTTTGCAACCACTGGTGGAATGAACCAGAGAATGGAAGATCTCTCTCTCTCTCCCCTCCTCTCTCTGTAAGTTTGCCTTTCAAATAAATAAAAGTAAAGAAAAATCCTGAGGCTCATATAAAAGACTTAAATGCAGAATGAGAGATATCTCAAGTTGATTTATAAGTGATTTTATTCCAATATGACTTTAAAATAGAAATTTGTTGGACATTTTACAAAATGCATCTGAAGTTAATATGCATATGTTGGAGTAATCAGTAATTTATCAGATAATAAATCAATTCATAAAGCCACATGGACAAAAGTATGATGCGACAAGATAATCAGTTAAATCAATGGAAAGAAACAGGCTCACGAAGCAAAAAATAAGGTTCCCCACATTAAATGCTTGTGATAAGATTCTAGTGCCATGTTTCATCAGGGGGACACAGGAGGAGTACATGGAGAGATGCTTCCCGTTTTTAGGAAGAGCAGTTCACCCAGAAGGTACAGGAGTTATGCACCTTTGTGCCCTCAACAATAGCTCTGTGCAAAATAGAAAGCAAAAAGCTGATAGATATACAGAGACAAACTAATACATCTGCAATCATAGCGGGACAAATCTCATATTTCCTTAAGAAACGAGCATTTCAGATAGACAAAAATAAGGACAACTAGAGTTTAAATGGCACAACGAACAACTTTGCACTGGCCATCTTATGAGACCCATTCTTTTCAAACACACATAAATCACTCACAGCATGCGATCATATATCAGATAACAAAGGAAATCTTAGCAAATTCTAGAGTAGAAATTTCATAGGCTTAATTTCCTGAGCAGATGAGAAAATAACTGAGGAGAGATTAAACAAATCTCCCCAGCTATAAATATAAAAACCCTTATAAAAAGCCTTGTGTTAATAAGGAAATAAAAAGTGGAAATTACAAACTATTTAGAAATAAGCAATAGAGCATAAAATATTAAAACCTGTGAGATGTGGCCAAAGACGTTATCAGAGGAAAATTTATGGACTCAAATGCGTAAATTAGGAAATAGGGGAAATTGAAATGAAATGGACCAAGCATAATATTCAGGATACTAGAAAGAATAAAAAAAATCAAATCTCCAGAAAGTATAAGGAAGGAATTAATAAAGATAAAAATGACATTAATAAAATAAACAAGAACAACAAAGACAGTAGGAGTGATCAATAAAATTTTTTTTAACTTTGATTAAGAAGAAAGGGAGTAAATAAATAGCATCAGAAATGTGATAAATTGTAGATATAGAGGGAACTAATTTTTATAAGAGAGTATCTTTATATCTATAACATTAAAACATAGATAAAATATATGGTTTTCTAGAAAACATATAAATTAACCCATTTAGCTTGAGAAATAGACTATAGTCTAAGTGGAATATTAGAAAGCTAGCCAAAGATACACCTTTATTGGAAAACATCAAGCCTGATTGGCATCATTTAGTTGCACTACATCTCCAAGAACTTGATAAATGTTATTATATAAATTGGGAAGATGTTTATCTTATTCTATGAGCCTAGTGTAATTTTGCTGTTAAAATCGCAATAGACATCAAATAATTTTTTTTCAAAATTTTTCCTTCATGATTAAAAAACAAGCCCCTTGACATAAACATTCTTACATGTGAGAAAAAGAAGAAAACTTTACTCTCAAGGTAAAAGTTGAGAATTTGTACCTTGAATGTGTAGCAGTGATGAAATCATGAGAAACGTCTCCAATCAAGGCTTGAGCAAAACATGACTGTCTACAGCTTCTTCATCTCCATTGCATTGGAGGTCCTAGCCAATGCTATACAACAAGAAAAAATTAAAAAGGCAGGTGAATAATGGAAGGAAGAGATTAGTGTCATTTTGACTTTATACATTCAGGCTTCCTAGAAGGGACAAGGTGACCAGTTGTGGAGCAATTAGGGTTTTTAAGCACTAAAAAGTGGTCCAGTACAAAACGAACATATAAAAATAAGAACTTTTGATACACCTGCATTATTGCATTAGAAAATGAAATAAACAGGGGCCAGTGTGGTAGTGCAGGGTTAATTCCTGGCTGCTCCACTTCTGATTCAGCTCCCTGCTAATGTACCTAGGAGAGCAGCAGAGGATGGACTAAGTGCTTGGGCACCTGCTTCCCTTGTGGGAGATCGGATGGAGTTCCAAGCTTCTGGCCATTTAGGGAGTGAACTAACACATGGGAGAGCTCTCTCTCTGTCTCTTCCTGTCTAAATTTCAGATAAATAAATAAATCTTTTTTAAAAAAATTATTTGAAAGAATTACAGAGAAAAAGAGAGAAAGAGAGAGAGAGAGAGAGAGAGAGATCTTCCATCTACTGGTTCACTCCCCACATGGCCCAATGGTCAGGGCTATGTCATGGCAAAGCTGGCAGCCGGGAATTTCTCATCAGCGCTGGAGGAACTTTGGAAAAAAATTGATTTTCAGTATAAACTGGGATGTATTTTGTTCAAGATGGCTTTGCAGTAAGTGTATATGTTTCAAAAAGGAGTTACATGTTTTGACCTTGGTAATTCAGCTTATCGAAATTACTTAAGTGAAATAATCATATATGTGCCCACAGATGCATGTATAATTATGGTCATTGTGATTTTATTTAAATTAAGCAAAATGGAGAAACTACTTAAATAACCAATAATAAATTAAAATGAATCAAGACGCAACGTTTTGAATGTTGCTCAGTCGTTAAAAATCATCTCTTTCTGCATTTGTAAACTTTTAACTTCAGAATGGTTTTTACCGAACAAGCATTGAGAAGTAGGACAGAATCCCCATATCCCCTGCACCTCGTTTCCCTGTGGTTAGCATTTTCTGTGGGGATGAGCTATTTGTCACAGTTTTTACATCAGACCCAGTTTACCTTGGGAGCCCATTAATTGATCTGAGTGTGTGGGAGAGCTACGAAACATCAAGACCTGTAAAAAACAAACAACTCCAGGAACCCCCGCACAGGTGAGTAAGTGTGACGCTCCATCTGTCTGCATCCCCATCCCTGTGTGTGTGTGTGTGTGTGAATGAAGCCACACAGAAGTGAGTTAGGATGTTAACACTGATTCTTCTCGGACAGTGATGTCCTTCCTCCTCCTCTCTGTGCTTCACATTTGTGAAACATCACAACCAAATGCATGAGGAAAATTCTCGTAAAAATCAAATTACTACCGGTAATGCTGAAGTCCCTCAGATCCACCCCGCCCCTGCCCCAAAGCCGTGGGAATCCCTTGTTGCCAGCTCCCTGGGTTTTCCTTCAGAACTTCTTCTCCCATTCACTGTGCATACATTTTTTTTTGAAAAAAAATTATTTATTTATTTGAAAGGCAGAGTTACAGAGAGACAGAGGCAGAGAGAGAGAGAGAGAGAGAGAGAGAGAGAGAAAGAGAGACAGAGAGGTCGAGAGAGAGAGGTCTTCCATCTGCTGGTTCACTCTCCAGATGGCCAAAACAGCTGGAACTGAGCTGATCCGAAGCCAAGAGCCAGGAGCTTCTTCCAGGTCTCTCACTCGGATGCAGGGGCCCAAGGACTTGAACCATATTCTACTGCTTTCCCAGGCCATAGCAGAGAGCTGGATCAGAAGTGGAGCAGCTGGGATTCGAACTGGCTCCCATATGGGATGCTAGCGCTGCAGGCGGCGGCTTTACCAGCCATGCCACAGCGCCAGTCCTGCATACGTGTGTTTCCCCCTGCTGAAGGTGTGAAGTCCATGAGGATAATTTTGGATTTATGTATTTCTCTTTCAAGCTCTCTTAATAAAAAGCTTTATTGAAGCCTGGCTGTTTGTTGTGTCCCATTCATGGTCATTGTACCTCCTGGTGGGTGGATCATTGTCTAACATTCCTCTGTCCCTGGTAATTTTCTTGCTCTGAAGTCCAGTTTACTGGATATTAACATGGCCATTTCTGCTACGTAGAAATTAATGTCTTTGCAGTATCTGTTTTCTGTACTTTTATTTTGAACATAGATATGTTGTTGAAGTTGAAGTGTGTTACATATAAATAGCTTACATTTGCATCACAATTTTTTTATTCACTCTTCCAATCTCTGATTTTTCGTTGGTGTATTTAGGCCATTTATATGTAAAGTCATTATTACTATATCAAACTTTAAGTCTAACACTTTATTTTTTTTTCTGTTTCTTCAAAGTTGTCTCTCCATGGATTATTTGAATATTTTTAAGGATTCTGTCTTCCTTTATTTATATATTATTTTATTTTATTTATTTTTTAACAGGCAGAGTGGACAGTGAGAGAGAGAGAAAGAGACAGAGAGAAAGGTCTTCCTTTGCCATTGGTTCACCCTCCAATGGCCGCCATGGCCGGCGCGCTGCGGCCGGCGCACCACACTGATCCGATGGCAGGAGCCAGGTGCTTCGCCTAGTCTCCCTTGGGGTGCAGGGCCCAAGCACTTGGGCCATCCTCCACTGCACTCCCTGGCCACAGCAGAGAGCTGGCCTGGAAGAGAGGCAACCGGGACAGAATCCGGCACCCCGACCGGGTTTAGAACTTGGTGTGCCGGTGCCGCAAGGCGGAGGATTAGCCTGTTGAGCCACGGCGCCGGCCTATTTATATATTTTTTAAAGATTAACTTTTTATTTATTTGCAAGGCAGAGTTCTAGAGAGAGGAGGAGGGGCAGAGGGAGAGATCTTCCATCTACTGGTTCATTCCCCAGATGGCCACAGTGGCTGGGGCTCGTCCAGGCTGGAGCCAGGAGCCAGGAGCTTGGGTCATCTTCCATTGCTTTTCCCGGTTCATTAGCAGGGAGCTGGATCGAAAGTGGAGCAGCCGGGTCAGGAGCCGCCGCTCATGTGGGATGCTGGTATCCATCACAGGTATCCTTCCACACCACATTGCTGTACCTACAGTGTGCTTTTTTTTTTTTAAATTAATAATTTTGAATGTTTTTCTTAGTTGTTCCTTTGGGTATGGCAATATCAAAATGTGACTTATCATGGACTACTATGAGCAAAGTGTAGAAATGTTACTTACATTTAGAACCTACCTTTTATAAAGCCCAACTTTTAAATACCACTGTCTTGTGTGGCAGATGGTGCTAACAGTTTTTGCTTCAATTATCATATGTGATTTAGAAAATTTGTGAGATCTGATCATATTTAGCCACATTTCTGTTCTTTCCATTGTCTCTTCTTTCTTGATGCTCTGAGCTTTTTCCTTTCTGTTTCCTTTCTGTCTGAGGAACTTCATTTATCCGTGTTTTATGTGTGGGTCTGTTAGTGGTAAGTTCTTTTTGTTTTCTTTCACCTGAAAATTTCTTATTGTTCCTTCATGCTCAAAGTATAGTTTTGCTGGCTATAGAATTCCCAGTTGATCTTTTTTTTAGCATTTGAAAAATATTGTGCCATTTCTTTCTGGATTCCATGGCTTCAGTTGAAAAATCTTGTTATTCAATTTTTTCAGAGATTTATTTATTTAGCTGAAAGTCAGAGTGATTTGGAGAGAGAGAGGGAGAGAGAAGGAGAGAGAAGGAGAGAGAGGAATCTTTCATCTGCTGGTTCATTTGCCAAATGCCTGTAACAGTGAGGGCTGGACCAGGCCAAAGCCAGGAGGAGCCAGGGACTCCATCCAGGTCTCTCTTGTGGGTGGCAGGGGCCCAAGTACTTGGGCTGCTACCTGCTGCTTTCCCAGGTGCATCAGCAGGGAGCCGGATTGGAAGTGGAGCAGCCAGGACTGCAACTGGCACTCTAGTATGGAATATCAGGCATCGTGAGTGGTTTCTTAACCCATAGAGCCACAACGCCAGCCCCAATCTGGTATTTTCTTTAGGTAATGGTTTGTTTTTTCTTTTCAATGTTTTCCTTTGTCTTTATTTATTTATTTATTTTTGACAGGCAAAGTGGACAGTGAGAGAGAGAGAGACAGAGAGAAAGGTCTTCCTTTTCATTGGTTCACCCCCTAATGGCCGCTGTGGCCGGTGCACCTTGCTGATCCGAAGCCAGGAGCCAGGTGTTTCTCCTGGTCTCCCATGGGGTGCAGGGCCCAAGCACTTGGGCCATCCTCCACTGCCCTCCCGGGCCATAGCAGAGAGCTGGCCTGGAAGAAGGGCAACCAGGACAGAATCTGGTGCCCCGACGGGGACTAGAACCCGCTGTGCCGGCGTCGCAGGCAGAGGATTAGCCTATTGAGCCGCGGCGCCGGCCCTTTTGTCTTTATTTTTAAGAAGTTTAATTGTGGTGTGTCTTGGTGTGGCTTTCTAAGGTATAACCTATTTTTGGTTTGGCAACTTTTTGAATCTTTGGGTTTGTATCTTTTGAAATGTCTGGGAAGTTTTCAGCCCTATCTCTGAATTCTCTTCCAGTCCCCACTCTCCTCCCCTTTTGGGATGCCAATGAAATAAATGTGTATTTTGTTATTGTCTCCAGGTTCCTGAGTCGGCTCATTTTCCCCTTTATTCCATTGCTTTGTGCTCAGGTTCACTGGTTTTATTTTCTGTCATTTTCCTTTAGTATTCAGCCTATGAAAAGTTTTTTTTTTTTTTAATTTCTGTGATTCAGTGTTTCAGTTCTAGATTTTCAATTTTGTTCTTTTTGATAAGTTATACTTCTTCATGGAATTTTACTGATTTCTAAAGTTTTTCATGTGTTTCAAGAGAATGTGGAATCGGTTTTATGATGGTTACTTTAAAAAACGTGTCAGTTAATTTCGATATCTGACCCATCTTGGATTGGCATCTCTGGGTTGTCTTCTCCTCCTGGTGGTGATTCTGCTGGTTCTCGGCATGATGGGTGGCTTTCCATTGTATCGTCTTTGTTTGCACATCAGGAGATCGGGATCCTGTTCCCATTTCTGGTGTTAGCAGGCAGTCACCCTGTTTCGGCTTGGCATGGTCCCAGCGTAGTTTTGCGGGCTGTAGCTGCAGCCACAGTCTAATTTTCAGAGCTTATGAAGTGTTTTGGTCTGTTTGTTTGGCTTATCTCCTGCCCCTGGGGTTTCCATGGGTCCTTGCAGACACTTGGATGTAAAGAAGCCGCTTTCCCAGGCTGGTGCACCTTGCAAGAGAAAGACCAGGAATCCTTCCCCCTGTAGGTACTTGGGTGCTGGGGTCCTCTGCCTCGGAGGGATGGGGAGAGACTCTGGGGCCACGTGATGGTCGTGGCAAGATCACGCCTATGGGGTGGAGAGGAGACTGTCACACTCTGTGGGAGAGGAGAGTTCCCAGTGGTCTAGGGCTCCCCATTGCGGTGTGTTCCCCCTTGCTGGTGCTTCTACATGAGATGGTTGCACAATGGGGCACAGGAGTCACAGGCCCAGTAGTTCTATTAATTTATTTATCTTTTCCTGAAGCTTGTCCCAGTGCACTGGAGGTGTGGGAGGCTGGAGCTCAGGTCATCGGGGGGACTGTCACTCATGAGCAGTGCCTCTCCTACAGGCCAGTGTGCATCTGTCATTCTGCCTGATGCATGGCCACGGGGAAGAAATGCATAGGGAGGACCTGTCTGACTTCTAGCATTGTTCCACAGCCAATGCTCTCAGGGTGCCCTGGCCAAGCGTGGCACATGCTTGGTGCCCCTTGCATCATTTCCTGTCATCTTCTGAGTGTTTTTCTTATCAGTGCAGTTCCACCTTCCTCTTGTATTGCAGAGAATTTTTACACATCCTGGGATACCGAGAGTAACCCTTCCTATAATCCAGTGTGGTCTGGAATTCTTCAAAACATTCATGGAAAATATGTCTTATGAAAATACTATGCATGCATCTAAAAATGTTTCTATCAAAATAAACTCACCTTTTAATTCTATTTTTCCATATTTTACTCTTCTATCATCTCTCTGTCATCTTCATCATCATCATCCATCCATCCACATAGATGTAGACAGATAAGGGTACCTGAGGATTTTGAGAATGATTTAGCTTATCACCTTCATCCCATCTCTTTTTGTGATCTATGTTTTCTCAAATTTTCTGAAATAAACATGTATTACTTTTAGAATCAGCAAAATCTATTACTAGGGTTAAAACTCCCATTTTTGTTTCATGGCTGTGTGTGGAGCTTTACGTTGTGGGTTAGAGACAAGAGCATGTGCGCTCCTTGATATGGGTCTCCCAGCAAGGGCAGGCATGGTCCCCTTTCCCCTGGGTGCTAAGGAGGGGCCCCCAGCTGCAGAGCTGGATGGAGCTGGCGTGAGGGGAGGGGCATGTGTGACTGTGGAGCGATGTCGCAAGGTCTCACAGGAGGGGGCGAATCCTTCCCCATCTTCAAATTGCCAGTGTGTGCAAAATGCTAACACTACACATTTAAGTGACGTATAGATCAGAACAGAATCATAGCTTGATGACATAAATTAAAGTAATTATATTCATTAGCATGATAAAAAATATGCAAACAAATGTTTATTAAATGCAACCATACATCAGCTCCAAAGGCTTTGGCGTTGTTTATATCTTTGTTGCTCCAGCATTTCGTCAAAGGTGGCCTGTCATGCTCAACCTAATTGACAGTAATAGCAGTGGAGGGAGGAGCAGCGAGCCCGGAATATCGCCTGGTTGCGTGGGCACCAGAGGGTGGCTACCAGGCTTCTCGCAGTTGTCCCACCAAGGCCTGGGAAATTAACTCCCGGCTCTCCTTCCATTTGGAGGAGTGGAGGGAGCACTGGCGGCCCCACCAGGATGTTTGAGGATGCTCAGAAGGGTCTAGCGGCATTTTCTCCTCTTAGTCCCTACAGCACCTACTTCTAGAAGGGAACCGTCTTTGGGGAGGGTGGATGTGTTTTTCCAGTGGTTGATGGCTCTGGCAGGTATTGCAGAGAAAGGGAAGCAGGCTTTCCTGTAGGGAAGCTGCTGGATTTTTGCAGTGGGTTCTTGTTGCGGCACCTGGGTAGGGGTCTCTGATGAGGCAGCCATTTTTGCCAGAAAGCATGTGAGCCCCATTCACAAGCACAGTCACATAAAGAGCCAAGGTTCTTGGCTGGGATGCCCAGGCAGGTTGAGACAGGTGCTTTGCCCTTGGGGGCTGATGCTCTGTGGTGTACTCGTGTGGAAGTCCCTGTCCTTGGTGTACACACCCAGCCAGGATCACCACGGTTTTTGCCACAGCTGAGTGCTTGTTTCAGAAGAGCTGGGCTGGGTGCAACAGAGCCTCTCTGTCCAAGGATGCAACACGTGCTGAGCGCGATGCGAGGTGGGAAGTGAGAACTGTCTGTGAGAGGCAGCAAAAGGGATGCAGAGCAGGTGCGAGCCAGAGAGATGGTCCCAGCTTCAATCAAAGCCAGTCAGATGGCCTCCCTTGGCATCATTTTTCTATGGCTACTTTGTACTTCGAGGTCTCTGAAAACCACCATCTCAGTTGGGAGGGTGTGGCTATAGCTGTTGATCATCAGAATTGCTGTCTTCTCTCTTCCATTCTTTGTGATCCCAGTTCATCTCCAAGACAAAAAGGCTAGTGAGCGACTCAAGCCACATCTTTTTGTTCTGCCTCCCTTGACTCTTGTCGTCGCTGAGGGCCAATGGGCTACAGAGATGGGCTCTGGATTCAGGTTCACGTCACAGGTGCCACCCATGTTGTCCATCTCTACTCTTTCCAGGAAAACGCAACACTGCTGACAGTGAGGCTGCTCCTCTAGGGATCCATGCTGTTCCATCCCCCAGGGAAGAAAATAGAAAGTGGAGTCTGTGAGGTCACACCTGCCCCTGCTGGGTGTCCGGAGTTTCTGTGGCTGCCGCCAGGACAAGAGGAGACCTGAGTTTGGCTGGCCTGCCCAGAGCACCTTGGGGTCGACCACTGCAAATCTTGGTTTCTCTTCCCCTAAAACAGAGAGCGTGCATAATTTATTTCTGTGGGGTAGGTTCTGCGGGGAGGGAGGGAACAGATGTTAGGAAAACAAAGGAAGGCAACCACTTTGGTTTCTGAGCCAGTGGTGATCAATTTTGCATACTTTACTGCCTTGCCCATGTTTTGGGGATGGATATTTCGAGCCATTTCAATCAAAGGTGGTGCCACTCTAGGCTCTAAACAAAGGCCTAGATTTATTTTTTTTCTGGCAGCACAATCCTCAAAGATTACACTTGCTGCAACATTTTTAGCCACGTCAACATTCCTTAGGAAATACAAATATGGACATTATTTCATGGAGATGGCACTGGGTAATATAATAAAATGGATTTATTTCATCTTAATTTATTTAAAATGTGCATAGACAGAACTGGGATAAAATCCATGAGATGAAATATCTCGTTTGCATGAATATATTGAAAAATTCAGCCACCTTCTAAGCCAAAAAAGAGGCAACTTTTTTTTCATCCTCAGAATAATAAGAAGAATAGGTGCTCTTTTTAAAACAAGAAAATATAACCTTGACAGGGAGAAGTGATTCATGTGCCACGGTTCCTGTGAAGGTGTGAGGGATGGGTGTAGATGCAGCGAGGGTACTGGGTGGAGGGATCGGGAGAGAGAGAGGCAAGGCTGCAGCTTTGCAGGGGAGGCGGGACTGGACTTGAGGGCGGAAGGCGGGGTGGACTGCCGTGGTGCCTGTCAAGGGTGCAGCTCAGCCCCGAGTGCCCCTGTCCTTGAACTCCAGGACATCTCAGGGTATAGAACTATGCAGGGATTGAGCCTGGCAGGTGAACCTGCCCCTTTGAGGCTGCAGCCCCACAGGCTCCTGCTCTTGTCCCAGCCCCTAGGGCGCCAGTGGTCAGGGGTGAGTTTGGGCCCCAGGACTCACACATGAGGCTTCAAGGTCAACGGCCTGGAGCGGCACCTGTGCCTTTCACCATAGCAGCTCTGCAGCTGGGCATTCATTTTCTCTTTCTGACCTTTATGGGAGGCAGCGGAAGTGGAGGCTGCCAGGTGGCTTGGGTTCAGATCTGGGCTCTACCACTTCTGAGCTCTGTGGTTTAAATATATATATATATATATATATATATATATATATATATATATAAATGTTTATTTTGGGGGCTGGCACTGTGGTGCAGCGGGTTAAAATCCCAGTCTGCAGAGCTGACATCCCACATGGGTGCCGGCTGGTGTCCTGGCTGCTCCACTTCTGATTCAGCTCCCTACTAATGTGCCTGGGAAAGCAGGGGAGGATGGTCTAAGTGCTTTGGCCCTGCACCTACATGGGAGACCCAGAAGACGTTCCTGGCTCCTTGCGTTGTGGATGGATGACTCCCTCCCCTCATCTCTACCTGTCTCTGTAACTTTCTTTCAAATAAATAAAATAAATATATACGAAATTTATTTTTTATTTGAAAGACAGAGAAACCCCAAGAAACAGAGATCTTCTCTTTTTTAATTCTCTCCCCAAACACCCACAATAGCAGGGCTGGGCCAGGCTGGAGCCAGGAGCCGGGAACTCAGTCTGTATCTCCTGTATGGATGGCAGGGACCAAAGCACTTGAGCCATCGCCTGCTGCCTCTCAGGGTGTGCGTTCTCAGGAAGCTGGAGTGGAGAGCACAGCGGGACTTGAACCCAGGCCTTCCAAGTGGCCTCTTAATCACTGTCCTGAACACCCATCTCCTGAGCTGTGTGATCGGAGCAAGTTTCTGAACTCTCTGGCTAAGGGAGCCTGCATCAATTATTGCTGTGGAGTGGTTTATGCTGGGAGGGAGTGAACAGATGTGACCTCATCTGCAACATGACCTTGACAGTGGAACTACCACGGTGGGCGTTATGGGCTTTCCATGGGACGATCGTGAAGCAACTTAGAATGTGTCTGACTCAGGGTTAGCATCCGATGGCTGCAGCTGTAAAGTTTTCTGAGCAGTAGGTGGGAAACAATCTTTCACTTCTTAGGGTAGATTAGCCACGGCTGTTAGTATTTGATATTAATTACTTTCCTTGTGTTTCTTCTGTGTCTAAAGACTTCTGGAGGGAAGCAATGGCGAATGCCGGTGGGAGCTGTCAGGTAAGGGGTGAATGGGGAGCAGGGGGCAAGCCCTGGAGGAAGCAGGCTTGCTCTGCGGGGTCAGCTGTCCCATCAGTGTCCGCCAGGACGAGGAACTCAAATCTGGCACTGGCCTCTTTCCTCGTCATCCCTGCATGTCACCCGGGGGGCCTGGTACTGAGTTGCTGGGGCATGGGGAGTCGAGGAGACCCAAAGCCTCAGTTTTCTCTCGGAAGAGCCCTGGCTAAGCTTCTTTTTTTTTTTTTTTTTTTGATTTTGACAGGCAGAGTGGACAGTGAGAGAGAGAGACAGAGAGAAAGGTCTTCCTTTGCTGTTGGTTCACCCTCCAATGGCCGCCGCGGACGGCGCGCTGCAGCCGGCGCACCGCGATCATCCGATGTCAGGAGCCAGGAGCCAGGTGCTTTTCCTGGTCTCCCCATGGGGTGCAGGGCCCAAGCACCTGGGCCATCCTCCACTGCACTCCCGGGCCACAGCAGAGGGCTGGCCTGGAAGAGGGGCCACCGGGACAGAATCCGGTGCCCCGACCGGGACTAGAACCCGGTGTGCCGGCGCCGCAAGGCGGAGGATTAGCCTGTTGAGCCACGGCGCCGGCCTAAGCTTCTAATTTATTTTCTATGCTGGGCTAGCAGGAAATAGTGTCTCAGCGCCCTTAGCTTTTTTCTTTTTAAATGTCAATTTATTTCTTTTAAAGACAAAATGATGGAGAGGGAAAGAGTGGAGAGAGAGGGAGAGAAAGAGAGAGAGAGGGAGAGAGAAAGAGAGAGGGGAAGGGAGGGGAGGCAAAAGGCGGGGGAGAGGGGAGAGGGGAGAGGGGAGAGGGGAGAGGGTGTGAGGGGAGAGGGGAGAAGGGACAGGGGAGAGGGGAGAAGTCAGAGGTCTTCGACCCGCTGGTTCACTCCCCAGATGACCCTAACTCCTAGCGCAGAACAAGTGGAAGCCAGGAGCCAGGAACTCCATCTGGGTCTCATGTGGGTGGCAGGGACTCAAATATTTAAGCCATCATCTGCTGCTTCCCAGACACTTTGGCAGGAAGCTGGATTGGAAGTGGCGTGGTGGGAACTTGAATCGGCTCTGTGACAGGAGATGTGGATACTTTAAGTGGTGCTTTTCCCACTTAACTTAAAGGTGGATCACCTGCATCAGGCCTCCTGGGGACCAGATTCCTATTTGCCAGAGCATCTGGGAAAAGTGCCGGAGTTGAGGGCGGGTTGAGAGAAGGTGGCAGAGCAGATCCCTTCCAGCTCCCGGCCTGCAGCCTGAGGCTCTGCCTGGCTCCCACCTCCTTACCCACTGCACCTGGAGCTGCCTCCCTGCCTCCCAGGCCAGGCTTCCTATCTCAGAGGCCTGGGCCGGGTGCGGGTCATCGGGGGTTAAGGAGCAGCTGGTGGTTCTCCTGCACTGTGTACCTTACCCGTCACCTGCTGCTGACTTCGATGCTGCCCACCGGAGGCCCAGCAGCTCTCTTAGTCTTTCTTAGTAGGTGAACAGCACAGACTGAGCAACGCATAAAGAATAAAGGGTTATGTGGTTCCTGGCTGTGGAAGCGGGGCCAATCCGGATGGGGCCTCTGCAGAACCCTGAGGTGGGGCAAGCATCGTGTGGCCAGTTGGAGTGAACTTGCTAACTTGGGTCTCTCTTCTTAGGAAGCTGCTAATGCCATCGTGTGGGTCACCGCACAATCACATTGCATCTTTATTATTTATTTATTTATATTTGACAGGCAGAGTTAGAGAGAGAGAGAAAGAGAGAAAGGTCTTCCTCCTGTTGGTTCACTCCCCAAATGGCCACTACGGCTGGCGCCAATCCGAAGCCAGGAGCCAGGAGCTTCTCCTGGTCTCTTATGTGGGTGCAGGCCCAAGCATTTGGGCCATCCTCCACTGCATTCCCTGGCCACAGCAGACAGCTGGACTGGAAGAGGAGCAACCAGGACAGAACTGGCGCCCCAACCAGGACTAGAACCCGGGGCACCGGCGCCACAGGTGGAGGATTAGCCTATTGAGCCATGGCGCCGGCCCACATTGCATCTTAATTACCCCAAAAGTCTCTGCTTCCCAGTACCATGAGTGTGCACCTTTGGAGAGTAACTTTCCATGAGAGCTGTGGACAAACACCCAGAGCGTAGCAACAGTTGACCCAGAGATGCTCATTCCAAGACGCAGTGGAGCCAGATGCCCGGACTCCACCGAGAACCGAGGCAGCTGAGCCGGGTCTGACGTCTGTTCCCTTTACGATCTTCAAGCCCCATCCTGTGTGGTGTCTCGGTCTTGCAGTCCCAGCAGTGAACTCACTCGCTCTCAGTCTTTGCACGGCTGAGGAGCCACAGAGAGCGCGGCCTCCGTCCTTGCTGTCCCAGGGACACAGAAGTAGATCCAGGCAGCACTGGGCAGGCTGTGCCCAGTTGGGATTCAAGGTCACTCCTCACTGGGAGGATTCCACAGGCTCACAGTCAGCCAGGCCAATAACATAAGTGCACACCCGGAGACGCCCTGTCCCCAGCCTGACGACCGCTTAGTGGTCCCACCAAGGCCACTGTCTGGGTCACCTGTCCTGCAGCATGCTGGGGGCTGGATGCCAGCAACATGAGGAACTCTATGCTGGATGACATAGGACAGTGCTTTCCCTGGGCCACGTGCAGGCAGGTGGGAAGTCCTTTGATTGCTGTCCCATCCCGCGGGCCCCTCTGTGTTTCCCCCCTCCCCCACTGTTGAACTGGGAAAGAGACAAACATCCCTTTATTTGTGTTGCTACAGCCTCCACTTCCTCTGGGAAAGACACCATAGCCAAGGGGCTGAGAAAAGGAGACAACGTCACTGCTCACCTTGGCTGGAGATGTAAGAGGATTTCGGGGGTGTTGTGACAGTGAGCGATTTGCATTCAGCAGGTGTGGACCATCAGGTCCTGTTTGCCCCACTCCTGGGGGATTCTGGCACCTTCTCCTCACCCAGCAATGTCTTCCAGGGCATCCCTTGAAACCCAGGCTCTGTGGCAAAGGCAGGAATTGAGAAGGGCTAGCCTGCAGGGACCATGTCAGCTGGGAGGGGCCCCTGAGCCACCTGACACTTGCTAGGGAAGCTCCATGGGCTACAAGGCTTTGTCCTGGGTGGCTGTGACTCTGGCCACCGGAACAGTCTCCTTTCCTTATCCCTTGGCAGCTGTGGCGTCAGCCACGGGGCTCAATGCTGGTGTCTGGCTGTGCTGTGTGCCCCTGCGAAACCTTCCATTAACATCAGTGACGATGTTTGCCTGTTGAGGTGAGACTTGAGTGGGGCTGGAGGACGGGCAGGGTCGCCAACATGGGGTGATTTATGGCAAGTCCAGTTGGCCCAAAGTGACCAGGGCTCCGGAAGTAAATTCCATGCAAGGGCACGTGGGTTGCTCAGGGTCGGCTGCTGCTAATGGGAAGTCTACTACTTTGACCTGCAGGGGCAGGGGGAGAAGGATCCCTCGGGGTGAGAAATCACAGCATTCTCCTCTAACCAGAGCAGCTCTTGGGCTCGGGCTGGTGTGCGCTGAGCCAGGGTGCAGACTGGCTGACTGTGTAATCTGTTCTCTACATCCGGGCACTTTTGAGAGTACTAATAATTTTGAGAGTGAAAGAGCGTATGTTGATAATTAAATGGGGACTGTCGCTGTCAGACTGGGACAGACGTCACCCTGGGAATAGATGATTTTGGCATGGCTTAATGGTTGTTTTGGTCACTCTAATGTCTATATCTTGGGAAGTTGTAGATTCTGGTGCCAGCCTGGGCGTAGAGAGCCTGTGTGGGTATACTTAGGTCTTTATGGTATTTGTATGGTCTCTGATGGGGCTGGCACTGTGATGTGGTGGGCTAAGCCTCCACCTGTGACACTGGCATACCATATGGGTGCTGATTTGAGCCCCAGCTGCTCCACTTCCAATCCAGCTCTCTGCTATAGCCTGAGGAAGCAGTGGAGGATGGCCCAAGTTCTTGGACCTCTGCACCCTCATGAGAGACCCAAAAGAATCTCCTGGTTCCTGACTTCAGATTGGCTCAGCTCCATCAATTGCAGCCATTTGGGGAGTGAACTGGCAGATGGAAGACCTCTCTCTCTGTCTCTTACTCTCTCTGTAACTCCACCTCTCAAATAAATAGATAAAATATTTTTTAGAAAGAAAATACAGCTTGTTAATATTTTTTCCTTTATGCTTAATTATAATTTTTTGGTAGTTAAAAAATATGCTGGGTGTAGTATGTATCAGCAATACATATAAAAACCATATAAATAAAACAAATATAAAATATATATAAAACAAAACAAATATGAACAAATCATCTGTGTATTGGGGAGTGCTGTGGTTTGAACATTCATACTGCATTTGGTTGGCATTGTGGCTGGGAGCTGGGACCTTGGGGAGGTGATAGGATCAGTGGCCTCTGCACCCATGTTGGGCGGAGGTGGATTCTTGCCACTGTAAGAGGATGACTGCAGTCCCTTTCTGTGCCTTCCCACTGCCTTCTGTCACGTGGCGACCTGTTAAACAGGCCCGCACTAGAGGGAGCCTGGGTGCAGCGCAGCAGTGCAACTTAAAACGGGCTGGTCAGGCTGAGCCTCATGGATGACGTGGTTTTGAGCAAAGACCTGAAGGAGCTGAGTTTCCTGTCCTTCCCACCTCCCGAGTGTTCTCCTTTCTCTGTTCTTGTTCTAGTCTCCCGGGTCAAATGCATAGTTCTCCTGGAGATCTCTTGAACTCTTTATAAGTCAGAGCAGATTTTCATGAACGTACTGGCCTACCTACAGGTACCAGGAGCTACTTTAACTACTTAGCATAAAGTCCTTTCCATCTCTAGTTAAGAAAAAAAAAATCAGAAAAAAAATTCCCATGATCTTGTTTTCTGAATGCTGGATTTGGATAGGGAGCAGAAAGGATGGGGCTACTAATGGAGGCTGGGTCTTGGCTTTGAACCTGGGGCCAGCACACACACAGTGCTGTCCACTTTCATGGTGTGCCAGCTTGGTGGCCACAGAGGGTAGGGCTTGGCCTGCGCGTGGCAGGGGGGCATTTATGAGAAGTTCAGCTTTCCCCCTCATACATTTGTCCCAGAGGTGACCAATGCGTTGGATGGTGTGGCTTTTAGGGAGCTGTTTTAGTTGTTGCTGTTGGCTTGTTTGAAGTGGTTTAATACACAGAAGTAGTGTCTGGAACAGGGTTATATCCAGTTTTTAGCTAACACAAATGAGCATTCATATCCACGCATTTCTTTTGGGAATATATAGGGGTCCTGGGTTATGAGACTTTTTAACTCTGGTGGTTGTGTCCAGCTTTTTTTTCAAAATGATTGTACTGATCTTGACACCTGCCAATAGCGTGTAAAAGTTCTAGTTCCACATCCATACCAACATGTGGTATTGTCAGTCTTTTTCTACCCAGATTTCTGGAGATATAATTGATAAGTAATGACTTATAAAGTCAAGATATTGCCAAGTGATGATTACATGCACACACATGCAAATAATTACCGCAATCAAATTAACACATCCATCACAACACATAAAGACAAAGACACAGACGCTGGTGAAGATGTGAAGAAGGGGGAACTCTCATGTAAATTGGTGCAGTCATTCTGGGAAAATAGGATTAGGAGTTCCTTGGAAACCAAACAATAGAACTTCCAGATGATTAAGCAGTTCCACTATGGGTAAATGGGGGAGGGAGGTATTAAAAAATGTTCAAGGAAAATGTGTATAATGAAAAAGCTACATGTGAACTTCAATGTTTTCTGCCTCAAAATGAACTTATCTTTTCATTGGATTTTTTGGGCAAACTTCTTGAAGTATCCTATTAGACCCAAATGAAATGAAATCAACGTTTCAAAGAGGTATCTTGCTGTGGTTTGAGCAAGATTTGGCTCCCTAGCTCATGAAGCTGGTTGAACCTCAAAGTCTTTTTTTTTTTTTTATAGGAGAGTGAGAGCTTTAAGAGAGAGAGGTAAATAGGGGTTCATACCAAGCACCAGGAACCAGCCACGTGGATGAGCATCTAGGCCAGGAAGCCTAGAGCACATGGCCCGAAGGCCATGCGCCCTGGAGGCGCAGGGCTACAGCAAGCCCCTTCCTAGCAAGAGGCCAGGGAAGAAGAGCAGCCCCAAGCACACTGTGCCCTAGGCTTTTAACCCACTCCAAAGGGGAGTGGTTAATTAACCTGATTGGCTGGTGGGCACCCTGGTGTGGCCAGGTAGGGGAATGAGGCCACACAGGGGCGTGGCAAAGGCATCAGATAGGAGCATGAGGTCACACAGGGGCATGGTCTTCCAGTTCACATATCTGATCAATTTTAACCTGTATGCTTGCCTACTTCATTCCTCCCTCAGAGACTCCAGACCTTAATCTTAAGGGGATGTTGATGGGCGTTGAGTCTCCATCTTCTGTAGCTACTTCCTGCTGATTAGGGGTGCAGACCCTGCCTGTTCTCAGTCTGGAAGTCTCTGCCTATCTCATCTAATGAGTTTACTTCATGAGCTGAATCTCTTTCAGTCACCGGCATTCTCAGTGTCTCCTGCATGGTCATCATTATTCTCAGAAGCTTCTGGGTTCTGTTGGAACCTCAAAATCTTATGTGAACCATTAATGGATTAACACTAATGGTTGGTGGAGTAAGGCTGGAGGCTTGGTCTAATTGTGGTACCTGAGAGCTGAGCCTAGTGGGCTGGTGGCTCTTGTGACCCTTAGGTAAGCCACATTTCACTCAACTATTCTTTGCTTCCCGGATCACCATGTGGCCCCCTCTGCCTGTGTGCCACCATCCACTGCCCTCATCAGATGCCAGATTAATGGGGTTCTTTGATCTTAGGGTGTGAACCTCTAAAACTGAGCCAAAACAAACCTTTGTGCTTCTGGAGTATGGCCTGAGCAACAAAAAGCTAATACACACCTGTAGTCTCGTGTTTATTGCAGCACTAGTCACAATAGCCAGAATGCACAATCAACCTACATGCCCACAGACAGATGAATGGATAAAGAAAACATGGTACACATATACAATGGGGAACATACATTTCATAAAAATACACAAAGTTACATCATTTGCAACAACATGGATGGACCTAGAACACATTACATTAAGTGAAATAAGTCAGGCACAGGAAGACAAACACTGCATGATCTCATATGTGGGACTGAAGAAAATTGATCTCATAGAAGCTGAGGGCGGAAGAGTGGTCCCCAGAGACTGGGGAGGCAGGCTGGGGCGTGGTTGGTCAAGGGATACAAAGTTGCAGTGATATGGAAGGAGTAAGTCCTTGAGTTCTGTAGTGCACAGTAGGGTCAATGTAGTGCACAATAATGCATTGTACATCCCAAAATAGTCAGAGGAGAGGGAACTGGTTTGAACATGAGCTGCTGGTGGTGGCCATGCTGAGTGTCTGTAGACCCTGAGGTTCTGGCCCCGTGTAGGAGGCCACCATCAATCGGCTGAGGGCCCAGAGAGAATACACACAAATGGTGAATAGTTCTCTCTGAGAGCAGGGACACACTCGGCTCCTCCCTTGGACATCAGACCTCCAGGGTTGCTAGATTTTGGACCCCAGGACTTCCGCCAGAGCCTCCCCTGCTGGTACTCAGGCTCCAGGCTCCAACTGAGAGTTACACCCTTGGTTTTCCTGAGTCTGAGGCCTTCGGATTGGGCTGAGCCTCACTACCGGCACCCCAAGGTCTCCAGTTTGCAGATGACCTGCTGTGGGACATCTTGGCTGTCACAATCTAGTGAGCCATCTCCCCCTAGAAGTCAGTCTCATTTAACTACCTATTTACATGTCCTGTTGGCTCTGTCTCTATAGAACCGTGGTTAATACACCTGCTCTGTCCTTCACTGAAGAAGCGGAAACCAGAGGTCACAAACGCCTTCATCTTCCCACCCCCAGCCCTCTACAAAACTACCTGTTCAGGGACCCCCTCCTCTCTGCTGCCCGACCCTGTGGTCGCCTGTCTCCCTCCCTCTAAACCTCTTCATGATCCAGCTCATTCGTGTTCACTCTGTTCTTTTTCCTTTTTCCACCTTTCTGTCTTGGCTGGATGTTCCAGATCTGTTTCTAATATGCTGTGATATTTCCTACCTTTAAGAGGGACATTCTTGACCTCACATTTCCCCCCAATTCAATGTCCTCATTTTTTATTTTTAATTTTTTGGTGTAAGCAAAACAAGATGTGTTGAAAGCAAGAGTCCACCTGCCATAGCAGCCAGGAAGGGGTTCTAAGAGAAGAGGTGTCCAGGAAGCTTGTGGGTACTGGATCTTTTTACTCACAGAAGTGGCTACCTGGATTTAACCAATCAAATGGGGATTTAACCAATCAAAGGAGTTAGCCACCAATCAGAGGGCTAGAAGAAAAGTATCCAATCAGGAGAGTGGAATAGCAACCAATCAGAGGGCTGGAGTATCAATCCTTCAGAAGACCAGGATAGCAATTGATCAGAGTCTGGGATTAAAGCCCACCAGAGGGCTGGAATTTGTAATTCTGTCTAGACCGTTCTCTTGTTAAAACTAAGTGTTGCCAAAGGCAAGCTCTTGGAAGAAGCAAGTACTTTGTCCACTCTTAAAGGCACCTGCCCCTTTTCTCATTCCCACAGGGACCTGGCTACCTGGTCCTACCTTAGCCTAACCACCTGTCAGAAGAGTAGACCCTAAGTGCTGTTAGGGGTAGGGACGATGACTGCTGTGACTGCTTCCTGCTGATGAGGGGCTTAGAGTGGGGATGGCAGGGCATTCCTCTGAGGGTCCATCCAATGGTTCCTGGAAGAATGCAAGTTTCCTTGGGGGCCTCACGAGCAGCACTCCCTGCAGTTTGAGGGCTTCTAGTTGTTCAATCCTGGAGAACATGAAACCCGAAGGTGGGGCCCTTCTAAAACAGCAGCTGGAGGCCCTGGGTGGCTTCCCGCGAGGATCTGGTGTCCTTGCTTGGGTCAGGCCTGGGATTGTCTGCTGGGCTTCATAGTCCCCACCTGAGTAGAGGTGTGATGGATCCAGGGCTCGTGGCCTGAGACCTTAGCTGCAGAAGGGAGTGTTGGACAGTATGGCAGTGGAAGGGTCTTTCCAAGATTCAGAGAGAGATGGAGATCTTCTGGGAAGAGCTTGTATTAGCACTAAGTCTCCAGGATTATGATCAAAAAGGAGTGAGTAAATATTAGATCATTTCAGGGCTGGTGCTATGGTGTTGTAGGTTAATCCTCTGCTTGTGGAGCTGGCATCCCATATGGGCGCTGGTTCGAGTCCCGGCTGCTACACTTCTGATCCAGCTCCCTGCTGATGGCCTGGGAAAGCAATAGAAGATGGCCCAGGTCCTTGGGTCTCTGTACCTGCATGGGAGACCCGAAAGAAGCTCCGGGCTCCTGGCTTCTGATCGGTTGGCTGTGGCAGCCGTTTGGGGACTGAACCAGTGGGTGGAAGTCCTCTCTCTCTGTCTCTCCTTCTTTCTGTCTGTAACTCTGCCTCTCAAATAAATATAGTTCTTAAAAAATAAAATTAGGGGGCTAGCACTGTGGCACAGTGGGTTAAAGCCTTGGGTGCTGGTTCGAGTCCCAGCTGCTCCTCTTCTGATCCAGCTCTCTATTATGGCCTGGGATAGTAGTAGCAAATGTCCCAAGTCCTTGGGCCCCTGCACCCTTGTGGGAGACCGGAAGAGGCTCCTGGCTCCTGGCTTTGGATCAGCGCAGCTCCGACCATTGTGGCCATTTGGGGAGTGAACCAATGTATGGAAGATTTCTCTCTCTCTGTCTCTACCCTCTCTGTAACTCTTTCAAATAAATAAAATCAATATTTTTTTAAAAATAAAATTATTAGATCATTTCATACAGTGTTCAAATGTTGGGTAAAATATCTAACTTGGGGCTCCCGAGACAGCCTTTACAGTTGCTGTATGAGAGGAGGGGAACAAAGCTAGAGCAGAGAACAGAGAGAGTTGCTCCAGTGTCCAGAAGGAAACTTATGGGCTTTCCTGCCCTGTGCAGACCACTCTAGGCCCTGGGTGCTGATCTGAAGTGTTGCCGGTGCTTGTAAGGGGAGCCCCGGACGCCCTCAGTCCTATGTGGGAGATTCACAGGAAATACCTGACCCTGGAGTCCTTGGCCCTTGAGGGGAGTCGAACATCCAGTGATCTCTGCAAATAGGCATGGCCTTGGGGACCTTTTCAACAATCCTTAGTGAGGTGTCTGCTGCCTTTACTGCTAACGCACCTGGGAGGTCCCTAGGCTCTCACTGGAACTGAGCCATCACCAGGAGTGTACCCCTCCTCTTATCCTTTGCCCCTGCTGTTGAGTCTCTCCTCATCTCTCTTGTAAAAGACCACGGTAACCACCTTCTTTAAGAGGTAGTCTGGGGTGTTTTCAGATCCCACTGCAAGTCTTAAATAAGGTCCTTATTTTAAATAAAGTTAAATAATGACCTTATTTTAAAAATCCCCTTAAAAGGGATAGAAGTTTACAAAAGTTTACAAGAGGATTGTCTGCACATGCTGTCTTTGTATTTTTATTTCCTACTCTCTCTCTCTTTTAAAGATTTATTTATTTACTTGAAATTCAGTTGCACAGAGAGAGAAGGAGAGGCAGAGAGAGAGAGAGGTCTTCCATCTGCTGGTTCACTCCCCAGATGGCTGTAATGGCCAGAGCTGTGCAGATCCGAAGCCAGGAACCAAGAGCTTCTTCCAGGTCTCCCACGTGGGCGCAGGGGCCCAAGGACTCGGCCATCTTCTACTGCTTTCCCAGGGCATAGCAGAGAGCCAGATTGGAAGAGGAGCAGCTGGGACTCAAACCGGTGTCCATATGGGATGCCAGCACTACAGGCAGAGGCTTTACCTGTTATGCCACAGTGCTGGCTCCTCCCACCCTCTTTTTAAAATGTTTAGAGGCAGACACACACACACACACACACACACACACAGGAGAGATAGTGGAGATAGCTCTCCCATCTGCTGATTCACTTCTCAAATGTCTGTAATGGCTGGAACAGGACTGGGGCCAAAGCTAGGAGTTGGGAACTCAACCACATCTCCTGTGTGGGTGGCAGGAACCCAAGTACTGCAGCCCTCCAGGGTCTCACTGGGAAGGAAGCTGGAATCAGGGGTGAATCAGGACTGCGACCCAGGCATCTCAACCTCCAGGCTAAAGGCCTGCCTCTCCCATTGTCTTTTTAACCTGCAGATGTTGGTGGATATCCCCATCTTTCCTGGCCACCAGCATGTTTCCCCACTTGGAAACTTGCCAGTTGTCGTCTTCTCCCTCCTCCTCCCCTTTCTTTTCTCTCTCTCTTGCCTCCCCCTCTGCACCAACACCACTGACTTCTCTCCGTCCACCCAAAGCCTCCTTTTCCATTTTAAATGTTCCCAAAGCACCAGAGGTGGTGGATTTGCCAATTACCCTGATCTGATCTTTCTACACTCTATGGGTGTTGAGGTAGACATTGACGATAGGTCAACTTAAAAAGAGAAAACGATTAAAGCAGCTTCTTCTCCACACTGCCATGGCCCCTCCACCACCCCTCGCTAAGGCTCCTCTCCATCTCCTCTTCTCCCAGCCTCTCTTGCTGGCTCCTCTTCTGTCCAGGTTCACAAGGTCAGACTTTCTCAGGAACTGAGTGTTGTACACCATTGCCCCAGCTGGTCCCACTCATATCCTTGATTTTAAAATCCCTCTCTGTATAATCAGCCATGCATGTTTTCTCTACAGCTAAGGTCTCACATCTGGGCTTTGGACTTCCATAGTCAGATGCTTCCCTGGACATGTATATCAGACTTATGGGCATCTCCATGTCACATGTCCAAAACTCAGGCTCCTGATCTTCCCTGCCTGCATACGTAACAACCCCCAAGTCTTCCCCAACTCTGAAATGGGCACCTGGGCACCCATCTCTATCCAGATATTCAGTGTCCTTATCAGAATCCCCAAACCTGATTGTTAATCTTTTTTTTTAAAGGTTATTGAATTGTAATTCATATAGCACAAAATCAAGCATTTTGGAATGGACAGTTTGATATAGTAAATTTACAGTGTTGTATAATCACTGCCTCCATCTAGCTCCAAACCATTTTCATTCTCAAAAAAAGAAAATCCTCATCCCCATTAATCAGTCACTCTCCTTTCCCCCCTCCTCCAAGGAGAGTCCCTGGCAACTGTCAGTCTGCGTTCCATCTCCATGGATTTACCTATTTTGGATATTTTATATACATGGAATCACAACAGGTGACTTCTGTGTCTAGTTTGCTTGACTTAGTCTAAGTTTCTGGGGATGCATCCTCGTTTTAATATGTTCAATTCTTCATTCCTTTTCATGGTTGAATAATGTCCCACTGGGTATACACACCCGGTTTGTTTATCCATTCTTCCATTGTTGATGGAGATTTGGGATATTTCCACCATTTAGCTACCATGAATACTATGGTAGCTATGAACCAGGTATTTATGACAGCTTTTCAATGAATTCATGGAAATGCATGTTATGAAAAAACCATGCATGGATTTCAAACTTTGCACCCACATGAATCCCAATTTCTAAGAACTGTAAAAGTACTGTTGTACAAGTATTTGTTTGAGGACCTGCTTCCAGTTCCTTTGGGTGTATTCCCAGGAGTGAAACTTCTGGGTCTTAAGGTAATTTTGTGTTTAAGTTTTTCCCCAGTGGTTGCAACATGCTACATTCCCACTAGCAATGGACAAAAGTTCCATTTTCCCAGATCCTCACCAACACTTGTTACTGCTAATTTTTTTAAGTGATAGCCATCCTAATGTGCACAGAGTGGTATCTCATGTGGTTTTGATTTGCATTTCTCTCATGACTAGTAATGTTGAGCAGTTTTGTATGTATGTCTTTTGAGACATGCCTATTCAAGTCTTTCGCTCATTTTTAAATTGGGTTGTTTGTCTTCTATTGTTGAGTTGCAAGAGATCTTTTTTCTAAAAAATATTTTTCAAGATTTTATTTCAAACCAAAATTGTCTTATCACACACAAAAAGAGTTGTGTGGTGGGCAAGAGATTTGTACATATTACAGCTATGTTAGTTACACATTGAAATGGTGGTTTACATTACAAATAAGCCTGTAAGTTTAAATACAGCAGTGTTATAATCCAATGTGCAGACTTTCCTTTTTCTTAATCTCATTATTAAGCTTTATTTATTATTTATTTATTTTTAATGGTTAACATCTTTTTAAAATTTTATTTAAGGCATGCAAATTTCATGTATTTAGTATATACAGATTTCCTTATACAATACATATATTATCAGGAATGCAAAAAAAAAAAAATCCCCACACACAACAAATCATCTTATAGGTGACATTTTAAACAATGAAAGCATCAATGGTGTGGTCTGACAACTGGTGCATTTGTTCATAAAAACTATTTCTAAAAATTAGAAATATTTGCAGCCTCAATGTTTCCTTTAAGCACCTGGATACGAGCCACTGCAAGACCATTTCAATAAATTTTAGCTATTAACTATATCTTACAAAAAACTGCCTACACATACACTTATCTTCCAAATATGGAAGAAACCAGCAATGTCCCACATTGCAGTGTCCTGCAAGTGTCTCACTGATGCTTCTAATGAAATCCATCTGTGATCAGCACTACACTCACACCACTGTTCACCTGGGAGATCCACAGGGAAAAATAAAGCACAGAAATGCTCTGCGGTAGGAAAAGCTTTGGAGCTAACATGACCTCCTTATTTATTGTGAAAGGCAGAGTTAGAGAGAGAGAGAGAGAGAGAGAGAGAGAGAGAGAGAGAGAGAGGGAGAGACCCAGAGAGGAAGACATCTTCCATCTGCCAGGACAGCCAGCAAAGGGCCAGGCTGAAGCCAGGAGCCAGGAGCTTCCTCTGGGTCTCCCTCGTGGTTGGCAGGGGCCCAAGCACTTGGCCATCTCCCGCTGCTTTTCCCAGGCCATTATCAGGGAGCTGGACCAGAAGCAGAGCAGATGGGACATGAACCAGTGCCCATATGGAATGCTGGAATCACAGGTGCTGGCTTTACCTGCTACGTCACAGCGCTGGCCCCTGCCAGAGTTCCTTGTAGTAGACCCTTCTTGGACACTTGCTTTGCCAATCCTATCACAGAACCACCTCTGGATGACCTTCTTGGCCCCCGTTCTCCCTTAGACTCATACTTGGCTGGCCTGCAGGGTCTACCTTAGGAACCATCTTAATCCACCTGCTTCTAGCATTCTTGTTCCAACTATTGCTCCAGTGCCCTCTGTCCATTGTATCTTACCTAGACAATGCTCAGGTTCCTTCTTTTTAAAAGATTTGCATGAGAGGCAGAGGACAGAGTGGCAGAGAGTAAGAGATAGAGCTCCCCTAGGCTGTCCCACTCCCCCGATGCCTGAAAAGCCAGGGCACGGCTGAGGGTAGGATCTGAGCACTCCATCCAGGTCTTCCACACGGACAGCAGAGACCCAACCACCGGAGCCATCTGTTGCCGTCTGTTGCCTCCCTACTGTGTACATCAGAAGGAAGCTGGAATTGGCAGCAGGGGCTGGACTCGAACCCAGGCACTTTGATATGGGATGCAGCGATTGAGGTGATGGAACAGGCACCGCCCTCATGAATGGGTTCACGTTGTCTCCGGAGAGCAGGCTGCTATACAGAGACCCCCTCAATGCTTGGCTCCATCTGCACTCTGAGGGGTTCAGCTCTGCTTCTCTGCTACACCGTGGCTCCTGAGGGAGCCCTCTCCAGGGTCCTGGCATTGTGCTTTTTGGACACTCCCCACCCCCTCCCCCACCCACCAGCATCATCAGCCAAATGCACTTGTTTGCAAGTCACCCAACTGGAATCAAACAAAACGGACTAAGACAGAGACCTTACTATGTCATGTTAGCTCATGGAAAGAGAGGGAGGGGGTGTGGCCGTAGGAGGGCGGGCCCTTGGGGTGCCCAAGTATGAGAACAGCCAGCTGGACAGAGGCTGGGGCAAGAGCCTTCTGGAGGGAGGAAGGGAGGGAGTGGCAAAGTGCGAAGCTGCTGGGCTGTGTTCCAAAGGCTGCTGAACTCAGAGTTCCGCTGAGGCCAAGGTTGGCGAGACAGGCAGGGCGCAGCCTCCAGTGTGGAGCTGGTCTTGTGTCTCCTCACGTGCCGTATCCACTGCCTGTACTTTCCTTTTTAAAATCTCATTATTAAGCTTTCTTTCTTTATTTACTTATTTATGCACACTACTCTCTCCACCTCCAAACACCAGCTCCTAGCAAGGGCCTGGCCCGGAACAGGAGTTGCATAAATATTCATGAACAGGGTATGAGGACAGTTGTTAGTAACCCCACGAATGGGGTCTCCGTCCCCTTCTCCGGTTTACACCACCCACCCGTGTTTTCATGGAACCCCTGTTCCTCGGCTGTGCCTAGGGGAGACTTCAGCTGAGCCAGGGCAGATGTGCGGTTAAACACTGATGTGGAGTGGTCTGTATTTCATCAGTGAGTCACGGGTGTGTCTCCCTTTCTCCCAGGGGATTGTGGGCTGCCGAACAACCAACAACCCCCCCCCCCCCATTACTTTTCATGGAGTCCTCGGAATGTTCTAGAACTTCCATAACAATTGCCACAAAAGTAAGGCTGGATGAGATTCTGGGGTCAGAAAGCTGTGTTTGTCCTGCTCCTGGAAGCCAGAATGGAGGTGGGGAGCTTCATGCAGAGCCTACTTCGTGGTAACTACAGAAGGCCGCATGGTTTCTTCTATACAGCGATGTCTAGACAGGTCCATATTTTCTACATTTGATGTGGAATCTTTGTTAGGCACAGGAGACCCTGGAGAAGCTCGAATTCAAAACAGCTTCAGCAGATGCGACCTTGCCAGGGAAGGCTGTGTTATAATGAGATCTTTATGTCTACGGGATCTTTATTAACCCACGGCCAACCCAGTTTTTTTTCCCCCACATGAAATTAATTTATTGGCTGTGCTGTTCAGACGTCATTTGGCTCCTGCTGCTGCTCATACGTCCTTACCTTATTATTTTTAAGCACCAGCATCTTGTGATTCTACTTGGCATCTGAATCCGTGGATTGTGTTGGTGTCCTGGTGGAGGGTGACCGTGGAGTGTGTGTATCCTCATGCACCTGCGCACACATGTGTGTGCCCAGCAGGGTCCCACAGGTGCGACTCCCAGCTCAGTGTGGAGTTCCAAGAGTGCCATGGGGGTCCGACTGCTGGATCCACCCCGCATCCCCGCGTGATCCTGGGCTTCTTACTTCATCTCGCTGTACCTCGATCCTCTCACTTGCACAATCAGCTTCTTAAAAGTGCCTTGCAAAGTGGTGCGTGGGTTACATGAGTCAGTACACAGGCAGCATTAGCTCCAGTGCCCAGCACATGGTAGGCACTCTGTAAATGTCAGCTAATGGGGTCATTGTGTTCTCTCCTGGAGAGCTCGCTTTTGGGGGGGGCTGGTCGCCCTTGGCATTTGCTAAGAAGGCCTTCCCCACACTTTCGTGCCATTTGAGCTCAGTGGGCTAGATGCTCATTTTTATTTATGTTCCATCTGTCTCCCAAACAAAGTCACTGTGCTGACCGGCCCCTCGCTGAGTTTCCCGGCAACATGTGTGGTCTGGCCTCCCTGTCTCAGAATCTGCCTTGTCTGTGTGCAGGCACATCCTACCATCCCCGTGTCCACACCCCCGGATCCTACCCCCTCCTCAGAGCCCAGTTAGCACCCCATCTCCTCCACCAAAGCCCTAGGCTCTGGCTGGCTTTTCTGTCTGCTCCCACTTCCCTCTGGAAGGCATAAGTGGGGGGAGGTGGAAGTCTCAGTCCTTCCAGATCCTTCCAGACTGTCAGAGCTGTGCAGGGCTCCTCTTGTTTTTGTCTGCTAAGTGAGCCTAGTAGGAACTCCTTGCCGTGTTTATACAATTGGGGGGAAAGTCCGTTTCTAGAAGTTTCTTCATTGTCTTTAAAAGCTATATTTTATTTATTTGAAAGGCAGAGTTACAGAGTGATAGAGGGAGAGAGATAGCGATATCTTCCATCTGCTGGTTCACTCCTCAAATGGCTGCAACAGCCAGGGCTGAGTCAAGATGAAGCCAGGAGCCAGGAGCTTCTTCCGGGTCACCCATGTGAGTGCAGGGGCCCAAGCACTTGAGCCATCCTCTGATGCTTTTCCAGGTGCATTAGCAGGGAGTTGGATCGGAAATGGAGCATCCAGGACCTGAACCAGCACCTGCATGGGATGCCAGCAGTGCAAGTGGTGGCTTAACCTGTTATGGCACAATGCTGGCCCCTTGAGAAGTTTCTTACCACCAGTTTTAAATTGAAATCCCATTCCTCGTTTATTCTCCAAATGCCCATCATGGCTGAGGCTGGGTCAAGTTGAAGCCAGGAGCCAGAAATTCAATCCAGATCTCGCCTGTGAGTGGCAAGGACCCAACCTATCCCTGCTGCCTCCCAGGATTTGCGTTAGTGGGAAACTGGAGTCCGGAGCCAGAGTTGGGAGCTGAACTCAGCTACTCCCCTGTGGAATGCAAGCACTTTTTCTGCTAGGCCAAATGCCCATTCCCTTACCACTAATTTTTCAAAACAGCCTTTTAACCACTTTATTCACTTTTAAAATTCATATATGGTACAGTCATGGTTAGGGATACAGTTCTAGAGGTGTTAAGACAAAAGTGATCACCAGATGGTCACCTCCCTCCCCCAGTAATTACGATACTGAACAGATCCAACCCCTTCCTTCTCTTCCTGACCCTCTGTAATCCACGTCTCCCCTTCCCATTTGCACCCCCCCCCGCACTGGTAACTAGTAACACTTTCTGACCTGACCGTTCTTGCCTTTTCCGGCTGCAATCAGAGAGTACGCAGTCTCTCGTGTGGAACTTCTCTCCCTCGGCGTGACATGTGTTACATTCACCCAGGTTGTTTTGTGCATCTCAGTGGTTTGTTCCTTGTCATTGCTGGGTAGCATCCCACTGTGTGATGTTTTACGATTTTTAGCCATTCACTAGTTGAAGGATATAAGGGTTATGCGCAGTTCTTTCGTTGATCATAAACAAATTTGCTACAAAAATGCAGATTCGGGTATTGATGGATATATAAACTTGCACTCACCGAGGGCTATCATCTATAAGAAACTGCCACACTCCGTCCCAAAAAGGCCGTACTGTTTTTGAACCAACGCTGTGTGAGAATTCCAGTTGCTCACATCCTCACTAGCACTTGCTATTGATATTTTTTAAGTGGACTTCCTGTATTTTACTTACTCTACTAGGAGTGTAGGGGCACCTCACGGTGGCTTGAGTTTGCATTTCCCTAATGACTCCTTTTAAACACGTTGCCGTTCTATTCTTCTGTCTCCTTTGGCTCAGTCTTTGTTGGCAGTCTGGCCCACTTGTTGTTGGGTTGCTTTGCTGTTGCGTCTTTAGGTGTCTTCCCTTCATCTGGATTCGAGTCCTTGGTTGAGTGTGAGGCTGGTACAAGCTTTTCTGCAGCGTGTGACTCCTCTTTGCTGTCCCTTACCAGTATCTGTCGCGGAACATGAGTTTCCAATTTCTATGCAGTCCAATGTGTCATTCTTTTCCTTGAAGAGTTGTGCTGGTGGTGGCTTGCCACCAGTTTTTAATTTTATTTTAATTCCTGTCAGCCGACGGGCAGTGTTAGGGTGTGGCTTCCAGGCAGCGGCTCCGCTTGGACCTGGCCCCAGCTCTTCTCCCCTTCCTGCCTCGCCCCTGCCCAGCTCACTCTTGGGCCTCTCTAGGAGGAACCCTGGCCTGCGGGGGCCCTCGTGAAAGGCGTTCTTAGGGGAGCCACTAAGGAAGCCCCCACCCACATTGTACTTCTTGCCTAGACTCCCCCTTCCTCCATATGGCTGCCTTCTAGAAGCTTCATTGCCTTTCACGGCCCCTAGGTCTTGGCTGAGACTATTATAGTCCACTCTATGGTTAGAGCGTCCCTAATTTGGCGTATCCTGTTGCAGTGCTACTCTGTAGCATCTCGTCTGGTTTTATACTTAATGTAACATCCGGGGTAAAGTGGCAGCCTTGGTGGGCCCACCATGCCCCTCTTCTTTGTAGACCCAGGATGTGGTGGCCCAGTGGTTGAGCTGATATTTGCAATGTCCTCATCCGCTGTTGGAGCACTGGTTCCAGTCCTGGCTCCTCTGCTTCTGACCCAGCTTCCTGCTAATGGCCCTGGAAGGGAACAGATGATAATATGTGTCCCTGCCACCCACGTAGACGACTGGATGGAGTTCCTGACCCAGCTCCAAGCTCCAAGGAGTGAACCAAAAGATGGAAGGTCTCTTTCTACCTCTCTTTCACTCTGTCACTCTGTCCTTCAAATAAATTGATAAAAAAAATTCCAGGATATGGAGCACCTGCTCATCTCTGCATTGCCTGGACAAGAAGCTGGGCTTTAGCTCTTTTGAAGTCTCTCCTCCCAGAAACAGGGTTTTCAACATCCAGCCCAATGACACCTGCTTTGGCTGCGCTCTGTGACACTGGCCCCAAGAAAAGACAAGGCACTTGGGCGGGGGTACGGTCTCCATCTTTGTTGCAGTAGATTTAAGAAGTCACATCTCTAGTCGAAACTCAGCATCCTTGTATCAGTGATCAGGGAAAGTGGTCCTACTCAGAGTGCTCCAGAGGCCCCTGAGGCTGGGCTGCCAAGGCCGTCTCTGGCACACAGGTGATGCAGTTATTGCCACGGATGGTGTTGCCACTGCAAAAATCAGGTTGAAATGTCAGCTGGTTCCTCCAGGAAGGGACAGGGGTCAGCACTCTGCAGCTATAGGTGAGGACTTGCCTGGGTGATGGGAGCTAGAATTTGGGATTTTACAATGGTTGTGCACACACAAAGAAACCCACTTCCTTTGTGTAGCCTTGTCCCTCCCTCCCCCCTTGCCCCACACAGGGACTCCCTCACATTATTCTTGGGGAGAGGGGGTTCACTTGGAAGCTACAGCCTTCTTCCCTCACTTTGAGGCATTTCTCCCTGTCAAAGTCTGCAGCCTGCAGTGGCTGGTGACCTGCTGCTGCAGTAATTCCCTCCTCTGGGCATTGGAATCGATTTTCCTGCTTGTGATATGGAAAGATTCAGAGCATGCCCCCTTGCTCCCTGTCCCAGGAGAGCTCCTACAGCAGTGGCTGATTCCGGGACAAGGCGAGTGCTGGCCACCGGTGTGTGGGGAAGGGGTCCCGGGAGCAACTGCCTGCCTCTGAGCCAGGTTTGTGTGTCCCAGCGGTGCCACCAGGCATGGGTTCTGGGGGGAGGGAGTCGGAGCGGGACAGCCTTTGCAGCGGCTTCCTTGGCAAAGTGGATTTTCATAAAGGAGAACTCATGGTTCCCTCATTTTTCTAGAAGTTCTGTGTTCATGTCAGTCTTCAGAGACTTGCCTGTGACCTGTCCCCACGCCGTGACCTTGGAGAGCAAGGGGAATACCTGAAGGGAAGTGTGGCTCTGCCTCTGTTCCCCAGCAGCGGCTGGGTTAGGACGCCACCTGCACCCCATCTTACCCCTGTGCCACCCCCTCCTCACATCCTCCTGGCCCGCCCCTGTCCCCTGCCCTCTGTTGAGGAGGCTCCTCCCGTCCTCCCTTCTTGGCTGTGCTGGCCCCGCCCTCTCTTCCTAGGATTTGCTACTCTGTTGAGGAGGCTCCTCCCGTCCTCCCTTCTTGGCTGTGCTGGCCCCGCCCTCTCTTCCTAGGATTTGCTCCTGGACCAGCAGGTGCAGGTAATGGAACCTGGCTGGAGGGGGGCTCAGGTGCATCTCAGCTCTCCCTTTCCAGAAGATGCAAACGGCATAGCCTCTCTACAGTCGACTCCTCCCCCTCCCAGTCCTGCTCCATGCCCCTTTCCTTCTCTGCTGCCACAGGGGGCATTTTGAGAGGGTAAATCAGGCCATCCTATTTCTTTGCTTAAAACTGTGCTTAATTTTTTTGGATGTAAAGCCCAAACAAAACCTTTTGTCAATCTCCTTAGGTTGGGATGGCCATCTCAGGGTCCCTCCAGATCTGTCTCTGCTGGAAATCCCTGAAAGCCCTCTCTGTCGTCTCCCACGGATTCTTCTTCACCTGCTTGTCCTTTTAGCTTCTGACTCAGGGGCCTGCACCTGGTAAGCCTGACGCCATTCACCTGCCTCTCATGGTGGGGCACTTCTGCTCCTCGGTCATGGTATTGCCTGCAGTCCTCTTAGATGCTGAGCTGTAGTGAGGGGTGACTGGGAAGCTGAGGCACACAGCCAGCCCTAGTGGGGTTTCCGTGCTTGTAGAAGGACACAGACAATGAGTATACAAATAGATCAACAGGGGCCAGTGCTGTGGCTCACTTGGTTAATCCTCCGCCTGCAGCTCCAGCATCCCATATGGGTGCCAGGTTCTAGTCCTGGTTGCTCCTATTCCAGTCCAGCTCTCTGCTGTGGCCCGGGAAGGCAGTGGAGGATGGCCCAAGTCCTCGGGCCCTGTACCCACATGGGAGACCAGGAGAAGCACCTGGCTCCTGGCTTCGGATCGGTGCAGCACGCTGGCCATAGCAGCCATTTGGGGCGTGAACCAATGGAAGGAAGACCTTTCTCTCTGTCTCTCTCTCTCTCACTAACTCTGTCAAAACACACACACACACACACACACACACACACACAACAAAAAAACAAATAGATCAACAGGATAGTGCAAGACCTGTGTTGGAGAGGAAGACACTATAAAGACGGCCAGGCATTAGAGTGGAAAGAGCCCAGATCCTCAAAGGGCCGGAGGGAGGGTGCCGCAGGTCCAGGAAAGAGCAGGTGCAGGAAGCCTCAGCATTGAGCGAAAGCTTGATGAGTCCCTGGGGGCATCTGGAGCAGAAGTGAGTCTGAGGCACTTGATAGATGGATAGAAGGGACCGATCCAATACCTTCTCCATGCCAAAGTGATCCCAAGTCAGAAACAACACAAATAGCAGCAACGTCCATAAGAGAATGATAGTGAAAAAAATTCCTTTTATTGAACTTCATATATATAATCAACTCCAAAGAAAAGATTACAGTACAAAAAAGCAAAATACATAACAGACTAATAGTATTAAATTACGTTAGTGTGGGCAAATTTATATTCCTACACACCGATCTGTGGAATTGGGGCATAGCAGATCATGGTTTCTTGTTTTAAGCCTGGACTTCTGCAACGTTGCAGGTAGTTTTGTTTGTCTTTCTACATCCATGTTCCATATTCATTTGTTGGTTTGTTTTCACTCATAGTTGGTTGAAAACAATTCTTCATTACTTTCAGTTTTTGAAGAGTTTCACGCGGAACAGCTGGGAGTCATGAAAAGTCTTCAGCACGAGCATCATTTGGCAGTGATTTCTATGAATTTCATGTAAAATGTGTTCCCTACTTGAAAATCACCAAAATATTATCATCAATTTTTATTTCACTCTGTAAAACATTGCAAAGTTGTCTTGTGTTCCAGCCATCAAGGAGAATGGCTTAATAGTGGTGAACATGACACCCCTTGGCCCAGTGTCCAACTCTGGGCAAAAATGCTCAAGCCCCTTACGCTAACTCTGTTCATGTCTGTTGGCAATAAGAGACCTTTTGTCACTTTTCCCAGCATTCTTTTCTAAAATTTGATTCTTTTTCCATTTGATTGTCCATTGCTTTCTTTCTTTTTCCAAAAGATCATTTTTAAAAAAGATTTATTTATTTTATTTAAAGGTTAGATTTACGGGGCGGGGGAGAGAGAGAGAGAGAGAGAGAGAGAGAGAGAGAGAGAGAGAGAGTCTTCCATCCATTGGTTCAGTCTACAAATGGCTGCAATGGCTGGAGCTGCACCAATCCAAAGTCAGGAGTGAGGAGCTTCTTCCAGGTCTCCCACATGGGTGCAAGGGCCCAAGGACTTGGGCTATCTTCTACTGCTTTCCCAGGCCATAGCAGAGAGCTGGATTGGAAGAGGGGCAGCAGGGACTTGAACTGGTGCCTGCATGGGATGCAGATGGGAGCTTTACCTGCTATACCACAGCGCTGGCCCCTGATTGTCCATTTATTTGCATCTGTAGAGTCGATGGACATTCAAATGGAGGTGATAAAAATGTGGTAATTTGAAGCTTGTGTGTAGAGTATTAAAACTCACCGTGATGGTAGCAGTTGTTTAGGACCTAGACCAACACAGTTTTTAAGAGGAGTACATTTTTTAAAAAGATTTTATTTATTTATTTGAGAGGTGGTGTTACAGACGTGAGAGGGAGAGACAGAGAAAGAGGTCTTCACTCCCCAAATGACAGCAACGGCTGGAGCTGTGAAGATCCCAAGCCAGGAGCCAGGTGCTTCTTCCTGGTCTCTATGCAGGTGCAGGGGCCCAAGCACTTGAGCCACCCTCTACTGCCTTCCCAGGCCATAGCAGAGAGCTGGATTGGAAGAGGAGCATCTGGGACTAGAACCGGTGCCCCTATGGGATAACGGTGCTGCAGGTGGAGGATTAACCAACTGTGACATGGCACTGCCTGGGCACGGATGTTGTCTAGAATGCCTGGCACACTGATGGCCTGCATGGGGGCGTGGCTGGTTTCCCACTGGCAGGATGGCCAGTGCTAATTGCAGAACCGAGAGCAGTGGGTAAAGAGAATGAGGCTCCAGGGGTTGGCAAGAGCCTGGTACTGAGGGGTCTTGCAGGCCTTGGTGATGGAGCACGGCTTTGGTCTCACGTGCAGCTTGCTCTCCCAGTACCAGGCAGATACCCCTGTTGTAGGGTGTGGACGAGCAACTAGAAAATTCCACAACTGTGTACGAGTCTTGCGTCAGGCCATCGTCTCCCTGAGGGCAGGCGATGAGTTTCACATGTCTCTGTCAAGCCCGTGTTTTCCTATTGCCTAGGCGACCAGACACACAGACAGACATCTGCAGCAAGCAGTGCTGTGAGTCAGACAACAATATTTGTCACATTCGGTGTCAAACGGGCTTGCAGAACCACTGACACTGTCCCGGGTTTTTGTGCCTTCATCTAACCCAGACCACCTAGAGAAAGCCAGATGTGCTCCTGTAACCCATCCCATAGGGTGCCCTGCTTTTGGTTGGCCCGCCTACCACTTCCCCGAACCACAGGACACGCCCGAAACCTGTCCTTGCTTCCACTCCTCTGCTGCCTTCGAGACTCTGCCGGACGCCAGTGATGGTGGCCGAGTCCCTCGACATGGCCTCTGATTGTTCTTGTTCAGTGGGCTTCTTTTATTTTCACAACGAACTCTTGCACCGTAAATGAATGCATGAATGGCTTACAACCCTGCCGGTTGGGAAGTGACCAACCTGGTGGGCGTGATGAAGTCAAGGAGGCGGAAGATTCACAACAACAAGGATGTTGTAGGATGCAGCTGCTACAGTTGTAGGTCATTGCAGCGCCTGTCTGCTGGAGTCTCTGTGTCCATTCTCCAATCTGCCTGCTCCTTTCTAAACACGGGATCCAACTACACAAGGGCTTCCTAAGCTGTGTGTTTCACTTGCTATTCTGGAGTATCTTTCCGTGTAATAGTTTATCTTTCAGGAAAGCAGCTTTTTTTAAATTAAATATTTAATTATTTATTTGAAAGGCAAAGTTATAGAGAGGCAGACGTAGACTATCAGCTACTGGCTGTAATGGCCAGAGCTGGCCCGATCCAAAGCCAGGAGCCAGGAGCTTCTTCCAGACTTTCCACACAGGTGCAGAAGCCCAAGGACTTGGGCCATTCTCCACTACTTTCCCAGGCCATAGCAAAGAGCTGGATTGGAACAGGAACAGCGGCTCCCATATGGGATGCTAGTGCTGCAGGTGGAGGCTTAGCCCACTACACCCAGCGCTGGACCCTCAAGGAGGCAGCTTTCACACAGTGTTAAAGGCAGGTGTATGGCTGCTTCCAATTTTGATCATAGAATTCCCACATGGAAATTCACACTACACTTAAAAGTTCTCACGTGTTTCAAATCGCTTTCGGAAAGGTTATGGAAAATTCCCCTCATGTTCACAATATAGGAAGAGTAGACATTCTGCTTCTTCAACAGCCATGTTTTATAGCCCTTTTCAATCTTTGCCCATTTGAAAGTCACAAGTGTTATTTGATACTGAGTTACATTTCTTTGGTAACTAATAGGCTAAACCTATCTTCTAATATGTTCATTGATTATTTTATTGCCTCTGATATAAATTCCTCATTCGTATCCCTTCACATCTGTCTTTTTCTAGGATTGTGCCACACTGTTTTAAAACAACAGTTATGTAATTCATTTTAAAATATGATAGTGCAAGTCACTTCTGAATCCCATTTTGTCGCTCAAAATTTTTCAAGCATTTTTCTCCTGTGAGGATTTTGCTTGAGATGGCAATGTATTTATAAATTAACTAAAGCTATTATCTTTACAATATTATCAGAACATGATATATCTCTCAGTTTACACACTTATTTTTTGAAGACTTCTTTTTTTTAGAAAACTTTTATTTAATATAAATTTCAAAAATACAACTTTGGATTATAGCAGTTTTTTCTCCCCATAACTATCCTCCTACCTGCAAACCATCCCATCTCCTACTCCCTCTCCCATCTCATCTTGAAGACTTCTAATTTTTCATTTTACTAACAGAAATATTTCATTTTTATTGTTGAATTTCCTGTTCATTTTTCTATGGTTTCATATTTTCAATAGTTTTTGAAGATGACATTATTTTGCATTGCTCATTATGGTTAGTTTTTCACTAGGCTTTGTGGATGAATAATAATTATATATATATATACACATACATATTTAATAATAGAATTATTAGTAAATTTAATATGGAACTGGATGTCAGACTGAGCTTCCTTAGTTGTCCAATTTTCAGCAAATTCTCTTGCATTATTCCAGGTCAAACCAGCATAATGAGAAACAGCAAAACATTTGCCTCAAGTTTTCCAGTGGCCGCAGATTTTATTTTTGTCCTTCTATTGTTGAACTGCCTGGAATGATTGGAAGTTGTTCATGGTGATAATGTGTGCACCTGTTCTACCACTGACTTGAACTGAGATGATTTTGGTTTCCTGCGGTTAGGTGCAATATTACCTGTGGTGTGAAGTAACTGCTTTGTGTTATTTGCAGATCAGATTCTTCTAGTCCATATTCATTGAGTTCTCATCAGTAGGAGAGACTGAATTCACGACCCACCTTTCAGCTCCCATCACAGTGACTACGTGGTTTTGCTTTTTTTTGGCTTTCCACTGCGCTGAATTATTGTTAATAGATGTTTCTAATGTTGAAGCATCGTTGCGTGTTGTCAGCAAAACCTTGATCTTGCTGGATCTGAGTTGTAATGTTTTTACTTAGAATGTTGACATCATTATTCATAAATGAGATTGGTTCAGTTTTGTGTGTGTGTATGTGTGTGTGTGTGCTATATCTTTGAGTGGGTTTGGTGTCAAGATTAAGCTTGCTTTGAGCAATGGATGAGGACAATTTCCAAATTTCTCTTTCCTTCAAAACAACAAGAATGTTGTGTGGGCTTTCTTCTTACCTTGATTTTGGGGACAAATTGCCTTTAAAAGTTTAATCCAGTGCTTTGTTTTTGGAATCATTCATTCAATAGTTTTTCCAATTCTTGTATGTTTATGCCTACCTTTTCTGTTTAGATTTTCAACATTTCTTTTGCTGACAGTAATCCAGATATCCCAAGAATTTAGACATTTTATGAGATGTGTACAAGCTACTGGTGTGAAATTGAAGGACATTCTATAAAATACTTGGCCAACTCCTCTAAACTGTCAGGATCATGAGTAATAAGGAAAGATGGAGAAACTGTTTCAGACAGTTAGAGACCAAGAAGACAACGATGACTAAAGGAAACATGGGATCTCTGATAAGATCCTGCTACAGAGGAAGAACATTCGTGAAAAGATCAGTGACATCTGAATAAAGTCTGGGATTTAGTTATTACACAAAGCTATCCACGTGGATTTGCCACATTCTTTTTTCAGGTAAACAGCATCCTCCACAGCATTGAATATTTTTATTTTCTACTTGTGTAACCGTTTTGTCATTTTTCATTGTCCTTAATCAGACTTGACAGGTACTTATTTGCAGCAAGGAATTCAATCCTGAATTTTTTTAGTAGTTCATTTTAAAAAATATATTAAATTTTAACTATTTACAAATTTTTGGTAACTTGTAATGTTGCTGTTATTTCCATCTTGCAAGATCTAGTTCAAAGTCAAGTGATCAAGTGTGGCAGGGAGTTGTCCTGTGTCATTAACCTTCTCTGGAAAACTCAGCCTTTTATTGTGTTTCTCAATTTTGGCATTTTTGGTGAACCTAGGAGAGTTATTTTGCAGAATGCCTCTCCTCATTTGGGTTTGTTCCATGGTTCCTCATGTATAGGTTCGGCTTATGCACTTTGGGCAGGAGTGCTACCCAAGGGATGGTGTGCCTGGCTCGGTGCACCTTTCTGGTAGCAGCACACAAGGTTGGGTTGTCCCAATGCGGGTACTGCTGTCTTTGAAGTCTTGGAGAAGGTGGAGTCTGTCTGACTCCTTCCCTCTACTCTACTGTCACTCTGTTCTCCTTTGTAAGCAGTAAGTAATTTGTAGGGAGCACTTCCATGCTGTGCGAATGCTCTATTCTTCATCAAATTTTCATCCACTAGTTTTATTACACGCTGATGACTTTGTAGCTCCATCTTTCATTGTATATTATTTGTAGAATTCTACTGTAGAAAAGAGGTCTTTTCTCTCCATTCCCATACTTAGAAAACTTTACTTACATCAGTGTAGAGTCCTGACTCGATCTATTCAATAGGTTATAACCCTGTACTGTTGTATGTAGCAGTGTATTCTGACATTCCAAACATCTTCGGTTGGGCTTCTGGGATCCGTCCACTCTTGGAGTGCGTCTTTACTTTTTAGCACAGAAAGATGTTTCAGCTTCATGTTGTGCTTTCCCTTTCCTACCTGTTACTTCTCCAAGGAGTCCTTCCTAGAACCAACTAACCAACCAACAGACAGTAAATAAATTCTGATCCGCAGTTGGTGCTGCTGTTGCCCCTAGTTGATTTTCTCCTGCAGGGGCAATGAGTTGGAATTTTGAACCTACCTTCTGTGAGTTCTAGGATTGCATAAATGAATATGTTTTGGCTAATAGGAGCAGAGTTTCTCACAGTTGGGCAAGTAAGAGAGGAGGACCCTGGAAATGTTCCCTGTCTTGCTGAATTGGAATGAAAAAGAGATGAACTCATGGCTTTTTTTCTCTCTCTCATCTATCAATTATATCTGTCTATTTATTGATCTGTCATCTATTTATCTAATTTATGGTCTGTCATGATAATCTATACATATGGAATAAATATCTATGTTTATGTGCTACATGTACATACACGCACACACACCCTTACATGCAAAGGTACTTGAAAAAGTTCATGTGAAAAATGGAATCAAAAGATAGTGTGTGTTTGCCATGGACATCTCCCAGCTCTGTCTGCTCAAAGGGATTGGAAGCAATGTAATACCAGTGACAATGAGCACATCCTGTGCTAAAATACTGACTTTTTAAAAAAAGATTTATTTATGTGACAGGTAGAGTTATAGAGAGGAAGGTAGAGAGAGAGAGACAGACACAGAGAAAGAAATCTTCCATCTGCTGGTTCACTAACCAAATGAACACAACAGCCAAGACTGGGCTGGACCAAAGCCAGGAGCCAGGACCTTCATCCAGATTTCCCATGTGGGTGTGGGTCCCAAGCACTTGGACCATCTTCGGCTGCTTTCCCAGCAGCATTAGCGTAGCAGTTAGGACATAAACTGGTGCCCATATGGGTTGCTGGTGGCTCAATTTGGTGGCCTTGCTACCCACAATGCCGGCCCCTGTACCACATTTTGTTTATCCATTAATCAGGGGATGGACACTTAGATCACTTCCATTTTTTAAAAATTAATTTTATTTGAAAGACAGAGCGACAGAGAGAAAGGGAGTTTCTTTCCCTAAATGGCCGCATTGGCCAGGGATGGGTCAAGCCAAAGCCAGGATCCAGGAACTTCATCAGGGTGTCCCACATGGGTGCAGGGGCCCAAGCACTCAGGCCATCTTCTGCTGCTTTCCCAGGCCATTACCAGGGAGCTGGATTGGAAGTGGGACAGCCAGAATGTGAATCAGGGCCCAAATGGGATGCTGGCATTGCAGACAGAGGTTTAACCCACTGATCCACAGCACCATCCCCTCCCTTTCTTGGTTATTGTGAATAGTGCTGCAGTAAACGTGAGAGTGCACACATCTCTTTGGCAGATGAATGTAGTTTCCTGTGGATATATACACCCAGGAGTGGGATTGCTGGATGTGGCAGATCCAGGTTTGGTTTTTTGAGGAGCCTCCACACTCTTTTCCACAATGGCTGTGCTAATTTATATTCCCACCTACTGTGTTCCCTTTCCTGAGCATCCTCATCTTGTACTCGTTAGCTTTTGTCTTTCTCAAACTAGACAGTCTTACTGGAGTGAAGTGACATTTCATCATGGTTTTTGATTTGCATTTCCCTGGTGATTAGTGATGTTGGGTGGTTTTTCATGTATCCATTGGCCATTTGTATGTCTTTCTTTGAGAAATGTCTGTTAGATCTACTGCCAATCTTCAACTTGGATTATTCTTTTATTCTTTGCTATTGAATCTAGTTCCTTAAATATATTGAATATTAATCCCTTGTCAGATGCATCATATGAAAATATTTTCTCCAGTTCTGTAGGTTGTCTCTTCACTCTCTTGTTGTTTTCTTTACTGTGTAAAAGTTTTCTGGTTAGACAAAATCCTAATTGTCTACTTTTGGGGTCTCATCCAGAAAAATCTTTGCCAGGCTGGCTATGTGGCGCAGCAGGTTAAAGTCCTAAACCCCATATGAACCCTGGTTCAAGTTCCAGCTGCTCCACTTCTAATCCAGCTCCCTGCTAATGCACCTGGGAAAGAAGCAGAGGATGGCCTAAGTACTAGGTCCCCTGCTACCCATATGGGAGACCTGGTACAATTTTTTCTAAGGTATTTATTGTTTTTTCTGTAGCTACTGTGGTGGAACTGGTGTTATAAGTTCTTTCTCTGCCATGGCACTGTCTGTGTATAAAAAGGCTACTGATTTTGTGTGTTGATTTTATATCCTGCCACTTTACCAAACTCTCTTAGGAGTTCCAATAGTTTCTTACTGGAGTCTTCTGGTTTTCCTATATATTGGATCATGTCATCTGCAAACAAGGATGATTTGATTTCCTCTTTTCCAATTTGTATCCCTTTGACTTCTTTTTCTTGCCTAATGGCTCTGGCTAAAACGTTCAGGACTGTATTGAATAGCAATGGTGAGAGTGGGCATCCTTGTCTGGTTCTGGATATCAGTGGAAATGCTTCCAACTTTTCCCCATTCAATAGGATGCTGACTGGGTTTGTGATATATTGTCTTGATTGTGTTGAGGATAATTCTTTCTATACCCAATTTGCTTAAGATTTCTATCACAAAGTGGTGTTGTATTTTATCAAATGCTTTCTCTGCAACTATTGAGATAATCATATAGTTTTAGTCAATTTTTTCTTTCATAATTTTTTATTTTATTTTAATTAGTTTATAACAGATTCAATGTGTTTTGTAGATACAATTCTAAGAACATAATGATGGGGGCAGCACTGCAGTGTAGTGGGTAAAGCTGCCGCCTGCAGTGCTAGTATCCCATATGGGCGCTGGTTCAAGTCCCTGCTGCTCCACTTCTGATCCAGCGCTCTGCTTTGGGAAAGCAGTAGAGGATGGCCCAACTCCTTGGGCCCCTGCACCTTTGGATTGGCCCAACTCTGGCTGTTGCGGCCATTTGGGGATGAACCGGTGTATGGAATTTCTCTCTCTCTCTCTCTGCCTCTGCTTCTGCCTCTCTGTAACTCTGCCTTTCAAACAAATAAATAAATAAGTAAATAAATCTTTAAAAAACGAAAAGAGTTCCCCTTTCTCCATATCCTCACCAGCATTTGTCACCCTGTGTCTTTCTGACAGGGTAGGGTGACATCTCATGGTGGGTTTGATTTGCATTTCTCTGATGACTGCTGATATTGGGCATTTAAAAATATGTCTGTTGGCCATTTGTATTTCTTCTTCTGAGAACTGTCTATGGTACCTTGCCTATTTATTGAATAGATTGACTTTTTAAAAAATTTGGATTGATTTTTTTGTTGTTGTTGTTGAGTTTTTCAAGTTCCTGACATGTTATGAATACTAATCCTTTGTCAGATAAGTAGCTTGCACAATGTTTTCTCCCATTCTGTGGACGTCTCTTCACTCTATTTATTGTGCCAAGGCTTCTGCGTCTGATATACTCCCATGGATCTAGTTTTGCTTTTGTTGGCTGCACTTGTGAGGTCTTCTCCAAAAAATTATTGCCTACATCAGTATCTTGAACTGTTTCCTCTATATTTTGCTTCCAGCAATCTTTTTTTTAAAAAAGATTTATTTATTTGAAAGGCAGAATTACAGAGAGTGGAGAGGGAAAACAGAGAGAAAAATATTTTCCATCCACTGGTTCACTCTCAAAATGACTACAATGACCAAGGCTGGGCTAAGCCAAAGCTAGAAGCCTGGAACTCCATATAGGTCTCCCACGTGGGTACAGGTGTCCAAATACATGGGTTATCTTCCACTGCTTTCCTAGGCATCTTAGCAGAGGGCTAGATTGGAAGTGGGGCAGATGGGATGTGAACTGGCATCCATATGGGATGCTGGATATATCAGGCAGTGGCTTTACCTGTTACCCCACAGCACCAGCCCCTTATCCAGGAATCTTACAGTTTCAGATGTCACATTTAGTTTTTTGATCCATTTTGGACTCATCTTTGTGTATAGCAGGATGGAGGGATCTAATTTCATTCTTCTGTGTCGGTCTGTCCCGTTTTATCTGCATCATGTATTGAAAAGACTATCCTTTCTGCAGTGAAGTTCTTGGAACTTTTATCGAATATCAGTTGGTTCTATGCATGTGGATTAATTTCTGGGCTCTCTCTCTCTTCCTTGATCTAAGTGTCAGTTTTTAAGCCAGTACTATGCTGGTTTAATTACTGTAGCTTTGTAGTATGCTTTGAAATCAGGCATTGTGATGCTGCCAACTTAATTTTTCTTTTTCTTTTTGGCTCAATATTGCTTTGTCTATTTTGGATCTTTTGTACCTCCATATGAATTTTAGGGTGATTTCCCCTCATTCTGTAAAGAATATCATTGACATTTTGGTAGAGATTGCATTGAATCTGTAGATTGCTTTGGGCAGCACTGATGTTTCAACAATGTTAATTCAACTGTCCTTCCAATTCAGCAAGGAACATCTTCGCTTTTTGTGTGTGTGTGTCCTTGATGATTTCTTTCATCAGCATTTTATGATTTTTATTGTGTCAATCCCTCACTTTGGTTAAATTCCTTCCCTTCCCTTCCCTTCCCTTCCCTTCCCTTCCCTTCCCTTCCCTTCCCTTCCCTTCCCTTCCCTTCCCTTCCCTTCCCTTCCCTTCCCTTCCCTTCCCTTCCCTTCCCTTCCCTTCCCTTCCCTTCCCTTCCCTTCCCTTCCCTTCCCTTCCCTTCCCTTCCTCTCTCTCTCTCTCTCTCTCTCTCTCTCTCTCTCTCTCTCTTTCTTTCTTTCTTTCTTTCTTTCTTTCTTTCCAGGCAGAGTGGACAGTGAGAGAGACAAAGAGAAAGGTCTTCCTTTTCCGTTGGTTCACTCCCCAATGGCTGCTGCAGTGGGCACACTGTGCTGATCCGAAGCCAGGAGCCAGGTGCTTCTCCTGGTCTCCCATGCATGTGCAGGACCCAAGCACTTGGGCCATCCTCCACTGCCCTCCCGGGCCACAGCAGAGAGTTGGCCTGGAAGAGGAGCAACTGGGACAGAATCTGGCACCCCAAACGGACTTGATCCCGGGGCGCTGGGCACCGCAGGTGGAGGATTAGCCTATTGAGCCGTGGTGCTGGCTGGTTAAATATATTTCTAACTATTTAATTTTTGTAGCTATTGTGAGTGGAATTTCTTGGTTCCTCTTTCTGAAAGATCATTATTTCTATACAAAAAAGCTACTTTTTATATTTTCATTTGGTATTTGGCAAGTTTATTAAAATAGTGTATCAAATCTAACAGTTTTTTTTTTTTTTTGGGTGTTCTGCTTTTTCATGCACAAAATCATGTTGTCTGCCAACATGGATATTTTTACTTCCTATTTTCTAGTTTTGATGCTCCTTGTGTATTTTTGATGATTTTATTTATTTTTGATGCCCTTTCCTCTAATTGCCAATACTTTCCATACTGTATTGAATAATGGTGGTGAAAGTGGACATCTTTGTCTTGTTCCATATGTGAAGGGAATAATTTTCAGCTTTTTCCATTCAATACAACATTGCTGTGGGTTTGTCACATATGGCCTTTATAATTTTGAAGTATGTTCCTTCTATACATCATTTGTAGACAGTTTTATTTTAATCATGAAGGAATGTTGAAATTATCAAATATTTTTCCTGCCTCTACTGAGATGACCATATAGTTTTTGTCTTTCATTCTGTTGATATAACTTATTACATTTCTCTGTGACTATTGAACCATCTTGCTTACCTGGGGTATATCCCACTTGATGGTGCTACCTCATCTTTTTGATGTAGTATTGGATTTCGGTTGCTAATATTTTGTTGAGAATTTTTATATACATGTTGATCAAGTACATGGATCTGTAGTTTGCTTTTTTGTGTGTTTCTTTCTTTCTTTTTGTGAATCAGAGTAATATTGCTTATAAAAGGAGTTTGGCTAAGTTTCATCCTTTTTGATAATTGGATAGTTTGCAAAGCATTGGAATTAGTTCCTCATTTTTTTTTTTTTTTTTTTTTTTTTTAGAATTCAGTGGCATAGCTATCAGGTATTGGACTTAGTTAGAAAATTTTAATTACTGTTGCATTCTCATTACTTATTATTCATCTGTTTATATTTTCCATGTCTTTGAAATTTAGTCTCAGTAGATTGTATGTACCCAGGAATTTATCCATTTCTTTAAGTTTTTCTAATTGTTAGCATATAATTTTTCATAGTAGTTTCTTATGATCCTTGCATTTCTGTGGGTATCAATTTTCATCTCTAATTCTATTTCTTTGAATTTTTTCCTTTTTCTTGTTAATTTGGCTAAAGTTTTGTCTATTTTGTTTATCTTTTTAAAAAACAAGTTTTCCATTTTGTTGATTTTTAAAAATTATTTTAAATTTAAATTATTTCTGCTGTTATTATTTCTCACCCCCTTCTGGTTTGGGGTTTGGTTTGTTCTTGCTTTTCTACATCCTTGAGATGCATGAATTTATGATTTATTTTAAATCTTTCTATTTTTTGATGTATACACTTATTGCTATAAACATTCCTCCTAGTTCTGCTTTTGCTATAACTCATGGATTTTGATATGTTGTACTTTAATTTTTGTTTAATTCAAGAATTTTTTTGATTTCTCCTTCATCGTATTGCATTCTTAATTTCACTTGGTGTACTTTTCCATTGGAAGATTTCTGCTTGATATTGACAAAAATTATTTTCATGTCTAGATCAAAACTCTCTGTTAGAGTACTGAATTATTTCTCTGTTTCTCTTGAATTTTGTTGTTTTCTTCTTTTTTTAAAAAAGATTTATTTATTTATTTGAAAGTCAGAGTTACACAGAGAGAGGATAGGCAGAGAGAGAGAGGTCTTTCATCCGATGGTTCACTCCCCAGATGGCCGCAATGGCTGGAGCTGCACTGATCTGAGGCCAGGAGCCAGGAGCCTCTTCCAGGTCTCTCACATGGGTGCAGGGGCCCAAGGACTTGGGCCATCTTATACTGCTTTCCCAGGCCACAGCAGAGAGCTGGATTGGAAGAGGAGCAGCTGGGACTAGAACTGGTGCTCAAATGGGATGCCGGTGCTTCAGGCCAGGGCTTCAACCCATTGTGCCACAGTGCCAGCCCCTCACTGAGTTTCTGTAAAACAGCGGTGTGGCATCTTCATCAGAGCATCTGAGAATGTGGACTCCTCGGTGTCTGGTTCTGGCACTCACTTTGCTCTTTAGGTGAGGTCTCGGTTCCCTGGGGCCCCTTGCTGCTTGCTGCTGTGCATTGAGGGGTTAGGGTAGTCATCTGGCTTTGCTTGTGTCTGACCTTCTAGAAATTCTCAGCCGTCTGTTTATGATGTCTGAGCCTGTGGTTCTTCTTTTTCAGTACTAAGTAGCACCCTAAGTCGCAGTTCGCCCCAGGACTGGTTTTGATGTTTTTTTACAGATTTGGTCTTGCGAGACTCGCAGACTCCAATTTGTTCCAAATCTCCAGTTGGTGTGCTGTTCCGTATGCGCTGGAGGATTTCCTACTTGCCATTTCCTGGGCCTGTTAGGCTCAGACTCCTTGTTTGGTGCCCACAAATGTCACAATGCTAAATCACACCCAGAGCCCTTGGCCCACCAAGACCAGTGCAGCCTGGGGGGTGAGACCAAACTCCCCATAGGATGCTCTGTGTTCTCCTGGGGTGAGCTCATTGCCTGCTGTTGTATCTAGTAGCCACTGGTGATGCTGTGTGGGGTATAACATTGCTTAGCTGGGAACATGGGACTTCTCTGGGCATGGATGCAGGCCCAGAGGCTCTGTCTGCTGTGCTGACTTGGGTATAGGGACGATTAGGATCTGCTCAGTTCTGGGTTTTGTCAGCCTCTTAAAGAGTCCCTAGTCTTGTAATTCCTTGATGTCTGCCCCTGGTTGTGGGGGTGGGGTAATAGAGGCAGCCCCTCAGGGACTCAGGCAGGCCCTAAGCGGGCCACATCTGGGTCTCGCAGTAAGCAGGCTTGTGCAGTCTTGGGGGTGCATAGCAGGCCTGCAAGAGGTAATTGATGCTATATGCCAAAACATGTGTGTCTCACCAGGGGGCAGGTCTCTACCTGATTACTGGGGCAAGCCCAGAGACTGTCCACAGGCACCTGCCTTTGGCTGGAACCCACCAGGATCTGCCTAGCACTGGCCTTTATCCAGCCCTTGCTGTCTGGCCCCATCTTAAAGGAGAGGGAGAAAGATCGCCCTCTGATACCCAGGCCGATCCCAGGATGGTCACACCTAGTTCCCATGGTCGTGGTTCCCAGGAAGCTCCAGAGGGTGTCCAGCCCACTGGAAGCTGTAAAATGAATCCAAATCCCCCAACACAGAGCTATGGCTGATGTCAGGGAAGGCCTAGATGGTGGCTCAGCCTGGGAGCACTGGCCTGGGGCTCGAGGTCTTTGGGCTTTATCGGGTGCTGGACTTAGGCTTATCAGGCTGGGGTCTGAGCTCTGAGCTCTGAGCTCCTTTGCCCCGAGTGGCTGGAGTTCCACTTTCTGAAGGTGGTTGGAGGCGGGGTGGCAGAGGCCATGTGGCTGAGGGTGCTGCCTGTCCCCAGCGGGAGCTCCCTGGAGCTGAGGGAGGGGTGATGTGAGCCACTCTTTCCTTCTTGCTTCCTTCAGTGTGACTTTGCTTATTATTCTCATGAGATAAGGTGCTGTGGTCGCTCATCGGCTTCCATAGTGCTTATAAAAGATGACTTAGTGCATGGACAGCTATTCGTTTCCGCATCTTGGTGGGGAGTGGGGGCAGGAGCCTCTCACTCAGCTGCCATCTTTGTTCAGTTGCCTTTTAATTAACTTTCTGAAGCCACTTCCCCTAGATACAAGTGAATGCAGGGACTTGGGAAAGCTCATGGAAAGTGACGTTAAAGCATAAGTTCAGGGACCAGTGCTGTGGCATAGTGGGTAAAGCTGCCACCTGCAGTGCTGGCATCCCATATGGGCGCCCGTTCAAGTCCCAGCTGCTCCACTTCCTATCCAGCTCTCTGCTATGGCCTGAGAAAGCAGTAGAAGATGGCCCAAGTCCTCGGGCCCCTGCACTTTCATGGAGACCCGGAAGAAAATCCTGGCTCCTGGCTTCAGATCAGCACAGTTCTGGCTGTTGCCGTCAATTAGGAAGTGAACCAGCGGATGGAAGACCTCTCTCTCTCCCTCTCCCTCTCCCTCTCCCTCTCCCTCTCCCTCTCCCTCTCCCTCTCCCTCTCCCTCTCCCTCTCCCTCTCCCTCTCCCTCTCCTTCTCTCTCTGTGTAACTCTGACTTTCAAATAAATAAATAAATCTTAAAAAATAAGTCAGTTGGTGCATAAAGACAAAAGCTTGCTAATTTGATGGTAAGGATGGAATACGCTGCCTTAAGATTCGCTCGGCACTTGCTGCTGAGGCTTTAGAGTTCCCGTGCACACTGTGTCCATCGTAATATGCATTTTCTGTGATTTTTCTGGCATATTCTCCTAGGCATGTATATGTATGTACACATGTGTGTGTGTCTGCATGTGTATGTATTTTCAAGTTTCTTCTTAACTGGCCAAATCCTCTTTTTTTTTTTTTTTTTTGTCTCTCTATCTGGCAAAAATCACTGACCATTTTGCTTCAGTTTCCACCTTGTGAAATATTAATGTTATCATCCCAGATTTGTTTTTGTTTGTGTTTGCCTGGTAAGTCCTTGCCCATCACTTTATTTGGCATAGACAGAACTCAGTATTTATTTGTTGAATGAATAAATGCATGAATGAATATTTTAAATCTTCTGGAACATTTTCTTATAGGTGTGTTCCTTTATAATATCACAAAGCTGGGTTTTGCTTTTGACCCAAACTCAATCTTTTAATAGAAACATTTAGCTCATTCACATTCTGTGCTTAGACACTTATTGGGTTTTTTGCTTTTTATATGGAATCATCGCATATCCTATATTAGTTCCTTCTGGTAAGGATTTTGTTCCCAGAGATACATTCCACCTTGAAGACTTCCATATTCATGCACCCTAAGGAAGATTTTGTTTCCTTTTTTAAATTGCTGCTTCTCTTTTCTTTGAAACTTTATTTTATATCCAGAATAAGTGCCCACTGACTCTTATTACTTTCTCGTTTTCATTTATGTCTGAGTCCTGGGGATCTCTTTTGAGCTTGCCTTTTGATTCTCCATCTAAAAACCCGTCAAACATAGTTCTTGCATCCACAGCAACCTCTTTGTGTTTTTCTTTTACAATCTGCCTCCCCCAGTTTCATCCCTGAAATGTCTTCTTGGAGGAACATCTCGAGCTTCCTTATATTGCTCTTGTTACTGCACTAACTCTGCCATCGATTGTGACGTGTGCTCTAATTGTCCAGATTTATGTATGCCTCTCGAATGCTAAATAATTCCACATGTCTGGTGATTTCTTTATTTCCCCCCTTCCATTCAGGGGAGGTCAGGGGTTATCTGGTGGAAGACTCCGGGAACGAGGGTGAGGGCCAGGCAAAGGAAGGGAGGGAAGAGCTAAGATTTACTGCAGTTTCCTTTTGCCAATTAGCTTGTATGAGCCATGGGCGGGGGCCCCAGGCGTGGTGGGGGGCGGGTGTCTCCTCTGTGCTGAAGAGTGCCTGTTGTGTGATTCTTGGGGGCAACCTCAAGTGGGTGGCAAAATGCTTGGTCACGCTGCCAGAGGAGAGAGATGTTTGCTGGTTCCAGTCTTCTAGAACACGCGCATGCTTGTAGTGGTTTGGTAATATATAAGAGAAAAGCTAGGTTTAAAGGCTACGGCAGAGAGTCCTCCAAGACGGAGGGCAGCCTGTGTGGAGAATGAGGGGCCACCAGCTTTCCTGTCTGGCTGCCAAGGGTCATGCCCTGATTACCTATGCTGTCCAGATCAGGAGCCAGCTGACACAACCCGATGGCATTTTCTGGTGTCCTGTGCTCCTATTCGTGTCTTACGGTCAAATTCAGAAGTGTCCAGGGCTGTGGGCTATCCAGGGGAAAGCAGGGTTGGTTTGGGTTGGGACATAGAATCTCTCTCTCTCTCTCTTTCTCTTTTTCTGACAGGCATAGTGGACAGTGAGAGAGAAAGAAAGAAAGAAAGAGAGAGAAAGGTCTTCCTTTTGCCGTTGGTTCACCCTCCAATGGCCGCTGCGGCCAGCGCCCTGCGGCCGGTGCATTGCACTGATCTGAAGCCTGGAGCCAGGTGCTTCTCCTGGTCTCCCATGGGGTGCATGGCCCAAGCACTTGGGCCATCCTTCACTGCACTCCCGGGCCACAGCAGAGAGCTGGCCTGGAAGAGGAGCAACTGGGACAGAATCCAGTGCCCCGACCAGGACTAGAACCCGGTGTGCCGGTGCCGCGGGGGGAGGATTAGCCTATTGAGCCGTAGTGCCGGCCTCTCTATCTGTCTCTGTCTCTGTCTCTCTGTCTCTCTCTCAGTGTGTGTGTGTATGTGTGTGTATACACACACACATATATTTCCCAGCTCTGCCCAGAGGGATTCACCAGCCCCTGGGATTGTATCCTCATTGACCTTGGCCATGCAAGGTCAGGGACTATTGTCCGAGCAGTGTCGAAGTTGAAACTGCATCCCACAGCCCTCCTTCCAAGGTGGGCGCTTCACTGGGACCGGGGCCTCTTTGTGTTTAGGAAGGGGGTCCTAGAGAGTGTGGCTGGGCTGGAAGAAGGCTCCAAGCACCCCTGCATCTTCCAACATGGGCTGAGCAGGCTGGCCTGAGCCCAAGACCCACCCTGGTGACCAGCTTCAGCACCTGCTCCTCCTCAGGAGAACAGAGAGGCTCTGGAGCAGATCCTGGCTCCGCTGCTTCTGGTCCACGGGGCCAACGTTTTAACTTCATGGTGTCATGGGGACCATTGAGCGTTGAACAGCATCAAGCTTCTTGCTACACGATGAATGGCATCAATGGGGCCCACACGCCATCTACACAGACTGGTTCATAAATGCGTATGTAGGGGAGGCAGAACAGGGCAGCGATTAGAACACCAAAAGCCTGTGTAGCCTGAGCCACTTTCTGAGCCTCTTTGAGGCTTAGGTTTCTCATTTGTAGAAAGGGGGAGTAAATGTAAGAGCATCAGTGAGAGGTATATGTAAAACGCCTAGCATGCTGCCTGGCGCAGTCGCAATTCAATGCTAGTTAGACATTTGTCATAAAGAATCCCCTAGCACTTCCACCTCTAGTTTCTACCCCAGAGGAGCAAGAACACAGATGCACAAGCATGTTGATTGGTTCGCTGCAAAATTATTTGTAATGCTCTCTGAAAACCTGAAAACAACCTAAATTTCAAGGATGTAGAGAAAAGTGAAAACTTGCATGCAGTTGGTAGGAATATAAATTAGTGCAGCCATTATGGAAAACAGTATGGAAATTGTTGAAACAATGAAAAGCTAACCTACAGCTTGAAAGAACCAGATAGGGCTGGCTTCATGGGCGTGTGTCCTGTGAACACTGCACATGGGTGGCTGAAGCATTGTAGTCATTTTGGAATTCTGGGAAATTCTTGACAATTTTACCTTTGACCTGTGTTTGACCCAAGGAGTTGAGTCGATGGCAGAATATGCACATGAGCAGAGGTTAGCACTGTGGGCCAGACACTGCACTCTGCGCGTCAGGGGCCATGTAGCAGCAGAAAGAGCAGTGGAGGAGTGGGCATTTGGCATGGGGATTACATGCCCCCATCCAGATCAGGAGTGCCTGGGTTCGAGGTCCAACTCTACTCCCAACTCAGCTTCCTGCTGATGTGCATCCTAGCAGGTGTTGGTTCAAGTAGCTGAGTGGCCGCACCCACGTGGGAAGCCCAGAGTGAGGTCACAGGTTTCTGGCTTTAGCCTGGCCCATCCCCGATGGTTGTGTGCGTTTGGGGAGTGAACCAGCAGACGGAAGATCTTTGTCTCCCTGTCCCTGCTCCTCTGTCATTCAAAGAGCGAGTAAATATCTAAAAGGGGAAAAAAGAAGTTTGTGGAAAGTGGAATAAAAAAAACCCCACAACAACAGCAGAGGCTGGTGCTGTGGCACAGGGGGTTAAGGTGCTGCTTGCAATGCTGGCATCCCATATGGGCGCCGACTGTGTCCCGGCTGCTCCACTTCTGATCCAGCTCCCTGCTAATGCACCTGGGAAAGCAGCAGGGGATGACCCAAGTGTTTGGGTCCCTACACCCACATGGGAGACCCAGATGGAGATGGCGGGGGCTGGGCCAGGACAAACCCAGGAGCCTGGCCCAGCCTCAGCCATTGCCGCCATTTGTGGTGTCAACTAGCAAATGGCAGATCTCTCTCTCTCTCTCTCATCTCTCTCTCTCATCTCTCTCTCTCTCATTTCTCTTTCTCTCTCATCTCTATCTCTCTCTATCCCCTTCATTCCCTTTGTAATTATGCCTTTCAAATAAGTAATAAATGAATCTTAAACAAAACAAAACAAAAACCCCCTAACCAGCAGTGGTGGCGGCAGCAGCCATGGTCACAGCAGGGACTTCCCATGGGAAGGCTGGGACTGAGGCCAGAGGCCAGCTCACTGATGTGTCCCGGGAGCCTGTCCTTTTGGTGACGGTGCAGACATCACCTGTTCAATCTGAGCACTAGAACAGGGGCTGTGAGGCCCAGGCAGTAAACTTTGTTGGTAAATTATTACAAAATAAAAGCATCACATATGGATACTGCAACAAAACACATCATTAAGCATTAAAGTGCATTGTAGAAGTGAACATTGACAAGTAAATCCAGACTGACACAACACTGACTGCAAGGAAGAGTTAGAGAATCTCTTTAGAAAAGTCATTCCATGAGGATCACCAGCTCTAGATGTACTAAAATTTGTGTTTTGAAATGGTTTACTAGAAATGTGTCCCAGTGTTGTTACAGCCTCTTAGCTTCTTCAGGACACCAGCAACAGGTGCATCAGTAGAAAGATCATTCTCAAATTAAAAACGGTGAAATACTTGTAGCCTTGTGTTTGCCAAAGTTGGCTGACATCACTTCCCATGATACTGATTGGAAACCAAGTTGCTAAAAGTATTAGTTTCAATGACCTAATATATGAATTTGCAGAAATTTGTAGAAGAGTAAACCAGAAAAATCTCATACTCACTCAGAATGTATATTTAATAAAGGATTATTTAGTACATTGTAGCACATTTATAAAATTATGAAGTTAAAATATTTTTGTAATTAAGGTTATGTTGTAACATAATAGTAACATAAAGGGGAATACTACCCCTTTTGTGTTTTCTAAGTACTAAACTTTTTAAAGGAAAAGGCTAGCATTTTAGAATTTCAGTTGGATCTTATCAAGTGGTACATGATTATATGTATTTTTAAAAGCTTATTTATTCATTTTTTATTTATTTGAAAGTCAGCTGGATCTGGACCAGGCGAAAGCCACGAGCCAGGAGGAGCTCCATTTGGGTGTCCCACACGAGTGGCAGGGACCCAAGTACTTAAGCCATTAGTATTTAAGCCTCCCAGGTTGCACACTAGCAGGAAGCTGGACCAAAGGCAAAAGCTGGACTCGACCCAGCACCGTGAAATGGGCTATGGGCATCCCAATGGCGGTTTAACCTGCTGTGCCACATTGCCTGCCTCTGTGTATAGACTACATTGCCAGTGACGTTAAGTGTGGCCACTGGACTAAGGAGCTACCTACAAGATTCTCTACTGCAAAGCTTCTGCTTCAAATAATCATCTCGTGGGGAGGAACCCTGAGACTGTGCAGAAATCTTACTTCTTATCAACATCTGAGCCTACCCATTTTGGCATCCATCGCTGATTCTTGTGTGCAATGATTACTGCCATGGTGTTTGCCTCTTAGTAACTTCCCTGTTTCCATTGTTCTTTCTATGCTTAATTGAGATTGCAAAGTAAGAAGCAGATCTCCTTTTTTTTAAATTCATTTTAATTATTGTAGAGGCAGATGCTCCTTGCTTTATGATGAGGTTATGTCCTGATAAACCCACCTTAAGGTGAAAATGTCATAAATCAAAAAGCATTGAATATACCTATTTTATCATGGTTTAACTTAGCCTATTTTTAAAGAAAAATATTTATTTATTTATTTATTTGAAAGGCAGACTTATAGAGGGGGGGGGAGACAGAAAGAGAAAAATTTTCCATTCACTGATTCATACTCCAAATGGCCACAATGGCCAATGCGAGGCCAGGCTGAAGCCAGGAGCCTGGAATTCCATCTGGGTCTCCCATGTGGGTGGCAGGGCCTTAAGTACTGCTTTCCTGGGAACATTAGCAGGGAGTTGAATCAGAAGTGGAGCAGTCTGGATTAGAATCGGTGTTCTGTGGGATGCTGGTGTTGCAGGTGGTGGCTTAACCCACTGTACAACAACACTGGCCCCAGCCTAGCCGAGCTTACACATGCTCAGGAACACTTGTGTCTACAGTTGGGCAGCATCATCCAACACTAAACCTGGTTTATAACAAAGTGTTGAATGACACATGGATTTGATTGACTATTCAAAAAGCATTAGCAACACAGCTCACTGTAGTGTCAGCTGTTCATCCTCACAATTGTGGGGTTAATAGGGAACTGTGGCCCACAGCTGCTGCTGGGTGTCACACAACAGGACCACATTGCCTGCTAGTAACCCAGGAAAAGATGAAGATTGGAAATTTGAAGGATGGTTCCTACTGAATCGGTGTCATTTAAGCACCCTTGTTAAGTCCAGAAATCATGAGTTGAACCACTGTAAGACAAGGACTATTGGTATGTTTTATTCTAGGGGTTGTAAACCATTCTTGTTATTTATTTTCTTGTTGGAATTGTCCCAGATTTGGCTATTAGGAGCTTCTTAAGCCCTTAGTTAATTTATGGGATCATAAGATTTTTTTCGCTGCCTCAGCCCTGAGAGATGAACTGCTTCATTTAAAAAATGGAGACAAAACTCAGTTTCAGAAAGTTATATTTTGTTCAGGCAATACTTAGCATCACGTGTGACTTCAAAATCTTGTCACGGAAGGAACTGGCCCTTGCTGCCCACAAAGAACTCTGCCTTTCCTAGCTTCTGGTCATTACAAGGAATTTCAGTCAGCATCAGAGGAAAGCAGAGCGTATGACCATGTTCTCTCTGCTGACTCTTCCATGGGGTCTGAGAGGAACAAGGAGGTCCCCTCCCCCCCCCCCCCCACCCTGAGAAGTAGCCGGATCAATGCTCGCTGAGCAGTACCAGGTTGCAGAAGGACAAGGGTTCGAATTCTCAGTGACAGGAGTCCCTGCTTCCTGTGGGCTTCGATTACTTTGTCTTCATTGGGATAAAACTATCCCCACATTTGCACATTTGTAGACTTTTTGGGTTTATACAAATCATTTCTATTCACTTATTCAACTAATGTTTATTTTTAATTGTGTAAGATTTATCTATTTGAAAGGCAGAATTACAGAGGGAGCTGGGAGAGAGAGAGAGAGAGAGAGAGAGAGAGAGAGAGATCTCCCATCTGTTGGTTTACTCCCCAAATATCTACAACATCCATGGCTACAGCAGGCTGAAGCTAGGATCTAGGCACTCACTCAGCTCTTGTATGTGGGTGGCAGGAGCCCAATGCCTTGGGCGATCATCTGCTGCCTCCCAGGGTACTTATTAACAGGAAACTAGACTTGTAAGCAGAGCCAGGACTTGAACCCAGGCACTCTGACATGGAATGTGCATGTCCCAGTTGGCATCTTCACCACCATGCCTAATGCCTGTCATTCAGCGAATGTTCACTGACTCCCTGCTGTTTGACAGGAACAGCTGATGTTCTGAGAAAAGAGGCAGTGGGCTTTGGTTTGGGTGAGAAATAAGGCCCATCAGGCGTTGCTTTGGGAAAGCCTTAGCTTCCTGCCCTGGACCCCCTGTTTTGGCCCTCTGGGAAGATGACCTTGCTGTGGCACCGGAAGAAACCTTAACATCAAGGCCAGGTGAGCCATGTGTCCCCAAGCCACTGAGCCTTGACATACATCAAGCTCTTGAGGAATTCTGACTTTGAATGAATGAATGAGCTAATACGGTTCTTCAGGGAAGAACCAAATGTATACAGTCTGTTGTATAAATAAAGTCTATTGTTGAAAATTAAAAAAAAACTCATTAAGTGATTTGGGGACATATTGTTGTGAGGAGGACGTGGTGTGGCTCTTTGCTCTAATGACTGAACCCTGAGAACGGAGGGAAACCCCTAGTTCCATCTTCTACAAAATCCTCAGTAGGCAGATGTCCAGCCATGGCTTTCAAACTGCTGGGGCCCTAATGACCAAAAGGAAGGGCACATGCTGGGCTGAAATCGGCTGTCACATAGTCCCAGGCCCTTTCAGTCCACCACATCTGTCTCCACAGACCAAGGCATGCTCCAGGCACTGCAGGTGCAGTGCCGATACCAAGTAATACTCACTCCACCTCATCATGGCAGATGGTCCAGGGGTCATCACTGGTCCTCCCATCTGTCTCAGTTCTCAGTAATAAGGTCTGCTGGCCTCGGTGACGATGCACAGCGTGTGAGGAAGACTTTGTGTGAAGAATGGCTCAGCTTCAGCCGTCAGAAGGCTCCCAGCATTGTTCGTCACAGGGGTTTGTGGCCATCAAGTGTGTTTCTCTGGAGTGGTCTCTCCCCAGTCTCTCCACCTGTTGCCCAGTGTTCGTCACACCGCCGTAGCTTCCCAGCACCCCATTTTCAGCTCTCCAGTCCCACCGCAGTTGGTCAGTTTCCCCCAAAGGGAACAGCTCCTGAGTGTGCTAGTCAGCCCAGAAGGGAGGGGCATCCCTAATGCTGGATGCAACGTTCCTGTGAATGCAGCCTGCATGTCCTGCACTAATCAGCCCATCGTCTAACTACCTCCTTTCAGTCTTTCAGAAGAGGTATTGGAAGACCCAAGCTGACGCCAATATTGCTACTTACATACACGTAGAGTGTCTCCCAGTACACAGTCACCCTCTTTTGACTGCAAGTGTATGCCCAGCTGTGTTTATTTGATTTTTTATTTAAAATTTCTTTTATTTCTTTTTAAATATTTTTAAGGTAAAAAATTTTGTGTATTTAATATATACAGATTTAGGAGCATAATTATACTCTCCACCCTACCCTCCCTACCACTTACGCTCCCTCCCTCCTCCTTCCTTTCCCATTCCTTCCTTTAATTTTTACAATGACCTACTCTTATTCTATTTTATACTCATAAGATTAACCCTATACTTAACACAAAAATTCAACAAATAGTAAGAAGAAAAAAACACTGTTCCTCAAAAGAAGAGACAATGGCTGTAAACAATCATCAAAATTCAAAATGTCAATTTCACTCATATAAATCACAGTTTTTGGTACTCTGTTTACTTACCACAGATCACGGAAACATAAGATATTTGTCTTTTTGGGACTGGCTTATTTCACTAAACATAATGGTTTCAAGTTGTACCCATTTTGTTGCAAAAGACAAAATTTCATTATTTTTACAGCTGAGTAGTATTCCATACTCTCTCTCTCTCTCTCCCCCATATATAAATATATACATATATATTATATGTGTGTGTGTGTGTGTGTGTGTGTGTGTCATAAATTGCCTTGATTGTGTTTAGGAATGTTCCTATTTTGGACAATTTGCTTAAAATTTTTTTAACATAAAAGTATCTTGTATTTTATCAAATGCTTTCTTTACATCTATTGAGACAATCATATGATTTTTATTCTTCAATTTGTTAATGTGGTGTATCACATATATTGATTTTCATATATTGGATTATCCCTGCATATCAGGGATAAATTCCACTTGGTCATGGTGAATGATTTTTCTGATGTGTTGTTGGAGTCAATTAGCTATTGAGGATTTTTGTATCTATGTTCATTAGTGATATTGGTCTATAGTTCTTTTTCTGGTTTTGGAATTAAGGTGATGCTCACCTCATAGAAGGAGTATGAGAGGACTTCCTCTCTTTCAATAGTTTTCATAATTTGAGGATAATTAGAATTAGTTCTTTTTAAATATTCTGATGGAATTCAGCAGTGAAATGATCCAGTCCTGGGCTTTTCTATGTTGGGAGTGTCTTTATTACTGTTTCCCTCTCTGTCTCATTTATTGGTCTGTTTAGGATTTCTGTGTCTTCATGACTCTATTTTGGTAGATTGTATGTGTCCAGGAATTTGTTCATTTCTTCTAGATGGTCCTATTTGTTGGCATATAGCTGTTTGTAGTAATTACTGATGATTTGTTTTATTTCTGTGGTATATGTTGTTGCATCTCCTTTTTCTCATCTGATTTTGTTCATTTGGGTCTTCTTCCTCTTTTTTTTTTGGTTAGTTGGTCCAATGGTATATCAATTTTGTTTATTTTTTTTCAAAAAAATACCTTTTCATTTCACTGATCTTTTGTATTCTTTTGTTTCAATTTTATTTATTTTTCTCTAATTTTAATTATTTCTTTCCTCCTACTAATTTTAGATTTGGTTTATTGTTGTTTTTATGGGTCCTTGAGATGCACTGATAGTTCATCTATTTGATGCCTTCCCAATTTCATGACATAAGCACTAATTGATATAAACTTCTCTTTTGACACTGTTTATACTCTATCCATAAGTTTTGATATGTTGTGTTGTCATCTTCATTCATTTCCAGGAATTTTTAGATTTCCATTTTGATTTCTTCTGTGATCCACTGTTCATTCAGGAACATGTTGTTCAGTCTCCATGTGTTTGCATATTTTCTAGTGATTCTTAAATTGTTAATTTCCAGCTTCATTCCATTGTAGACAGAAAAGATACATGGTATGATTTCAATTTTTTTTTTTAAATTTACTATGACTTACTTTCTGGCCTAGAGAAAATTCCATGCATTGATGAAAAGAATGTGTATTTTTCAACAGTGAGGTGAAAAATTCTGTGGATATCAATTAGCTTCATTTGGTCCATAGTGTAGATTAGTTCTGTTGTTTCTTTGTTGATTTTATGTCTTGATTGATTTGTCCATTGATGAAAGTGGGATAATGAAGTTTCCCATTACTATTGTATTGGTATCTGTCTCACTTTAGCTCCATTAAAGTTTTTTTAAATAGCCAGGCACCCTGGCATTGCATGCACATACATTTACTATAGTCACATCTTCCTGTTGAATTGATCCCTTAATCATTACATAATGTCCTTCTTTTTCTCTTTCAACAGTTTAGTGTTTTAAAGTCTATTTTGTCTGATATTAGGATGGCTATACCTACTCATTTTTGCTTTCTGTTAACATGGAATATATTTTTTCCATCCTTTCAATTTCAGTCAACATGGACCTTTGTTGGTGAGGGGTGTTTCTTGTAGGCAGCAAGAAAACACTCATTTTCTTGCATACAACCCATTCAGCTGGTTGTATCTTTTAATTTGGGAATTTAGGCCATTTATATTCGAGGTTATTATTGATAAGTAATGACTTGGCCCTGCCATTTTCCCATATATATTGTTATTGTTTTCTTTGGATTCCTTTGTTTTTTACTAGGAGATTTTCTGCCTTCACAGTCTTTCATAATGATGACTATCTTTCTGTGTGTAACACATCCTGAAGCATCATTTGTAAAGCTGAATGAGTGGGGCAATTTATTTCAGTTTTGTTTTATTATGGAAGGTCTTTATTTCACCTTCTTTTAAAAATGAAAACTTTGCAGAGTACAGTATTCTGGGTTGACAGTTTTAGTTTTTTCTTCTTTTTTTTCTTTTAAGACTCTCCAATCTTTCCTAGCCTGAAGGGATTCTTTGTAATTTTTTAAAGATTTTTTAAAAAATTTATTTGAGAGTTAGAGTTATAGAGAGAGGGGCAAACAGAGAGAGAGGTCTTCCATGTGCAGGTTCACTCCCCAAATGGCTGCGACTACTGGAGCTGGGCTGATCTGAAGCCAGGAGCCAGGAGCTTCTTCCAGGTCTCCCACGTGGGTACAGAGGCCCAAGCACTTGGGCCATCCATCCACTGCTTTCCCAGGCCATAGCAGAGAGCTATATTGGAAGAAGAGCAGTGGGACATGAATCAGCACCCATATGGGATGCTAGTGCCACAGGCAGAGGCCCAGGCCACTGCACCCTAGTGCTGGCCCCAGCTTGTAGGGTTTTTGATGAGAAATTAGCTGTGAGTCTCATTAGAGATCCTCTGAAAGTAGTCTGACATTTCTCTCATGCATATTCTAGACTCTTTATGTTTTCCTGTTGAATGTTTCACTACAATGTGTTGCGGTGACGATCATGTGTATTAGGAGTTCTGTGTATATCCTATACTTGTATTTTGCTTCCTTTTTCCAATTTAGGGAAGTTTTTATAATTACTTCACTGAATAGCCATTCTAATCCATTCTCTCATTCTACAACTGCAGGAACTCCTAAGACTTGTATGTTGGGTTATTCGATAGTATCCCATAAATCTTAAACATTGCTTTTAACTTTTCTACTTTCTACTTTTTTTTTTTTGTCTGACTGAGATATTTCCAAAGACATGTCTTCTAGCTTGGATATGCTTTCCTGCCTCATTAAGTCTGCTATTAAGGTTTTCTACTGTATTTTTTTATTTGAGATATTGAATTATTCCTCTCTTTTATTTATTTATTTGACAAGTAGAGTTATAGACAGTGAGAGAGAGAGAGAGAGAGAGAGAGAGAGAGAGAGAAGTCTTCCTTCTGTTGGTTCACTCCCCAAATGGCTGGGACAGCCGGCGCTGTGCTGATCCAAAGCCAGGAGCCAGGTGCTTCTTCCTAGTCTCCCATGTGGGTACAGGGGCCCAAGCACTTGGGCCATCCTCCACTGCCCTCCCAGGCTACAGCAGAGAGCTGGACTGGAAGAGGAGAAACTGGGACTAGAACCCAGGGCCCATATGGGATGCCAGGGCCACAGGCGGAGGATTAGCCAACTGAGCCATGGTGCTGGCCCCGAATTCTTCATTTCTAATATTTTAGTTTGATTTCTCTTCAAAATCTCAATCTCATGGGAAAATTTTCCCTCCATGTCATGTGTGCATTTCTTTAACTCAGGAATTTGCTTCTAATTGCTTCTGAGTAATCCTATGATCAGTCTTTTGAATTCATTTTCAGGTATTTCATTAGTCTCTTTGTCTTCACTTTCTCATATTGAAGTGTTGTGCTCCTTTAGGCGAGTCATGTCGTCTTCCTTATTCTTGTTTCTTGAATTTATGCATTTAATTTTATGCATTTGTGAAAACACTAATTGGGTTTCTCCTGTTAAGGAGTTTATCTTTGAACTATGTCTCTGTGGCTTAGTGAAGTGTCTGATCTTTCGGTGAGTACCTGGAGGCATGTGCTGGGTAGGGCCCGGGAGCTCTGATCGGTGCTCCATAGTGACACCCAAGTTGGGTGTGGTAGCTGCCTATTGTCAGCAGAGGAGAGGGTAAGATCCTGCCTCTTGTTGTAATCACAACCTCATCTCCTCTCCTAAGGTGATCAATGACTGGGTTAGCCCATAGTGGATTCAATACCCATCCATACTGGTGCATGAACTGCACAAAGGATCTGTGTGGTCCTCAGTGTGAGCATGGATCACTGTGCAGTGACCACCCCAGGCCGTCATGGAGCTCCTAGCCTCTGAACCAGGCACAGTGATTGCCCAGAGACCCAGCTCCACCCCACTCCCTATCCATGGAGAGAGCAGTCATTCCCAGGGCCAGTGGCCTGTGGGCGCTCTGCTTGGCAGTTTGCACCCTGGAGCCTGTGATGTGTTGAGAGGACGAGGGCACCACACAGTGCTTCTTGGATGCCCAGCCCCTTGTCACCTCTCCCAGACAGACTCCAAGTCAGTGGGGGGACGTGGCTTTTTCCCTCCGGTAAAATCCGCTGATCACAGGCACTCACAAGAGCTACCACAAACCTCTACTGGTGTCCAAAGGGTTCCTTCTCCCCACCAGTTACCGGGCACCTTTGTGGGTGGGTGGAGAGAAAGAAACATGCTTCTTCTTCACTGGATTAGGTGGATGTCCTGCCCCCTGTTAGGGCTCCAGGTCGAACTTGAAGACAGTGTGGTCTGCAAGGCTCTCCCTCAGGCAACATCACCTGAGCAAGGGCTGCCGCAGTCTGTTCTCACCGTGCTCTGCTCTAGTCCCTGGCTGTGGGAGTCCTCTGAGGTGTTCCCACTGGCTGTTGTGCGTCTGCATTTTCCACGCTGCTCCACAGCATCGCTCTTCCTTCTGCAGAATTTCCGATGCAAACGTCTCTCCAGCTTCCCCCGGGAATGCACTTCCTCCGCTTTTCTTCTGCTGTTTCTCCCTCGTCTAAAGCAGCACGTCTTCTCCCTGTTTAGCCCTCTTGCCTGACCATTTGTTTGATTTAAAAAGTTATTTGAGGCCGGTGCCGCGGCTCACTAGGCCAATCCTCCAACTTGCGGCTCTGGCACACTGGGTTCTAGTCCCGGTCGGGGCACTGGATTCTGTCCCAGTTGCCCCTCTTCCAGGCCGGCTCTCTGCTGTGGCCCAGGAGTGCAGTGGAGGATGGCCCAGGTGCTTGGGCCCTGCACCCCATGGGAGACCAGGAGAAGCACCTGGCTCCTGCCATGGGATCAGTGCAATGCACTGGCCGCAGGGCGCTGGCCGCAGCGGCCATTGGAGGGTGAACCAATGGCAAAGGAAGACATTTCTCTCTGTCTCTCTCTCTGTCCACTCTGCCTGTCAAAAAAAAAGTTATTTGAAAGGCAAAGAAATATAGATAGACAAGGACCTCCCATCTACCGGTTCACCCCCTGTCAATACCTACAAAGCTGGGACTGGGTCAGGTGGAAGCCAAGAGCCAGGAAAGCAATCCAGGTCTCCTACATGGGTGGCAGGGCCCCTGTTACTTGAGCCATCACTTGCTGTATTTCAGCGTCTGCTTTAACAGGATGCTGGAGCCAGGGGCCTGAGCCAGGCATTGAACCAGGCGCTCTGACGTGGGATGTAGGGGTCCTAACACTTAACTCCTCGGCCAAATAAGCACCCCAAAGAGGTGATATTCTCACTCACGGCATAGACTGCTTCTCCCAAGGACCACTTACTTTTTGGTCCACGGTCACTGCCTAGCTGCTGCCATCTAAACACCCCCACTCACCTGTGGTTTGCTGACCGAATTATCTAAGTGCAGGCCAGTGGGGGAGTGGAACTGGGTGCTGTCCTGCTAGGAGCCGCCTCGTACCACCTCTCTACTCTCCACCCCCACACCACGTCCACTCCTGTCCATTCTCATCCTTGAGTGAACTCAGGGTCACAGCTCTTATTTTTTCCTTTCCTGGCGAGTGACGCCTTTTAAAAAATACCTGGGAAGGCATAGTAGTAGGAATAGAGACCCACAGCACCAAGCTGGGGGAGCCCTGGTCCACCCTCCAGGACAGGTGGGGGTGAGGCTGGCCCAGCTGATCCTGGGCACGTCGGACAGATGACGGGTGTCTGCTCTGTCTGCATTTCTCCAGCTTGTTGAGAAGCTGAGGGAACCAGGGCTGAGACCAGCGCTCGGAAATCTTTGATCTGTTTAAACTACGGTTCCGAGTAACGACGCACGTGTAAAAGCTGTCAAAAGTATACGCACGTTGTCCCTTAGCCATGTGCTAAGATGACCTTTGCTGATGAACTGTTTGTACACTGCTAGAACCATGTATCTTGGCCTGGAAATGTAAATGTGTTCGTGTTTGTGCTCTGAGGGTTAGATAGCAGAGGTCTGCAAGCGATACGGTTGCAAGGGTAAGGGTGGCGTGATTTACGTAAATCAAGCGATTTCTCCCAGAAAGCATTGAAGGCTCAGCCTATCCAGACACCCTCTTGCAGCTGAACTGTTACGGCACCCAGCGTTTGTCATATTAGGTGATCTGAAGGGAATTTATAAAAATTATGAACAATAAATATATTTTATTATAAATAATAATTTTATAATATATCATATATAATTATACATGATATATAATATATAAATATATATAAATATAATTTATAAATAATATATTTTATTATAAATAATAAAAATTATAAAATTCTCTGTGGAAGGGAAAAAAAAAAGCCAGTTCCTACAGCAGGGGTTGGCTCATTTTCCACAGATAAAAACAGGTTTCCCAGCAATTCTGCTACGGTAATGTCCCACTATAAAAACTTAGGGGGAAAAGATTCTGCAGCCCAGGCAGGCAGTTGGGGGAATGAGTCATCTAGGGATGGGGCAGCGCACTTCCTCTCCAGCATCGCAGGGTATTTCGTCCCCCAGGGGAACAGCTCCAATGCCATCAACAGGGCTGATGTGCCCCCCACCGCCACCCGCCCCTTGTTTCTGATCTGCTTTCAATGAGCAGGGAGTATTACACTGGAAACATTTTAAACTGCTGCCCAAGTGGCTTTCCGGCACTCTGAGCTGAGCTAGGGGCGTCACAATAAAAGCTGATTGATTAGCAAGGAGTGTACTTAGAGCGTCTGACGTGTGTGTCCTCTCCCACGCTGGGCATGGCCTGCGTTTACCTCTCCCCCACTCCACACACTGAAGTCTGCCTCTCCAAGGGGGAGTTCCATGCTGGCTTCTCCCTCCAGAATCTTCTCCAGCCCGGTGGCTCTCAGCTTCCATCTCAACTGCCTGGTCTGCACCTGTGCTGTCTTCCTACCCACCTTCCACCTGCACTGTGAGCGAGGTGACCCGTAGGTGTGATGGGAGGGGGCGGCCCCAGGGGGAGAGCTGTCGGATTCCCGCAATGGTTATCAGCTCTTTCCTTTGGTGTTTAATAGTGAGGAGATGGGTGCACCGGCAACAAGAACACAGCTGCAGAGTCCAGGCCCCAGAGCCTGTATAAGGAGGGGGCAGGTGTACCTGCCCTGTTGGAGGATTTCAAAAAGCTGAACACATTTCCCCTGCAGGGGTGGGGAATCTTCTGTCTACCATGGGCCATTTGGAATCCACATCATTTGCGCATCACACAAGTCATCAACTTAAAAAACAGCCGCTTATACAGGAATTGAATTCCAAGTTCTGCCTGTGGTTGCCTTGGCAGGGCTGGACCAAGGGATTTTCCTGTCTACAGCCCAGGCGTTCCCTACCCTGCAAGCATTAGCTCCATCTCAATGACCTTCTGTCTTTTGATCTTCCTTAAAGTTTCTTGTGTGCATCTGTTCTGCATCTAAACGCATTTGTTTACTTGATAACATAGAGTGTTTGGTTAACACGGTGCTAAGTTTTTAAATCAGTATATATGAAGGCACTTTAGAAAGTTCATGGAAATGGAATTAAAGAATAGGTTTGTTTTTGTCCCCCAAGTTTGGAGACCTGGGACTAGTTTTTCATAAAATGCATTTCCCATGGACTTTTAAAAAATATTTATTTATTTGAGAGGCAGAATTTCAGATGGAGAGATGGAGAGACAGAGAAGAGGTCTCCATCCACCCGCTGGTTCATTCCCCAAATGGCCGCAATGGCCGGAGCTGGGCCAATCAGAAGCCAGGAGCCAGGAGCTTCTTCCAGGTCTCCACGGATGCAGAGGCTCAAGCACCTGGGCTACCTTCCACTGCTTTCCCAGGCCATAAGCAGAGAGCTGGATTGGAAGAAGAGCAGCCGGCGTGCATATGGGGTGCTGGCGCCATGGGTGGAAGATTAACCTACTATGTCACAGTGCCGGCCCCTCCCATGGACTTTTGAAAAACTCTCTAAAAAGTTCATGGGAAATGTGTTTTATGAAAAAACTGTGCCTGGATTTCACATTTTCTTTCCACTGAAATCTACTTATCTTCACATCCCATGTTTCTGTGAGCTTTTTGAAGTTCCCTTGTGTATTTAAAAACAGTCAACCCCTGCAGAATGACGTTTTGGTCTCATATTGGTCTCCTAAGACTGTGCAGCCCAGCAACGTCACAGCCATCTTGGCTTTTCAGGCACCCTCTGTGATGTGCACTTGACGACGAAACTGCCTAGTGACCCATTTCTCAGGTGTGTCCCTGGCGTGAAGCCACACACGGCGGTGTGCGATCCCAGCAACAACCTCCTGAACTAGCCCCATTGTTACGGATGAGAACACTGAGGGCTGTGAGGGGGCTTTCGCTTGTACTCCCCCACTGACCAAACTTACCCTTGCTCTGAGCTTCATTCAGATTCCTTGATGTCAAGAGAGAGGTTTGGCACAGATCCTCTGAACCCTGTGTTGTTCGCTTTCTAAAACAGTGAGCAGTTCGCTCAGCGCATGGCTGTCGGGGCTCGCGTTGTGTCTGGCGTGCTCCAGATCCTGGGGGTGACAGTGACCTTGTCCACCCAGCTGCCTGCTGTCAGGGGGAGAAGGGCTGGAGCCCAGCTCTGTCTCTGGTCAGTTTGCAAGGGAAGGACCAGCCCTTCTGTACTTCTGTAACTCCCCACTGGGGCTCATAGCCCTCCGTGTTGGGAGCCCCTATGGCTGCTGTGAGTCTGCAGAGAGGGTGTGTGGGTCCTGGATCTCCTTTACGGCTTGGCTGAGGCTGGTAGGTGGCAACGTGCAGTCGACCTGGGCGGAGGATCTTGTGCCAAGCCAGAATGGATGCACACACGCCCATGGCCATGGCCAACGGGAAGCTCCGCCCCCAGCTTCACGTAATTGCTGGCATTGCCAGAAGGAAGGCGCTGAGGCTTCCCTTTGCTTGCACAGCGGCTGCCTTCAGCGCTCCCTGGCCTCTTCTCGGGGCACTTAAGGCCCAGCATGGGGAGGTTGGGGGGAGTGGTTCTCCTCGGAGGCGGGGCCTGGGGCGAGGCCAACCACAGTCCCTCCCGGTTTAAGACTCAGAGCACACACACAGCAGGAACATTTATTACCTCGGAAGGAGTGCTGGCTCCGTGAATGGAGGGCTGAGGTATTGCAGCTGTTATCTTTTGAACTAACTGCCATTGCGTGTCCCATGACCAGCCGTGGCAGGGTTTTTGTTCCCGTGAATGAATGGGCCATAAATTTGTCGGGGTTGACACGAGCAGCAGTACTAGAGGGTGTAAAGAGAAAATGTGCCGAAGAATCCTGTGGTCTTTGCTTGCCTGGAAAATGAGTTCGATAAAATGGAGGTGATCAGTGCTTATTTATAGGGTAAACCGATACATCCAGCACTGGCCCTCGGCACCTAACTTAGTGTTTCCTCATTTACGCTCACTCTGGAAAGCCCATCCCAGCACCCAGGCAGCTCGTAGGGCTGCGAGGAGAAAAGGAGACGCCTGCACAGAAGGAGGTGTTTCCCTCCCTGTTTGGAAGGTTTGGGAGCCTTCAGAGGTAACCGGTTGAAGGGGTACAGCTCTGAGGATTGTGAACCAGCCGGGAAACCCAAGGCTGAGTATGGTTCTTTATTTGCATTTCAATTTTTGAGGGTGAATGACAGAAACTGGGATAAAATTAATCGCCATTTTTCAGGCCTCTGAAACAATAAATTCCAGCAACCATAAATTTGGAGCTGGGTTAAGTACTGAAAACAATTTATTGCTAATTTTTCCCTTAATTGCATTCTCACGAAGAGGGTTTGGTGCTTGCCGGTGGAATTATTATATAAAAACGATTCGTCGGACAGCACAATGGACAGTGAATCAGAAGCTCGCCTGCAGTGGGGTCAGGGTTCCTCCTGGCTCATCCAGCCCCCACCCAGGCTGTCTCTCAGGGGATGCACCTGCTGTCCGGTCACCCCTCCTCCACAACACTGATCAAATGGAAGCAGAGGGGGATGTAATGGAGTGATCACCGCCTGGGCCTCCCTGCCTCATTTCATTTGCTTCGAGGCTCCTTGTCGTGTCAGGCTAACTGTGTCTGAGGCCAGTTGACAGCCTGACCCTGCCAGGGGAGGCAGCTGGGAGCGAGTGGCACTGTGTTAGAAACTGCTGGGGTGGGATAAAGATCTGATCCCATCTCCCATATTCTGGGGTGAGCTTCCTCTAGCAGGGAGGGCTTGTCGTGATGGGGCTTTGAGAGATGGTCCTGGCCTTGGAGGGGAGAAAAGAGATGCTGTAAGTTATCTTAAGCTACTGGAGCAGGTGCGGTGTCTCCCAGTGATTGACGGGAAGACTTGGCTCAGGTGGGGATGGTGAAACGCTGTCTTCTTTATTTGCTATCTGGGTTCCATTTTGACCTGGAAGAGGCCATCAGTGGGAATGCACCTGCTTGGTTCAGTGGCCTTGGTCAAGAAAAGGTGACTGACCCACCAGATCCAGCCAGCCAGGACCGGAGCCTGGCCAGGGCCTCTGTCCTTCACAGAGCTCCTGGTGGCTGAAATTCCAACTTGAGTAGCTGTTTGGGGAGCAATCAACAGGTGCTGACAGTATTTATGGGGTAACAGGTGCATGGGCCATGTGTCTGTGGAGCTCAGGTAGGTAGGGGAAAGGGCACAGGGGTCCCTCCAATATCAGGCTGTCGATGGCTGTTGGCAGCGGGAGGACCCTGCTGCAGCAGAGTGGAAGGAAGGGCATGAGGGAGGGGTGTGGTGTCTGGGGCCGTGTCAGTCTTCCTGGCACCTGGCAGGATGGAGTGAGTACACTCCAGGATAGAATGATCTGGTCCATTCCATGATCCTCAAGGGCTGGGAGCGAGTCAGTGAGTAGGTAGAATTAGAGAAAAGCCACAGCTCCCTCACTGACTTGGTGGGATGGTTCTCCATGACCCCAGTCTCAACACAGTGTCCGAACCAGTGGCTGTGTCCCTTGTTTCAATGCCAGCTCCAGGACACGGCCCCAGAAGACTATGCCCCCCCCCCCCCGACTCAAGCTCATGTAGCAGTTTAGTCCCCACTGTGGGGTCTCAAGGGGGCGACACGTAATCAGATTATGGTGCTCCCAGGAGAGACCTTTGACAGTGGTTGGGATTAGGTGAGATGACTCGAGTAGAGCTCCATGGTTGAATCCTGGAGGCTTTCTAGGTAGAGAGAGAGAGAGAGAGAGAGAGAGACCAGACACACAGAGACACGTGTACACGCGTGTGCTCCTTGCCTCTTGCTGTGTCACACTGCCAGCAGGAAGGCCATCACCAGATGAAGCCCCTAAACCTTACACCTCCAAAATCATGAGCCCAGGTGAACCTCTTTTTTATAAAGCAGTCTGTCCCAGGTATTTCGTTATAGTAACAACAATAACAACAAAATCCAACTAATACCAGACTCGGGGGAGAGACCAGCGGACAGCAGCTTCCTGTTCCAGAACTCCCAAGGCAGGGGCTTGTATTACCCCGCCCTGTGTGTGGACACAAGTGCCTATCAAGCACCCACATGCCTGCAAACTAAATGTGCACACGAACTACCACGGCCAACCTTTAGGCAGGGCCAGGGAGAATTTTTCACACCTCCTACTTTGTTCAGTCTCCCTTCCCTACCTCTGTCTTCCAGTTCCCCGGGGGAAACACAGCACCTTGTCTGACCGGGACTTGCTGGTATGAGCTAAGAGTGGGAGTAAAAATAAGGAACTGAGCCCGCAGATCCCGGGTGATGAGCAAGGGTGGAGGAGGCCCTGCTCCCGGCCTGCCGGAGGCTCACGCAGTCGTGGGGATGGCGTCAGTTTGCAGTAAGTCATCCCGACAGCCAGTGCTGTGGAGAATCTGGGTTTGTAAAGATCAAAAGCAAACACCGTGTTGGGAATCTAGGAGTAACACAAATGTACTTGTGAATGTCTGAAAATCCAAGAAAGTTTCCAGAAGAAAATAAAAAAGAAACTGTCTGCCATCCCGCTATCCAGAGATAAGCATTGTTACATTTTTTATGCATTTCTCTACAGGCTCATGGACATTTGGCTGTATTATTAGTTTTTCAGAACTGGGATTCAGTGCGACATACAGCTTTTATATCATGCCTTTCTCCCCATCCCTTAGCGTAGTGTAAACGCTTCCCACGCTCTTAATGGTTTTCACGAACATTTTTGTGTCGTTTGAAGATTCCGCACAGTTTTCCGCACATGTTTCAGGCATGTGGCTCATTGTTTAACCGCTCCCTTCTTGGTCAATAGTGAGTGGTTTCTAGCATTTTGGGGCTACCAGTGGAGCTGTGACAATCATCCTGTGGCATTAATTACTAGGGGCCCCTCCTCTTGGCCCCCAACCCCCAGTTCTTTCTCCAAGGGGAATTAGAAACGAAAGCTCTAACAGTGAGCTTCATGCATTTTGAAATGTTGCCCTCCTGGGAAGGTTGATCCCGTGAGCTGTGAGGGGTAGAGGCAGCCTGGGTCCCCAGTCAGGAGGTGGGCTTTACTATGCTAGCTGTTGGATGGAGAAAAATACTCAGAGTTGAGATTTCTTTCACGATAGAGGTTGAGTAAAGGTTCCTATGTCGCCTGTGTGTATAGATTTCTTCTGTGAATTACTGGATGAGTCTCCTGGTTTTCTTCTGCAGATTGAGTCTTTGAAAGAGTTCTTCAGAGCATGAAGAGGTCAACTGGTCTATCTTCTCTCTTCTAATGGGGCCAAGCAGGAGACATAGAGGACTGGGGCGTGAGCCAGGCCTTGAAGAGTGGGGAGGGTTTTGATAGCTGGGTCTTGGCTCAGTCCAAGAGGCACCTGCCTAGGTGAGTTATGTGGAAAGAATGCTCTCAGGTCAACCACAAGGTCGCTTTGTACACTTAAGGAAGTGAGTTATGAGAGCAAGAAGAAATTCTTTCTGGTCTTGGTCTCTGCCGAACATAACCTGTACGTAACCCAAATGCTGCTTCTTTTTCTAAAATTCATTTTCAATTTATCTGAAAGGCAGAGGTAGAAAGACACAGATGGAGACACAAGAGATCTTCTATCTGCTGCATCACACCTCCAATGCCTCAACAGCCAGGCCTGGGTCAGCCTGAAGCCAGGAGCCTAGAACTCAAACCACATCTTCCACGTGGGTGGCAGGGACCCAGCTACTTGGTTCATCACTGCTGTCTTCTAGGGTGACTATCAGCAAGGTGGAGTTGGGAGCCGAGGAGCTGAGACTCAAGCCAGACCCTGTAATGTGGGGTACAGGCATCCCAAGTAGTGTCTTCACTGCTGGGCCACATGCCTGCCTCCTTCTTTATTCATGAAACGAAGCAGGCTGACAACTGTCATGGAGAAATTGTTCATTCAACAGAAAAAGGCAATTTGGTTCTACTCTGTTTACTTTTTGGTGGACGGTGATCTTGGTTGGGAAGGCAGAGGGTGGGGAAAAACGTAATGGTGCTTGAGAGAAACTTCTAGTTCTTTGCTGCTTTGTTGTGTGTGTGTGCGCATCTGTGTACATGTGTGTGCACCTGTCTACATGTGTGTGCGTGTACATGCATACATGTGTGCATGGGTGGGCACTGTGTATGTGTGCATATGTGTGTGTGTGTGTGTGTGTGTGTGTGTGTGTGTGTGTAGGGGGGTAGTGTTGGATTCTACAGTCCAGCCAGGGGGACATACAATGGAATGTCAGGGCAGATCCCTTACCTCGGGTGGCTGCTCCTGTTTTCAATGTTTCCACACACGTGGGGTGAGGGCGCCTCACTGGATGGCCCTGAATTTGGGTCGGCTCTGATTGGCTCCCCAGTAGGCTGCTAATGCACACTGCCATCATTTTCGAGGGTGTTGGCAAGGCGATAATGCAATTAACATCTCCTTTTTGATAGAGAATGAGGTGAAGACAAGCTGACTTTGGGAGCCTGATGTTCACTGATAATTAGGAGAGACCCTTGAGGGGAATGTTGGGTTGCTTTAATAATTGCGCCCGAATGCCTCTGCGGTGAGCCTGCCTCTTGGACAACTCAAGGGCAGGGCCCATGGGCCCCACCTTTTGGGGTGGGGGTGGGCACGCCCATTTTGATGTGTTTCATTTTTAGCAAATGCATATAGCCATGGCGGCTGGAATTGCTGGTGTTGTCTCAGGAAATTTCTTTAAAATTCAATTTGTACATGGTGACTCTAAACACTGCTTTTGGGGACGTGTGTTTTGCATTCTGCCATATCAGTTTGGGATTATGGACTCTGAGGGAATATGTATAACTTTTATGCACCGTGTTTATTGGCACGTTTGTGTTAATAGCCAATAAGACGATATTGCCATCTTAATACCGTGTGGGTCTCTGTGACTCCATGGCTAATGAGTGGGGCCTCTGAGTTCCTGATGGAGAGGGAGAGGAGGCAAGAAGAGCCTGGCAGTGTGGGGAACGATGTTGGAAATCCAAATATTGGTAGGCGGATTGGGTCCCGCGGTACGGAAGAGGAGCTGGCTAGTGCAGAGAAAGAAGGCGTCTGGGTCTCGTTGGGGGACTGTGCCACCAAGGAGGTGGTGACGCGTGCATCCAGCACCGTGACCCTCCTCGGGAGAGGACGGGCATCCCCAAGATCCCAAGTTCTCAGAAAAGTACAGGAGTGCTCCTCAGTCGGGAAGCTTGCTTTGTGCAGAGGCTCCTGGGCTGCCCTAGGACAGAGAGCGAGAGGCGAGCTGCTGCCCCTCCCACTCAGTTCTACCTCTCCTGGTGGATTGTGCATGATGATTTCCCAAGGCATTCCTCACGTTGACTTTTTCATGGAAATTACACCAAGAAACAGTGGAATGTTGTATACATGTACTCACACACACACACACATACATACTCTAATGCAAACATCACCAAAAAATAAAAAAAGTCTTCCAAAGCAACAACAGAAGTCAGGGCATTTTTTGCTTTAAGGAATGTCTCCTGGGGATTAGGGTTCTGCAGAGATTGGGGGCTGGGGCTGGCCTTCAAGTCATCACCACTGTGGATGCCTAAGAGTGGGGCTGTGTTTTTTGAGCGCACTGCGTGTGTTTTTATCTGCAGCGTCTGGGTCCTGCTGTGTGGTTCCCTTGATCCTGAGCTTGGTGATGTGATGGAGCAAAGGTGGAGAAGCTATGTGGAGAGGCCACTTCATGAAGCCTTCTGGGAGAGGGAGGTGGCAGGTGGAGTGGCTTCAGAATCCTCTTGTCCCTGGGATGCCAGGGCATGGTCTCAGCTAGGAAGGGGTTGATTCTAGGAGGAACTCAGCCAGAGGAGCTTGCATCCGGGTCTTCGTGTGGACACAGAACTTACGCTCCTAGCCCATTTGTCTTCCTAAGTATCTTTGCACCACCTACAACAAGGGTGTGGCACCCAGTACCCCCTCAGCAGGTGGTTGCAGAATTAGAGGATCTGAATCTGCTTCTGCGGATGGAGTCGGTGGCCTATGGGTGGGGAGCTACAGGGAAATGCCCCTCCCACAAGCTGGGACACATGAGGACAGGGTCACAGGGCTCCAAGGTTAACTTCTCTGTTCTGCACCCCCCAGATCAAGATGGATTTCCCAAAACCCATCCTTCTCCTGTGTGCTGCTGCATTGGAAAGAATTTTTTTTTGTTTTTGATTCTTACTTCTGCATAAGGTGGTCCCACCTCTCAACGAGAGCCTGTGTCTTTCTAAAGAGGCCTGGAAAACCAGCTGGTTTCAGCCAAAGAGGAAGAAGGCAGCAGGTGTGGCTCAGCAGTGGAATCTGGTGATCTTGCCCTATCTCAAGATTATACAACATGCTTGTGAAATTTTCATCTGGGGTTTCATGGCTTTATTTTGTCACAATGACATTTTTCAAAATTTTATTTATGTATTTATTTTTATTTGAAAGAATGAAAGAGAGAGAGAGAGAGAGAGAGAGAGAGAGAGAGAGAGAGAGAGAGAGAGAAATCTTCTATTTGCTGGTTTGGTTCCCAAATGTCCCCAACAGTTGGGGCTGGGCCAGGCTGAAGCCAGAGCCTGGAACTCCAGCCAAGTCTCCCATATGAGTGACAGGGGCTCAATTACTTGAGTTATCAAGTGCTGCTTCTCGGGGTGCACATTAGCATAAATCTGGATGAGAAGCGGGGTGGGGACTTGAGCCCAGGGATGCTGATATGGGATGCAGGCATCTGTAGAGACCTGTTCCCTGCTGTGTAGATTCCCACCCCATCACAATGAAATCTTCAGTCTGACTTGGATTTTCTTCTTTCTTTTCTCTCTCTCTCTCTCTCTCTCTCTCAAGACTTATTTATTTAAAAGTCAGAGTTACCAGAGAGAGAAGGAGAGGCAGAGAGAGAGAAAGAGAGAGAAAGAGAGAGAAAGAGAGAGAAAGAGAGATAAAGAGAGAGGTGTCTTCCATCTGCTGGTTCACTCCCCAGCTGGCCACAATGGCCTGGGCTGAGCTGATCTGAAGCCAGGAACCAGGAGCTTCCTCCAGGTCTCCCACATAGGTGCAGGGGCCCAAAGACTTGAGCCATCCTCTGCTGCATTCCCAGGCCATAGCAGAGAGCTGGATTGGAAGCGGAGCATCCAGGACCCTAACTAGGACCCTAAATGGCACCCACATAGGATGCCAGTGCTGCAGGCAGCAGCACCACCCACCAAGCCTCAGTGCCGCCCCCGCCCCTTTCTATCAGAGGTGCTAAGTCTGGGTGAGAGATTCATTTTATTTCTTCCTCATGGACCATCTATCATAATGTCCTTGCTGGCCTTCTTGGCAACCACCTCTTTCCTCATAGCTGATAGGATGAGGTTTATTTAACAAAACCCATAGGAGGCTATTGATTTGGATGGAGCCCCTGCACCAGCCCCCAACAGCCCAAACCAAGATGGAGTCACTCATGTTACATCACCAAGGCAAACTCAGTCTGTTATCTGATTTTCCAGGAAATCAAGAGAGAGGGAAAAACAATAACCAAATCCCCAAACAGGTCGTGTGTGTTGCACACAGCCGGTGTGTTGAGGAAGCGCCCTCTGCTTTGACGTTTAAAAGGAAAGCAGGTTTGAAACAACCAATCCATTTTTGGTTTCTCGTTTCTGCTTTTGTCAGCTGCCCCCTAAGAGCACAGTGCTCCTTCAGATCCTTCAAGACACTCATTGGAAAGTGTGCATTGTATTTTAATTCCATTTCTGTGAGCATTTGGCCTGTAACCTACACTCGGCCTCCTGTATCCTTTAAATCATCTCCCATGGATTGAGGATGCTGAACGCAAGGCAAATGCTAAGTGAAGAGTTGTTGCATTGTATGGCCTAGGGAATGATGGCCAGAAAGACACCTGCTACTGCGTGTATAGTGCAGGCACACGGCTACTTCTGAATGTTTTTGACCCTCCGTCATGGAATCGATCCCTGGTTGTGGAACCCACAGATGCAGAGCAGAGCTGTCTGAACTGCTTCTGCTTCCGAGCGCTGCCTGGTTCACCATTTGTCCTCTGCTCTCACAGACGCTGTTCAGCGGAGTTTATCTGAAGTTTGTTATGCATTGGATTGAAAGGGGGCAGTGCCTGTTAAGGGGATGAGCCTTGGAGCCAGCTGTGCAACTGTGCAACTGTGAAGACTTTTGTCCCCTCTCTGAGCTCTGGCCTCCTTATCCATACCATGTGGATGCACCCCTCCCTGGGCTGGGTGGGGGCCTTGAATGAGACAATGGGTAGAACGTGGGTACCCCCGATACCTGCCCAGTGACAACCTCGGGGTGCAGGTTGGTCCCTGCTATTGTGCACCCCTTTGTATTTTCCTTTCTTCAACCAAAGACCAGCGCTGTCTACAGTGTTTGCGTGCCATCACCTCTAGTTCCACTACCTGTCCTCATTGCCTCATCACTTCCTCTGCACTGGCTCCTCCTCCAACCACCCAGTCACCTGTGCACCGTTCTCAATCCCTCGTGGCGACACCAGGGGGAGCCTGGAAGCCAACTGTAGGACCCGGATCTCCCCACTTTAGCACCCCAGCCAACCTATTCTCCAGTTTCAGGACCGATAGATGAGCTGGGCAGACCCACTCACTGCCTGCATGTGCCGTATCAGTGCACCTGCTCACTTGGCTCGGGTGTGAGCCTTCTGGGTCTGTTGTATCTCGGATCACAAGTGCCACCTCCTCTGAGAAGCCTCCCTGGTTTGCCTCCTCACCCTCCCCACGCTTTGTTTCTGCTTCTGCAGCTAGCTGTCCTGATAGTCTACCAGGCTCCGGTGAGGTCCGTAGCAAGTGAGGCCAAGCAGTTCTCAAACCGGAGCTCAGTGCCTAAAATGGGGCGGCTTGGTTATGATAGCGATAAAACCAGCACTACCGTTCTGAATATCTTGGGACCATCCCACCCAGGGCTGGTTCCTCTGGAGCCTAAACTACGGCCAAGCTCCTGGGCGTGGATTCCCAGCAGAGAGGCCGTGCCGGGAAGGCGAATGCCACTCGTGCTGCTTACTGCCGCCCAGTCCACAAGGCCACTTCCCACAGTGACGCCATGAGTTTGCTTTGGTGCAAAGACGTTTGGAAATGAATGCATGGGATGCATCTTCTATGAAGGTTTTAAAGACACTCCCCACCAATATGCATGAATTTTAACAAGTTTTTTGCACCAAAATAAGTTTGTCTTTTTCTTCCATTTTTCCATGCATCATTTGTCCTACACTTGTTAACTGCCTCCCAGCCAGTCCAGGCACCGGGCCAGGCATGTCCTGTGAACCAGTCATTGCTGTTCCTATGGGATCCTACGAACCACAGCACAAGCGGTGGGTGAAGAAGAGGCAGGTGGCACTGGGGGAGCTGGGAGTTAACATGAGCACAGCGACTGCCATCCCTGTGGGCAAATCTCACTTCCCGCACAGCATCCGGCCTGGAGTGACTTTAGCTCTCTTTACCCAGCGCTTAGGGTCTGGCGATTGGATGGCCAGGGCGAGAGGTCACAGGTGGGGATGTCGCTGGCCGCTTCCACGTCCCCACAGGCAGCCTCACTTTGGTAGCCACTCCCAGTTTCTCACTCAGAAACAATTTCCCGTGGAACAACTGAGCTGAGGTGTTCTGGAGACCCCATGGTGTTTCCCACAAGCGTTACGGCTCTATTATGATAATCCACGGAAGTTACATTAGGAAATAAATGCGTTTTAAGGTTTTTCCCCCGGCAACATAATGTAAGGACCATTCTGCATGTTGGTACTAAAGAATCAAAAACAGTTTAGTGAGTGGCTGTGAACACTGTTTCTTGTCATGCAGCTAATGGATCTACTGTAGGATTTGTGTTCCTTCCAGCTCTGCTGCCGTACATCAATGAAAAATTATGTTTTTTCCCTCAGTGCTACAACACCCGTCATCTTTATAGTCAACACATTCCCCTTCAAGCCGCGCCGTGTGGAATGCCTGCCGCTGCTCGGCCCCTTCCCTCCCTGTCTTTTACCCGGTGCTCGGCCGTCCCGGGTCAGGGCTGCCTCTTGCTGACGTCCTGTGTACCAGAAGCCAGCACGCCCAGGTAGTCGAGCGCCAGCCGGGGCCAAAGGTGGCTGCTCCCGTGCAAAGGGCACTGGGGAAGCCTGACTTCATTTCCCTAACGTCCTTTGTTGGCTGCGTCTCTGCGGTCCCTCACAGCCCTGCCTTGCATTCAAAGTGAGCCTGCTTGCGTCCCGGAAGTAGCCCCCCCACCCCGGGGCAGACGCCTACCCTGGGAAGTTGCTGGGGGGAGCCGGGATTCTGGTCTCATTTCGAAGGGACTCCTAGAGCTTTGCCCTGGCCTCTCTGAAAGTGTGACTCCCCAAGTGAAGCCGGGTCTCACCTGCTTCCGGGCACCTGCTGAGTTCTGGACAACTTCCCTGGGAGGTGCCTTAGCTTTTTGGGTGATTGGGAGGTGAAGCCGGCTGTGGCCGGAAGCACTACCCCAAGGAGCGTCTGGGGCCCTGCAAGATCCACCCCAGCATGCAAAGCAGGCGCCATCACGGCCGGGTGAGTAGGTGACATCAGAGGAGTGGGGCAGGGAGGGTCAGGGGCAGGACCAGGTGGGAATGCCACTAGGAGTCGCCTGGGCTCTCATACAAGCGGCTCGGACTTCAAAAAATGTAAGGCTTTTGGCTTTTCAGAGGGAGACATGGTTCCAGCTCACTGTTTTCTGCTCCTCTCCCGCCCGGACTTGCTGTGTGACTTCAGTCATGGCTTCAGGGAAGCAGGTGGGCATGTGAAGCAGGTGGCCTGCTTTGAATGGTCTTTGGGGCAGCTGAGGCTGAACCATGTGACAATGTCCCAGTTGGCCAGGAGCGGATGAGCGGGTCCCTGCCTCCAATCAGAGCCCAACTGTGACCTAACGTTGGGACAGACGGTGGCTTCCAAGCTGCAGGCTCTGCTGAGGCTCTGAGGGGTGGGGAGCACTGGGCAGGGGATACCTAGAAGCTCAGAAAGGAGTCTCACTCCCTACATTGCTGCAGACAAGCTGCTGGGGCGAGAGCTGGTGGCTTGGTTCCTTGTCCTTGGCTTTTTATTTTTAAAGATGTATTTGCTTATTTGAAAAGGAGAGAGAAATAGAGATAGAGACAGAGAGAGAGAGAGATAGATAGAGAGAGATAGAGAGATAGAGAGATAGAGAGATGAGAGAGAGAGAGAGAGAGAGAGAGAGAGAGAGAGAGAGAGAGGCCTTGCACCTGCCGTTTCATTCCCCAATGCCTGCAACAGTATGACCGGGCCAGGTTGGAGCTGGACTTCCATCTGGGTCTCCCAGGAGGTGTCAGGCAGTCAAGTAGCCCAGGTGTCATCTTCTGCATCCCATGCACATTGCAGGAAGCTGGTTGTGAAGTGGAGGAGCTGGGACTTGAGGAGGCACTCCAGTATGGGACGTGGGTGTCCCAAGCAGTGGCTGAAGCTGCTGTGCCACAACACCCAGCCCTTGTCCTTGGTGACTTGTCCTCCCCCACTGTGTCCTGAGACCCGGAAGGGCAGCAGCCAGGGCTTGCTTTCGAATTTCTCTTTGCCCCGTGCGCCCTGCTCGGCTCTGCACCAGCAGCTATTGTGCTGCAGCAGCTGCTTTCCAGGGAAGGTGACGTTCGCCCATGAAAAGGAGGGCAGGGTGGAGACCCTGGCCGTCAGGGTCCCAGGAAGAACCCATGAAGGCTCCGCCCCACTGGAGTTGAAGGGTGGCCGGCACTCCTGAAGCCGTGTCCCCCTGCCGAGAGGAGACTGCACTGAGCCAGCTCAGGGGCTCCTGGGCTCATTGGTGCCATCTTGGAGAGATGCCTGTGCCGTAAGGTCCAGTTCTGCTGATCCACCAGTTTTCTTGGAGTTGACCTTGACAGGAAGGCCTGTGTGCACGGGGACCGAGGCTGATGGTGTTGGGGTGTTGGGCATCTGAGCAACAAGGTCTTCTGTCCCGAGATGCGTAAGGCTGTTGGAGGGGCAAGGCCAGGCAAGTGTGAGCAGGAGGGGGTGCAGAGAGGGTGGTCCTCGGGGTGCATGGCATAGACCCGCTGTCGCACTTGGTGCGCTAGCTCCTGAGCTGCTCATGTCCCCATCCCCGCCTTCATCCCTGTACTAGGTCCCCTCTGGTGGGCCCCTCCCTGCCTTCTGAATCCACTCCTCTCCAGCACCGCCTTGCAGCTTCATGAACTCTGCTGCAGTGGGTCAGGAGTTGGCATGCGAGGACCTGTCTTCCGTTCTCATCCCCTGGGGTTCCAGCAGGGCCTACCCTGCCCCCCACCACCGTCTTCATGTCTCAGTAGGGACAGTAGGGCATGGGCCAGGCTGCACCAAAAAGACCTGTACTGAGATGGATTGGGCCTGTGGTTCCTGCAGCATTTACCTGGAAGGGCTCAGGAGACAAAAGTCCACCTCCCCATCTTGCCCTGATTGGCACTGGGCGAGGGATGTGTGTGAGTTCACCAAAAGGGGTGCCGTGGTCTGTCTCCCATTGCTGTAACAATAACTGTTTTGGAAAGAAAGGGGATTTATTTAGTTCACCGTTGGGAGGCTGAAGTTCCAGGATCAGGCGAGGACCCTTTGGCTGTGTCACGTCACCTGGGAGTGTGTGCGAGAGCCATCAGATGGTGAGACAGGAAGCCAGAGTGAGGGGCAGGCTGGCTCTTGTATAAATGACTCTTCTCCTGAGAGCTAACTCGGAGTCCCAGGAGAGCTCCTTTAAGCCCTTCGCAGGACAGAACATCACCATGACCTAACCAAGTCCCAGCAGCTCCCACCTTGGCAAAGTCCCACCACCTGCCAGTATGGCCATGCTGTGAGCTCAGCTTCCAACCCGTGACAACCTGGGGTTGGGGGGACCGTGCCAACCACAGCATGGGAATCTGGCACTCACCCAACCTTTTGCACACCCCCCAGATCCCCGAGAAGACGCCCTCCTGGGCATGGGCCTCAGGTTTGGCTTCTCATCCTTGCTCGGCCATAGTATCTGATGGCCTGTGGTAGCCATCCCTTCCTCCCCACTGCATCATGAGAGCCATCATGACCTGCTTTGCTCTTCCGTTGCTCTTGGAGTTTCTTCTTGTCCTTTCTCTCCTGCATCCAACTGTCCCTCTCCTTCCAGCCTCATCTTCTGCACTTCTCATCCCTACCGGGAAATGGAGGCAACAGGGCAGTGTAGACTGTGACACAACCCTTGAGGAAGGCCCCATGTCCGGGTGATGCTGTAGGGATGCTCAGGGCAGGCATGAAGGGAAACAGCCCCCGTGCCTGCTCTAATCTCCAAGGGCCCTGCACACCTGGAGACTGGCCGTGTGCCTGGCCTGACCCCTGGGATCTCTACTTTCCCAGACTCCCCACCAGGAGCCTGCTCAGCTGAGCAAGGCCCCAGCAGTGCCTCTCTGAATCTCTGCTTCTTCTCTTGAACTCAGGGTGATCTGCCTTTGTTGCAAAACTTGTGGGGAGTGGAAAGCTCCACTCCTGACAGCTTTTCTGCAGAAGATGCCTCCAAACCCAGGGGGAAGCCTCCAAAGAGGGAAGAGGGAAGAGTTCATCCCTCCAGCCTGGGAGACACGCACAGCTCGCTCCACTCCCTGCGCAGGTAACCAAGGTGGCCCAGTGAGGAGCCCCTCCAAGGAGAGCAGGATCGGGGGTCACTCGGGTGTGGTGTGAGCCCTGTGGCATGCAATGACTTGGCTGGGCTAGGGCAGAGGTTTGGTCTCAGCATGGCCTGGAGATTTCCATGGCATGGGATTAGGATGCTTGTCCCGAGGAGTTAGGGGCTATGGTTCTTGTTTATAACAGGCAGTGGGTAGGCTTCCTCCCTTCCAAGAGGTCTGTTGTTTGTGGCTGTCTCTGTTGGTCCAAGGCACCTCCTTCATCCCCTCGGCACCTCAGTGTTTCCTCTTGTTCCATCAGAACAGAAAGTTCCCTGGCACAGTGTAGGGTGAAATCCCCAGTGCTGTCCGTCACCAGGACGCCATCACTGTGGGCTCACAGCCATGGCACTGGTGCACTCTTGAGTTTCCTTCCAATTAATTGAGAGTTGTCCACTCACCCACTCATTGATTCAACCATCTGCCACCCCCACCCACCTATCTGTCCATCTATCCATGCATTGATTTGTCCATCCATCCATCTGTCCATCCATCTGTTCATCTATCAGTATGTCCATCCATCCATCCATCTATCTGTCCATCCATCCATCCATCCGTCCACCCATCCATCCATCCATGCATTGATTTGTCCATCCACCTGTCTGTCCATCTATCCATCCACCTGTCTGTCCGTCCGTCTGTCCATCCATCCATTCATCCATTGATTTGTCCATCCATCTGTCCATCCATCTATCCATCCATCTTTCCATCCATCTATCCATCCATCCATCTGTCCATCTAACCATCTATCCATTCACCCATCTGTTCATCCATCCATCCATCCATCCATCCACACGTTTGTCTGTCCATCCATCCATCGTCAATAGTGTTGGATACTATGTAGAGCTGCAAAGTTGACTGCAGCTATGTCCTTGTCCCCAGAGGGCCAGGCTCATTACCATGTGCTTGTTTTGCCTGACTTTTGGCTCCCTGCAAGTCTTACATAATGGAGGAGACACCAAGATGCCAAGTCACTAGTTTTCACAGCCTAGGTGAAGCACAGTGAGAGCTCAGAGGAGGAAGATGTCAGTTATGGGTGGAGGGATTGGAGGAGGCTTCAGGTGTTGCCATTTCAGCTGAGCCCTGAGGCTTGCCCAGATGTGGACACAGCTGTAGTGATGCAAGTGTGTGTGTGTGTGTGTGTGTGTGTGTGTGTGTTACTGCTTAGTGAGAAGCACAGAGATAGGAGGTGGAAGGTGTCTTTTCACAAAACCTGCCTTCGGGGTCGGGACCAATTTCACTCCTCTCCCCCTGAGTAGTGTCCAGTTTCCTCTTGGTAGGCTAGGGGTATTGACTGTGGACACAGGCACCTGCATTGCAAGTCTGCACTCATGAGAGGCAAGCAGACCTTGGACGAGCGCGATTTATACTCCACTGCAGAGGGCTGTCAGGGGAGTCTCTCTCTGACCCTGGGGGAGACCCAGGGGAGTATTGCCAGCAAGCAGCATGTCCATGGATTCTTGCCTGTGGCCAGTGTGTCCCCTTCCACAGGTGGAATTCTCACATGTGGTCCCCATGTTCCCTTCCATAGGTGGGATTCTGACATGCTGTCAGTGTATCCCCTTCCATAGGTGGGATTCCCACATGTGGTCCATGTGTTCCCTTCCATAGTTGGGATTCTCACATGCGGTCAGTGTGTCCCCTTCCACAGGTGGGATTCTCACATGTTGTCTGTGTGTCCCCTTCCACAGGTGGGATTCTCACATGTTGTCTGTGTGTTCCCTTCCATAGGTGGGATTCTCACATGTTGTCTGTGTGTTCCCTTCCACAGGTGGGATTCTCACATGCGGTCAGTGTGTCCCCTTCCACAGGTGGGATTCCCACATGTGGTCTCCAAATAACATAGGTGGGATTCCCACATGTGGTCTGTGTGTCCCCTTCCACAGGTGGGATTCTCACATGTGGTCCGTGTGTCCTCTTCTACAGGTGGGATTCTCACATGTGGTCCACCTGTCCCCTTCCACAGGTGGGATTCTCACATGCGGTCAGCGTGTCCCCTTCCACAGGTGGGATTCTCACATGTGGTCAGCGTGTCCCCTTCCACAGGTGGGATTCTCACATGCGGTCAGTGTGTCCCCTTCCACAGGTGGGATTCTCACATGTGGTCAGCGTGTCCCCTTCCACAAGTGATATTCTCACATGTGGTCCACCTGTCCCCTTCCACAGGTGGGATTCTCACATGCAGTCAGCGTGTCCCCTTCCACAGGTGGGATTCTCACATGTGGTTGGCATGTCCTCTTCCACAGGTGGGATTCTCACATGTGGTCCACCTGTCCCCTTCCACAGGTGGGATTCTCACATGTGGTCAGCGTGTCCCCTTCCACAGGTGGGATTCTCACATGCAGTCAGCGTGTCTACTTCCACACATGATATTCTCACATGTGGTCAGCATGTCCCCTTCCACAGGTGGGATTCTCACATGTGGTCCATGTGTCCCCTTCCACAGGTGGGATTCTTGCATGCTCTTAGCATGCCCACTCCCACAGGCTTCACAAGCACAGGAATATCGAGAAGCATGAGGCCAGAGGGGTGTCAGGAGGAGAGAAAGAGGCAGCCAGAGGGTCCATTGGCAGCCCAGAGGGCCTGAGCCAGCTTGTGGGTCAACTAGGAAACTTTGCCCAACTTAATGGGAGCAGCAAACAAAGTTGTGGGGCTGAGTGATTGGTATGCATTGTTTTGTTTCTTTCATTAATTCCCGCTGCCATTCGGGATGCGGGGATGAACAATAGCAGGGGCCTGTACAGATCAATACCAGATTGCTGATAGTGCCTATCTGTTCTTGGAGCAGATTATTTGATAAATGGCGTGGGCCATACGTTTTGACAGGTGTTTGCTGAACGGCCCAGGCCAAGCCAGTTTAGTGGCGCCCCATCACAGGAAACCCAGAGAGCAGAGAGAATGTTTCCCTTCTGGAACAAACCCACATAGAAATTGTTGCTTTTAGGCTCTAGATAATGAATTTCTACTGGGGAGCAGAGAGGGAAAGGGAAGCCATAGGGACCAGGGCTTTAATTCCCCGTAGTTTGGGCTTTTATTTGGAGTCTGGCTTGGATCTGGGTTCTATCCCAGGAGAGCTCGAAGAGTTTGATTTTAAAGGCAGGGAGCTACAGATGAGGTCACTGGTTTATAGGTAGGAGAGCTACTGGTCCCTTGGGCTGTTAAGAAGCCTTGATGATGGGAGCCAAGGTGGATGCTGGGGCAGCTATGGACTGGGAACGATGGTGTTGGGTCCAGATGAGAGCAGGGAGGGACAGACAAGGTAGTGGCTCCCGGGACCTCAGGCCTGTGTGAGGCTCAGGTCCCCGAGTGAGCTGCCATGGGGATAGGGCGCTGTCACATCTGGGGAACCTACACTGGGATGCTGACTCCTCCTCCAATTTATGCTGTGTCCGTCTGAGCCGGCTTCCTTTGTCCTCTGTGGAGCAGGCACACAGCTCCCTGCTGATGTACCAGGGAGGCAGTGGATGATGGGCTAAGTACTGGAGTCCCTGCTACCCATGTGGGAGACCCAAATGGAGTTCCTGGCTCCTAGCTTTGGCCCATCACAGCCCTAAATGCTGTAGCCATTTGAGGGGAACGAACCAGCAAATGGAAGATCCCTCTTGCTCCATCTCTGCTTCCCTCTGTCACCCTGCCTTCCAAATAACAAGAACTAAAACGATCCTGTGCTGTCAGGGGGTATCTCTGAGGGGTGGGCATTGGCCCACCAGGGGGGTTTAGGTCTCACCTGTCTTGTTCACTGTGGTCCCTGGCGCCTTGTATGGTGCCAGCTGCATACAGGCTGTCCCATGGGTTTCAGGAGGTCACACACGAGGTACCAAAGGGGCCATCTGGATCACAAATGACATCTGGAGAGCAGCCAGGGGGACAGGGGCCACCTGGAGGGTCAGGTATACTCTGCACCCCCAGCTGCCATCCTTTGTTCTGGGGGTGCTGCTGGACCCCAAAGCCATCTAGGAGAATGCAGTGCTCTGGGGATTTGGGGTACCCTGGAGAGTGGGCCTGCCAGCTCCCCTGTGAAGCGGGCCAAGCATTCCCTCTGCCCCCATTCAGCAGAAGGGAAAGTGAGGCTCCAAAGTGGGTGGGTGGGGCTGCCACACAGTCAGTGGGGAGGATACTAGGAGTTCTCGCCATAGCCCGCACCACCTCCCGGCTGAACCATGGCCCCACGAACAGCAGGTGGCCTGTGAGTGATGGCCTTTGCCTTCTTAGCAGCCCTGAAAATCTTGCCCCTCCCCCCCCCCCCGAAGCAGAGGGGAGCCCGCGGGCCCTCGTGGATCTTTTCCCAGGAACTCCTTGCTGGATAAGAAGTAATTCCAGGGGGCTGGTGACCCTTGTCTCGCCGGGAATGTTGGGGAGGCTGTGGCCATGATAGATAGGATGTCAGACGCTATATTCTAGACTCTGCTTTTAAAAATCTCTAACAGCCTCCGAAGGGATGATTTGACATCCTTAACTTCAACAATGGGCACAAATAAAGCTTATGGCAAAATTAACATAAATCATTAGCATTAATCATGCAGGGTTATTGATAGCCGTATGCAAGCCTATAGGAGGATCCCAGCCAGGGTGCATGTGTTGGGGGGCTCAGGCGGGGCTGTATTTCTCCCAGCTGTCTGGGCCAGCCTCAACACAGGTGGCAGAGGGTCGAGCTGCCAAGATGAGGCTTGCTCCTGGTCCTCTCCTTGTGCCGGGATCACCTCTTTCTCCCCTTCCCTCCCTCTTTGTTATAAGCCCAGATTTCTTGTCTGGGTCAGAATCCATCCGTGCCTGTGGCTGCCACCCGCCACGTGATGGGTGACGCTTAGCGATGAGTGGCCTGGGCAGATCAGGTTCAGTCTGGCTGCTTTCCCTTTTACCTACACACTCATCTCCAAAGCCAAAAGCCCTCTCCTCCCCCCAAACACAGATGCTCTTAACTCACCCCGAGGAGGCGTGCTTTCTCTCAAGTCCAAGGGCCCCAGGGCTGCAGAGTGTGATGCAGCTAGGAGAAAGCAAGCAACAGGAACTGATGGTCACAGATGGTGTTTGGAAGGTGGATTTCTTATAAGCAGACGGTGCCTTACCTTTGCTGAAAGGTGAGGAGGGGGAATTGTAGGGGTATGAGTCTCCATAGGGCTCTCTGATCACTCTGTAATTGTGGTTGCATTAATGGGAGTAGGGTCTAAAGAGCAACACAGGTGATGGGAAGGCGCCCCTAGGGCTGGGCTGAGCAGACCCACCCTGCAAAGTATGGTGCCCAGTACAGATGGGGGCAGTGTTAGGTACATTGGACCAAGGCTATATGAAAAACGAGTAGGAGGCCAGAACCGTGGCTCGCTAGGCTAATCCTCCTCCTGCGGCGCCAGGACCCCAGGTTCTAGTCCCGGTTGGGGTGCTGGTTCTGTCCCAGTTGCCCCTCTTCCATGCCAGCTCTCTGCTGTGGCCCGGGAGTGCAGTGGAGGATGGCCATGTCCTTGGGCCCTGCACCTGCATAGGAGACCAGGAGAAGCACCTGGCTCCTGGCTTCAGATCAGCACAGTGTGTGGCTATAGTGGCCATTTGGGGGGTGAACCAATAGAAGGAAGACCTTTCTCTCTGTCTCTCTCTCTCACTGTCTAACTCTGCCTGTAAAAAAAAAAAAAATGAGTAAGGGACATTAGCACAGAAGTGAACATGCAGGGGACCATGATTTCTGGCTTTCTGTTTGCTTCCAGAGGAAACAGGAGAGGAGCAGCCCCGGAGACTGGGGCCTGAGCGAACCAAATACCGGTCGAGAACATGGAAAAGTTGAGACCTTTAGCACCGACTCTGAGGGATGTGGGGAGTGAGTTCCCCGTCCCTGCAGGCATTCAACACAGCCTATGTGGCCACGTGTAGAAGGGGTTGGAGAGGAGGTTAAGCATTGCATTAGGAGTCAGAGTAGATGACATTTAGGGTCCTTTCCACGTAGGCAGAACTTGCGATGACACATCCGGACCCCGACTGCGTGCAGGCAAGAGAAAGGCAGTGTGCAGGCTTCCTCGTCTTCTCTTCCTCCCTCCGGGGTGCAGCCTCGGCCGCTCCAGGCGAGGTCTGATTCAGCAGATTACAGGATGTCACCAGGGCCCACGTGGAACTGGCTTCCCAGTCAGCATCCTCATGATGCTGCCCCATCCCTTGCACCTCTGTCTCCTGCCTCATTTAACTCTGCAGTGGCCTCAGAGTGTGCCAGCGAGCTTTGTGAGTGTTGGAGAGAGAGGATCAGAAAGCACCTTCATGCTCTAGAGCCCAGGATCCTAGACTAGTTTCCTGTCGTGGAAACTGTCATTGGATTAAATAAGAGAGAACGTTTTCTTGTCCTTTTTTAGATAATGATGGTCAAGTCTGTCTGCTTCAGGTGAGGTTTGATCCAGCACCAAACGATGTTGCAAGGGCCTTGTTGGTGTTGGCTCCACAATTAGCTTCTGCATGATTTTACCTCCTCTTCTAAATAGCTCTACACCCTCCTTTCTTTTTTTAAAAAAGATGTATTTATGTGAAAGAGTTATACAGAGAAAGGAAGAGACACAGAGATGGGGGGGAGAGAGAGAGAGAGAGAGAGGTATCTTCCATCTGCTAGTTCACTACCCAAATGGCCACGACACGGTTGGGCTAGGCTGAAGCCAGGAGTCGAGAGCTTCTTCCAGATCTTCTACGTGAGTGGCAGGGGCCCAAGCACTTGGACCATCCTCCACTGCTTTTCCAGGTGGATTAGCAGGGAGTTGGATCAGAAGTGGAGCAGCCAGGATATGAACCGGCGCCCATGTGGGATGCCAGCATCGCAAGGCAGTGGCTTTACCTGCTACGCCACAGCGCTGGCCCCCGAAGCCCTCATTTCATGAGTGCATATGGTTCTGTCTGTTGCAAGCTTTGTGTCTTCACACAGCTGTCAACTACTGGTCCAGGGTTGAGCCAATACTTCCTGGGGTCAGGGTCTGGGCACGTGCTGATTGACATAAGACAGTTGGTGCCCAACATGGATGCTGTGTGTGGGGTCAATCCCTCCCCAGCTCCACAACCGAGAACGGAAGAAAATTCAGCACCACGTTTCACCAGAAAAGAGCTGAAATGGCTGCGGCGAGGAAAGACTAAAACCCGCCACGCAGGACCGGTGCGTGGCTTGCCCTGGGCTTCCTGGGCGGACCTGACTTCTTTATGTTTTCTTTGCCATTTCCTGGAGCCCAGACCTTTGTTTTCCCGGAGATGGGGAAGTGATGAAGGCAGTCGGGAAAGAGGGGTTCTGATGCCCCCTGGTGTGGCCTCCCTTGTGAAGCGCAGGAGGAGTTCCCCCTTGCATTAGGGCTGAGCCCCCAGATGCCCCTGGAGAAGGGGCTGTCCCAGGCCAAGGTCAGCAGCACCCTCAGGGGACACACACACACACACACACACCCCACATGCAGGGACTCAGCATCCCCATCGTTGTCAGCGTTTCTCATCTGTTTGTATTGGGAAGCCTGGAAGTCCTCTCTTCTAGTTAGAGTGACCCAGATGATCCGTCCCTGTAAGCCCCGCGCCTAGCCACCTACAGAACACCAGAACCTGCTGGTCCTATTTGCTGCCTGCCCCCATGGCCCTCACCTGTGAGCCCCGGGGGGGCCCCCTCTCACAAGGGCATTTGCATGGAAGCTGGTTGGCCTCCTGTGGAGACACCCACGGTCACCCAGTGCTCGCGGGCAGCCATGCAGACGACCGTCCTGCTGGGAGTGGCTTCGTCTGTGGGCTCGGGTAGGGTCCTTCATCTCGTGGTTTAAAAAGACGTTGGTTGACCTCAGTATAATTCCTATATTTTAGTCATTCACATGTCATGACTCAGTACCCATTCATTAAATATAGTGCTTTTCAAATGAAGAACGGAGATGGAAATTTTTCTTAATGATGACAAGTGATATAATTTAGTTTTATTCCTGTCGGATCGTGGTGCCCACAAGCCTGGCTGTGGCTCGGGGTCTGTCTGTGGCGCCAGTGTTAGCTCCTCTTAACGAAGGGCTCCGTGGCCCCGTGTCACTCTGGCCAATTCTGGTGATAGAGGGGCCAGCTGTCCCTACACTGATCCGTGGTCCCCCTGGGTTGGAGTCATTTGGTTGATGCAAAAGGTCATCTCAATAAAGACTCACCTGTTTGGAGGTGGGAGGCATGATGAGGTTCTGGGGTGGGAGAAATGGGGGTGCTTTGTGACCCCAGAAATGGAGCTTTGTGACCCCAGGGGAGCTGGGTTGAGGGGCTCGGGCTGAACTTGAGGAAGGGTGAGAGTCTCTTTCTCAACCACTGCTCTTCCTGGCTCTGCTGAGTTGGATGCTGTGCCCAGACAAGTTCAATGGCACCACTCCCCCCACCCCGCCCCGCCCAGTGGCATAGGACGTGGCGACCGTGGGTTCTTTCTGCAGGAGCATTCCGAATGGCCACTAGGAAGCCCCCCTGTTTTGGGCAGTGCCCTCAAAAACAGAGATCTCATTTTGAAAACTGGAGACTAATCCTCACTCCTTCTCCATCGCTACCCCAAGTGTGTGGGGCTCAGAGCCCAGTGGCCCAGCCCCTTCGGATGCTTTCTTTTGTGAAGGGCAAGTTCAAGGCTGCCTTACTCTGTGCTGACCCAACGACCCTCCAAGGCGTTACCCATCCCTGCCACAGAACGCTTGGCCTAGACAGCAGGAGGAGGCTGGACCTGCACACTTGGCATTCAGCCCCTGGAAGGTTTTAATTTTTAATGGACGCATTTTTAAAGAAAACCACCTTTTTATGCTTCCCACCCTTGCGATGAGGTCAAACAGCAGGCGGCCCCAGAAGCGCAAAGGGCTCTGGGTTATAGCCCTTGAGGTCACAGAGTCAGGAAACCTCGATGCTTATTTAACTTAAAAACCAATTGCAGGGCCATGGGGTATCTGGCACGAGAAAGACCCATCCTGGGGCCCTGAGAGGCCGGAGCAGAGCGCCCCCTTTTGGGCTGTTACTGGAGGTTCCAGCGGTGCCCTGGGGGCAATTTAGACACCAAAGAGATTCAAAAAGGCTGGGGGTGGGGTGCGTCTGCCACATCACAGCTAGGAGTCAGACCTCCCAGCCTTGCAGCCAGATTTCTAAGTTCTTGTTGTACCTGTCAGTTTTCCCCTCTGTAAAATGGCACGATGGTCAGCAATGTCCCTTCTTGTCCCAGCGATCGGCAGTGTTCTTTGTTTGAGCTGCTTTACAGAGCCACCAGCCAGTGCTCTGAGGTGTCAGAGAGGTGGGAGGGGGAGTGAGGAGGGGTACCAGGGCTTCGTCCCTGCCTGCCTGGAGCTCCTGCAAGATGGTCCGTGCTGTGAGAGACGTCTTGGCTGGCGCAAGCGCAGCTCAAGGAAGACTCCTGTAGCCCAGCTTCACAGAGCAAAGGGCAGCTGGTCTGGGCCTCGCACCTTGCTAGAAACTGAACTGCATGCACCAAGGTGTTCTTTGTCCCTGTGAAGCTGCTGTGAATGTAGCCAGGTGGCGAGGGCGCTGGGCTTTCCGGGCAACCCATAGTTCCTGGTTGGGAGACACAGGTGCAAGGAAGTGAGCTGCAGTCCCTCTCAGCTTCCCCCTGTTCTGCGGGGAGACCACCACCCCCATGCGCTCCAGAGCAGGTCTTCTCTCCTGCACACGGATGGGCTCAGCAGAGCGCGGAAGAGGGAAGATGCTGCCTGGCTTCCCAGCCGGGCTCCCTCTGACTGTCCTGGGCCCAGCGGGATAAGGGCTACACTCAGGTGAACTTGAGACTTGAAGACTCTTGCCAAGCTGTGGGTGCCTCGTTCTCCAGCTCTGGGGCCTGGTGTCTTCCTTTGCCTCTGCACACATTGCTGGGGCTGCTCCAGCTTTCTGTGACCGTCCCAGCTGCATTGTAACAACTGGGCCTCCACAGCTGTCCGTGGGCCACCAGGACCCATGAGGGTGGGTGTCCCTGATGCCGGACACCTCTGCTCCCTTGGCCACTGTTGGGCAGCTGGCGAAAGCCCAGCGCCAGGCTCAGGACAAGAAGGGCCTTCCCAGGCCTCCTTTTCACTTCTGTGATGTCCGCTTGGGCCAGGGATTTCCCTTCCCTTTCTCCGTCCAGCCTGTTTTCTGGGGCCCAGGGCACAGGCAGTGTAGTGTAATGGTTAGAGCACAGATTTGGGAGGTAAGGGCCCAACAGGATCAGATTTGGCACCCTCAAAGCTCAATGGTTGCAATTTAATGCAACTTCATTTAATATAATGAAGGATCGTTAACAAGGGACCAGGCTAGGTTCAGGAGCCCCTAGGCTGGAGTGCGGGTGGGGGAGGTGGAGGCCCGGGGGGTGGGAACCAAAGTGGTTTTGAGCCTGAAGCCAGAGAAAGCTGAACGGAGAAGAAAATCAGCACGCAGCGCGCCCCAGGAAGGAGGAACCAGCGCCCTTCTTCTTCCTCTGCCTCCCGACTGGGGTTCCCACTGCTGCATCCAACCTGGATCCCAGCTCATAGCTGGGAGAAGCAAACGAGTGGGCACAGGCAACTCCCAGGAATATACACAAAGGAGTTCCTGTGTCAGAGGGTGCTTCATGGAGAGAGGGAGTTAGAAGGTGAGTCCACTTAGGCGCACGAGTGGGCCCTCCAAAAATCTGTGGGAGACGCACAGGATGAAGAAGCTGTGTGGGGGTGTCAATGCTCGTGTGTGCCAAGGTAAATGGACCTTTGGACTCTGTTTTCCACCAGCCTTTTGAGGTATGCTTGTATTTAGGAGGATCTGACTTCTGGGCTGTGCGCTGTGCTTGGAGAGAGGCAGGGAGCGATGTCTGAGGATCTGCTCCTGGCCCTGTCCTGTACCACCTGGCCTTGACAGTGGCCTTGGAAATGCTTGTAGAGTGTGGCAATGGGGAGTTGTCAAGAGGCATGAAGTATGTGTGTGTGAGAGAGAGAGAGAGAGATTCAGGGGTCCCCAACTGGAAGTCCCAGGTGACTGCCTTCTGGGGGTACAGGGTCTCTCACAGCTCTGTGTTAGAAGGGGGGGTCTCTCTGTGGTGCCCACTTCCCTGGAGGCAAGAGATATGGGGGTGGGGGGTGGACACACTTGACTGTGGCTTCCCTAAGCAGAAAGTTGGGTCCTCTGCTCTCCCGGGGGGGGGGGGGGGGATGCTGCAGCTTACAGGACAAGTGTGGAGCCCACGATGTAGGCTCAGGCGAGAGCAGGCACAGAGCATCGAGGGCTGCTCACAAAGACCCAGAACTCTGCTGTGTAGGGATGCAGAGCATCTCCCGCCAGGCAGGCACGTGTCTGCCTTGGAGACTGGGGACCAGAAACTCAGCGTGAAGGGAGCTGGCTGCTCGCTTTGTTGGGGAGATGAGCTGTACCCTTTATTTATGTTTCTCTGAAAAACAACCAATGTGTTTTGATGATTTTTGAAGAGTTTAAAAACAATGTACTTAATTGCTGTGAGTAATTTCAGAGCTCATTAATGTAATAAATCTCTGGAGAGAAATATTCTTAGTTAACAATCAGCATAAAATCGGAGAGCCGCTCAGGGTACGTGGAGGCTCCGGCTTGTTCTGCAGTGGAGACAGAACGGTAGGCCTGGAGACCCGGGGGGACTTTTCTGCTCATGACAGACCTCCACAGCTGTTTGATTGATGGGTATCACCTGGAGACTGGCCAGGGATTGCCCTCTGCCACGTGGTCACCTGTGAATGTCGCCTCGCTGACATCATCGTCCAGGGGTTTTGTGGGCTTGGGAACTCCAGCCTGGTGAGTTTTGTTTAAAATTTGAAAAGAAGTATTGTTCATAAGGCATGGGGCAGTTCCCATGAGCCTTTGCTGAATCCAGAGTGCATTCTGCAGCGAGCTCAGAATCCTGGAGTCCTGGACATGTGCAGCAAGATCCTCTCCTAGTCCGCCCCATGGCAAGAAAAGGCGGCACTGTTTACCCGGTTATTGAAACCCCAAACTGCCAGCCGTCCACGGCAGGCCAGCTGCACGGGTTGTCTGCGGCCTTGCCCTTTGCCATCTGTCTCTGCAGGGTCACCTGCTCTGCCTCTGGCATCATTGCTCCTGTGACTTGCTCTGGCCGAAGGGACAGGGTTAACAAACAAGACAAAAGCTGAGACATGGATATACATTTTAACTTGACCTTCACTGTCAGAGAACACCCCCCGGGGGCTAGCCTGGTGGAGAATGACAGCCTGGTGAACCAGCCACCCCCCTTCCCAGCCAACAGCTGGCCTGCTGGCACGGTGTGAGCACGCCCTGGCAGAGCCAGAAGAAATATGGTGGCTGAGGGAGAGGCTGCGGTGACCAGCTCCTGTGGAGAGGTGAACACACTGAACTACCTTCCAAGAGCTACAGAGGCCAGGTGAGAGACCACAATGTCCCCTCTTGTTATCACTGTAAGAAAAGTTACATTAAAGAGAGCAAGAAGGACACAGTGGCCAGCGACGTGCCTTCCCAGCTCCAGGGAGCCCGGTGTGGAGCGATGCCTCTCTTTGGGGAGATGGAGAAGGCACTGAATCCCAGGGCCAGGCCTACTGTGCCTCCCCTGATCTGGGGCCAAGGCCCATCCCTGTGGAGCGAATAGTTGGAGCCTCTGCCACCCTCCCCCAGCTACCTTCACAAAGAGAAACTCCACAGGGGCTGGCGCTATAGCAGGTAAAGCCACTGCCTGCAGTGCCGGCATCCCATTTGGGTGCCGGTTTGAGTCCTGGCTGCTTCACTTCTGATCCAGCTCTCTGCTGTGGCCTGGAAAAGCAGTAGAAGATGGTCCAGGTCTTTGGGCCCCTGCACCCACATGGGAGACCTGGAGGAAGCTCCTGGCTCCTGGCTTCCGATCAGTGCAGCTCTGGTCGTTGTGGCCATTTGAGGAGTGAACCAGAGGATGGAAGACTTTCTCTCTCTCTCTCTTTCCCTCTCCTTCTCTCTCTCTCTGGCTCTACATCTCTCTGTAACTCTGTCTTTCAAATAAATAAAAAAAAAAAAAAAAAAAAAAAAAAAGAGGAACTCCAGTCTCTGGAGAGGTCAGGAGAGGGAGATTAGGACCAGACCTTGGAGCTCAGAGCCAGGTGCACCCCAATAAAGCCCCCAGCCCATGCTCACAGATTGAGCCTGCAGTCTCGCCCACCCCTATCTGTGTCCCAGGGGGCTGGACTCATTTGGGCCTGTCACTGCCAGCCTCTGGTGGACTTGGTGGGCTTGGTGGACTTCTTTGGGACTTTATGGGGACCTGTGCCTGTGGGAAGCAGGCATGACCAATCTGGGGCCAGTCGGGTGGCCAGTGGGCTGCCTTTATCACTGTCCTCCGACCATGGGCAGACAGCGAGGGGCTGTGTTGGGATTCAAGGTTGAACTGGTAAAATGTAGCACTGGAAGACAGCAATGGTTTCCGCTCCAGGGTGACGGCCTGCGGATGGCGTCTGGACCTGCCCCAGCATCGGTGGAGATTACGCTATGGTGAGACACCCTTGTTTGGGTTTGTGTCATCAGCAGCCTCCTGCAGGCCTGGTGGGCACCTTCAAGGTGACACAAGGTCAGATCCAGCTGTGATCCACCCAGAGCCTGCCCTAGCTGCTCAGGGGCCGCCTCTGTCAGCCTCCTCTCCCCTCGGGCAGACAGCAAGGAGCTACAGGACTGTTTTAGGGACTCAGTGGCAGGCTGATCAAACAGAGCATTGAGCAGATTCTCACAGGCCCTGGCCCTAGGCTGGTGCCTGCAGACACACCTGCTTTAGGGCCCAGCAGAGTTCCATGGCCCCCGTGGAGCAATCTTCCAGCTCATCCAGCATCACTAGTGATGGCAGATGGGGATGGGGGCTGTGATCCCACATCAACAGCACACAGAGCACAGCGGGTAAGCTCTGGTCCTTCCCCAAGGCCACGCTCACCTTGGAGGGAGGGGGCTCGTGATGTGGTTGAGCAGCCTGGCGTTGGTGGACTCGGGGAAAGCGGTCTGAGTCCGCTACTGGCCCAGGAAGTGGATTGTAGGGATGCACTGCGCCTTTCAGGTATTTCTCTAATTCACAGTGAATAATACATCAACTGGAGATTCGGAACAAATTTGAGTTTGCTCAAGACCAAATCAGTAGAAAAAAAAAATCAACTGTGGTCCCGGGGCAAACTGTGACTTAGGGTGCTACCTAGTGCTGAAAGAGCAGAAGTAACCACAGAAAACATAAACAGATGGCTGAGAATTTCTAGGCGGCCAGACACAAGCAAAGCCAGATGACTACCCTAACCCCCTCAATGCACAGCAGCAAGCATCAAGGGGCCCCAGCGAACTGAGACCTCACCTAAAGAGCAAAGTGAGTGCCAGAACCAGACACTGAGGAGTCCACATTCCCAGATGCTCTGATGAAGATGCCACACCGCTGTTTTACAGAAACTCAGTGAAATTCAAGTGAACACAGAGAAACAACTCAATACTCTAACAGAGAGATTTGAGATAAGTGATTAAACAAAAATCAAACAGAAATCTTTCATCTGAAAAATACACCAAGGGAAATGATATACATGAGAGAGGGCATTCGTGGCATAATAGGCTATTTGAAAATTAGCAGTTGGAGGAGAAATGAGAAGAAAGAATCAGGAGGAGTGAAGAGAGCTGCTGGGAACTATGGGGCAGCGTGACAAGAGCAAGTATCTGCATCACTGGGATTCAGGAGGGACTGAGGATGCCAAAGGGTAGGAAACATTCATTTTTTTTTAAAAAAAGATTTATTTATGTATTTGAAAGCCAGAGAGAGAGAGAGAGAGAAAGAGAGAGGTATCTTTCATCTGTTGGTTCACTCCCCAGATGGCTGCTTCCAGGAGTTTCTTACAAGCACTTGGGCCATCTTCTGCTGCTTTCCCAGGCACATTAGCAGGGAGCTGGATCAGAAGTGGAGCAGCCAGGACTTGAACTGGTGCCCATAGGAGATGCTGGAGTTGCACTATGCCACAGCATCAGTCCTGCCCAAAACATTCAAAGAGAAATGACAGAGAACTCCCCAAACCCGGAGAAAGTTACAACTATCTAAGTACAGGAAGGTCCAAGGTTGCCAGTCAGATTCAAGCCAATCAAAAGACATATTATACTCAAGACTTTCAAGGTTAAAAATAAAGAAAGGAGTATCAAAACTGCAAGAAAAAAGAATCAAATAACACCTGACTACAGGGTTCTCAGTAGAAACCTTGTAGACCAGGAAGGAGTGAGATGAGACAAAAGACAAATGGTGAGCCATGAATGCTGTATCCAGCATTTAGCTACAAGGGAGAGACAAAGATGTTCCCAGGCTAACAAAATCTGAGAATTTGTCACAGCCAGACCTGTGTTACAAGAAATGTTAAAGGAAGTTCTTCGAATTGAAAGAAGAGACACTAACAGGTGAAAAGAAATTTCAGAGAGTACAAAGCTAACAGGTATGAGCGCTTCTAAAAACAAAGGAGAATGCTGTAATATTGCAGACACGGTGTGCAAACCATTTATATATTTATTGTGAAGACTAAAACATTTACAGTCACCACATCAAGCTGTTAAGAGACAGGTAATACTGAAATAAATGTAACATCAAGACTTTAGAATGTGGGGCAGAATGGAACATAACTGTAGTTCTGTATCAGGATTTCCTTTTTTTCTTTTCTTTGTCTTTTTCTCTATTTTCATAATAAATGTTAACTTTTTATCATTTAAAAAAGCTTGCTATAGCCAAAAGTAGTTGGTTGTAACTGCCATGGTAAGCACAAAGCAAGAAACTGTAACAGACTTAACAAAAATCATAAGCAAGGACTGAAATTAAACCAATAGAGAAAAATCAATTATACAAAAGTGAAGATTGCAGGAGAGGGAGAAAGAAGTAAAAGAACTATACTGAAGATAAAAAAGAAGGATCAAAATGGCAGTAGTCAGGTCTCGTCTATAAGTAACCACCTTAGATGTCAATGGACTAAATTCTCCATTTAAAAGATATAGAATGACTAAATGGATTAAAAAATAGGGACCAACTATATGTTGTGTATTGACATTCATTTCTCCTCTCAGGATACAAAGAGCCCTAAGTCCAAGGATGGAGTAAGATATTCCATGCAAATAGAGCCCAGGAGAAAGCAGGAGTAGCTGTACTTCTGTCAGATAAAAATAGATTTTAGATAAAAAAAAAAAAAAAGTAAAAAGAGACCAGGAAGGTCACCATCTAATGAGAAAGGGCTCCATCCAGAGGAAATAACACATATATACACCCAGCAGTGGAGCGCCAAAACGTACAAAGCAAATACTAACAGGTCTAAAGAGAGAGGGAGAGACTTCAATACAATAAAAGCAGGGACTTTACTCCCATTTTCAGGAATGGACAGAAAGTTAATAAGGAAACCGTACCCTATATCAACTGGAGCTAACAGATATCCACAGAACTTTCCATCTGACACCTGCAGAACATACATGCTTCTCAATAGCATATGGCAAGTTTTTCTGAATAGGTCATAGGTTAGGTCACAACACAAGTCTCAACAAATAAAAGAATAGAAACCATATCAACTATGTTTTCTGACTAACATAATAAAAATAAAAATCACTAGCAAGAAAAACCCTGGAAAAATAGAAATCACTCACAAGAAAAATCTTTCCATGTACACACATACATGGAAATTAAACAACTTACTCTCGAACAATCAATGGATCAAGGGAGAAATAAAGGAGGAAATCTTAAGATTCTTGAAATGAGTGAAAACGGGCCAGTGCCATGGCTCACTTGGCTAATCCTCTGCCTGCGGTGCTAGCACCGGGGTTCTAATCCTGCCTGGGGTGCCGGATTCTGTCCCAGTTGCTCCTCTTTCAGTCCAGCTCTCTGCTGTGGCCCAGGAAGGCAGTGGAGGATGGCCCAAGTGCTTGGGCCCCTGCACCCCATGGGAGACCAGGAGGAAGCACCTGGCTCCTGGCTTCAGATTTGCATAGCTCCGGCCGTAGCAGCCATTTCGGGGGTGAACCAATGGAAGGAAGACCTTTCTCTGTCTCTCTCTCACTGTCCACTCTGCCTGTCAAAAAAAAAAAGAATGAAAACGAAACACAAAATATTGAAACCTACAGCAAAATCAGTACAGAGAGAAGTTTATAGCCATAAACATCTGCATCAAAAACCCAAAAATATCTCAAATACATGACTTACTACTGCACCTTAAGGAACTAGAAAAACACCAAGAAATCAAAGACAAAATAGGTAGAAGGAAAGAAACAACAAAACTCAGAGCACAATTAAATGACTCAGAGACATAAAAAACACCAAAATCAGGGAAATGAAGAGCTGGTTTTTTGAAAAGATAAATAAAATTAAGAAACTCTTAGGCAGAGTAACCAGAAATAAAGAGGGAAAGAGAGAGAGGATTTAACTATTAGCATCAGAGATAAAAATGGAGACGTTATGACTGACACCACAGAAATACAAAGAATTGTTAGTGTTATTATGAACAATCATATGGCAACAAATTCAATAACTTAGAGGAAATGCATAAATCCTTGGACACATATACCTTAGCAAGATGAATCATGAGGAAATAGAATACCTAAACAGACCAATAAAGAGCTGTGAGATTGAGTCAGCAATAAAAGTTCTCCCATCAAAAGAAACCCAGGATCAGATGGTGTCACTGTTGGATTCCACCTACCTTTAAAAGAAGAAATAACACTGAGAATTTTTAACTTATTTCAAAATGAAAATGGAGGGAATCCTCCCAAATTCATTCTGTGAGTCTAAACCAGACTCAGACACAACAACAACAACAAAGAAAGCTTCAGGCTAATATTCTTTATGAAGACAGATGCAAACATTCTCAATAAAGTGCTAGCAAATCTGATCCAACAACACACTCACTCTGAGGAAGTGGGATTCAACCCAGGGATGCAAGGATGGCTCAACATGCACAAATCAATTAATGTAACCTATCACGCCAACGGAATGAAGGTCAAACATCACATGATCATTTCAGCAGATGCAGAGAAGGCATTTACGAAAATCCAATATCCTCCCATGATAAAAATGTTGAACTAGTTAGGTATATAAGGAACACACTTCAACAGGATAAAGACCGTGCATAACAAGTCAATAGCTAACATCATGTTGAATGGAGAAAAGCTGAAGGCTTTCTCTCTAAGATTTGGAACAACTGCCTGCTCTCATCACTTTCATTCCGTGTAGTCCCAAAAGTCCTGGCAAGAGCAGTTACGGGAAAGAAAGAAAGGACTTCCAAATGTGGAAGAAGAAGGTCAGATCGTCACTGAGTTTAAATGACAAGATCTTCTATAGAGAGAACTCTGAAGACTCACCAAGAAGATGTTAGACCTAATAGACAAATTCAGCAATGTTGCAGGTTAAAAAGTCAATGTATAATGATCATCAGCATTTTTACACCCATTGGGGAATCATTTGAAAAAGAAATCAAGAAAACAATTCTATTTCCAATGGCTACCAAAAATACACGCAAATAAATTTAACCAACGAAGTGAAAAAGCTCTACAAGGAAGAACTCCAAATTAACTTATGGAATAAACTGGAGAAGACACAGAGAAATGGAAACACATCCCATGTTCAGAGCTTGAAAGATTCAATAACACTATAATGTGATTACTACCCAAAATGATGTACAGATACAATGCAATCCCTATCAAAATCCCAATGATGTTTTCCATAGAACTAGAAAAAAAAAAAAAAGATTTAAGTTTGTATGGAACCACAAAAAACCCCAAATAGCCAAAGTGATGTTGAGCAAAAACAGCAAAGCAAGAGACATTATACTACCTGAATTTGAGATACATTACAAAGCTAAAGTAATTAAAACAGTATGGTATAGACATAAAAACTGATTATAGACTAATAGAACAGAAAGAGGCCCGAAAATTACAGCCAACTGATCTTTAACAACAGTGTTGAAAACATGCCTTGGGGCCGGTGCCATGGCTCACTAGGCTAATCCTCTGCCTGTGGCGTCGGCACACTGGGTTCTAGTCCAGGTCGGGGCACCGGATTTTGTCCTGGTTGCTCATCTTCCAGTCCAGGTCTCTGCTGTGGCCCGGGAGTGCAGTGGAGGATGGCCCAAGTGCTTGGGCCCTGCACCCGCATGGGAGACTAGGATAAGCACCTGACTCCTGGCTTCAGATCAGCGTGGTGTGCTGGCCGCAGCATGCTGGCCGCAGCGGCCATTGGGAGGTGAACCAACGGAAAAGGAAGACCTTTCCCTCTGTCTCTCTCTCTCACTGTCCACTCTGCCTGTCAAAAAAAAAAATGCCTCGGAGGGGCTGGTGCTGTGGGGCAGCAGCTTTAACCTGCTGTGTTGGCATCCCATATGGGTGCCGGTTCAAGTCCCGGCTGCTCTACTTCTGATGCAGCTCTCTGCTATGGCCTGGGAAAGCAATAGAGGATGGTCCAAGTCCTTGGGCCCCTGCACCCAGGTGGGAGACCCGGAAGAATCTCTTGGCTCTTGGCTTCGGATCGGCGCAGCTCCGGCCATTGTGGCCATCTGGGGAGTGAACCAGTGGATGGAAGACTTCTCTCTTTGTCTCTACCTCTCTGTAACTCTGTATTTCAAATAAATAAAATAAATCTTTAAAAAAAAAAAGAGCAGGCCTTGGAAAAATGATAATCTTTTAAAGTAAGTGATCCTGGAAAAACTGGATGTCCACGTGCCGAAGAATGACAATGACAGTGACCTGGGTTTAGTTCCCTATCATTCACCACGTGTAACAGGTCGACTCAGAATGTATAAGTATTCAGGATATACAAGGAACTCAAATAACTCAAGAGCAAAAATCCAAATAATCTACTTGGAAAAAGGGCAGTAGATCTAAACAGAGGAAGATTATACAAATGTAGACAGGTCTATGAAAAAATGCTCAACACCACTGATCATCAGGTCAGCGCAAATCATAGCCACAAGGAGATTTGTTATCTCTCCACTACAATCGGCTATTATCAAAAAGACGACAGAACAAGTGTTGCTGAGGATGTAGAGTTAAATGGAACCTCTTCGTGCTGGTGGTGGGAATGCAAGTTAGTGCATTGTGGAAAATAGTATGGAGGTTTCTCAGAATATAAAAACCAAGCTACCCTATGATCCAGCAATCCCACTCTGGGGTTTATATCTGAGGGGAATGAAATCCAGTCTGTCAAACAGACTTCTGCACTCTCATGGTTATTGCAGCATGGAACATGATAGCCAAGAAATGGAAGCAACCTCAGTATCCAGGCACTGATGAATGGATAAAGAAAAGGCGGTACATATTCACAACGGAATATTACTCAGCCATAAAATATTGATCTTATCATTTGCAACAACATGGATGGAACTGGAGGGGGCTATGTTAATTGAAATAAACCAGGTATAGAAAGACAAATATCCCATGATTTTACTCACATGTGGAGTCCAACAAATAAGTGACCTCATAGAAGTAAAAAATCTAATAACAGTGGTTACCAGAGGCTGGGGAGAGAAGTGGGGAGCAGGTTTGGGGCAATGTTGACTGCTGGGCACCAGGTAGAAGGAAGGAGTTCTGAAGTTCTGTGGCACAGTATGGTGACTATGGACAATGTTAATGTACTGTGTATTTCTCTATTAAGAAATTAATAGGCATATGATGGAGTATCACATACTACCCCATAAATATGCACTGTTTTTACATATGTGTCAAAGTAAAAAGCAATGCAGAAGTCCTGAGCTTTAAGCAAAATCCAGAAGAACCAAAGAACCACCCTGTGTAGCCCAGCCTCAATCACAGGGTTCTGACTCGTGAGCTGAAATGATGCTTGCTGCCTGGGGTATTTGTTATTATGGTGCAAAGACAGGTGACCAAAGCACCATCTTTGGTTCACGCTTCCCCACAAAGCTCCCGCCTCCCGCCCAGTCAGTGGGTCCTGTTGGCTCTGCCTCCAGATGTCCTGATGCCGGCTACTCTTCTTCACCTCCCGGCTTCCAGCTTGCGAGGCTGCTGTCCTCCCTTATCCAGGGCAAGACCCCCACCCTGCACCACTGCTTCCCACCCACCATATCTTTACGTCCCTGAAGCCCTGGTGGTCTTTCTGGCAGCAGAACATTGTTCACCTACTCAAAACCTTCCAATGACTTAGGATTTATTTAGAATAAGATCTCTCCTCTTGATTAGGGCCAACAAATTCGCACGTGACACTGATTTGCCCCTTGCTCCACTCCCTCCTACAATTCTCACCCACTCTGCGGCTGCCACAAGGACCTTGGTTCTGCTTTGAACACACAAATCTCAGCGCTGCCTCAGGGCTCTTGCACTTGCTCTTGTCGCTGCCTGAGGGATGCTCCTGGCCTACTCCTTGCCACTGGCGTCTCTGTCCTAATGCTCAGATAGTGCAGGACAGCCAACCACACACACAGGGGAGTCCTGGGGCGGTGCTCTGGGCTGGGAGCTGACCGTTTGCCCAGAATCTTGGGCTGCTGGCCTCTCTGGAGCTGGTGGCCCGCTTGAACATCCAGCTGCCTAGAAGTGTGGGGGCCACCTATGAAGTCCTGGTTAGGGAGTCTGGTGCTCAGGCCTCTACTTGGGTTTGGAATTCTTTCCCAGGCAACTCTGAAGCTCTCCTCTGCCACGGGCCTGAGGCTACGTCATCACCTGGCCTCCCTCTGAAGGAATGTTCCAGCAGCAAAGGGGGAGCATTGCTGGCTCGGGTGGGACTTCGTTCCTGGAGCCATCCTCTGGGTGTGCTGCTGGAGCTCAGAGACATGGGGGGACCCCAGTGGTGTCGCCTCTCTCCTCTTCCTGGGGTGCCGGGTGCAGCGGCAGCACTCCGGGAGGGGATGGCACACATTTTTCTGAAACAGGCTGTGTCCTTGGGAACAGGAAGGCTCCAGTTGGAGGCCACGGAGCCAGGAACTCTGCTGCAGGCCTCACTGGTGTCTGCAGCTGGATGAGAACCGGAGACCCGGGGCTATCACATGGCTCCGCCCATCCTCCCTTCCTCCCAAAGCTCAACCTCAAACAGCTACAAGGGGGCACAAAGAAGCAAGCAACTTGGGTAAAGAAAAAGCAAGAGCTGCTCCAAACCAAATGTCTGCGAGGCTTCCCCCAGTGGACTCCGGGGCCCTATCCTTGCACGTACAAAATGCTTCCATTGAGAGCCACGGAGCTGGGTGTTAGCATCAGAATGCTGTCTCCCCTCTTCTTGGCTCTTCAGCACTCCTAAGGAGAAAAAGGCAAATAAGAGACTGGGTAGCCGGGGCAGGTCTGGAGGCCAAGGTCAGACAAAGCTGCCATCTGGGTCCCATGGAGAGGGGGCTGGGACAGGCTGTGGACAAAGCCTGGCAGCCGTGACAGTGTGGAAGCTGGACAAATCCGAGGGAGGCGAGTTTTGTGCTAACGTTCGCTTCCTAGCAGGATGGGTTAGTTCTGTCAGAGTCCTGGAACAGAGATGCATGTCACTGCAGTCTGAGTTATCCATGCGACCGGGAAGCGCGCTTCTCACCGAACTTCCTCTATTCAAAGCAAACTTATTTTTTTTTTCCCCTCTTGTAAGTCTAGAAAAAAAAAATAGCCTAACCTCTCAGACAGTGACATTACTGTCACCTGCTTAAAATAGTATGACGTTCTTCAAGTCTTCGCACGGTCTCTAGGGCTCTCTGGTTTCCATGAAAGCATTTATTTCAGTCAAAATACTTCATGTTTTTCTGCACTCCGACACTTCACCAAGACGGAGTTGCAAGAGAATGCAGCAATTCCAAACCACGGTGTGATTTGTAAAACCACTCTTTCCTCTCGCTACTAATAAACCTTCTCCTCCTGCTCGGGTACAGGCGTGGGCAAGTGTGGCATCAAGGTCTCTCCGCTGCCCAAGCCCCTGCACCTGTTTGGGGGCCTGGAGGGCAGGGGCTCTGGGAGCGGGGACAGGGGTGGTGCTGCTGTCCTCCGCCGATCTCTCCCCCCTCGTTCCCCAGACGCCTTGCCGCCCTGGTGCACCTGTGCTCGCCTTCGCCCCAGACTGAGGACAGGGCCAGGTGCCCCTTCCCAGCCCCCCTCCTGCCTCCTGGAAGGCTGAGAAGGCCCGCCGTCATCACCCGCATGATGAATCTTTTGAATAATCGGACGTGGGCTCCTGGCTGGAGATGTCATGTCTTCCCCCTCCGCTGTTAGTCCGGAGACAACACGGACTCCCCTGGTTTACCTGTGCAGTCCCAGCGCGTCTCAGGTGCCAGGAGCCGCTGCCGTGAGCGCCGCGTCTCCTGTCAGATGTGGTTGGCGAGAGACGAGGACAGCATGACCACTGGGCACCGCACACGGCAGAGGTCAGCTCGCGAGGACTGCGGGACGGCAGTGATGTGGCCGTGACTAGTTGTCAAGCGGGCAGGGAAGGGGGGCTGGTGGCAGGCGGGGTGGTGGAGGAGGGGGCCGGCTGGGAGAAGACTGCTGTCATTCCTGATGAAATATTCAGTATTGCCGGTCATGTTCCATGGGCTGTTTTCCCCCAAGGAGGTGGATTTCTAGATCATTCTTTAGGCCCCTCGCAGGCACTTTGCTTAATAGATTGGCGGTGCTCATCAGAGACATCTGCCATGCTTTATCACAGCGGTTTAATGCTGGGGACATGGACAGGACCAAGCGGGTTTTATTGGGGATTGGCCGCACACAGCTGCGTGCGTGGCGTGCGTGGCTGGTCCTCGCACCCGGGACACGGGTCTTCTGTGCCCGGAAGGGACTCCTGCCTCCAGCATGCCACCTCGGTAAGCCTATAGAACTCCGATGCTGCTGTATGGTGAGAAGTTTGTGAGATTTTGGAGAGGAAACCATGATAATGATGCCAGTTCTTATGATCATAAATAATCATAATTAACAGGACGGCTGTATACTTATGTTGGTTTGTTTGCAGACACTTTTCATTTTATTTTGAATTTTTTCATATTGTGTTGACTTGAAACACTTCTGTCTGTAGTGTGGCGTGCTCTGCCGAACACTGGAGAGTCGCATACTTTGTTTGTCCTCGCAACAGACCACAGTGCCGCGGTGGCTTCTATCTGCTGCCAGGGCCACAGAACGGGGGGTATTAGCCTGGTTGACCTTGCTAGATACGAGAGACACAATCAACAGTCCAGGGGCCGGGTCCCTCCCTGGGCCAGCAGCATTTTTCTGACTTTGTCCCTGGACGTCCAGTACTGCCACAGGAAGCCACACTTAGATATTTTCCAGATTAAATTCTTGATGAGCTGGGGTAGGATAACTTGACGATGAATAATTGCCCTATGTCTGAAAATGCACCGTGACTCATGGTTAAGAGCCTGGGGAGGAGAACGGGGCGGGGAGAGGGGGGAACTCGGGCTCTGACATTGAACGAGAGGCTGTGGTCTGGGCCCCTGGTGATCAATAATCTATAACCCATACATTGCTTCTGAGGGCAGCCGTGGGGACACTCTCAGGAAATAGCTCGCTGTTGTGTGGAAGTGTGGAGGTGCACCTGGCGTGAGAATTCAGCTCCTGTTTCATGAGTCTGTTGTCGATAAGCAGTTGATTGCTTTTCTGGGGAAGAAACATCATGGCCGCATACATTTCTGGTTGTGAGTTCATATCTGGCTCTCTCTCCCTCTGAGTCTCCCATCTGCCCCTCCGAGGAGGGGCGCCCTTCTCAACACTTCCCGTGTGGCAGGCAGCCCCTCGTGGGCCCCCCTCTCTCAGACAGAAAGCAGGGCTGCTCCCCTCCCCCCGTCCCCGGCTAGAAGAGAAAGTTTGCTTCCCCTTCTTGCTGTCCCCGGCTTTCCCTGGGTTGTGATTCTCAGCCTTTAATATGTGCAGACTGGGGAGGCCTCGTCCCTGCCTAAATTATTTCTCTCCCTGTACAGCAGTGTTCCTGGGAAATGAACTATTCAGGTCGCTTTTAGAGTCACCGAGGGTTTCAGTTTAAGCTTAGGCCAGGTCTACGCGAGCCAAGACCAGAGACGATCACGGTCGTGGTTTCCCCCTCCCCCTCCCTGTGAGCCTCAGGATGTGGCACCAGCGATTTGGGGCACGTCCTTTGGTTTCTGGTCTTCCGGGGTGCCTTGTTCCACGAGGACCTCTCAACCCAGGAAGAGGGGGCCCTGCCCTGCTGTGCAAGTAGGAGCAGATGCCAAAGTGCCCCTGTGTACTGGAAGACCCCGAAGGGTCACCCCCCGCCCTGCTACTCGCCATCCCCGGGCCCAGGAAGGGGGACCCCATGGACCTTGTTAGTGAGGAGAGGCAGGACCCATTCTCCCCACCTCAGCACCAGCAGAGGTCCTGCTCTGGCGCCCCCTCGAGGCCTGGAGATGGCTTCTTGGTCCAGGGTAGTTGCCTGCAGTTGCCATGGAAACAGAGGCAGGTGCATGGAGGCTGCTGGGTGGGGCCTGTCGTGGAGCCACCAGTGAGGGCGTGAGAGCTCCTCCTGAGGACCCCTGGGGGTGTCTGTGGAGGGCAGGAGAGAGTCTTAGGGTCCATTATCAAGGCGGCAGGGCCCAGTTCATTCTCCTTTGGCCTTTAAAGTAAATGTGACCCATTCCAGCCTCCTGGACACTGGGACTCATTCCACAGGCTTGTCCCAGTCAAGGCTGGTCATCGGAGCAGCCCCTGCATGGGTCTCCCTCTGTCCCGCCCCCGCAGGCCTAGGTGCCCTCCTCCCCAGGATGGTACCAGCAGATCACTCCCTCTGTGTATAATGGTGAGGGTCACTCTCAGCTGGGCCACGCAGTTCTGGAGCTCGCTGGGTCCTACCTCCCAGCAGGGCACGGATTCTCCATCTCACTGAGGAGACACAGAATGCAGAGCCATCCTCCTGTCCTGGCGGTATTCCAATCATCTGGGAAAATAATCTCAATTCACGTATTACTTCTTTCCTACTGAGTTCTCTGCTTAGGGAAAATGCTTTAAGGATCCATTTTGCAGATGAACAAACTGAGGCTCAGAAGATTAAAGATCTTGCCCAAATTCACACAATTAGTGGAACACAGGCTTGATCCAGAGCCTGTGTTCTCGGCTTCTCTCTGTCATGTCAGAGCCCTCTTCCCTGGACGTCTTCCCTGGATGTCGCTAGGCTGGGAGATGATGAGCCCTGGGCCAGAGGCCAGGGGGCCTGAGCTCCCTGCTCCCTGACTTGCTCTGTGGTCCTGGGCAAGCCACACACCGCCCCTCTGGGTCTCTAGTTCCTTCTGTGTGCTTGGACTGGGTTATCCTCTGAGCCCCAGCGGGGCACCAGGTCCAGATGTTCTACTAAAGTGAGATTCCAGGACAGGCTGGGGGCATGGACTGAGGACTTCAAGACTAAATTAGCCAGGTACCCCCTGGCTGCTTGGGCTACTGCGAAACTGCACCAGATGTCACATTTCTCCAGGTTGGGTACCTGCTGAGGGAAGGGTGCACGCTGTGGCCAAGGTCTCGCCCACTACGGACAAGCACTCTCCACCTCTCACCTGCTCTGTGGCCTTCCCTCTCCCAGCCCCTGCCAGCCTCTGGCCTCAGCAGGATGAGGGTGAGTCGGGGCTGCTTCCGGAGCCCTGGGCGGGATCCTTGTACAAAGCGCTGGTGTTTGGAGCACTGCTCCAAGGCTCATAACCGGCTGCTGACCGCACGGGCAACTTCGCTCTCTCGGATGCTGCCGTTTGTCAGTGGGTTCAGGAGCCACCGCTCCTGCTGAAGCTACACATCCTCTCACGGCGCACGATGGGCTTCACGGAGGAGGGGGCTGAATGCTAAGCCATTCTGAACTCTCCGTGAGGGAAGCGGCTTGTTTCCCCCCCACTCTGCTCCCGCCCCGGGCAGGAATGGAGGTCTCAGCTCTGCAGAGGCCCTGTGCTCACTGCCATCCGCAGCCCCACCCACTGCCCTGCCTTCTCTGCCCTTGGCCTTGCTCCAGGCGGCCGACCCCGAGCTGGCTGGTTCTGGTTGGATGTGGTCATTACAGAGTCAGTGGGGGGCAGCGTGGGGGTGCTGTCTGACGCCCCCTCTCCCTGCTTTGGGGCACAGGTATGTACTCCCCAGATGTCTGCCTTTGTCAAGGGGTCCTTTCTTTGGGGCTCCTGGGGTCTCCAGGCCCTGGGAACACTGCTTCCTCCCCGGTCCCTGTGGCTGCCTCCCTATCTTTCCTCTCCTCCCATAGCTGAGCACACACTGGGAGGGCCCCCTTTCCTGCTTTTCCCTGCCTCACCAGCCCCTCTCCCATAGTAGGACGCCTGTCAATACCCCTATTGGTAAGAAATAGGTAAGGTCGGGGAGTTCCCAGGTCCTGGAGGAAGCTGATCCCCTGGGAGGTGCTGAAGGCCCAGGTCCCAGCAGGGGTGGTGCACAGGCTGACACTGGCACCAAATCCTGGAACATGGACTTGGTGTTATGTGCACATGTCATCTCACCTAGTGACTGAGCTTACCAGAAACTTCCGTTGTCCACGATAGGCAGGTTTCCTTGAGCATCTAGCTTGGCAAAGAGAAGCGAACCAGTCATCTCATTCACACACTTTCCAGTTGTTTCCACTGCCATCGACAATAGCCCTCATTCCATCTTAAATGAGGACCTATAAATTGTAAAGACTGTTAATGATATGGAGATACATAGGGAGATAATCGTTTACCCTGTTGACCAACAAGGGAATATAAAGCAAATCATTAGTGAAAGACAAGTGGAATGCATAGTCCCGTGTTCTGATCTAGGCAGGGGTAAAGTGAGTGGTACAAATGTATTTTTAATTTGGATGTATTTATTACTTGTGAGAGTGAAGACTAATTATGCTGTCTCCATTCTGGCATTGTGAGAGAGGTGCATACGCAAACAAGCTCACCCCCCCCCCCCCCCCGCCCTGCTTCTGACTCTGAAATCTCCTGTGCTGGGGTGGGTTTCGGGAAGGAGACTTCAAGGACGGAGGGGGACAGATTTAGTTTGTCTTGTCACCTTCTCCTCAAATTGCCCAACCAGGTCCATGCATAATTGCACCTTCCTCCTGCAACTTCTGTCTTGCATCTGAGGCCATAATTCAACTCCTCCTCCGTGCACGTCAGAGGGGGCGCCCACCAGGAGATGCGTGTTAGGTGTGGTGAATCTGTCCACCAGGGCTTTAAATCACTGGGCTAAAGCCAAGGCCGCCTGAGTCCCGGGCTGTGAATGGGCCATGTGGTGCCGGCATCGTAGTGAATTCTAATTGCAGGCTCCAACTGGCAGCTTCGGCGAGGGCAAGCAGCCGCTCCTGGAGGCTGACATGGGCGCCCCACCGTAGAGCCCAGCGAGGGTGCTGAGGAAGGCTGGGGAGGAGGGTGCATTCCCCGGGGCTTCCCGTCTGGTCTCGGCCTCCATCTACACACTGGATTCTCTTCGGAGGTGAATCTTTCCTGTGTGGACTCACGTAGGTCAAGGTCTTGAGAATGATGCGTAAATCCAGAAATGCAAAGTAGTAGTTAAGGGTGAGAAAGGAAGCGGTGTGGAAACTGAACTTCTGCACACCGTGCATGGGCTCTCCCAGGCTGAGCGTGTTTCTGGGCGTGGCAGAATTGTTTGGCTCTTCTCCGAGGCTCAGGCTGCATCAGGGGTGAAATGGGCCAGCCCGTCTTCTCGCATGGCAGATTCACAGAGTAAATCATTTCCCAGCAGGCTGATAGAGTGTCATTTGCTCAGAAGTATTGACTGCTGGTTCCCTTGGCCTCACCAAGTCCCGGGGACGTCCCACCTCCTGGGTACCCCCTTGGACAAGAGGCAAAGAGAAGAGGAAGTAAAGCAGGGGTGTGGGTGGCTTCTTGATTTGGGGGACACTTGTCTAGGGGTTCCTCTCTCAGTGTGGGAACCCGCACTTGAATCTGAAGCTCAAAGAAGCAAAGAAGGCCATGGGAGGTCCTGGCAAATGAAAGCCCAAGGGCCAAGAAGCCATGCAAAGGCTGGGAGAGCCCAGAGCTGGTGACAGGTGCAGTGGGCACAGGCCCGGCTCTAGGGGGTGGGGCCTCCGTTCCCCTGCTCTCTCGGAGCCCCGTCCGCCAAGCCATGAGTGCACTGCCTCTTGGCCTCCGCTCCGTTGGCTGTGTTCGATGACGTCACAACACGGTCACCCAGAGCCGCCCCTGCTGCAGGAGAAGCCCCTCCCCCGGAAACCTGTGTTCCGTTCTCAGTGTGGTCTTAGTGGGCTATGAATGTTTCCCATAGTCCTTGCTTGGTGTGTGTGTGTATGTGAGCCCTGGGCAGGGCTGAAAGAGGCCAAGGCCAGGCAGGTCGGCTTCCACGAGATGCCTGCAGCCAGCAACCATCTGCACAGCCATGATGGTGTTGGGTGTGTCGGCTGGGTTAGAACGCCAACAGGAAAGCGACTTTGGGTGTTGTCTACACGGATCCTACTCAGTAACAGGTGCATTCCTCAAACACTGTGGCTCTCACGGTGTGCCTGTTGAGCTCCTTTGCAAACGCATGGTTCTCAGCAGCATGTGGTAGGATGCAGTTAGCTCAGAATGTCACGCTGCTGCAGGGGTGGCAGCAGAGCTATTAATGAACTGATTCTGGTCTCTCCAGTGGACACCGCCCGGGCTCCTCCAAACTCGGTACTTGAGCTAAAGTCAGCAGGGCTAATGAATCAACCACGTGTTTGGCTGATTTGCTGTGGAATCTGATGAAGTATTCAGAAACAACAAGAGAGGCCATGGGTATAAATTTCAGGGTTTGGGGAAGGAGTTTCAAATGGGGCTTGACATGCATTGGGCAACCTGCTCCAGTCACGTACCGGCTGTGGAGGTCAGGCGCTCTGTCTCTGAAGCCAGACCTCCTTGTCCTGCTGCTCATGAGCTGGGTGACCACACAAATTACTTAGCCCCTCTGTGCCTCAGTTTCTTCATCTGTGAAATGGGTCAGTTGTAGAATCCACCTCCAAGGGCTCTGAGATTTAAGGGAGGGTGTGTACTCTCAGGGTGCTTAGAAGTACTTGGCAGGGACCAGCATTGTGGCATAGTGAGTAAGACCTCCACCTGTGACACTGGCATCCCATATGGGTGCTGGTTTGATTCCTGGCTGTCTCACTTCTGAGCCAGCTCCTACTAATGGCCTGGAAAAAGCAATGGAAGCTGGCCCAAGTCCTTGGGCCCCTGCATCCACATGAGCCACCTGGCTGAAGGTCCTAGCTCCTGGATTCTGCCTGTCCCAGCCCTGGCTGTTGGGGCCACTTGGGTAGTGAATCAGTGGATGGAAGATCTCTCTCCCTGTCTCTCCCTCTCTCTGTAACTCTGTCTTCAAACAAATAAATAAAATTTTTTAAAAATTTTAAAAATTCAAAAATAAAAAGAAGTGCTTAGCATACTGAATGTACTATCAAAAGGTTTGCTATGTCAATTCATTTATTTCTTTTTTAAAAAAATTTATTTATTTATTTGAAAGTCAGAGTTACATAGAGAGAGGAGAGGCAGAGAGAAAGAGAGAGAGAAATTTTCCATCTGATGGTTCACTCCCCAAGTGGCCACAACAGCCAGAGCTGCACCGACCTGAAGCCAGGAGCCAGGAGCTTCTTCTGGGTCTCCCATGTGGGTGCAGGGGCCCAAAGACTTGGGCCATCTTCTACTGCTTTCCTAGGCCATAGCAGAGAGCTGCATGGGAAGAGGAGCAGCTGGGATTAGAACCGGCACCCATATGGGATGCAGGCGCTTCAGGCCAGGGTGTTAACCTGCTATGCCACAGTGCTGGCCCCTTCATTTATTTCATAACTAAGTATCTAGCACGTCCCAGGCAAAATTCTTTGTGCTCTGGATTCAGCATGAACAAGACAAGGTTCTTGCCCATATTAAAGTTTCATTCTGTGTGTACAGATCAGAAAGAGAGAATTTTTAAGGGTGAGCATTGTGGCACAGAGGTTAAGCTGCCGCCTGCAATGCCGGCATCTCATAGCGGGAGTGCCAGGGTGAGTCCCAGCTGCTCTGCCTCTGTTCCAGCTCCCTGCTAATGCACCTGGAAAAGCAGGAGATGGCCCAAGTGCATGGGCCCCTGCCACCCACGTGGGAGACCCTGAAGGAGTTCCAGGCTCCTGGCTCCAGCTTGGCCCAGCCCCAACTGTTGTGGGCATGGGGGGAGTAACCCAGCAGATGGAAGATCTCTTTCTCTCCATCTGCCTCTCTGTCTGTCACTCTGCCTTTCAAAGAGAGACAATAAATCTTCAACAAAACAAAGAGGCAATTTTGGATTATAATAAGCATCCTGAAGCCACGTTAGGCAAAGTGGTCCCACGGCGGTCCTTGAGCAGGAGACACGGAAGAAATCTGGGCAACCGGAAACAGTGGTCCAGGCACGGGTCATGCTGAAGAGACACTTGGGCTCTGGGAGGTCACGGGCAGCAGCATGTGAGGACAGCCTGTGTTTCCTCCTTTCCATTTTCATCCTTGAGTGCAAATACCCCAGCCCACTAGTGCATTTTGCGAGCTGACTGTATGTGCGAGGCTGGAAGCTGCTGCCTGGGTTGGCTTTGCATACGCTGGTGGGTTTCTGTCACCGGAAGCCCGCGGGACAGTGTGTTGCTTCCGATCTGTTGTGCTCCTGGGAGGAGACCCACCAGAGGGACTTCTTTGAGACTCCAGCTGCAGAAAAAGCAGATCAACTGCCTGTTTGGTTGCCTGGGCAAATTGTTTCTTACAGGACTTTGCTTCCTTCTTTGCTTTGGCTTCGTGGGAAGCTCAAAGCCACAGCTGCAGTGTCCTGGATGTTGCATGACCTTGTAGTAACCTTGTTTCTGGCTCCGGGACTAACTGTCCCGCTTGTCTTACCCAGTATCCCTCATCCCCTCACCTGATCATTTTGTTTTTGTGCAGTTCCTCTGGAATAGGCGATGAGGATGGAAGAAAGGGAGGAATGGGAGGAAAGAAGGAAGAAAAGACGGAAGGGAGGGACCAGGAAGGAGGCGTGAGCGAGAAGGTGGGGGCCAGGTGGAGGTGTTTGGCCATCCGGGGGCCATCTTGGGGAGCTGCTACCTGCTGGCGGTGCAGCTGGCCGACCTTGGCAATGGGTACTGGAGCCTCTGGCGGGTGCCTCTCAAAGCATCATCTTGCTGTGTGCAGTGTCTTGTTTTAGGTGTAAAAATAGACGCTTAAACACCTCAGTGTGATCTCAGTGGTAAGCCGACACGTCATCCGGTATTCAGCTCACTCATGGCTGGCTCAAGAAGGTGGAGGATTTGACTGTGGCACTCGGCAGGAGTAGGCGTGCGGCTTTCTAATGCAGAGCCTTCTTAGGGGACTCTCAAGGCTATTTTTGGTCCCACTCCGGTTTCCCGTTTTGTGTTGACTTTGGAACTTAACCTCCTAAGCTCCAACTCCTTTGCCTGTGTGGGCAGGGGCTGGATGGCGGGAAGATGGACAGTGGAGCCCCGCACAGTGCGCAGTCTCTGGCTTTATTTTCCACCAAGGGACCTATGCCTAGGGCACTCTGGGGAGGAGAGCGGCCAACTTCTGCCCAAGCTGGTGCTGCTTTCCCCTCCCCCAGGCTTCCCCCGCCCCAGAGGGTGCCTCCGGCTGTGCCTCAAGCCAACCTGAGCCAACTCATCATCAAGGGTCACTCTTTGGAAGAGGGTGTTGAGGCCAGGGCTGGGAGGTGGCTTGCTTGGGTGGAGGGTGGTGCTGGGTACAGCTCCATCTCACCAATAGCCTGGTGATGTCTTCAGGGACTTCTATTCTCTGGTTTCAGGTCATTTCAACAATGCCCCCTAGTGGCCGGCATCTTCTGACTCCTCGGAGGTCGGAGCAGAGGGCTACCCAGCCGGCCTTGGCTCCCGAAAGCCCCGCCCTTCTTCCCCTGTAGGTCCCGCAGTTCATCTCTGCCGCTGAGGCTGGGGGAGTTCAGGAGTATCCAGATGAAGCTTGGATGTCTGAAGATGGGTCCATCAGCCCTAATTTGCACTGCATGCCATTTGCAAGTTGCAAAGTGGAATTTGCAATTGCTTTTCAGCAATGTTCAAATTAGCACTTCTTAGCATATTAATGAACTACTTTTTTTTTTCATTATGTGACCAATTTTAATGTAAATAGCAGTCTCTGTGCAAGGATAAAGTTCCAAGGTGGAGGCTGAGAACCTGGGTGTTGGAGAGGGATGCCTTCAGCCCAGGGCAGAGGTCCAGCACGAGCGGGTTTTCAGATTCCTTGGTCTGGCAGGTCTTAGGTCTGGGGTGAGGTCTGTGGCTCCTGGCTTAAGCAAATGGAGAGGCCGCAGGCCTAGTACCTGAAGAGTGTGCTGACCCCACCCACAACAGGACAGGAGGAGGTGGATGGCACCGTGCTGTGTAGGCCAAGTGGCACGGATCACTTTCATATCTACAGAGAGAGCGATTTCCCTCAAAACAGGGCAAGTCAGCAACAGCGGGGTTCTGCGGGCGTCTCTTCTCAGCACTTTGGCTGCGTGGTCCTCTCTGGCTGCCCTTCCGGCCGCTGACCGGAAATCTGAGCGCATTGTCTCCAGGTCTCCTGGCATCGTGTGGAAGCGTACCAAGAGCCACAGGGAGCTTCCCTCCCGACAGGGGAATTTTCACGGCTGGCCTTGGGCGGTGACGGGATGCAGTGCACAGAGGAGAAGCGAGGAAATCAACAAATGGGGCTGGCTTTGGTGAGAGAGAGAGAGAGAGAAATCTTGCATTGCATCTTTGGTTTACCCCCCAAATGCTGATGCCAAGAGGCCAAAGCTAGGAGCTAAGAGCCCAGGCCTCCCATATGGCTGTCAGGGACCATCCCTGCTGCCTCCTAGAATCTGCATTACGAAAGCTTGGACCTGTAGTCAAGAGCTGAACCCAGACGCTGCAATAGGGGGTGGGGACATCCTAACAGATAGCTTAACCTCTAGGCCAAGTGCCTGTCTAAAGAGGGGCTTTTAAACCTTGCCAGAGCCCAGAGACAGAGCTGTGCACCATCCATCCTTCTGCAGTGTTTGGTGAAATAAGAGCTCGGGCTCCCAGACCACTGGAGCCCCAAGGGAAAGCAGGAGCCCAGGGCTTCAGGCTGGCTGGCCTCCCATTGGCCGCTGCTGCCTGACCGACTGGATGGGGCGGCGGCCTTCTGCCTCAGTGGGACACAGTCCCACCAGGCTTTTGGAGAGCAAGAAGGGACCTCAAGCCTTCCAAATGCAGTGCTTAGTTCACTACTCAAAATGAACTGATTATTCATGCCCAGCTTGAATTACCAGCTAAATAGTATTTTCCTGCTGAATGTACATTTGTAACGCTATCCATCTCGTCCTGGGCGATGGTATTACATTCCAGGGGCTTCAGCTACCTATTCTTTACTATCTATAGATGGGTGCGTGGGTGTGCTGATTGCACTGGAAAAACAAGAGTTTGTGTATCTGATGAATCTGGAAATAATCAGTAACTAAGGTAGCAGAGGGGAAAAAAAAATTCTTGTTCTTGATGAGTAATTTTAAATCTGAGAATATTTCACAGCTTGATGTATTCCCGGGGAACGAGCCCTCCACTCATGGCACGTCCCAACGGGTGACTGTGTCAGGACACTCTATTTTGGGGGGAGATCCTGGGCACCTGGTAGGCTCTCTGGCACCCAGGAGAGGAGACTGTCCCGCCTCCCGTTGGTCCTGTGAGTTCCTGGGAACCGTGATGCCATGGGTGGGGCGTGGCCTCTCCACAGTTGAGGTGTGGTCAGCTTGATCGTCTTCACAGGACTGAATTAAAGCTGCAACATCTAAGAGGTGGGCAGGCCAGTGGGAGTGGGGCTCCTCCCTCTGGGATGGGATTAAGGCCCATGTAGGAAGCCCTATACACAGTCTGCAACTTGTTTGGCTTTCTCTTCCATCATGTAAGAGTATAGTGTTCTTCTTCCACAGAGGAAGCAGCCACAGGGTGCCATCTTGGAAGCAAAGACCAGTCCTCCCCAGAGAACCCAACCTGTTGGTGCCTTGGACATCCAGCTCCCAGGAGTCTAAGAGAATAAATTTCTGGTTCCTTATAAGTTACCCAGCCTTAGGTATTTCTTTATAGCAGCACAAAGATGAGTCCATCAGTGAAAACCTGTCTCAACCAAGGCTCTTGACTACAAGCCCAAGTCAGATGGGCTTGCAAATCATAAATTATCCTCGCTATAACCAAAACTCCCAGCATGTAAGTTTCAGGTATGGCTAGATCCAGGCGCAGGAGTCGGCTTCAGTACTTTCTGCCTTGACTCCATGTTCCTGTCTTGATGGTAGGAGGGCGGCTGCCGGCAGCTCCAGACGTTCATCTGCTCTCTCGGGAGCCCCAGCAAGCAGACTTGTTTTTTCCAGAAAGATCTGTGGAGCTAGGCTGTTCCTAATTAAGCTGTGTCCCCACCCCTGGGCTGATAGATCACAGTGGCCCAGTGGGATGGGACATCCCTGTTGCCCTGGCCTGGATCACTTGCCTATCCCTGGAGCTGGGGGGGGGGTGGTTCGGCTCCCTCCGAGACATGAGTATGGGGGAGGTGTGACTCCTCAAGGCAAATCAGGATGCTATTTCCAGTAAAAGGAGGAAAGTGGCTGGGCAGGCAAAAACAACAGATGTCCACCCCGACAGCTTTTCAGTTCACTATTTGCAGAAGTCCAGGAGCAAGTTATACCCAGGGAACAGAAAGGGAGGCTGCTTCCATGGATTTAACTATTTATATTTTCCCAGCGAGGGGTTGGCTCGCAGTGTGTGGGTTTCCCTTTATAGAGAGACTCGGCACTTTCATCTCATATTTGCAAGCTCAGAGCGTCTGCCCGACTCACCTGAGAGAAGCTCCTAGCTCCCCTGGCTGGGGACAGGCTGGACAGGAAGCCTGGCTCTGTCGCCCGCTGGAGACTGGGGCTGGAGCCCTCTGGATTCTTCCTGCTGCAGCTTTCTGAGCATCATCCGGTTGCCGATGGAGACAGAACCCAGGAAGGGTCCGCACAGATGGTCCCCGTTGCCTCCAGCCGTCTTCACTGAACTTAGCCGCATCCCTCTGCTCTCATCCCAGCGCGTGGTGACCCTTGGGGTGGTTTTGGGAACACGTGACTCCTCTGGGGCTACCGAGCGGGCGCCTCCCCCCTCCCCCGACACTCCCAGATTTAGCATTTGGGCCCTGCGGGTGCTGCTGGAGAAAGCTACATCGCATCACGTTTCTGCACAGAGGGGGAGCCGATGCTCTTGGGGCCTCCCCGAGATCTTTCGGCTTTCCCTTCTTGCTCCTTCCTTCCTCCTCTCCTTGAACTCTGCCCTGGGGTTCACCCCGAAGGGAACGGCTGGATTCCGCAGCATCGCCTAGTTAACACCTTGGTCCGTCCTGTCTTGTGGGCAGGGCATCAAGTCTAGAGGAGGCATCGGAGGGGCAGGGGAGTGGGTCCAGGGAGCTGCGGTGGCAGCTCGGAGGTGGCCCTCTGCCCCTCTGCACCCCAAGTGGTCCCGGGCTTCCTCTGGGAGCCTGCAGGGGCCCTTAGGGGGGACTCCTTGCCTGGGTGAGGTCTGGTGTGACCCACACAGCCAGGTCCCCCCTCCACTTCGCAATCTCTCCTGCCGACTGGCAGACTCCTCTCCTCTTCTGCCTTCCCCAGGGGAGGCCTGGCCACGTCCCCTGAGGACACTTCACAGGCAGGGAGCCGTGGATACCGCCTTCCCGCTGATGAGGGCAGCCCCGCTCTGGCGAAGCCGCAACCGCCCAGCCAGAGCCTCCTCGTTTTGGGCTTGATTGAAATGCACAGCAGAGCCCTCCCCGGTACTTTATGTACTAAACTTAACTACGGTAATATATTCAAATCATTCTGGATTTATCTAGCCCCAGCATCCTTTTTTCCCCTCTTCTTCCTCCTCCTCCTCCTCCACATTTATTTTTTTTAAAGACAGCCAAGTGCTTTGCCGAGGGGCCCCCTACTCTGTGTGGGAGGAGCAGGTGACCCCTTTTGGCCCAGGGCCTCCACCTGCTCCCCTGTCCCAGCTGTGGTCACCCAATGGTAACCCCGTGGCAGCAGGGTTCGGGGATCCGTGGTACCTCATCTGGCTTCATGTTCTGCCTTCCTCAATCTTCCCCCACTTCCCTGCCATTGCTGGGAGGTGAACTCTGGAGTGGGAAGGGCTCTGGGGGACTCAACGGCTCCCTGTAGACACAGCAGAAAGGTGACAGCACCTGGAGAAGGGTGCACAAAGACTAAGGGGATCAGGGAGGTGGGAAAGGGCTTCTCGCCTCTGTTTGGGGATGTTAAACTTTCTGGGTGGTTTTGGGGGAGCCAGTTTAGGGATCCTGAGCTTGGGGTCCGTGAGAGAGCTTTGGGTGGTCCGAGAACCTCTTGAAATCGAAAGCACTGCAGCATTTGTCCTTCCGGGAGAGAAAGTCCTTTGCTTTCAGTGAGTTTTCAAAGGCCTTTGGCCTCCCCGGGGGCTAGGATCTCTTACATTGCTGGGACCCAGGGTGCCTGGTGATGTCAGGGGCTTCTGCTTCATGTCCTGGTTTTACAGATGTGCACACTGAGGCTTGGAAAGGGGGTTGGCAAGCACTGGGCATGATTCGGATGGTGACCACCAGAGACTGAGCCAGGCCAGGGCTCAAATGGAGGCGGGCTGGGGTGGGCCGGCTAAGCCATGCTGACCTCCGTCTTAGCACCTGCCTTGCAGAGAGGCAGCGGGAAGTCCAGTGGGGAAGCAGGGATGTGAAAACAACACATGGGAACCATGCACAGACTGAAGCTCTTGGCAAAATCACGCACAGCTGCATGGCATCAGTGCTGACCATTGTCTGCTGTGGGTTTTGGCCTGAGCATCTCCATTCCAGCCCCAAGGGTGGCCCTGATGCACCAGGGGCTGAGGGAACAGCTGGGGACACACGGCCGCTGGGGGGACATTGTCTCTCCGACTGTAGACTGCATTCTTCGTGCCCAGACCTAACCTAGCTTGTGTGGTATCTGGCAGGCTCTGCTCCTCCCCGGGCAGATGGAGTCCTCTGGTATTCCATGGACTTGCTCCTGGGGGCCTTGCCCCTGCCCTCTGTGGGGCGGAAGACAGACTCTGCTGGGTCCCACCCTGTGCTAGGAGCCCCTGTCCTCCTCTGGTTTCTTGAGCTGTGTGTAAGCAGCTGACCCAGATCTGAATTTGCAAGTGGCCTGCTCTAAATGCCCTGGGTGAGCCTGCAGAGCCGCAGGCCACACGTGGCCCTGGCTAGGAAGTGCTGATCCTCACACCAGCAGCTCAGCAGCCCTGTTTGCCTGGGAAAGATGTGTCTCCACTGCTGTCGCCCACCACAGAGGCCTTTCCCGGGCGCCTGGACTTAGCACTGATCCCCAGGGACTCCGGCTAGCTTCCCAGGGCCTGTACTGCCCAGTCGTGGGGGGAGTGAGGGAATTGTTTTGAAAAATTTGGGTAGGGGCTGGCATCATGGTACAGCTGGTTAAGCTGGTGCCTGCCACATGGCATCCCATATGAGCACTGGTTTGAGTCCCAGCTGCTCTACTTCTGATCCAGCTCCCTGCTAATGTGCCTGGGAAAGCAGTGGAGGGTGGCTCAAGCACCCACGTGGGAGACCTGGGTGGAATCCCAGTTCCTGGCTTTGGCCCCAGCTGTCGTGGCCATTTGGAGAGTGAACCAGCAGATGGGAGCATTCCGTGTGTGTGTGTGTGTGTGTGTGTGTGTGTATCTGTGTATGTCTCCTTCTCTGTAACTCTGCCTTTCAATTAACTAAAATAAAATTTAAAAAATTGGGCTGATGTTGTGATGTAGAGGGTAAACCCAGTGTCGCAGATTTGAGCCAGTTTGAGTCCTGGCTGCTCCACTTCTGATCCAGCTCTCTGCTATGGCCTGGGAAAGCAGTGGGAGATGGACCAAGTCCCTGGGCCCCTGCACCCACATGGGAGACCCAGAAGAAGCTCCTGGCTCCTGGGATCGGCCAAGCTCTGGCCATTGCGGCCATTTGAGCAGTGAATCAGTGGATGGAAGATCTCTCTCTCTCTGCCTCTCCTTCTCTTTCTCTCTGTAATTCTGCCTTTCAAATAAATGAAACAAATCTTAAAAGCAATGAAAATGTGGATGGAAGACAGACGCTGCTGTCTTTCTGAAGGCTCAGGTGGCTTCGTCTCTGGCCGTGGAAGTCTCATCTTGCACAATTGAGGAAGAAGTGTGGCGAGCTTGCCGTTAAATACGATTTTATAATGAAAATTTTGTCTTATGAAGGTGAAACTTTGAGAACATATTAGAATTCTCATTTTTCTATGCAGAGCAATCAAATGACCTTCCTATACTGCCACATAAAGTATAGATTTAAAGTTAAATGATCCAGTCAGTCATTTAACATTTTCTTAAAGAGTAATTTCTTCTGTAACTGTGGATGTTTACATATGGTTTTCTTTTTGGTATTTACATTTTAAGAATTGAAGAAAAACTGACATTCCTTTTTGGAACTGTTTTTTAATAGCCTTTGTTTATTTTTAATATGTGGCGTTCCAGGCCTTTGCTCTAATGATTTTTTTCACACTGCATTGATAATTAAATTCATTCATTTTCCCAGCTGCACAATTCCTTTAAATAAAAAGTTATGGGTAATAACACCTCTCACGCTTACAGGCCAGAGGAGAAAAGGGCACAGCAGAGCCCTCTGTGGAGGGAGCCGCACGGATCGGGCAGGTCATGGGTTAAGGCTAAAATCTCTGGACAGGTTCTCCTGTATACAGATCCTCTTAATTTAGAGGTTGCAATCTGTGAGTTTGGATTTTGCGATCCTGGAAAGCCTGCAATTTTTTTCCTCCCCTTTCTGTTCATCAAGATACAATTTGTCTCCTTATATCCTCTTCAGATTTTTAGTTCATAATCTGTAGCAATAAGTGTCATCGAAAGCCCCGGAAGTGTTGCTTTCTCTTAAATGACTGGAGCCCGTCTGCAGGCTGTTACCAAGCGGCAGATAGATAAGGAGGGCAGTAAAAGGGAGTTGAGCTATTTAGTGACATAAAAAGAACCATGCAGATTTGTGCGAATGTAAAACTGTGATCACGGAAGAGGTTCATGGAGTAATGGGAGAGACACTGCGTCTCTGGGCTGGTGATTCACTTGTAGCTGTGTAATTTCATGGATGCTATAAGGATTTGGTTTTTACACATTTTAATTTAGTCCGGAGATGTTCCTATTTTAATTATCCATACACAAGGGCACAGTATCTCTCTATGGTTATTGCTATATGTTACATTTATATATAGCAATAGCAATTTGAAAAAAAACCCAACAAAACGCTTTCACCTAGATGACCAAAGGGTTAGACTCATTTGTTTTAATGACACCGGGTGGGCCTTTGCATTCTTAAACAGGATTTTCAGACACACAGGATGCAAACAGGCACGGACGCGCACACGAACATACGCATCAGGGAGCGGAGAAGGACTTGTTCGGTGTTCCCTCTTCTGTGAAAGATTTGTCGCCGCTGCAGGGGTCTCAAAAGCGGGATGCTGGAGCCCCTCGCTTTACTCATTGAAATCAGGGGGCGTGGGATTGGGGAATCCGAGAGAAACTGGTTCTCACTGAGCCTCACTGACCGCGTTTGAATACATAAAAATCCTTTTGGAGAGATGTGATAACATAACTGCTGTGTGGAGCTGAATCTATGGATGTTAGCCAGGAAATAGAAAAGACCAAATCTCTCTGTCTCTGTCTCTCTATTTCTTTCATATATATATTTGTATATACATATAACAAACATAAATCTATAATGTATTAAAATATAAACTTGTTACATTTGATATTCAAATCTGTTACATAATAAATAACATGTGCATTCTATTTGTATCTATGTATAGATATCTGCTATATCATAAGAACAATACAAAATTAAAATATGCAAAAATGTAAATATATTTACACATATCTGTAACTATAAATGCATCTATAAAAAGAACAATGTGATGGGAACAAATGGTGACAACCACCAAAGTGGGCATCGCCCTGGTCACACGCCATGCGCCCCCGTGACAATGTGACATCCTAATACCCGGGGGGCTGATTCTTCCTCCCCACACGGAGGGATGGCCAGTGGCAGGCATTGGTCATGGTGGTGTTGACATGAATCTCCTGCTGCTGCTAGGGCTGGTGCTTCCAGAGCCGCTGGTAGACTGCAGGGTGGCCGGGGGGGGGGGGACTCTACCCCGAAGCAGGAGGTCCCTGCTGTCGCCAGCTCAGAGGGTCGTTCCTACTGGGAAAACTTCTGCATGCCCGCCAAGTGGCCTGTTCCTGCAGAGGAAGCACTGCTCAGAATGTCACACCCCTCTCTCGTCGTCCCTTGCCCCTCTACGGTGCCACACTGCCCAGCTTGCTAGTCCCCCGTGTCCAACCAGGTGAGATTTGCTTTGGGACAAGGGAGAGACCTCCAGGGAGTTATCGTGAGCTCCCAGATCCCTTGGAGGGAGGGCTGGTGCCTGAGACACCGAAGGAGTGTCCAGGGCCCGGTGCACCTGCAGATGCATTTTGCTTATGAATTGGCTGCCAGTGCTTAAAGGCAGGAGCGTTCTCTGGGTGCCTGGCTCCATGTGGAGGGATGGCGGTGCTGGGCACACAGGGTCCTTGCACCTCACGGACAGATTGCACTCTAGATGGTGCCCACCCTGGCCGGCCAGCCACTTCCCCCATCCCCTGCCCTGGCTCCCTGCCATCACACTGCAGGCTTCTGCTGCTCCATGGCTGGCTACTTGGGGACTGTGTCCCAGGAGGTTTTGGCCACTGGCTTGGACAAGCTGGCCTCCCCTCACTAAATGGCCAGCTGGGGTGTGCTGCCAGTGAGGACCAGGTAACTGAACATCAGCCATGTTGCTCAGAGCTGGGGTCTATCATCGACCCACCTGGGCCATGTTCTTTTAGCACAGATGCACTCGTGTGCCCTGCCGGGTTTCTGGAATGGGGCCCATCAGGCTGCCGTGAATGAGCTCGCCGGCAAACTGCAGCCCTGGGGGTGGGACGGTGCACCTGCCTCAGCCAGCAGTACTTTCCAGCGGCACTTGGAGATGCCGTAGTCTCTGAGCGTGGGGCTCGCTGAGACCTGCGGCCTCCCAGTGCACTGGTTCCCAATGATGGATTTTTTTCTTTTCTTTTTCTCCCAGTGGTGGGAACATCCATGTACTGCAGGATGCAGCTGCAGGCCAAGAAAGCAGATGTGGGCTGTGAACCCTGTTCTTGTCGGGGCAGGGGACGCTGTGAGACTGTGGATGGTGCTAGGCAAGTTCCTCTCAGTCTTCCCCTGTGGGACTGGGAGTTCCTCGAGGACAGGGCCTGTCATTTTCAGCTTGGTCCCTCCAGCGCAGACTCTGTAACTGGTGTCCGGGACAAAAGGTTGCTCTACCAGCTACCAGTGTAGCTGGTCTAGGAGGGAGTTTGAGAAGCAGATGGGCCTGCAGGAAGTAGGCTAAGAGGGTCCCTGGGACTCTCATCTCCTGTCCTTGACCTTGACACTCACTGGTCCTGTCTTTATCTCTAGGGAGGTGGGGTTTACGTTTATTCGGCTTTTATTCCTCCTCTTTTTCCATGCTACCTGTGCCATCCGCCCAACACAGCTGTCAGACCTGACCCTGGGACACACGTTGGTTGCTTAAAACCCTGTGTTCTTTTTCTTTCTTTATTTGAGAGAGAGAGAGAGACTTTGACTCACATCTGCTTGTTCACTTCCCAAATGCTTACCACAACCCGGGCTGGGCCAGGCAGAAGCCAGGAGTTCAGCCTGTGTCTTCCATGTGAGTGGCAGGGACCAGCTGTTGGAGCCACCTGACCGCTGTCTCATAGGGCATGCATCGGCAAGAAACTGGACTCCAGAAGGAAGCCAGGACACAAACCCAGGCACTGTGACCCGGGGTGCAAGTGTCCCACGTGCTGTCAACCACTGGGATAAACATTTGTTCCCCGAATACAGGCACTGTGACCCGGGGTGTGAGTGTCCCACGTGCTGTCAACCACTGGGATAAACATTTGTTCCCCAAATACAGTTTCCTTAAGGGTCTTTGAGACCTCACAGTGACCTGAGCTGGAGGTCCCAGCCACACCTGCCTGTGGGCTGCAGGTGCATCAGAGCCTTCATCAGTGAGAACATTCCCCTCGTGATTGAGATCTTGGAGGAAGAAAATCCCCCTTCTTCTTGTGGGGACTCCAGAGCCTGTGCGGGGATCTGGACCAAAGGTGGACGGTGTACTTCCATTAAGCTTACCTGCTCAGGTTAGGCAGGGGCCGGCGTGGGTGGGCGCTGCAGGCTGGGTGGGCTGGGGCCTGGCTACTCGCTGCCAGAATGCGGTAGTCCTAATTTGGGGGCGGGGGGCATGCAGAGGTTGGTCCATAGCCGTCACTGGAGGTTCAAGGATGCATGCAGCTCTGCCACGCATGCCCTCTGCTACCCACTGTGCCCTACTCCTCCATCTTGCAAACCCATCTAGAGTCCGTTAACCTTGGGTTTTCTTGCCTGGTGTTGTGAGGAACTTCTGTATATTTTACACCGTATTCTCCCACTGTGCACATGCACACTCACACACACACACGTGTGTACATACACATGATACACATGTATGCATGCACACACACACGTATACACATGTGTGCACACACACACCAGATTGTATCACATTTCAGGGTGAAACCCAAGTTCACTGTCCCCAGAAGTGGGCAGCTGGGTGAGTGCCCATGGATCTCTCTGTGTCTGCTGGGTGAAGCCAGTGAATACTTGACCTCAGTGGTTTTGCAAGCCCTTCGAAGTCCAGCGAGGGGCTTGTTTTAAATGCATTGCCCTGAATGTGAAACAAAGGGCCTTGAGGTGGTCTTTGGTGGGCTTTCCAAACCTAGCGGTAGAGTCAGCAGATTTACTGAAACGCAAGAATGCTGTTTGTTTGTTTATTCATCTATTTATTAACTGCCTGCAGCTCTCAATACCCAGTTACTTGTTTTACACATTTTCTCCATTAGGACTTGAATCCCGGCAATTAGAAGATGACCCGATAGTTGTGCATGTAGGGCTTTTCGCGAACCTCCTTGGTAATATCCTGTGTGCAGCGGCGTGGGCACAGCTGCCTGGTTTGGATGTGTGCAGTATAATGTTTTCCAGTTCAATGTGATCGCTACACCAGGAAGTGAACGCAAGCAAACCTGGGATCTATCAGCCTGCTGCTCTCCCCTGCAGTGTCTCCCCACCCAGCTGTGGGGTCACCTCGGATATGTGCAGAAATTCTGTAGGGAAAGAGAGGGAGAGAGATAGAGAGAGAGAGAGAGAGAGAGAGAGAAATCCAAGATGTCTAATCAGAAATTACCTTCCTGGTAGTAAAACCCAAATTCATGAGAATGTGTAAAAATAGATTTATTTTAAATGCCAGCAAAGAGATTTGGAAGCATTCTGGCAGATTGGGATGCATGGACCAACCTGTGCCAGGTTCTTCTTACATTGATAAATATTCATTTTGTTTTTTTGGGGGGAAGTCCAAGTTCCAGGCAGAGGATCCTGGTGGTAGAAGTTAGATCTATTTCCATAGCAAGAGACTTTTGGATTCTTAAGTACCAGGTATGCTTTTCTAAAAATGTAACTCTTTCCTAACAATTCAGACCTCCAGTGGGCTGGCTGCTGCAGGCGATGGAGTCAGCTCTGGTCTTTCCCCAGCACCGCTAAGGGAAGCCAGGTATAAACACGGTCATCTCGCCTTTCTCCAGCCACCTTTATTTTTGGACATGCAGGGAAAAAAAAAAGCTTCATTCAATATTGATAGTAGCTTGATACACTAAAACCAAGAGGGAGTCAGGAGTCTTATATAAGGTGCATATAGATGCCATTTTCCTCTCCGTGGCTTCGTCGCTCTTGGCCAAGAGAGTCAATATTTTAACGGATTTCAGTCGCTGCAAAGCGTGCAGGCTGCAGAAAGCCTGTCCAGTTAGTACTGGAATGGTTTCTCCCAAGATGTCTGTGTGGATGGCGCTGTTATGATGATTATTCTTAAAAAAAAAAATTTCCACGTGTGTCCAATTTAGCCAATTTGGGACTTGAAAAACCTCAAAATAATTTTCCTTCCTCGGGCAGACCGTAACATGTTTATAATCGGTAAAAACAAATGCACGCTTCTCCTCACCTTTGAAACGTCGAATATTTTAAAGTCAACCCGAAGATACCTTCCAAATAATCTATTTCACTTAAACTGTATTTGAAAGACAAAAGGAGAGAGAGAGAGAGAGAGAGAGAGAGAGAGAGAGAGAGAGAGAGTACTTCAGTTGCAGCTGTTTTTAAAGAGTTGGGACACAAATGTTCTTTCATTGCTTTGCATGATTTCGATAAAATTAGGTCAAAGAAATGTTCATTTGAAAACAGGGCTTTGTCATATTATCTACAACACATGTCTAGCAAATTTATGAATCCAGCATTCATCTGCGTGGAGTTCCAGATCCTAATGAACGGTTTAGACAGCATTGTCATCAATTTTCCGCAGGTGCAGCTGACGCAATCAGTCAATTCAATCAAAAGCCTCCGTCAACTTGCGTGGCGCTGTCATTTGTTACAGGCGGATTGCGGAGAGCAGCACGCACCGGCCCTCCCCGCGCGCCGCTCCCCGCGGCCGCCTGTGGGTGGCGCTTTTGAGCAACGCTTCGCCGACAGCCGCGCGGCGGCTCCGCAGCTTTTTCTTTTTCTTTCTTTTTTTTTTTTTTTAAACTTTATACTAACATCATATTTCTTTTGTGAGATTATGGAGCTAAAATTGCACTGTGTGTTTTAACACACATTACAACAACCTCTGAAGGCAAAAAAGTAAATTCATGCAAATGAGTTATGGAAAGCGAGAGCGCTTGTTCGGCGTGGTGCTGCGTGGGACCCCCGCGCGTGGGAGCTGCGGCTCGACTCCGCGCTTCCGGAGCCCCCATCGAAGCGGCGGGTGCACCGGCGGCGGCGGCCGGTAGCGCAATTCCGGGCCCGCTTCCCCGCAGGCTCCGCAGTAGGCTGCGGGGCGGGCGCTCCATGCTGGCCCCTGAGTTTCCCTTGCTCCCTTGGCGGCCCCCTGCCTTGCAGCTCTCCTTGGGGTCGGTCTCAGCGGCTGCTGGCAGAGGCTCCGTTTTAGGGTTCTCCGGGGATTCTATTCCTTCCACAGCAACCACGGAGCTCCTTCAGCTCCCCCCCTCCCCCGCCCCCAGAGGGTTCACAGCACCTCATGAGACGTCCCAAGAAAGACAAGCTTGCTTCGGCTTTCCATGTCTCTGCAAAAATGACCGTGTTCCCCGAAGTCTAAGGAGGATTCCAAGCGTGCCCGCAAGGTGCAGAGGAGCCCACAGGGCGGCCCTCCCGGCCTCTGCCGCCTAGGAGCACTCCCAGGTGCTCCTAAATCTTGAAAATAGACCGACGGACAGAAAGCACTTAGCATGGGTTTCTCCATGATGGATGGAGCTAACCTTTGTGGTCTGCCTGCAGCCAGTTTGCCTTTCCTGTGAGCCTCACAAGAATCAGGACTGGAAATGCGGGCAGCACCGGAGACGCTCAGGCTGTCTGGCCCTTTCTGCCCACGCGGCAGCTGCCAGGAGAGACCTGCTGGTATGAACTTATTTAAATGACAGGGCTACTCGCAGTGACAGGCGCGCTCCGATGTATTCCACCTGCTTGAAAAATATTTAGGTGCGTTTCCTCTGCAGATGTCATCGATGGTCAATTAACCCAACGTTTCCGTGGCCACAGAAAATCACACACCGGGTTTCCAGGAGAAAGGGGATTGGGAGGAATCTAATAAAAACGTACTCTTTAATAAGTCGTGATGTCACTTTGCAAAATAGCCCTGGTGTGCATGAAGTTGAAGCTACGTCCGTGTCATCCCTACCTGCGTCCATGCTACCCTTCCCTGAGAGAGCAATTAGGGGCTGGTGAGAACCGGAGTTCCAGCTAATATTTGAAGCTACATGTGTGTCTGCAGCTCAAGGGGGAAAAAGGGCTGTTGATCATCTGTGAAGAGAGAGAGAGGAATTCTAACAGCTCCCACCTTGGAGACACTTGATGAAAACGCAGCCCGGGGAGCCCCGAGGGTCCCCAGGGGACGGCTTGTCCTCTGAGAAGCAGGCATTGCCAGGGAACGGCCATCATGCTTGCTGTGGGAGGCGTGCGGTGCGGCTCTGTTAGGTGGAGTCTCCGGTTCAACGGTCCTGTGTGCGTCCTCTCTTGTTTGTGTCACTTGTTAAAGGCCCCTAGGAATGCGCCACGAAGTTTTCTCTCGTTTTTGGCAGCAGTGTCATGGGCAGGTCCTCTTCCATTTGGGCCATCTCTGATTCCCTAGGAGGGGCCTATGGAATAGATCTTTGTTTTTTTTTTTTTCTTACCGCAATGTAAAAACATTTGACTTGCTATGACTGCCAGTGTCACTGTGGATTTTGCAATAAAAGGTGACCCGGAGTTGCAGGTTCGGAAGGGAACGAATCAACCGTAATCCGTGGGGCTTCCTAGTGTGGCATGCGTGTTAATATCACGTTCTCCATGACACTGCTCTCTGTGAACCACAGAAGGCGACTGTGACCATATCTGTTTTTTCTTCCATTTCCAATCCAGAGGAGATTTTCTGTTGTTATTTCCTTTCTGAAATGGGAAACAAACAAACAAACACATTCCCGTTGTTTTCTCCCCCATGGCTAGAGGTTATGCCAGGATGGCCGCAGGTTTTGACATGCACGCCGGCTGCTGTATTAATCGGAATGAAAGCACTACCTCTTTAACGGGGTCTGGGCGCCCAGGTACGCGGGGAGCGGCAGAAAACCGTTGACCAAGCACAATGCGCACAGACAAATGCCCTCTCGGTGTGTGACGCACGGAGGCCGTGACAGATGGCTCCCAACGACTAAGCGTGGCCACGGAGACAAAATTAGTGTTGTTTTAATTACCAGTGGCTGCCGTGTTATCTATCCATAACTGCCTGAGCTAGACCAGCGCCGGGGGGTCGGGGGGCGACATGGGCCAGCTCACCCTGGGAGCTTCGAGGCTGCATCAGTCCACAGTCCCCGTGCTGGGCTGGGACAAAAAAAGAAAAAAAAAAGCAAAGCAAGAAAAAGTTTAATGCTTCACTTGGAACATTTACTTAGGGCAAAAAAAAAAAAATGTTCCTTGTTTAAGAGACGTGTCTTTAATTTTTTTTTTCTTTCAAAACAAAGAAAGGAGCGGGTCTTACTAAATAAATGACACTTGGAGGGCGGCGCTCTTCCGTGGAAGTTTGCCCGCTCCGAGTGGTGGCTTTTGTCAGTCACAAGCAGCGTTCTGACGCTAGCAGGAAGGAGGGTTCTTCATTTCTGAGGCCTCCTTGAGCTTCGATGGGCTGCTCTTCAGCCGTTAGGGAGTGCGTAGATTGTGAAGATGGAGTGTCCCTTACTTTCTGAGCTTGCGGGAGATGAAAGATAGGCCGGCTTTTGAAAATGGCCTGCGTGGCACATGCTATAAATGAGCAGGGAAAGCAATCGAGCTAATAGATTACAGTAATTATCCAATCTTTGGCTAGTTTGTATTGGCAAACTATAAATACAGTACACATTAGAACAAGGTGCTTACAGAACCTACATGGAAGGTCATTGTAATTTGCAAGTCGCTAGTCATTAGAATATGCTAAAAACCATGGCTTCGGGGCTCCGATTTTAATGATGAATACATTGATTATTAAGTAGCAGAGGAAAAATGTATAAGCGGGGCTGTGTTGTAATGATAGGTCGCTTTATTTTGGGAAAGAAATCAGCTCAGCTTCAGAATGCACGCATTGAGGAATATAATTGCAGTGAGGAAAATTTCTCAGAGGAGCTTGGCACATATTAAAAGCAAAAACTTGAGACATGTTTGTGATAAGATTACTAATAAATCTCTGGTAAGTCTTAGACTCCTGACAATAATACAGCAACAGAGTACTTCATCTTCCCCAAGCTTTAGAATTTAAGATCAGTCACAAACAATCTAAATTACGACTGATACTCGGCAGATGCAGTACTGGACGATGTAGCCCGTCATAAATCTCTCATTCCTTATATGCAAATTAAACTCCATTTTAAAAGATAATTTTTCACATGCTGATCGCCTTTATTTGCGAAATGCTGGGGATTTTTAATGGGGAGAGAGAGCAAGCGCCAGGCTCCGGATCCCAGCAGTGAGTCCAGCCAAGAGAGGGGACAGGCGCAGAGTGCGGTCTGCATGCCTGGGGTGGAGCACCTTGGCTGATGCGCGGGGTGCAGAAGAGAAGCTGGGGACCCAGGTGGCCTCCCACCAGGAGCTCCCTGTTCCCTGGCAGCCCCGCTGCAGGACGGCCCCCTAGGCTGCAAGTCTTTCTGAGGTTTGTAATCTGGAGCTGGGTGCCTAGTCCCACTTGTTCTGGGTGTCTTCTCTTTCAGCCACTCGCATCCCCACTCTCCTCCTCTGCACCTGCTCTGGGTCCACACCTCGTACCTTGTGCCTTGGTTCTTCCAGAGAGCTATGGAGAGGGAACCTGGCGTCATTCCTCGTGTGGCTTTCCCAGGCATCATTTCCAAACACAAGGCAGCCTGGCCATGGATCTGCAGTCCTGGGTGCGCAGCCAAGAAGTCATTGCTCCTTTTGCGTTTTGCATTTTAGGTGCGGAGCGGCTTGCCCGTGCGTGCCCAGGGTCGGACGTGGAACGCCTGGTTTCTCCTCGCCACAGTTCATATTCTCGAAGAGTGGCACCGTTGGGCGCCAGGTGTATAGGAAACGCTTGGCCTCTGTGTCGAGCCAAGGAGTGGTGAGATCCAGGTGAGGTCAGGCCTCTCCATGATCCCCAGGGATGAGGATGATGGCTGGAATTCAAGAAACAAGAGAGGCAAGCAAGGAGGACTTTCACAGCCCACTGGGCCCCCCAGGGGCAGCCGGGTGATGGGCAGCATGCGAGACTTTTGTCCTTTACGCATCTTTAAAGAAAGATCAGGGCCAAGGGACAGGAGGATTATTGAGTTCCCTAGCAACAGTCCATAGCACCACACTGGAAATCTGGCTCCCATCAGAGGCTGGGCAAGTTCCTGTTTTTCTCGGGAGCTATTAGGATGGGACTCCCATTATTTTTCCCATGTTGTTTTGGAAACACACTGATACACTGGCAGGTGGCTGGAAGTGTTGGGAAGTCTGCATCTGCGGGGGAATGGCGTGGGAGGGGAGGCTTTGTCCCTCTGTCATTCTATCCGGTCCTACACACCTTGCAAATGAGCAGACTTAACCCGAAGTCCAGGAGCTTGCTGATCAGCCGCCAGCCACCCCTCTCCGGGAGGAAGGAGCTAGCGGTGGCTCCTCAGGGGCGGATGCTGCGGGAAGCAGGCAGCACGGCGGTGTGTCCCTCTGGTCCCCGGCAGTCATTCCATCAGCCGGTGCATTAAGGGGCAATGCCTCACGAGGGCGAGAATATAAATATGCTTTACAATGCTCAGCTCCCAATCATAAGAACACTTCCTGAGTGGATGTAAATTTACAACAGGTGCTTATCAAATGTGAAAATGCTTGCAAATCAGAAACAAACTTTAGGGCTGTGAACATATTTCAGTGATGGCTTTGCAGGGGCTGTGTTGGATGCTGAGCAGCAATGCTGGTCCTCTTTTGCTTCTCCGTGTGGTGTCTTTGCAGGCCTTGCCACGGGGAGAGTTATAGAGGCTGCACCTCAGACTCCGGTGTCAAGATGCAGATCTGTTTCATGAAATCCATATTTACCAGGGGGGCCCAAATACAGCTAATATGCCCTACCTGCAAAGGAGAGAGCTTCATGGACAGAGAAACTAGTATTTTCATTAATCGTATGTGTCTACCGGCAGGCGAGCAAGCTCTGCCCGCTTTGCAGGGTGTTGCACCTGGGATAGATATGCTGAACCGCCTATTGATAACTAAAATGGGTTTTATCCACAAAACAAGGGGATAGCTTTCTCTCCTGGCTTGCCTGTCCTGGGTGGGGAATTCTCCAGTATAATTGGGCATTGGGTGTTTTCCTCAATTGCACTATTTTTTTTTCTTTGCAGCTTTAAAATAGGCCGCACCCTTTGCCCCCACCCCTCAAATCTTTAAGGTTCACTTGCAAGATGTACTTGTTGTGTAGGGAGTAATTAGCCTGTTACAGAGATATTAATTAACATGTTGGGAATGTTTTCTTTATTAATGAGAAATTCACACATTCTATTTAAATTAATTTGTAGAGTTTAAAATTAATGTATCGTGGCCTTTGGTGACCTCCAATCTACTAAGACAAAACTGGAGCATTGTACTAACTGTTAAACCATTCATTAAACATTTTATGCAAATAGTGTTTGTTTATAAACAAATTAACTGCAAGGATTTTCAAAACAGGTGCTGTGTTGTGAATGCGTACTAAATGATGTGGTACAGAAAGAATTAATTAGACCTTCAGATGTAATTAGTTGCAATAATTTGCGTGATTAGCGGCTTGGTTAAGAAGTAAGACACACACATTGTAATGCATGGGAGACTCGCTGCAGAGTCTTTGTTTTTCATATGGTGAGGATGAGCCTTCTCCATGTTTAGGAGATTTTTCAAAAAATTGCTGACATAGCTGGAGTTAATTGCCAAGTATCCTGTGGGGGGTAATGTTGTCTTTTTTTTTTTTCCCCTCTTTCTCCCTTGGTTTCTTCCAATGTGTAGCCACTGGATGTAATGCTGTTTGCTTGCACCTTTATGAATTTTTTAAAGAGAAAGTTGTTAACCCCAGATCTTTTCATCCCCAGAGGAAATGACTATACTTAACACGTTGAGGGTTAAAAGACAGATCACAATTATTAGAAGCCAAATGAAACATGCCCTAAACTTCGGGATTGGCTGGTATCGCTCAGGGAATAGTGACAGTCTTTTTTTTTTTTTTTTTTTAATGTTGCAGCAGCTGTGTCTGCCTGTTCTTTCTGAAGATGGGCGGCCACAGTGAGCAGTTTAGTCTGATGGGCCACAGCCACGGTAACTGTCACTACCTATGGCTGGCCACTGAGGTCCCTTGGGGCCACAGCGTGTGCTGGATTTATCCTCTAGGGTCATGTTGCTGCAGGATGATTCTCCAAGTCTCAGGAACCCTCCCACCCCTGCCCTCCACGCATGGGGACTTCACATAGTGCCACCTTGCTTTGGAAAATCCAGGTGAAAGACCAGAATGACTTCTTCCCTCCCTCCTTCCCTCCCTCCCTCCCTCCCTCCCTCCCTCCTTCCCTCCCACTTCCCCCTGGTGTGCTTTCTGGACACCAAGACTCTGCTGTAGGTCTGGGGATACAGGAGGGACTCACAGATGAGCTCTTCTCTGACAAAACTTCAGTTAGTGAGGAGGCAAACACAGACACAGATGACAAGTTCTAGACAATTTCAGCTGTGAACAAACATGAACTCGCAAGGTTTCTCCTCATTCCAGTAGGCCATTCCCGCTGGAGCGCCTCTGAACACCTACCACTGTTGTGGCCTCCCTGGACAATGGTGACCTCCTAGGAAAAAGGAGACAAAGGGGCTGGTGCTGGGGCTGCCTCCTGCGGTAGTGCCTGCATCCACGTGAACGCTGCTCCACTTCTGATCCAGCTCCCTGCTAATGCGCCTGGGAAAGCAGTGGAAGATGGCCCAAGTCCTTGGGCTCTTGCACCTATGTGGGAGACCCAGAGGAGGTTCTTGGCTCCTGGATTTGACCTAGGCCTAGCCGTGGCTGTTTCTGCCATTTGGGGAGTGAGCCAGTGGAAGGAGGATCGATCTCCCTCCCTCCCTCCCTCCCTCCCTCCCTCCCTCCCTCCCTCCCTCTCTTTCTCTCTCTCTGTAACTCTGCCTTTCAAATAAATAAATTTTGTTAAAAAAAAAAAAGGAGACAAATTAAAGGTAGCAGGTGGCTAGTGAGGGGGTGGGCCTGGGCATACATGTACATGAAGTGCTGTGTGCTCTTCCTGACATATGTACGTGACGGAAAGACCCCTGATGGACGTATGGTTTCATGTTTTAAGAGGGACCCTTTGCCAGGCAGAAGTGAATTCTCGGAACTCACTGGTCCTCCACCACCAGGCTGTACGACCCTGGGCAGGGCAGGGTTGATGTCCGATGTCCAGTACAGCTCCAGAAGTCAATGATTCTGCCCTTGTCCTTGGAGAGAAGGAGGATCTAGAAATGAAAACTTAGGAGTTTCCAGAAGACCCACGCCATCCCCCAGCACTGATGTTTGATTCAGTTGGTCCTCATTTCCGGCCGATGTTTGCAAAGCCGTCTGTGGAATAGGCCCTTTTGGGATGATGTTTGAACTTGAGCAGAATTAACATTTGTGTGTCATCAGTAGCGGCAGTGCATCATTCTGGGCAGTGAAGGATGAAAAGTCAAAGAATGTGGGCCGCTTGATTAAAGTGAACAATCAGGCAGAGTTGGGAGAGACGGATACGTATTGCTGGCTTGTTAATTTATGTGGACTCGATTCCAATTGCAAAGGAACATTTTTTTTCCCTCTGAAACTTTTAAGAAATTAGGTTTTAAAGCTGAACCTGTGCACCACTCAACTTAAAATAGAAGAGAATTTGATTTTATGGGGTGCCTTTCACATTCCGGTACTCTATAATATTGCTCGACCAGAGTGCCTGCCACGTGACGGCTGGGAGGCAGGGCTACTTCCACTGGCTCTTGGGGGGATGCTCCACACCTGCTCCCTTTGTGGGACACTTGGAGAACAGCTTCCGGGTTTCAAAAAATTACTGGAGAGGCAGAGAGGTCAACAAACAGAGAGCAAGAGAGAGCAAGTGAGTGAAAAAAAAAATCTTCCATCTACTGGTTCACTCCCCAAAATACTGCACTGACTCAGCCAAAGCTGGGAGCCAGGAACTCAGTCTGGGTGTCCTATGTGGGTGGTAGGAATCCAAGTGCTTGAGACGTCACTGCTGCCTCCCAGGGTGTGCATTAGTAGTAGGAAGCTGGAATCCTGAGTGGAGCTGAGACTTGAACCCAGGCAATCTGATGTAGGTGTCCCTACCTGTGTCTTAAATGCTGGGTCAAACAGCCCCCCCCACTCTATGGCAGAGTTTCAAAGCCTCTTTGTTCTGGGTCCTTGCACATTTGTCTGCTCCTTGGACTGTGATCATTGAGCAAATGCTTATTGTTGTCTTAGGAACTCTGTCTGCAAATTGTCATCTGCATGCAAATGCCATCCCAGCCTACAGGGTTTGACTTCAGTGTCTCCGACACCCCCAGATACCATCAGTACTTTCCCCTCTGAGTCATTCCAAAAGTTCGTGTGAAATGCAAGTAAACGATGAGCTTATTTTGGGGCAACGAAATTTTGAACTCCATACAACCACAGGCTCTTCAAAGAGTTCATGGAAAATGCATAGCATGAAAAAACTGTGCATAGATTTCAAAAGTTTTTTTGCATCAAAATAAGCTTGTGTATTAATTTCATTTTTCTGCAGACTTTTTAAAATGCCCTCATATATTCCTGTGCTCCATGATGGGGATCCTTGGGAACATACCTGGCCTTTAGCAAGCCTCATATGCACAGTGGAGGCACTCAGTCTTGCCTGGAAGTGAAGGGAGAGAGGGCTCAGATCAAGGGCCCAGCAGCAGGCTTCCTTCACGCTTGCATGGGGAGCAGAGCCCACTGGCAGACCATGGACAAAGGAAGCCATCTCCCACCCCTACCACCCACAGCCTTGATGCTTTCTCTCCCATGCTGGGAGAGGACTGAGAGCTGACTAGGCATGACTGGTTCTTGTAAATGGTCAAGGGTTGCAATAGCTACTGCCTTTTTTTATTTTAAGGTTTATATTTTATTTATTTGAAAGAAAGAGCAAGAGAGCGAGAGAGTGAGAGAGAGAGAAAGAGAGATCTTCCACCCGCTGGTTCACTTCCCAAATGGCCAAACAGCTGGGGCTGGGCCAGGCTGAGGCCAGGAACCAGGGGCTTCTTCTGGGTCTCCCATGTAGGTACAGGGTTCCAAGCACTTGGACCATCTTCCACTGCTTTCCCAGGTGCATCAGCAGGGAGCTGGATTGTAAGTGGAGAAGCTGGATCTCCAACTGGCTGCCATATGGGATGCTGGCTTTGCAGGTGGTAGCTTTACCTGCTATGCCACAGCGCCAGCCATGGTTATTGCCTTGTGAGAACCGACATCCACATTGAGTTTATGTCATCAGGGAAGACTCAGATATAGTCTCACTGTTCTCCTAACTCGTCCATCACTTCTCTGTTCTGATCCTCAGTTTTCCTCAATGATAAAAAGATCGGTTCTTGTGCAGTATGGTTCCTTCCCACTCTGATAGTTTACAAGATATTTTATGAAATAATTATGGAATCAGGACATGAATTCAAACAACCTATTTCTTCTGTCCTCATATCCCATTTTTAAATGTTTATTTATATATTTGAAACATAGAGTGACAGAGACACAGAGAGAAAGAGAACATTGCCATCCATTGGTTCATTCCCCAAATGCCCACAACAGCCAGGGCTGGGCCAGGCTGAGGCCAGGAGCCAGGAACCTAATCTGGTTTTCCCACATGGGTGGCAGGGACCCAAGTGTTTGAGCCACCATCTGGTGCCTGTCAGGGTGTGCATTGGCAGGAAGCTGGATCAGGAGCAGAGCTGACTCAGGCCCAGGCACTCTGATCTGGAATGCGGGCATCCCAAATGGTGGCTTAACTCCCTAGTCAGCAATGCCCAACCCATATTTTCTTTGATTTTTTGAAATGCTTGCTTTGGGTCCTATCCCCTCTCTTCTCTAACCTTTCTCTCCCTTTTTTCCTCTGTCCTGTCTCCCCACCCCCTCCTTCCAGGGCAATGCATTAAAAAAAGTCTTGGAAGTAGATTATGTAGAATAATATTTGGGTTTGAACAATTCTATTCAAATATGTGCTCAGATGGTCTCTGCTTAAGCACATTTTGGGGTGAAAAACTTAACATGGGGGAGATTCTCATAGATTTAGGGAGCTGTGATCAGTTGCAGGGAAGACAGAAGTACTTGTCCAAAGAAATCTAGGGCATGGCTTGGGGTCTGGCTGCCCAGGACACAGAAACGGTGGCTCTTTGGTGCAAGGGCTTGGATGATGTTAAAAACGAGGACATAATCTGAACACCCACAATGATTAATGCCAACACTCGTCTTCAAAGCACCATGAGTTCTTCAGTATCTACAAAATATATGAGGCTTCAGTTGAAGCTTTTATCAGAGAGATACATGTGGGCTTTATTTCATCTTCGCTGAGCTGAAGGCAACCTTGAGGGCCGGATGGAAGAGGGCTAGGTGGGCAGAGAGAGGTCTGAGCACAGAGAAGCAATATCCTGCCTAGGCGTCTTGGAAAAATTGGTGTCCTCTGTGTCGACTTATGGAGACCTACAATGGCAAAGGCAGCCTGGGTCACCCCTCTGGGCCTTGGTTGCCTCCACTGGCAATGTGGGAATGGTGGGCTCTGCTAGTGGAGTTGTTACATGGAGCAGGCACTCAGCAGGTGCAGGTGCACGTAACTAACCATGGCAATGTCACAGCCCCCACAGTTTTCAAGTGCCCACCGAGGCCGACCCTCTCTGCCTCATCCTACACTTTGCGGAAATGCTAGTTGCTTTTCAGTTGATGGACTGTATCTCAGGTATGTTGTAGGTGGTGGCCTGAACGTCTCCAAGGAACATTATGGAAACACAAAGAGAGGAAGCTAGAGGTGTGAGACGCCAAGCAATGGAAGGAGGCTGGAAGAAGGAGCAGCCTCATCCCCTGAGCTCAGGGGTCCACTGGCCTGGGCTCCGAGATGGCTTCTGCTCAGCCTGCCTGGGGATGGTCAGCTTCTCTGGGAGGCAAGAGGGTGCTTGTCTAGAGCAGGACCCCGGCCAAGCAGCTCGTTTGTACTTGGAAATTCCTTTTGGAATCTGAGACACAGCGGCCACTCATCTGCCCATTGCCTCTCCCCTCGTTTCTGTGGGGTGACTCTCTGGAGCCCGGGCCCAGACGTTTTACACTGTTGGCAGAGACAACAGCGAAGCTGAAGAGGAAACTTTCTTTGGTTCTCGAGCATCAGCAAATTCGAGCATGTGTCCAAAGGAAATCGTATTAGGCAGCAAGCCGGTCTTCCTCTAATGGTCTTATGAGCCCCAATGATAAAGTGTGTATGTTCCAATGATTATAGGAATTTTATTTTCATCTGGTTTTTATATTGCTATAAATATTTTGCATTTACCAAATAAAGTGGTTGCTATGTAGAGATCATAACTTCTGGGACCTAAATTTGCTTCAGCTGATAGGCAAATTATAGACTACAATATGTGATCAAACAGCAGTATGGGGAACTTAAATAGAGTGAGCCCTGAGGACGCAGGCTACTTAAAACTATGGGGGAGGAATAAATGGGAGTTTTAGCAAAGCTATCGCTGATTCCAGAGATAAATTATGCTCTGCCTTTTTGTATCTCTTTGGGACTGTACTACATAAATTATGACCAAATATAATTTAGGCTATCAGCCTATATTTCTGAACATCCATCTTGTACATTTTAAGTACAAAATTACCATTTTGCAGAAGTACAAAATTGAGACAAATTTTTTTCCATCTGTGCATTTAACTTCTGCATACTTTATAGCAGCTAAAGGGTTCGAGAGGACATCATTACCATCAAGAGAGGGACGGCAGCCCGCGACTGTATAACTGTATTAAGATCTACATAAACGGGAATAAAGTTCGAGGGACAGTGGAATGTGGAATTATATATTCCTTCTTCAATGGAGATGTAACTTTTATATGAAACCCCTCCTCGCTCCTTTTCTCAATAAGAGCAACTGTTTGTCAGTGCCAACTTGCTGACAGAGTGTTTGCAAAACTCCATCCAAAACGAGCGCAGAGACCACTCTCGGTGGCAAAGGGGGCACACATGGCGACCTTCCAGAGATCTCTGGGCTCTGGGAGCAAAGTGGTGCACTTGCACCCCGGTGTGGGCCACGGAGATGCCTGTGGCCCCCCGAGCCTTGAACTCTTGTCCTCATGGCACTGCCTTCCCGGGATTTCTCAGTGACGGCAAGTGGGGAGGTGGGCTGTATCTCAGGTATGTTGTAGGTGGTGGCCTGAACGTCTCCAAGGAACATATGGAAACACAAAGAGAGGAAGTTAAAGGTATGAAAGCCAAGCATTGGAAGGAGGCTGGAAGAAGGAGCAGCCTCATCCTCTGAGCTCAGGAGTCCACTGGCTGAGCCCAGGGGGCTCCTTGCTGTGACTTTGAGGAGGCCAGGGTGGGCCTGCAGGGAGCCGTGCCAGCGGGGAGGACCAAGGCTGCTTCCTTCTGCCCTCCTGGCAAAGCTAAGTCTCTAGAAGTGGGCCTGGCCAGGGCTCAAAGCAGCCTTTTTCTTCCAGTGCACCTGCGTTCCTTTAGACGCTGCTCTGATGACTCTCATTGCAACTCAGGGCAGCGTTTCCAGTTCTGGGCAGCTGGATTATGCAAACTGGAATGGAGCCTTTTACCATGTATGGCATGGAGCGATGGCAGGTGGCTGGGGGCTGGGTGCTGTCCCGACTTGAGATCCTTGAGCCCAAGTGGACGGTGCTGTTGAACCTGCACCTCACATTCTCTCACTCCTCACATTCAAGGTGCAGCTTTTTTTGGAAAAACCTTTGTGGGTTCCCCTTTGTTCTTTGTTTGCTTCTGTGTGTAGCTTCTTCCCCGCCTCCCCCCTTAAACCAGGGTTTCGTTTTGCATTTCTTCCCATGCTTTCTCTCTTTCTTCCTGGACCTGTGTTTCTCATTCCATTTCTTTGTCTCTTTCTTAGGTTGTGTTCTTTCTTTAGTGTCTCTCAGATGGCCAAATGGCAGAGCAGGTGGATAAAGGACCCTTCACAAGATGCAAGGACAACGGGAATGAAGATATGCACCTTCGTGAGCTTTGGCAGACCCATTGTGAGTGTCAGCTGAGCAGGATGGCTCAGTGGTCTATTCCCACTGAGCGAGCTGTGCTCCAGGTGCTGAGAGGTGTGCTCCAAACTTAATCCCTCAAGAGAAAACCCTGCAGGTGCACAGAGAACAGGTGGCCAAGGTCTTGTGGCCCAGTGGTTTGGGCAGAGCCACTGTGGGAGGTTCAGTGACAGGTGCAATGACACTGGTGTCAAATGACATGTCAGGTCCAATGAGAAGAAAGGGAGATAAGGGCTTTGTGTCTATTCCTGCTCTGTGGGATGACTTTGAAAGGACCAAAAGCAGTCCCAGCTCTGATGGGTAGTGAGCGCACTGCTCCAACATGGCACCAAGGGAAATTTTGTTCAGGGGTGAGGGCTGATCGTTCCTGCAGTGGAAGAGTGCTTATTTTCTTTCTTTCTTTCTTTCTTTCTTTCTTTCTTTCTTTCTTTCTTTCTTTCTTTCTTTCTTTCTTTCTTTCTTTCTTTCTTCCTTCCTTCCTTCCTTCCTTCCTTCCTTCCTTCCTTCCTTCCTTCCTTCCTTTCTTTCTTTCTTTCTTTCTTTCTTTCTTTCTTTCTTTTATAGGCAGAGTGGACAGTGAGAGAGAGAGACAGAGAGAAAGGTCTTCCTGTGCCGTTGGTTCACCCTCCAATGGCTGCCGTGGGCGGCGCGCTGCGGCCGGCACACCGCGCTCATCCCATGGCAGGAGCCAGGTGCTAGGTGCTTTTTCCTGGTCTCCCATGGGGTGCAGGGCCCAAGCACCTGGGCCATCCTCCACTGCACTCCTGGGCCACAGCAGAGGGCTGGCCTGGAAGAGGGGCAACCGGGACAGAATCCGGCGCCCCGACCGGGACTAGAACCCGGTGTGCCAGCGCCGCAAGGCGGAGGATTAGCCTGTTGAGCCATGGCGCCGGCCAGGAGTGCTTATTTTCTATAAGGGATCTGCTCGCCAGGGTGCCTGGGGGACTACAGCCAGGTTCACCTCGTCTGAAAGGGCCCAGGGACCACTGTAGGATCAGCATGGTCTTGGGCCCCTGAATTCAGGAACTGTGTCCAGCAGAGGAGCCTTGGCTCTTTATACTAAGGAAGCAACTGGCAAGAAGCAGGAGCCACTGCAACCTGGGCACCAGGCTCTCCACAGCCCTCACATTCCAGCCTTGGGCACAGGCTATCAACACAACCGTTCCTTCACTGGCTACGCAATGGTTGTCAACCGAGGACCTACTATGAGCCAGATACATTCCACTTTATCAACTATGATAGACCTACGCTTACAGGCTACCAGATGATAAACCAGGAAGAAATGTCAAAATGAATGAAAGCATTCCAGTTGGTGATATCTGCTGTTCACTCAAGTTGAGCATCCCTAATCCAAAAATTCAAGGTTGGAAATTTCTGAGTGCCGACAGGATGCCACAGTGGAAAATCCCAATGCGTGGTCTCATGTGACAGGTCACATTCAAAACACAAGTGTACTGAAAATAAAATGGCATCAGGCTAACTTCAGACCATATGCGCAAGTTGTACATGAAACATAAATGAATTTCCCACTTTGACTTGGGTCCCATCCCTAAGATATCTTATTTATATATATATGCAAATATCCCCCCAAAATCCAAAACCTGGTCACAGGTGCATTGAACAAATGACAGTCGACCTGTACTTTCTTTGGGAACTGAAACAGAGCCACCCTTTGGGATTGTGACTCAAGTTGGCAGGAAGTCTCCCAAGGATGTATCTCATGAGCTCAAATCTGTGAGACGGGAAGGACCCACCTTGAGTGACGAGTAGCAGAGACCCCCCCAGGATGGCCAAGACGAGGGCTGTGAGGACACCGTCCCTGGTGGCCATGTCCTGTGATCCTCAGCTTCCCCGCCAGTCTCGAATCAACCTGGTGAGGAGGCAAGGTGCGACTGTCGTAGGTGAGGTGCTAGAGGGGCAGAAGAGCAGAATGTAGCCCCCTGGTGAGGCCTCCTCCTTCTGCCCCCTCTGTTCTCAGGTCCAGGTAGAGCCGCCAGGAGGTGCTGCAGGGAGAAGCAAGGGTGGGCATCATCTCCCGTTCATGACCTTGTGACCCAGAGCAGCGATGTTGAGAGCTCTTCCAGGAGGTGCCCCATCTCACTGTCTGCCCACCTGCCACCTCTCTCCTGGGCTGGCCCCATTCCCAGTGGAATGCATGTGGATGGTGGAACCACGCTATGGAAAGCCGTGGCTGAGCCTGGAGGAATGGAAGCTGGCTCTGTCTGTCCATCAACACTTGGTTCCTCTCTAAATTACAGGCTCAGGTTCAGAATGGACACAAGTGGAGATCAACTCAGGGCAAGGACAGCCAGGCATGACCACATAGTACCTTGTAAGCGTGTCTGACTCTGTCTCACCATTGAAAGCCCATGGTAGAGCCTGAGTTGTTAGAACTGGGCGTGCCTCTTACTACATGCAGGTGCTGGGGGAACCACCCGTTAATTTGCTATGAGAAATATAACAACCCTGGCTTGCAAATGCACCCTTTGGAATCATCAAAACACTCTCTCCCTAGTGTCAGTCACCCCTGGAAGCCAGACTGTAGCCAGAACCCACCTTATCAGATCGCCATGGAAAAACCCACAGGCACCGGGCCCTTATGTTGTGTGCGCTCTTGCTGAAGGCAACTAGCGATGTGCAACCTGTTTGGACCAAAGCCTGCAGAGTGAGAGAGTTTGGGCTGGTGCCTGGGGTGAGAGGGGCAAGAACACCTGCATCCAGAGGGCAGGTCAAGAATAAAGGAGCCCCAGGGGGAATGTTCAGGGAGGAAGGAGGAAAGCCAGAGCCGAAGAGGCAGTTTCAAGATTGGCCATTGGTGACAAACGCTGCAGAGATGTCCAGGCATGAGGACCAATGAGTGTCTTCAGGAAAAGGCTATGGGGAGGTCAGTGGTGACCTGAGCAGGGGCGGGGAACAAGGCTGTCATGTCCAGGAGTGGTTTGCGTGTTGGTGTGGGTGGGAGAACCGTGAGCCAGTGGTGATAGGGAGACTGCAGGAGAGGAGGGAGGGGACCACGGGAGCAGGGAAGGTTGGGCTCCAACAGGACGCTTGGGAAGACGCAGGAAGGAGATGGTGCCATGGGTACTGTTACTTGTGTAGTTAGAAGGATGAGGCAAGGGTCCTAAATGAAAGAGGGGATTGAAAACCAAGGAGGAAATCTCTTTAGAGGACAAAGGGTGCAGCTGAGATGAGGGTCCCCAAGGATGCAGGGCTGCCTGGTGGAGTGATTTGTACCATCACTGCTCCGTCCCATGCGTCTAGGGCTCAGAAGGGGGATTATGCAGGTAGCTTTGTAGAAGAGCCGGAGGAGGTGAGAGAATCGAGTGTTCAACAGATAGTAGTGAACTCAGATGGCCCGGCGTAGACTCTGGGCTGAGTGGGAAAAGGAGGAAGGTGCTGAGGGCTGATGCAAGGGGCAGGGAATTCTCCAGAAAGAGAGCCAGATGCCCAGAGCCTGGGAGGAGCGGCAGCTGTGGGCAGAGTGGTGGATACGGGATGGAATCGCTCTGAGACTGGCCCACCGGTGGTGATGGAGACGCTGTCTTGGGTGATGCTGGATGCAGGGAGAGGAACGGGCAACCCGGATCCTGGCTCTGTTGGGTGAGCTTGAGCAAGGCATCTTGCCTCTTTGGGTCTCCCCTGCTCGTGGGGGTAATGGATGGTGCGTCTGTGAAGGGGGTGTGACTACCATGATGCAAAGCAGAGGTGTGTCGGGATCAGACAAAACGACCTGTGTGGCCCTTAGGCCCGGTGATGCTCACCAGTGATCGCCACTGCCATCCTCCTCGCCCTCTTCACCGTTGTCATCATGGTGCCCTGGGACCAGGGTTCTAGAAGGCCCTGGGCGAGGACTAACAGGCGATCCATAGACGAAGAATTCAAAATGAGGCCATGCAGGACAGTGCGGGGAGGGGACTGGGAGTGGGTTTAGGGGCTAAGGGGAGCGGGTGGGGAGGAGGAACTGCAGGTCCCTCTGACTGTGCGTCACAGAGATGGGATCTCGCTTGGCCCAGGGTTTCTGATCTGGGTCCTGCAGAGGGCTTCCGCAGAACTTGGCCAAGTCTGAGGGAGAAGGTGGGTGGCCCTGTTGGGTGGGACCTTGCAGCATGGATGATGCATGCCTGTGAGCTGCAAAGGGGCATGTGGCCAGGCGGGGACAGGCAGCCAGAGGGTTCTCTGTGCAAAAGCTCACCCTTTCTTCTTTGCCCTGTACCTCAGCATCCCTAGGCGCAGGATGAAGCGGTGAGGAAGGCGATTGCTTGGTTCCCTCCAGTGCTGCCATCCTCGGCTCCTGGTCCCACTGTCCTGGTGTTTTGCAGAAACGCCAGCCCCTACTCCCCCTGCAGGGTGGGACGCGGTGTAACACAGGTTCCTGGAGCAATGGGGTTTCCTCCAGCTGGAGGATAGCGTGTCCTAGACAGCCACAAGCCAGCCATCTGCCCCGATCAAGGCGGCTGAAATGCAAATGAAAACTTTCTGGGGAAAAACTGGTCCTGTCCCCAGAGACAGAGAGCTCTCTTGTGGATCCTACCTGCACGAGGGTGTGTGGGAGTGCGCACAAATTTTGCAGGGCTGGCTTGAGCAGCTGTGTTTGTCCCTGATGAAACCAAGGGGAGCTTGTAAATGGGTGTGGGCTAGGGAGGCACCCAGGGGGTGGTGCACAGGGCACATGTGGCCTACAGGTCCTGCTTTGTGCATCAGTGTGCAAGGCTCTGACCTCTGCTTCACACGGCAAACTTGATCTTGCCACTTGGCTACCAACTCAATGGCCTTTACTGTCCTCCCAGTGGGCCTGGTGGCAGTAGGAAACCAGCCTGCTATCATATGGCCAGTGGCTGGAGTCCCAGGAGGTCTTGACGATTCACTTCAGGGCCACTCAGAGCAAACAGAACAGAACCTTCCTGCCTCCAACCCCCCAACACACATCCACATCCACACTCCCCAACACGCTCATCCACACACACACCCCTGCCTGTGCACCCACATGCAGGGCAGGGTCAGCTCTCGAACAGCACAACAAGGAGAAGGGACGTGAACTGTAGATTGAAAATACCAGTGGCCCACGCAGAATTCTCCCAGAGCAGCCTGCCTGTCCCTAAAGCCCCGCCCCCACACTGCCCTACAAGAAGGTGCTGCAGACCTACGGAGGGGCCAAGCCAGGGGGCTGCTTCCAAAAACCACGGGCTTGGGGGATGAGGATGAGGCGACAGCCCCGTCCCCTTGCTTTACACAGAAGCCGGGGCTGCCCTGGGAGGACCGCCATCGCACCCCGGGTTTGCACAGCGCCGTGTTCCTTGCCCGTGCGCACAGCAATGACCTCCTGTAAGCCAATGTTTTGCAGCCGCACCGAGGGTTACTGTGCAGCCCCGATTCCTCCCCTGATTATCTTGAAGCCTGTCAAGCTGTAAGGTTCTCCCTCCCTCTCCGCTCTTTCTTCCTAATAGACATGAAACAGTCCAGTCAATAATATTTTACTTGTCTTCCCACTGCGTGTCTCTTCTTCTGATCAGTTTAGGCGGGTTTGACTGCACCAAGTCAGAAGGGAGGTTAAGATCTGAAAAGTTCAGCCAAATGTTATCAGCCTCAGAGATGTTGCTAAGGGAAAGGCCCCCCAGCCCTTGGCGACCGGAGCCAATAATAGCTGCGATTCACTGATAGCATCAACGCCTGTCAAAGATCCAGGCGTTTGTGGTTCGTCTGTAAAAGCAAACACCTGTATCCAGTCAAGCTATGATGGTTATCCTCTGTCTCCCTGTCATTCCCATCGGTTCCTTGAAGGGGCTTCCAGGATGCTGTAAGCTGTGAGTTGATTTATAAAGTGAAGGGTCTCTCTGAAACTTTGGCACGGACGGGCAAATTGACTGCAGCGCGCCTCTCCTTCAGGGGGTGATGTGGCGTTTTGACAACGGTGAAATCGACAGTCTTCTTTTAATTACGTTTGTGAACCCGTGGCACCATCTGCCCAAGCCATGGGGAACGGGGTGTGGGTCGGGGGGAGGGGAGGGGCAGAGATGTACTTTTAAAGCCTGAACGTGCACCTCCCCGTCTCCTTTGAAAGGACACTCGGTCCTGGTTGGAGATTTCTGTGTGTGATGAATTAGATCAAAGCGATGCATAAATAGGGTCCAAGTGAGCTCTTCAGAACACAGTATAGACCTAGCTGAGCTGGTTCCAAGACTGAACAGGCAATGTCCAAACTTGAACCAGCACAAAGAGATGGCGCTGACTGCATCCATGCATGGGTTGAGGGGAGTGTATGCCAGGCATCGGGACTTTCTAGGTGAAGGGTTCCTTGGCTTTGATGCTTACGTGGTTAACCCTATTGTCCCAGGCACTCCTGTTTGGTATGCTGGAGCTGTCCCGGGGCTGTCAGTCTGTGCCGTCCTCTTGCCCATGTGGTTACCTGTTGGTGAGTCCTCACGTGGTGCTGGCTTGGCCATGCAGTGTGTTCCTCGTCACCAGCAGCTGACAACCTGGGGAGGCGTGGGGGGAAGATAAAAGGACTGGGGACTCAAGGGGGTAGCAGGGAGCACAGTCCTTGGGGTTAGACCTGGGACAAGCTGGACTCCGTTGCACACTTGAACCCTGCACTTGTTGAGCCTCAGTGTGTCCCTGAGGGAGGCGGCAGCATCAGTGCATTGCTACAGGGATGGAAGGAGATAACGCACTCCTAGGTTGGCCAATAGGAAAAAAAAAGGTGTAAAAATGGCATTTTCATAAGGTACAATGTAACAGGAAAAGCTTTTACAGAATGCCTGGTGCACCATAAGCACTTATCATCATCATCATCATCATCATCATCATCATCATCATCATCATTCTTCCAGCCCAGTCCATATAAATGTCTAATTTTGACCTGAGATCGTGAAAAATCTCAGGGGTTCAGCTCTTATGAACTGAAAGTGTAACGACAAATACCCAGCGGTGATTCCTGATCCCATCCTGGTCTAATTCATGAGTAATGCACCCGCAGACAGGGCAGCTCTCTCTGAAGTCCAGCAGGACTGGCCCCAGCCCATGGGGTGTGGGCTCACCCCACGGCCACCTTCCCCACTGGGTTTGTGCACGGATGCCCTTTGTACTCTGAGTATTTCAAAGATCACAAGTCTGCATATTCTCCATGCTGTTGAGGTGACAAAAGATAAAGTTTGGATTTTTTTTCTTTGCCCATAAAGAGGATGTTAAGATACATGGTTTCTAGACTTAATTATTCCTGTATATTGCTATTAAAAATGAAAGGGCTTACAGTGACCCAGTGCTGCATATGCCAGGAAAGGAGTGTCGTTCCACAGTGGATACTCAGAGGAAAGACAACTATGGTCTGCCTGGGCTTTTCTTGTTGCAGCAGTTCTGTGTCCTGGAGAAGTTTCAGGCCCAGGTGAACCAGGGTGAGTATCAGCCTAGATTAAAGAGACAGGCTTCACACTTTTTAAAGGGGCAAGAACAGGAAATAAGGGAGCGAGATCAAACCAACCAATGTGACCAGGTCCAGCGTGTGCAGGAGAATCAGGTGCAACTGTTTTAGGAGGGGATTGCTCAGGAGTGACCTGGAGGGGCATTTCATTGTGACTATGAAATAAGTGACACTGAATTCTTCCCTCTTCAACCAACCCCTTCAAGGCAGGCGCTTTCATGCTATTTCTGGAAATATTTAATCCAGGTGGATAAACATGAATTTTTTCACCCATGGGCTGGTACTCTCTCTCAGACACGCAGTGAGCCAGTCTCTGGCTGAGCACCGGCTGCATCCGAGTCTAGGTCATCCCTGGCCATCAGCCCCTGGCACCCCCTTCTTTAGGATGGCGCAAAGAATTGAGAGAGAAACAGCCCAGTTGATGCGTAGACTTTTCTTCTTCTAACCTTTCAATTAACATCACCTTCTCAAGTTTGCGTGCAGATGTAAGTCATTCATGCATCATTAATGTTTACTCTGTGTTGGATAAAGCATTTTTTTTTGGTTAAGATTGGGTTGATCTCTGGGGAATCTGGGTGGCCTGGGCTGGCGAGGATGGGCAGGGCAGGTGAGGCTCCACACCGTGGTGGCCAGCTCGAGCCCCCAGCTCCGAGTTCCGGCTGCCTGGCCCCAGGGGCTCGCTCTGAGGATGCAATCTTTCAGGTCAGAGCAGACCTCACATGTGCTGCACAGCAGCCCCTCATTCTGACAGCGAAACTCCAGCCACCCTGGGGTTGCTTCTGCAGCCTGGAGAAAGTGCACCTCTCCCTTCCCCAGAACCGGTCTCCTTAAGAATTGACCTTTGAGACTGTGTTCTCCGTAATGTCTCCAGTTTTGCTTGGTTAAACATGGAAAAATGTTCCTCTCCGTAGACCCAGCTCCCCATTTATTTCACAGCATCCTGTCTTCCGACGTAATGCCGCCTGCTTTATGGCTTCGTTGCTGGGCGTCTGGGGTTGATGATCGCCTGCTAGTGCAGGTGGCACCGCCTACATAACCACAAGGAAGGGGCCCCATCCCGGGAGCCTCCAGGCATCTGCTGGGAAACAGGTTCTTTTGTGCCCCACAAACGAATGCTTTTCATATTTCTCACAAAAGGAAGAAGGTTAACATAACAATCTTCTCTTATTACCATGATTTATGTGTGCATAACTTCGGCAGCGGAATGTCATCTGCGAGGGCTTTAATTGGCAGACTTCAGGGACCACAGAGGGAGATGACAGAGTGTGCTCCGGAGACAGGAGAGTGTCGCCTGCCATTCCCAGCTCAGTCCCGCAGAGGAGGTCTAAATAAATCTCCAGGGCAAGGCAGTCAACTTTGAAACTTTTTTTTCTTTTTATTAACCTGATCTCTGCTAAGGCAACACAAAGAGGAGGAGACAGTCTTTGACTTCGGATGATGTGGGTCTCCTGCTGCAGCCAGTGGCTGCCTGGGGTTCGGCAGGCCTGGGAACCCAAGTCCTCTGGCAATTTTCACTTGGAGCTCACACACACACACACACACACACACAGGGCTGCAATTTGCAGTCTTAACGATTTCAGTGACTCACTGGGTCTCCCCTGGCCACGTGGGATAGCAGCATGCATTTTTAGGGATGCCCTCAAAATGTGCTTTCTTTTGTGAACATATTCTAGGTCCTTGGATAGAGCAGTCGTTTTTTAACTGGACCACTGCTGCTTTGGGTCATGTGATGAGTTTCTTGCAGGGGTCTTTCCCTGCTTCCAGCCTCGCCTGGGGGGGTAGGGCATGTGGGGGAGGGGTTCTTTGGCAGTGGGGCCCTTCTATCTATGTCACTCCTAGGAATGCATCGGTCTTTCTAAAATCATGACCGATGGCTCTGGAAACATCTGTGTTTACATTGCCTTAGAGATTGTGTGGGCCTTGGGTAGGCATCAAACTCCAACACCTGTGATACAGCGGTTCCCAAACTGTGGCCCAAGCTCCTCCTCCATGGACCTCTGAGCTTTTGAAAGGGGATTGACAACTTAGGTGCTTGCATTTGTTTTTCTAAAAATGCGACGGTTTTCAGTGTGGTTGCCCCTGTAGTACACTACGTTACAGAATTGGAAGCACTTGTCGGTTCTCTGAGGGGGGGGTGTCCCAGCACACGCAGGTAGGGGCTGGGGCTGGGACTGGGAGGTGTCATAGTTAATTTTATGTGTCAACCTAGCAGGGCCCCTGTGCCCAGGCATTTGATCAAAATTGTTCTAGATGTTTCTGCAAGGGTGTTTTTGGATGAGACTGACATTGATGGTGGTGGACTCTGAAGAAAGCCAATTGCCCCTCATAATGAGTGTGGGGCTTATCCAGTCAGCTGAAAAACCGAGCTGTGCAAAGCATAGAGGGGCTGCTGTTGTGGGCAGCCTTCCAGTCTGAGCCGCAGCACTGCCTCTCAGAATGCTGGTGCACCCTGCGGATTTGGGATTAGCCAGGCTCCGTAATCCTCTGATCTAATTCCTCAAAAAAGTTCCGTCTGTATGTGAGCACTTGTACGCATTCAATCAGTTCTATTGTTTTGAAGAAACGTGACCAATACAGGTGGTTTTAATATTTTAAAGAAATTCTTTTATTTTCACTTTCTTTGAAAAGCAAAGAGATGATGGAGGGAGATCTTCTATCCACTGGGTCTTTCTCCAAAAGCTCACAACAGCTAGGGCTGGTCAGGCTGAAGCCAGGAGCACAGAACTCCATCCTGGTCTCCCACACAGGTGATAGGGCTCCAGTAGTTGAGTCATCAGCTGCTATGTCTCAGAGTGCTCACTAGCAAGAAGATGGATGGGAAATGGAGGAACTGGGACTCAAACCAGGCACGCCAAGCAGTGTCTTTTTTTTTTTTTTAAGATTTATTTATTTATTTGAAAGTCAGAGTTACAAAGAGGCAGAGGCAGTGAGAGAGGTCTTCCATTTGCTGGTTCACTCCCCAAATGGCCACAACGACTGGAACTGGGCCAATCTGAAGCTGGGAGCCAGGATCCTCGTCTGAGTCTCCCATGTGGGTTCAGGGGATTTGGGCCATCTTCTACTGCTTTCCCAAGCCATAGTAGAGGGCTGGACCAGAAGCGGAGCAGCCAGGACTCTAACCAGCACCCATAAGGGATTTTGATACCGCAGGCGGCAGCTTTACCCATTATGCAACAGAGCCGGCCCCAACCAGCAGTGTCTTAAGTGCTGGGCAAAACACCCGCCCCTATAGGTGGTCTTTGTCTTGTTGGCCTGGGAAAGGGAGGGAAGGAAGATGATACAGGTTTCTGTTCTTGGCAGATAGGAGCTCTGCAGAACCAGCCTGAATCCTCCCAACCCAGGGCAGAGACCACTGGGGCACCATGTCCCCAACTCCTCTTTGCCATTGGCACAGGGTAGTCCTTGACATTAACTCTCAGGTGCATGTTTGCAACAGATCATGCACGCTGCATGTGCTAGAACTGTGAGTGCCAGGGCACACGGGCAGGGTACAGACAGTCACGTGCAGATATTACTGTGTTAGGGTTGCCAAACCTTTCTGCTTAAGGGAAAGTCCTACGACATGGTAGGGCCGTACATCTGGGGGCGGGTCTGCACCCTGCAGGGTTGCAGGATTGTATTCAGGCTTTGTCTTTCTGGTGTGCAGTATTCCACGGGTAACTCTCGCCTGGCTTGGTTTTTGTCTTGGTTGGGTGCCATAGGGTGGTCATCTCATCTTTGATGTGACCGAATGAGGTGGAGAGATGGACCCCAACTGTCAGTACCTCGTCTACATGCCTGACAGGTGTGTGGATCCAGAGGCGAGTTAAATCCCGAACTGGTTCTCCTAGAGGCGTGGGAGGGGTCATGTCTTGAAGTGATTGAGATGAGTGCTTGATTTCTTCTTTATGGGCAAATAATTTATTTCCACCATAATTTCAAAATGCCTGCAACTCACCTAAGCCCCCAACTTCCAGACTGACTGCTCTCTAGTCCCGGTTCTAGAGGCTCTTCCATCCTTCCCTTCCGTGGCCAGGCCCCTGGGGCCTCCTGCTAGGTCCTCAACCATGTCACCATAGCGTCCCCTTCTTCATGCCTTCGAAGGGTCCTTCCTTGACTTTTGTTATTATAAAGGAAGAGGAACTTGCTGGCTTGCATTTTGCTTTTTCAAAAACTACTGGGGGGAAGGAGAGAGAGAGAGAGAGAGAGAGAGAGAGAGAGAGAGAGAGAGAGATTGTTGGTTCATTCCCCAAATATGTGCAATGGTGGTTAGGGCTGAATCGGGGCTGAGGCTGACAGTCAGCATCCAGGAGCTCATTCCAGGTCTCCCACGTGATTGGTGGGGATCCAGTTACTCGAGCCCTCACTGCGATCTCCCAGGGTGTGCCTTGGTGGAAAGCTGGAGTTGGGAATCACAGCCAGGCATCAAATCCGGGCACTCGGATGTGCAACAAGAGCGTGTTAACTGTTAGGCCAATTGCCAGCCCCTGATTTGGCATTTAAACCAATTCTGTCACGAATAGCCCCAAATTCAGGTGGGGTGGGTGGGGGTGTCCACCAGGCAAATAGATTTTCTGTTTCCACATTTGCCTCTCCTGGGTGGTGACTATGTCACACCTACTTACAAACACTTGGAGCAGCTCATAGGTAAAAGGAGGCGAGAATGTACTCAGAGTAAAAATTTCGTGTGTTTAATAACCCATGTGCGAATGGGGCCACCACTCCTGGCCTCGGCACGCTCCAAAGGGTGCCATGTGTTTAGAATTGCTCGTGTTAGGGGAGCAAGCCTTTTAAAACTCAAAGTGATTTGGGTGTTCTAATGGCTCTGGCTTTCCTTTTGTAAAAACCCGTGTGTCTGTGGGGCACATGTGCCACTATTCACAAGGTGACAGCAGTGATCAGAAATGTAATTTTCAATATTTATGATTGAAAATGTAATTTAGAAATGAAAGAAAGGGCACTTGTTCCTCCTTAGCTTGAAGTGAAATCATTGTTTTGAGACGTGTTCTTTATACAGTTAATCTGGCCAGTGTAATTTACCACACCATGGCTGAATTGTAAGTCTGGTGCTCTATTCATCAAATAAGAATTATTGGCGCAAAATGCATATGAATTAGTAGATGTTGTGTGGTGCTGTGGTGGTTTGACTTTGGAAACCTGGAAGAGGCAGGCGGGAGTTCAATGAGTTAAATCTGTGGCAAGTGTCACTTCCAAGGAACAGGTTCTGTAATAGGGTCAACAGGAGAGGTGGGGCATGCGTGGAGGGTCTCAGGTCAGGTCTGGAGGTCTTTGTCCCACGTGGCCTATGAGGCACAGCTGCCATAAGCCCATTTGGATATGAACAAGGGATATCAGCAAACAAAGGAGAAAGCCCACGTCTTGATGAGAAACCCAGGGAATGGACACGGGCACACTATTATGAGCTAAATCCTGGGCCTTATTTGAACGATGTGTGTGTTCTCAGGGGTTAGTGGGTTGCCGGCATGTCACGTGAGGGTGATGTCATGCGGAAGTGAGAAGATTTGTTCCCACCGAGCCTGCATCCTGCAGGAAAACAGGCAGCGAGGCCAAAGAACAGCCTGTGCTCCTTGATTCACAGTGGTCCTCGCCCTTCTGCCCTGCACACAACCTTCCCGTGTGGGTCGTCGACCTTGCCTGCTGAGTCCCTGCAGCCATCTGAGTTTGCGATCCTTACAGCCGGGCCTGCAAGTCCCTCGGAAGCAGCAATACCACTGCAGAGGGGTTCTGCTCCAAGGAGGACTCTTTCTCTGTCTCTGTCTCTCTCTGACCATCCTCGGCTATGGTGGAGAATGGGACTGCTTGCTACTAATGGGAAGGTGCCCAAGATATGGTGTGTGCTCCTGGCCATGTCTTGGGCAGGGTCTTTACCAAAATCTGCCATTGCTGGAGCTGAGCATACATTTAAGGCACGTGCTGTGTCCCTCCTGGCTTTCGCTAGCCCCGTGGTTGAATTACAAGGCATTTTTCTGTCCTGGGTTAGCCTTTGGCAAAGCAGTGGAACACATTTGCAGGCAGCAGATATATGTATCCTCCCTTGAGTTTCTCCCGCAGTAGCATTTCATCCATAAGCAAGGTAGGCATTGCAGCCTGGTTCTCAGAATAGTTTGCTGTCTTTCCAAGGACAGGGAAGGTGGAGGATTGGATGAAAGTGCCAGCAGAACTGAAGCCCACGAGACACAGTCCCTGGAGAGGTGTCAAGGCAGCAGAGAGCTTTGTGAGCATGGAGCCCTTGGCAGGGGCCACTGTCTCCTCCCTATATCCAACTCCACAAACATCCAATTGACACCTGCTGTGTGCCAGGCCCGTGCTTGGTGCCAGGACAGCCCAGATTGGGCAGGGATAGCCCCTGTCTCTGAGCTCTCAAGGCTACGGGAAAGAGCCCTCTGCTGTCTGCACCACCGAGTAGACTGGAAACAGGGTGCTGCAGGACCAGAGCCGACTGGAGAAAGATGCAGTGGGTGTAGCCAGGACATCAGAGGCTGGGGCTCAGGCTGTCCAGCCAGCATGTTCACAGGCAAGAGGCGTCTACACCACAAAGAGCAGAAACGAATGTGTGTGTGTGTGTGTGTGCGCATGCGTGAGCTGTAGGGATGGGGGAAGTGGTGATGGCCGTGGAGCAGCAGACAACATGAACATCTGGAAGGCAAGACAAACAGGATCTTGCAGAAGTGCTCTCCTCTCTCCGCATCGCTGCTGGTCCTCCCTGGCCTCGCAGTGTTAGAGGATTAGTTCAGGATTCTCTTAGTAATTAATAGCATTTAAGTTCCAGCGTAGTCAGTTTTGATTAAGCAAACATTAAATTAATCCAATCTGCAAACACTTACTCTCTAAGTGCTACCGGGGAAGGAGGCAGCTGGATGGACAGAGGGATGCCTCCTGATTGCACTGCCGGCCACCTCTGAGTAGTTACAGCAGGATCAATACAGCTCCTAGAGCTATAATAAAATGGCTTCGACACGCTCATCTGTGGCTGAGAACACAGTATACACATTGATTTCCTGGCCTGAAAGAACCCATTTACCTATTCAGCTACGCCGTGCAGGAGGGTGGGGGGGTCCCAAGGCCCTGGGGAGCGATGATGCCTGTAAGTAGGTTAGCAAATGCTTGGGAAATGTCTTAATCGGCTGCACGGAGCCTTCTTCAGGAAGACGCGTTGCTTTGTATAGAGCAGGCCTCTGCAGAATCTTATTGGATTCGTCTGCACCCCTTCTTCTCATCAGGATTTGCTCTTCTCATCGTTTGGAACTTTGGTGTTGAACGATCAGCACAGCTTCCTGGAGCAGAGGGGACTGGCTGCAATAGGGGCTCATTCCGGGTGTCTCTTTAGGCTCTGACCTGGGGGACCTCAGAGAGGAGGCCCCAGGATTGCCTGCACAGAAAGTAGGTTTTCCTGCACCATTCTTTACTTTCCAACATAGTTTTTAAAGAAATAGAGATGGTTGGATACAAATTAACGAGAGGGCGTGGTAGACTGAGTTTGGTGCTCAATCCGGTTTTGTGAAAAGAAGAGGAGAGACTGATGGCTTTAAAACCAGCCCGGGAGAGCCGCACCTCGCTGCTCTGGAATAGTCTCCCGGCAGGTGTTTCGCCCAGTGGTTAAATTGCCTCTTGGGATGCCTGCATCCCACAGCAGAGTGTTGGGGTTTGAATTCCAGCTTCCCACTAGTGAACCCCCCAGGAGGCAGCCAGTGATGGCTCCACTACTTGAGTCTCTGCTGCCCACAGGGGAAACCGGGATTGGAGTCCCAGCTCCTGGTTTTGGTCTGACCGAGCCCCAGCTGTTGGAGGCATCCGGGGAGTGAAACAGCCGGTGGGAGATATCTATGTCTCTGATTTTCTACCTTCCAAATGAATACAAATTTTTAAAAAGTCATACTGTCTAGGTAAGTATTCAAATGATGCAGTTACTGCCCCACGGCTTTTGGGACTCTTCCCCTGTGTTCTGCCTTTAGGAACAGGACAGCCTCAAGCCAATGACTGTGGCGGATGTGGTTGCGTTCTTTGAAAGTGTTAAGAAGGCTTCAGAGGGACCAGGAGCCCTTCTGAGCCTCAGGACGTGGTCAAGTCGGTCAAGTTTGGTCACTCGTGGCAAGAAGGTGTTTTCCAGAGACGTGAGTGGAGAGTTGATGGGCTTGGTGCTGTCCTCTCACTCATCCCAGAAGCAGGAGAGTGGCGGATCCTGCCTGGCAGGCTGGCTGATGCTGGAGCCCTGAGGGGTGAAGAAGAGACTCAACCCCTGAGCCCCAGACCCATCCCTGAATTCTCCCATTTAGTATCTTGTGGGAGGTCCCCTGGGCCTCAGGGGGCGATTGTGGGGCTTCTGTTTGGGGCTTTGTTTTCGAGCCTGTTGGAAGCCTTCAGCTTTTTAAAAAATTGTTATTGCTGGCCACCATCTCCTTCCAAATCCTGCTCCCCTTGCAAGACCCAGACAGATGTCCAGTTTGCTGCTTCTCCTCTTGGCATCCTCAGCAGGGCTTGGGACCCGCCCGTCATCCTCAGCTTCCTCTCTGAGTCCGTTCTTCCACCCAGCAGAGCGCTGAGCTTTCCCACCACTCCTTCTGAATTGGAGTGGCTTTGGCGCCATCTTGGCTTCTCCCTGTGTCCTGGCTGGCTGCTCTTGTGTCCACATGGTAGACCTGTTGATAACCTTCCACCCTTAGAAGCTTGTTTGACTGTGCTGGACATGCCATTGGCAGTATTCCATGGGACAGAGTTGGGGAAGTGGTAGTTCAAGTTCATGTAGAATTCATCCTTTGCCCTAATGATAGTGCTTATTCATCACTTACTTTTAAACAGGCAATGTGCTGATTTCCTTGGAATAAATCCTTTAAATCAAACAAATCCAGGAGGCAGGGGCTGTGTTGAGTCCCCGTGTCACAATGAGAAAGTGGAACTTGAGAAGCTGAGTAACTTGCCCAGGGTCACACAGTAAGGGCATGGGAGAGCCAGGGTTTGGTCACTTTAGCTCAAGCATTCTTTTTCAAGTTTGTTTATCTGAGTCAGAGTGAGAGTGGGTGAGAGTGAGTGACAGCGAGATAGATAGATAGATAGAGAGAGAGAGAGAGAGAGAGAGAGAGAATTTGAGAGAGTTCTTTGATCTGCTGTTTCACTCCCCAAATGCCTGCAACCAGGCTGAAGCCAGGAACCCAGAACCCCATCTGTAAGGTGGCAGGAACTCATCTACTTAAGCTATCAGCTGCTGCCTCTCGGGATCACATTAGCAGGAAGTGGATTGGAAGTGGAGTGGCTGGGACTCAAACCAGGCACTCTGACATGGCATGTGGATTTCCAAAGCGGTGGCTTATGTCACTATACCACAAATGCTCACCCCACAAGCACTGTTCTGCCTCCCAGTGGGCAGCTGTAACTTGTTTTTACAGTGATCTGCAGCTCTGGGTACTGCTTCCCAGGCTCAGGTCATATGCTTGCATGGTTGATGTAGGGGATAGATTCCATGTCCCCAGCAGGACTATTCCTCTTTTGCTTCCCCAGGATACAAAATACGCTGAGTGTCTTCATCCTTGCAAGCATTTGTTCATGTACTCAGAAACAGCAGGTCACACATGGTGACAGAATGTGGTGCTATCACGGATGTCCCATCGGCACGGGTATGGCAGCCCTGCCATCTTCGTGTGGCTGCTTAGCTTTGCCCTGTGCACAGACGTGGGGAGTGAAGGCAGGTTGGTGATGTCAACCCTACACCGCTTCCTTTATTCCAATCTCGTGGATGATTATAGTACGTGTTAGATGTTAACTCTGGCTTTTGATGCGTCATCCTTTTTATTAGGCTGTATAGAATACAGCTTTTAATATCAATGTGTGTCTTACACATGTGTTCAGAGAACACATTACATTAGAAGGTGCTGGAAAGAAAAAAGATGCTAGCAATCTTAAATGCCTCCAAGTGCCTTTATGAGATGCAATCAACCATGTCTTAATTCCCTCAATCCATCATTAGTTGAGTGGTGAAAATATATGCAAAAGAAAATGGAAGCTAGGCAGTAAGGTAGTGAAGAGGTTTTACAAATTAGATTATTTGAGTGTATGATTCCTCAGATAGAAGGATATTGTCCAAAGGGCCCTTTAATTATTATTCACTTCCTTTGGTGCACAAGAGAATATTGTCAGGGCTGCGAGAGCACTTCATTGCAGCTGAATTAAAAGGATGACTGTCAGGCCGGGGGTTGCGTCTACACTGGGTGAAGTGGGCTGCAGGCAAGACATCTCTCTGGCTCAGAATGAGACATTTCCTTAGCAGGAAAGGGATGCCTGCAGAGACAGTGATGTTGGTCCCCTGCTGTGCTAGTGGCTGGGTGGTTGCCCAGAGTCTCCTCTCTCTGCGGATGGCCCAGCTGTCCCCAAGTCCCAACCTTCTTTTTCCTTAATGTTCTGACCAAATGCGTTTCATAACCATCTCTGTCCAACGTTTGCTCCGGAAGAGCCCAGCCATTCAAAACTCTTTTATTAAAATAAAAGTGTGGGTTCTAAGTCTAGAACACACACACAGACACACACACAAACACAAAGACGTACACACAAAAGCATCTTGATGTCTGACCCTTGCAGTCCCTCCAGCAGGTGAACTCTCTGCTTTGGTTTCCTGCAAATTGGGAAACTCTGGCTGTGCACAGTCATGGCTGTGGCTGCCTGGGCTGCCTTACCTAGAATGCTGTAGGAATCCCCTGTTGTTAGCAATAATTTGCAGTGTTTTTGGGTAACCTAGAAATTACCCAGCTAAGTCATAGGAGACAAAAGCACCTTGGTGTGGTCAGATGGCCTAGGATGCTCCAAAGCAGAGCACAGGACAGGAAACCCAAATTTAACACTTCCACAATCAGAGAGACCATCATGGGAATTAGGACAGTTTTTGGATTTCCTTGAACACAATTTATATTCACTGCTTAGATTTTTCTAAAGATTTATTTATTTGAGAGGTAGACGTCTTTCATCTGCTGGTTCACTCTCCAAACAGCTGCAATGGCTGCAGCTGGGCCCATCTGAAGCCAGGAGCCAGGAGCTTCCTCCAGGTCTCCCACGTGGGTGCAGGGGCATATACACTTGGGCCATATTGCACTGCTTTCCCAGGCCATAGCAGAGAGCTGGATCAGAAGAGGGGCAGCCGGGACACAAACTGGCACCCATATGGGATGCCGACACCACTGGCAGAGGCTTATCCTGCTACACCACAGTGCCAGCCCCACTGCTTAGATTTTTAATGACATGTTGTTAGGGACGGAGCCAAGGAGGCCTGTACTGTCTCGGTCTTTTCTGGTGTGAATCTAATGCCTGGAGCAACCCACAGGCCCACCCATCCTTTTGATAACTCAGCTTCTGTTTGCAGAGGGTCCCAGGAAATAGCTGGGAGACCCCACTGCTCATCAGGATAGAGACTGAAAAGGAGAGAGAGGGGAAGAGTTGCTGCTGGTGGTGACTAGGTGCGGATAAACTGAAATCTTGACTCAAGTTACAGGCGTCACGATGGCCAAAGGGTGCCCCTCTACAGAGCACCTTGGCTTCCTGAAGGAATTAAAGCAGAGCCTTTATTAGCCCTGTGAGGGGTGCAGGTGGGTGGGGAGAGAGGTTGCTCTCCATGGCGAGGGATGGGGGACCTGTTAATTTGCTGGGAGGGGCCAGCATTGTGGCGTAGCAGGTAAAGTCACGGCCTGCAGTGCCGGCATCCCATATAGGCCCTGGTTCGTATCCCGGCTGCTCATCTTCTGATCTAGTTCTCTGCTGTGGCCTGGGAAAGCAGTAGAAGATGGCCCAAGTCCTTGGGCCCCTGCACCCACATGGGAGACCCAGAAGCTCCTGGCTCCTGGCTTTGGATCAATGCAGCTCCGGCTGTTGCGGTCATCTGGGGAGTGAACCAGTGATGGAAGACCTCTCTCTTTCTCTCTCTCTCTCCCTCCCTCCCTCCCCTCCTCTCCTTCCCTCTTTCTGCCTCTCCTTCTCTCTCTGTGTAACTCTGCCTTTCAAATAAATAAATAAATCTTTACAAAAATTTGTTGGGCGCTCCTGCTGTGTTCCTCTACCTTCTAGGTGGCTTTGAGAGCGGCGTTTGTGAACATCCCAGTGTTACTACTAACATTGAATTAGAATAAAAAAACATCAGATCCACAGCAAGGAGAAATTCCTGGCGATCTGGCTGAAACAGGCACCTCCCCACCATGGCCATTCCTGGTTTTTGGCTGCTGTGTTTCCTGGCCCTGCGCAGACGTGCACGGTTCCATGACCGGCAACCTTGACCTTACTCCAGGTTGGCTTTTTGCCACGTGGGAGGGTGGGCTACACCTGAGGCTTTCATGTTTATGAGCTGCCCGAGCACTGATTTGGACCAAGAATCGCCTCTCCCACTGCCACACAGGTTCCGTGTGGATCTAATTTATTTACTGAAGGAAAATCATCCCTACCGACAGAAAGAGTCAATGGGAGGTGGGGTGGGGTGGGGCAGGGGAAGCATTCACTCCCCACCTCCACTGTGCAGTCCTGGCTCCGCTAGATTCTTGGCCCATCATTACAAAACAATTTTCTTCTTTTTCATCTTCATAGCTAATAATGCTCACTGTAAACAATTTACAATACACACAAAGAAAATTATAAAATTAAAATTATCTGTAATCTCAGTGCTGAGATCATAACTCAACCTTTTGAAATGTACCATCTCATCATTTCTTGTGCATATGAATAAATACATATCTACATATAGATTTCTTCCTGAAAAATGGATCACAATATTCAATTTTATAACACGAGCTTTTAATAGATCAAGGGCTTCCCCTGCCCCTCTATTTAAGGAGCTTTATAACCTATATTATTCACTTATTAAGTCATTACCATGATTCCATATCACAACATTATTTATAGCATCACTTTTAGTGATTAATAGCTGCCTATTGCACTAAAATCCCTTTATCGTTGGACATTTCCGTTGTATAATTAAGCCAGCTTCAGGGCTGGTGCTGTGGTGCAATGGGTTAAAGCCCTGGCCTGAAGCACAGGCATCCCACATGGGCGCCGGTTCTAGTCCCAGCTGCTCCTCTTCCGATCCAGCTCTCTGCTATGGCCTGGGATGGCAGTAGAAGATGGCCCAAGTCTTTGGGCTCCTGCACGCATGTGGAAGATCCAGAAGAAGCTCCTGGCTCCTGGCTTCAGATCAGCGCAGCTCCGGCCGTTGTGGCCATCTGGGGAGTGAACCAACAGATGGAAGACCTCTCTTTCTCTGCCTCTCTCTGTAACTCTGTCTCTCAAATAAATAAAATAAATCTTTAAAAAAATTAAGCCAACTTTTTTTAGTTTTTGAGACTGACGACTTACACATGTTTAGTAGACAGTTGTATTCCTACTTTTTAACTCTTTCATTTTTCTATTTGATAATTGTTTGCCCATTTGATTTGTAAAAGCTGATTATATGTTAAAGGGCTAAGTTTTTTTTTTTAATTACTTATTTACTTGAGACGCAGATGACAAGGAGAGAGAGAGAGAAAAAAACACACAAGCAAGCTGCCATCCATGGATTCACTCCTTAGCAGTGCCAGGCCAGAGCTGGGAGCCAGGAACTCCATCCAGAACTCCTTTCTGGGTGGCAGGGGCCCAACCACTTACGCGGTCACTGTTGTCTCCCAGGAAGCTGTGCTAGGTGCCGGAGCTGGGCGTTGAACCGAGGCACATTGAAAAGGGACACAAGTTCTTAGCTGCTAGGCTAAATGCCCACCCCAGGTATAGAATTTTACCATGCACGTTGCACTACGTTTTATCCACTCTCATTGAAACTGTTTTATTGTGATGTATCATAACAAACAAACCAACCAGAAACACACAGCTCGCGGCTGAGCCCGTCGTGTACACCCGGGAAACTCCTGCCCAAGCCTGCAGTCAGAACCGTCCTGCTCTTTCCCAGGCATCTCTCTTCCCCAGCAAAAACGAAATGAAACAGAGACACCACCATGCTCCCACACAGATCCTTGCCTTACCTCCTAGTTTACCATGCGAGCGTGCATTCCTCAATGCTGCAGCATTGCTGGTGTCTTGAACTTTGTATAATTCAGAACCAGCATTCTGTCCTTGCCTGCCTGGTGCTGTAGTTCATTGCTGTCATTGCTCTACCGAGCACCATGGATGTGTTTCTCCATTATTCTGCTGATGGACATGGAGGTAATCTCCAGTTTTTGCCACAGTGGGTAATGTGGCTCTGAAGGTTTTTGTATGCGTCTCTTGGTACACATACTTGTGCATTCCTTTTGGGGACACGACAGTACTTCTAAAAGTTCATGGATCATGGAATTAAAAGGTGAGTTTAGTGGTAGAGTGTTGTGGTGCAGTGGGTTAAGCCCGCATCCTATATTGGGGTGCCTGGGATCGAGTCCTGCCTCCACTTCAGATCTGACTTCCTGCTAATGCGCCTGTAGTACTCGTGTTGTTGTCACCCGTGGGGGAAACTGGGCTGAAGTTCCTGGCTCCTGGCTTCTGCCTGTCCAGCCCGGCTGTTGTGGGCCTTCGGGGAGTGAACCAGAAGATGGACTCGCCCTCTGCCTATCCCTCTTTCTGCCACTCTGTCCTTCAAATAATAAATAAATAGATGGATAGATAAATAAATTTAAAAAACTATGTTTGTTTTGAAATTCGTGCTTATGAGGGCTCTTCAAATGTATATTGGGAACAACTTTGCATGGATTTCAAATGTTCTTTGCACCCAAACTCTTCCCTTTAAATAAAACAAATTAAAAAATAAAACAATAAGCTTGTCTTTTAATTCCATTTTCCATGAACTTCTTGAAGTCCTCTCTCTCTATCACACACACACACACTTTCTCTCACACACACACTCTCTGTCACATATACACACTCTCTCACACATACACACTCTCTCTCACACACTCACACACTCTCACACACACACACTCACACACACACTCTTTCACACACACATACACACATGTACTCTCACACACACTCTCTCTCTCACACACACTCTCTCACACATTCTCTCTCACACATTCTCTCTCTCACATGCACACTCTCTCACATGCACACACACACTCTCACACTCTCTCACACACACACTCTCTCACACACACACTCTCACACATACACACTCTCACAAACATACACACACTCTCATACACACTCTCTCTTTCACACACACATACACACATGTACTCTCACACACACTCTCTCACACACACTCTCTCTCATACACTCTCTCACATACACACTCACACACACACTCTCTTTCACAACACACACTCTCACACACACACACACACTCACACACACACACTCTCTCTCTCTGTCTCTCTCTGTCTCTCTCTGTCTCTCTCTCTCTCTCTCTCTCTCTCTCTCTCTCTCACACACACACACACACACTCAGCCCGGCTAGCATGCAGCCTGCTCCCCTTGAGGAATCAAGCTGCCACCGCCTGATCTGGCTGTGGAGATGGCCACAGCGCTGGCGGCTGGGCAGCCTCCTGAAGCTGAGATTGCAATCATCATCTACAAGGAACGAAATCCCACCAACCCCGTGGGCTTGGATGAGGACCTTATCCCCAGATGAGAAAGTGATGGCTTTCTGCAGCTTTGTGAGACTGAGCAAAAACCCTAGTGAACCTGCCTGGACTCCTGATCCGGGGAAAATGTGAGATAACAAATATTTGTTTTTAAAAGCTCATGAATTTGTGATAATTTGTTTCACAGCAAGAGAAAATGAAAAGTCATCTTGTTACACTCCTAAAAAATGCCTGAAGAAAACTGAAAGTTTTCCAAATCATGCTTCTCATCTACGAACATGAAATATCTTTCTATTTATGTTCCTTTACATTCATCAACAACGAATTATAATTTTGATATACAGAGATTCATTTTTTGCTATGTTTATGACTAGGTTTTTTAGATAAAATTTTATTTGATGTTTGTTGTAAATGTTGTTTCTGAATTTCGCATTACGTTTGTGGCTGATATAAACACTATTAAAATGTATTACTCTTATATCCAGCAACCATTCTAATTCACTTATATTTACTAATTGGTAGATTCTTTGGGATTTTTAAAATATTCTCAACTAATCTCTTTGCTTCCAACTCTTTATTTTTCTTGACTCACCCCCACTTTCCAAAGCAAACTTTTCAGCATTTCTCCTTGAGAGCCGGCTCCCTCAGCTTCCCTTGCTGCATCTCCGAGAGCAGTCCTTGATGTGATTTGCTTTGAGAGCCTGGTCAAAGCACCGTTCAGTTCTCCTCACTGAAATGGCTATTTATGCTCAAATAAATTCAACCCCTCATGCTAGGAATTCGACCCCCATTTCCCACTGGTCATGGGCTGGGTTTCCTTCTCTATTATGTCAGCACTGTGCTCTTTAGCTTGGTTTTTATTTCAGCATGCTGTCTAGTGTTTCTAATTGTCGTGAGGGCTGACAGTTAAAGTCACCAGTTATGCTACTTCCAGAAGAGTCATAATCATGTCTTCTTAGCTGTATTGAAATATAACTTCCATATCACAGCATCTGAAAAGTGTTGCAATTTAATACGTTCCTATAAGTGTGTAGTCAACAAAATGATCACAATCTAGTTTTAGAATATTTATACCACTCTGAAAATTTCCCTTTTGACTATCTGCAGTCAATTCTCATTGTATTATTACTATAGCTTTGCATTTTCTAGGAAGTTCAGGTACATTGAATCATGCATCCTGTAATCTTTGTGTCTAATTTTTTCCTCGTATGTTGAGTTTCATCCATGAAGCATCATGTAATGACTGTAGCTTTCAGTGTTCAAGTTCTGTAGTTGTAGTTTTGTAGTTTCAGTGTGTACATCCCCAAGTGTTTGCTTTGATACATACTACTGTGAATAAAGTTTTGTTTCTCATTTTTTGTTTTGTCCTCCCATTTGGTAGTATATAGACATAGCATTTTTCATTCAACTTGATCCACCATGATTATGGTGAATTATTTTGTTAGTTCTAGTAATGTTTGCTAGAAATAAAGAGTTTTACTTATTTTCCAACCTATATGCCCTTTATTTCATTTTTTCTTGCTTTATTACTTAGGACAAGTCCTCCACTGCAAGAGTGAATAGAAAAGGTAAGAGTAGACATCTCTGCCTTATTCCTGATTTTAGGGGGAAATCACACAGCTTTTCATCAGTCATCGGGGCTGTTTGGTTTTTCATAATTTTTTTAAAATCATGTTGAGGCATCTTCTCCATGCACTGAGAAGAAGACGTGCTTCTTTTGGGATGTTATATGAATCTTAGGTCAGAATGGGTGAGAGCTTTGTCTGAGTTGTTTGTATCTTTACTGAGAATCTATTATTTGGAGTGTGTTGTTGACTTCTCCAACTATATTCAATGACTCACCTATTTCTCATTTCATTTCTGTAAGTTTTTGCTTATTGTATTTTGGTGTTTCATTATTAGACTCATATACATATAACATTTTTACATCTTCTAGATGTAGTAAGCCTTTTATTATTGAAATATCACTCTTTTTAGGAAAATTTATTTTAAAATTGATTCTGATATTAATGTAACCACTTCATTTTGTTAAAAAAACACTGTTGCATCTTTTCCTATTATTTTCCTTTGATTTGTTCATATCTTTTAATCTAAAGTGTGTCCCTTATCAAAGAGAAAAGCCTGAGTTATAACAGCTTTGCTGTAAATATAGTGTTTTGCCAAACTTTGTCATAAATTGATAGGAATTATATACTACTTTAGTGTTGGTGCTTTTGTGACTGCTTTAAAATTTATATTAGTGGAGTTCAACATCTTTTTATTTGGTCATTGTTTACAGCTCTTGCGTATATCCTGCTGGACTCTGGTCATTTTGCTTTTTATTTGTTGAACTCTTTAGATGGTAGAGCCATTAAGCCCTTAACTATAATGTAAATAAAAACATGTCATCTCAAAAAATAATAAAATATTAAGTTGAAAAAACCAGCTGATCAGAAAAAAACATATAATTGGATTCTGCTTTTTACCCTGTCAATCATACTTGTGTTTTGTTTAGAGAGGTTAGTTCTGTCATATTTAATATAATTATTGGTATGGTTGATTTACATCTGAATTTGGCTGTTTGCTTTAATATGTCTTATGTCTCTCTGTTGTTGTTCCTCTGTCCCTCTTTTTCTTTGTCTGTGTTAAACAAAAATTTTAATTCTATTTATTTAATTATGTATTTGTCAATTTTTTTTCATGGTCTGCGTGTTTAAAACATACAAGTTGAGATATCATAATATACTTCTGGTTAATACTGACCTAACTTCAATAAAACGCAGCCACTTTGCTCCAATATAGCTTGATTTCTTCATGCTTCTTTGTGGTCTTACCGACATCTGTTGTAATTCCTCTCTGCAATATTGTGTTTTTGCAAGAAAGTAAGAGAAGAAAATATTTACAAATATGATCAGTCTTTTACATTCACTCACATATTTACCCTTTTTTAGGCTCTTAATTTCCTCCTGTGGATTTGATATACTCTCAATGTTGCTTCCTCTTGCCTTGAAGAACTTCCTGTGGTATCTCAGGTGGGTAGATTGGCTACCAACAAACTTTTAGTGTTTTATCCAGGGATATTGTTCCTTGTTAATGATCATTGAGTTGGCTATAGCTTAGTCTCTACTACAGGTGAATGTCATTCTACCGCCTTTTTGCTTCCATTGTTTCTGATGCAAAGTCTGCTGTGATCACATTGTTAGTCCTTCGCACATCACGAGTGGTTTTACTCTTACTGCTTTCAACATTTTCTGGTTGACTTTACCTTTCAACAGGCTAACTACAATATGTTTATCCTACATTTGGTTGGAGCTTCTTGAACCTGTATATTATTCTTTTTCATCAGATTTGGGAGGTTTGAAGACTATTCCTTTGAATATTGTTTTTGCAGCTTTCTATCTTCTATAGTTCTGGAACTCTCACTGTGTGTATGGTGGCGTGCTTGGTGTTGTCCCATGAGTGTGTTTATTTTAGGAAATATTTTTCTTTGTTATACATGTTTGATAAATTTTATTTATCACCCCTCAAATTTACTAATTTTTTATTTTGTCATCTCATATCTAATATTTACTCCACCTAACAAGTTTTCATTTTATTCTTTTATTGTACTCGTCATCTAAAATTTTCACTCAGCTTATTTTCATCATTTATGCTTTTCATTTTGGTTCTTAGTTTGAGTCATTGTTATCATATTTTCCTTTGATTTAAAAAATTTTTAAAAATCAAGATGAAATTTGTGTAATTTCAAGCATACAATTCAGTGGCATTAAGGATATTCACAAAGGTGCCTCCAAGCATTTTCATCACGCACAAAATAAACCGACATCCACTAAGCAGATGCACCCTGTTCCATGCTTTGCTCAGTCCCTGGAAGCCGCCAGCCTGTGGAGATATTTGGAGGTATTCTTGATATTTCATTCAAGTGGAATCAAACAACACGTGATATTCTGAGCGTGATGGTTCAACCCTCATCCACACTGTAGTACATATTAATGTTTCATTTCTTTTTACAAGTGCATACTATTTCATACTATTTCATTGTAAGTGTATGTCACTTTGTTTATCCATTCACCTGTTGAAAGACATTAGGCTGTTTCCACTATGTTCTTTTTGGAACAGTGTCGCTGTGACAGTACACGCACATGCTGTTGAGTACCTGTTTCTTATTATCTCAGGCGTATGAGTACAGTGCCTAGCTCTTATGCTCATTCTGTTTTGCTTTTTGAAGAAATGCTGGACTCGTTTCCACAGTGTGGCTCCCACATCACACTCCTCCCAGTAACGGAGGAGGATTCTGCATTCTGTACATTTTACCTTTGCTGTTTTCTGTGTCAAGTGTTCCCTCGCAGTGGTTTTGGTTTAGATTTTATCTTTTATGTTCTTGTTGGCCATGTGTATACCTTCTTTGGGGTGAAATCTATTTAAGAATTTTGCCCATTTTAAAAAATGAGTATTTATCTTTTATTGGTAAGCTTTAAGAGTTTTAATGCTAGATCCTTATTAGATAGATGATTTGCAAATCTTTTCTCCCATTCTGTAGACTTTTTTTTTTTTTGATACTCTTTTGAAGGGTAAAGTTTGGATTTTGATGAAGCATAATTTATCTGTTTTTTCTTCTGTTGGTCATGTTTTACGTGTCCCAAGAATCAGTGGTCAATGCCAAGATTATGGAGATTTACTCCTATGCTTCTTCCTTTTTTAAAAGATTTCTTCATTTATTTCAAATCTACAGTTACATAAAGAGATGAGAGAGAAAGAGAGAGAGAGAGAGAGAGAGAGATATCTTCCATTTGCTGGTTTATTCCCCAAGTGGGAAAAATGGCAGGGGCTGGGGGCCAGGCCAAAGTCAAGAGCCAGAAACTTCCTATGGGTCTCCCACTTAGGTGGCAGGGGCCCAAGCACTCAGGCCACCTTCTGCTATTTTCCCAGGCTCATTAACAGGGAACTGGATTGGAAATGGAACAGCTGGGGCTTGAATTGGTGCTTATATGGGATGTGGGGCATTGCAGATTGCAGCTTAACCTATGTTGTATTCTCAGAGTTTTATGGCTTTAGATCTTATATTTTGGTTGTTGAGCCATTTTTGGTTAATTTTGTATATGATGTGAAGGTAGGATTCTGTTTTATTTATTTAAACATAGTCTTTTTAAAATTCTCTGAACATGTTTACAATAGCCGCATCGAAGTCTCTGTCTGCTAAATCGAGATTCAACAGCTGGGCCCCCTCAGCATCAGCTCACCTTTTCCAGCTTCTCTCACCAGGTATAGTTAATACGGTGCCATTTCAGGGCATATCTTGTGACTTTTTGTGGAAAACTAGGCATATTTTGAGAAAGGCCTTTAGCCTAGCACTAGAAATGCCAGTTAAGAGACTCATGTCTAGGGCTGGTGCTGTGGCACAATGAGTTAAGCCATGGCCTGCAGCCCTGGCATCCCATATGGGTGCTGGTTCAAGTCCTGCTGCTCCACTTCTGATCCAGCTCTCTGCTAATGTGCCTGGGAAAGCAGCAGAGGATGGCCCAACTCTTTGAGCCCCAGCACCTACATGGGAGACCTGGAAGAAGCTCCTGGCTTCAGCCTGGGCCAGCCCCAGCCGATGTGGCCATTTGCGGGGTGAACCAGTAGATGGACTATCTCTCTCTATGTCTCTCCTCCTCTCTCTCTGTAACTCTACCTTTCAAATAAATACAGTCTTAAAAAAGAGACCTATGCCCCAAGTCAGATGACCTGGGTTTGAGTCTGGCTCTGGCTCTTGATTCTAGTTTCCTGCTAATGTACACCCTTGGAGGCGGCAGATCAAGGCTCCAATAATTGAATTCCTGCCATTCATGTGGAAGACCTGAGTTTTGTTTCCAGCTCCTGGCTTCTGCCCTAGCCACTGTGGGCACTTGGGAGGGGAATTTGTGGATGGGAGGGTGGTCTTTCTTTCTCCCAAAGAAACAAACTTAAAAATGTAAAATAATACATTTTCGCAGTTCTAGATTGTGGTTTCTTCTACATAGTAGAAAAAGAACTGCTTTGTGCTTAATCTGATCTGTCTGCTAAACAAGAGTGGTTGTTGATATGTCTGCCTAGTTTGCTCCACTCTTATTTTTATCTGTTAGCCTGCTTTCCTGAGTGTCGCCCCTGTGCCTGCAGAGATTGATAGTCAGCCAATGGCTGGGAAGATTTTCCGCTTACCCATCTTGGACTCACGAAGCTACCACAGTCTGCTGATTGATTTGTATGTGGCTTGGGGAATACACCCAGTACCCAGGCCATTTTCAACTCTGCCTGTAGATTTAGTTTCTGTTGGACTCTCTTGCATCTTCCCTGCTAGTGCCAGAGTTTCTTCAGGCTGCCAAGGACATGGGGATAGCTTATTTTGCTCTTCCACAATCTCCCTATTAAGTTTCTGACTGGTTCCCCTCACCCCAACAGGCACTGCGACTTCACACCAGCAGAGCCCTGGGCTTCCTCCTGGTTTTCTTCGGAATTTGCAACTTCTACTGACAGCACCACCAGGTGCATGTTTTCCCTGCACTCCCAAACAGCTCAGCCCCTTTTGGCAGTGAGAATGCGGTTTTCACAGCCAGCCTGGCGAAGCCACTGTGCCAGCAGAGCTGGCGAGAGGGAGGGGACGACCTAGGCGAGAAGACCACCGACTCCTGCCGTTCCTGCTCAAAGACTGCAAGTGCGTGTGCTTTGAACGTGAAGTTCTGGGGGACAGGGGCTTGGGAGGTCATTAAACAGTGAAGCCGGAGCCTTTATGAACAAGATCAGTGTCCTACCACAGGGGCACCAGGAAGCTCTGCCTCTCTGCCTTGTGAGGATACAGAGAGGAGCTGGCTGCCTGCAGCCCAGAGGAGAGCCCTGGCCAGCCCCTGGCTGTGCTGGACCCTCATCTCATGCCTCAGGCTTCTGGAACTGTGAGATACAAATTACTATTGCTCATAAGCTACGCAGTTGCTGGCAGCTCCTTCTAGAAGTCAGAGCAGTCTCAGGCAGGCGATTTCCAGAGTCCTGAATATTTGTTTTTGACAATCTTGCTCAATTTTATACTTGTTTGATGGGGAGAGGGCCTGCTGCTCTCTTCTCCCCACCAAGGTTGGAAAACTTCCAATCACAGTAATTATTTTTAAGTTTGAGCTTTTTATTATTATGTAGTTGAATACATCGAGGTTCTTGGGGGCCAGTGCAGAGGGCTAAGCTGCCATATAATGCTATAAAACCTATAATGTTGGCATCCCATATGAGCACTGGTTCAAATCCCGGCTGCTCTACAACCAAACCAATGCCCTGCTAATGTGCCTGGGAAAGCAGCAGCAGATGACCCACGTGCTTGGGTCCCTGCCAACCATGTGGGAGACCTGGGTGGAATTCTAGACTCTTGGTGTCAGCCTAGCCCAATCTTGGCCATTGCAGCCATTTGGGGAGCGAACCAAAAGGTGGAAGATTTCTCTTCCCCCCTCTCTTTCTCCCTCTCACCTACACTTCTCTTTCCCTCTCTTTGCCTCTCTGTATTTTAAATGAATAAGTATTAAAAAATAAGTAAATACACTAATTACAAATATAAAAAGTTCTCTATAAGGTTCTTCTATTAGTGTCCTAATTATGCTTTTTTCATTATAAGATTACATTATAATCAATATAAATTTTATTCTATGAATTCATCAATTAAACATAATGTGGCTTAATTTTTCCTTTCAAATTTTTAGTCTATTCAAATTCACTTAATCCATTGTAATGACATTGGATGCTGGATTATTTTGACTCTTAAGTGACTTTTCACTGTATTCCACTGAATGAATGGTGTGTGAATGCCACACCGTTTTAATTATTACATCTTTCAAGTGCATTTTTACATATAGTGTAACAAGACTCCCCCCCCAACCCCGCTCCCTCCATCATCCCTGTCCACATTTGGAGTCACACAAGGGACTCACAGCTTCCACACTGCAGAGTTAGCATTCGTTCATTCATTAATTCTTGCACACCACATCTGTGTCCTGGGCTTGGCCAGCGCCCTGGGCACTGTGGTGACTGGGGGTTCCATGGTGAATCACTTGGCCATGACTTTTGCCTTGATAGTGTTTGCATTCAGGGAACAAAGAAGCAGGCAAACACATAGAACTCCTGGAACTGAAACAGCAAAAACAAGCGACGTGAAACAAACCATGCAGGGGACAAGTGACACAGGGGAGTGGCCAGGGGCCGCTGAGCTGCTGCGGTCGGTCAAGTTCTGTTCAAGATGCAGGTGTTTGAGTCAGTGTTGCAGAAGCTCAGCCTTGTTTGCTTGTCCTTTGTCCCAGCTCTGTTCATTATAGGTGAGAGAGAGCCGTCCACACAGGGGGAATGGCAGAAGTCCACACCCTGCAGTGCAGAAGAACCCAGGAGCCCGGAAGACAGCCTGGGTGGCCTGACCTGGTGTGTTGGAAAGATCAGGGAGGTGGCAGGGGATGCACTGTGTCTTGTAGTCTTGGAGGGACATTCGTTTTGCATTCTTGGTGCAGTGGGAAGTCACTTAGGGGCATCCATGGGGCAGTGGTACCGTTTGTGTTTTAAGAAGACTGTGCTATGTTGTATAGGAGTAGTGGCCTGGAGAAGGGAAGGGGAGGGTGTGTTAGGTTATTGCTGCAACAAAACATCCAAGGAGAGCCACCTTATACAGAAACCCTCGGCTGTGCAGCCTGATAGCTCACGGAGCATGGTGTGGCTGAGGCTCCCTCTTTGGCTGCCTCACGGCACGGCTGATGGTGGCAGGAGCGTGGATGGGAGGAAGGCTTCGAATCTCAAAACAGACAGACAGCAAGTCAGGGGTCAGGTTCAGCTGTAGAGCAACTTGCTCTAGTAACTCACTTCCCGAGTCCAGTGTTCCCTTCCTGGGGAGGTGTCCCCAGTGGCCCAGGGCTTCTCGCTGGGAGGAGCCAGTGGCCAGAATATCAGGTCCTGCTGATAGGCGATGTGTGAGTGGCAGACGGAGAGGCAGGTGGAAAGCAGGGGGCATCTCCGTGCACCTGCAGGTTGGAGCCTGAGTTGTGAGCGCCTTGGAAGTGGTTGACGTGGGCGTGGGGCGTCTGTCATTGGAAGCGTAATGATGTGGACAGTGAGGGGAGTGACAGCGAGCTGCTTGGAAAAGCAGAAAAGGAGATGAGAGGGAGACAGAAATGATTGACAGACTTGTCAGGGTATCAAAGCAGCTGTCTGAGACAGCAGGAAGTCGCATGCTGAGATGATGACCAAGCCACTGCCAGCTGTGTGAAGAGGCTGTGTGAACCGAGAGGAGGCTGGGCTGTGCTCCAGGGCCACGGCTGGAGCGGGGCAGGTAGCCCTGGACTGGTCCTGCTGCCCTCCCACGGCCCCCGGGCCCACATCCCTGGCTGCAGGTCGGGACTTGCAGATATGATGGACAAGACAAAGGCTAACAGATTTTGAAGACATAATTAAGACCCCAAATCAGTCCACAGTGTATCGCTGTGCTCGTGTTTGTGATTTATTTAAAATCCGTCTTGCAAAGTTTGCATTCTGTTTGTGCATCTCTATGTCTGCTTACTATCTGGCCATCACCTTGTCACACGAAGTGAACTCTAGAAGACGTGCCCCATTGTCCTGGGTTTAACGTGTCTGCCCTTGCCCTGCCCCCATAGACGAGAGTCCTTTGCTTTGAGATGCTCCTAAGAAGAAGTTGTCTGCAAAGTGCCTGGATATGAACCTCCCTCCCTCCAACCAGGTTTCTGGCAGCCTGGCATGGAGGCTCTGGCTGTTACCTTATGGGGGATTATATGTGTTAGGGTCTTCCGAGTAACAGAGTAGTAGAGTATATGAAGGGACTCCAAAGAGCACATGCAAAAATGGAATTGGGGCTGGCGCTGTGGCTCAGTGGGTTAACACCCTGGCCTGAAGCGCCAGCATCCCATATGGGCACCGGTTGGAGACTCGGCTGCTCCACTTTTTTTTTTTTTCTGACAGGCAGAGTGGACAGTGAGAGAGAGAGAGACAGAGAGAAAGGTCTTCCTTGGCCATTGGTTCACCCTCCAATGGTCGCCGCGGCTGGCGCGCTGCAGCCAGCACACCGTGCTGATCTGAAGGAAGGAGCCAGGTGCTTCTCCTGGTCTCCCAAGGGGTGCAGGGCCCAAGCACTTGGGCCATCCTCCACTGCCCTCCCGGGCCACAGCAGAGAGCTGGTCTGGAAGAGGAGCAACCAGGACAAAATCCGGGGCCCCGACCTGGACTAGAACCCAGGCAGAGGATTAGCCTATTAAGTCGTGGCACCAGCCCGGCTGCTCGACTTCTGATCCAGCTCTCTGCTATGGCCTGGGAAGGCAGTAGAAGATGGCCCAAGTCTTTGGGCCCCTGCACCCGTGTGGGAGACCAGGAAGAAGCTCCTGCCCCCTGGCTTTGGATGGGCACAGTTCCGGCTGTTGCGGCCATCTGGGAGTGAACCATTGGATGGAAGATCTCTCTCTCTCTCTCTCTCTCTGCCTCTCCTCTCTCTGTGTAACTCTGACTTTCAAATAAATAAATAAATCTTTTAAAAAATGGAATCAAAAGGTAGGTTTCTTTGCATGCGAAATTTTTTTAAATGCATGTTATTTTTTCATATTTTAATAAGTGTTTGTCATGAACTCTTTGGATGCCCCTTTTATGCATGAGTTTCTATTTCTTTGCACCAAAATAAACTTATATTGGTTCCATTCTTCCATGAACTTTTTGGAGTGTGTGTGTGCGCATGCATGTGTGAAAGCTTGCGTATTACGGGCATTCGGCCCGGTGGGTAAGTTGCCCATGCCCCGCATAGCAGTACCTGGGTTTGATGTCAGCTCCGGCACTTGTTTTACAAGGAATTGATGTGTGAAAAAGGATGCTGACAAGCCCCACACCTGCAGGAGCAGGGCTTCAGTTTGAGCCTGAAGGCCTGTGGCACACTGTGGAACAGAAAGAGCTGATGCTCCTCCAATGTGAAGGCTCATGGGTGGGAGAATCCCCTCTTCCTCAGAGGATGGCCAGCCTTCACTGCTGTTCGCACTTGGACCATTTGGATGAGGCTCATCTACATTGTGCAGAACAACCTGCTTTATCCCATCTCCCAGCCCAAATGTTAATCTCTGCCAGAAGCTGAGACGTCTTAGTTGACCAAACATCCAGGAACCCTGTGGCCCAGTCCAGGTGTCCCATGGAGATAACCTCCCTAGCAGCATTTGGAGGAGGAATCGGGCCCACGAAGAACTTACTCTGCATGACCAATCAGTATTATTTTTACCAGACACTGTAACCTTAGCCCTTCATCTGTAAGGAGAGGGTGGAGAAGTTCCATTCAGTAAGACACATTTCTAAATTGTTCACTTCTTTGTCTTTTTGAAGCACAGACAGAGAGAGTTCCCATCCACCAGTTCACTTCCAAAATGCCTTCAATGGCCGGCACCTGGGAACACAACCCAGGTATCCCTCATGGGTCACCAGGATCCGATTATTGGAGTCATCACCTGCTACCTGCCAGGGTCTACATTAGCAGGAAGCTGGAATCAGGAGCTGGAACTGGGAATCCCACCTAGGTTCCCTGTTGTGGGATGTGGGAATCTTAACAAGTGTCGTAACTGCGAGGCCAAATATCCCCTCCAATATTTGGAAACCACTCCTTGCTGGAGCTGTGCGTGAGAATTGGTGCTTAAGGATGAGATGGAAGTGCTTATTGGTGTCTTCTGCATCCAGGTGGCTGGAACCTGGCTCCTGCTTTGACCTGTGAGCTTCAACCCAAGCTGGTGGCCAATGCAGAGCCTGGAGACGGCAGCTGAGCCAACGGAGGAACTTGCAGTCTCAGGTCCAACTGCAAGCTGCCCCCATCCCTGACCATGGGTGAATCGTGAAGCCCAGCTCTCTCCCCTTGGCCAGCCCCCCTGACTCTGGGGGCTCAACCCCAGCCACATTCCTGTCTGATCCATGTTGCCTGTAGCCAGATCTGCAGCAGCTGTGGGAGCCGAGATGCTGTGCACAAGTTAGCCCTGGTCAACGTGGGAAAGGGCCAGGCCAGTGCTTTTTCCACTAAGGTAGTGATAGACAAACATATTGGAGTGGAGTTTCCCCTCTCCCCTTCCCTCCCCGTCCTCTCCCCATCCCACCCAGTGAGGGGCAAAAAAGCTTCTGCACTCTCAGCTGATAGGGCTTGGCTCAGCTGCACACAGATCTAGATTCTCCATCACTCCTCACACTTCATGTAGCAGCTGGTTGGGAAATAAAATATCTTCCATTTAGATAAATAAGTGAACAAAAATCAGAAGATTAATAACCAGAAAGATACACTCATTTTATTCCAGTATTTCTGAAACCAAACAAGGCTCAGGCTCCATAAAGCCAGATCTGTGTGGTGGAAATCCACAGGGTCCTCCTAGGATTCCGGACTTTTGAGTGGTGTGGGTGGAAGTGATGCATGTCCGCAGAGACTCCACTTCTGGAACTGAACCCCACTGTTGGGCTGTGATCTGGTCCTCTCACAATGGACAGCAGCTCCCAGCCAGATGCTCGGTCACTGTGGGAACCAGCACGCGGCCTGGAGTGTGCTGTGTTGTGTACAGTGCTCTGAAAGTCAGGTGCATTGCATGCATGTTCCACTTAGCACATTTTTAGCTTACAAGGGGTTTATCGGGGCGTGGCTACCTCCTAAGCTGAGGTGCACCTGTTTGGAAGAGTACCTCTGGGGCCGGTGAGGAGGGGATGGGCTGATTCCTGGGGCTGGAGGCAAGAGGGGACCTTAATCATCTTTTTTTTTAAAGAAAGATTTATTTATTTATTTGAAAGGCAGAGTTACAGAGAGGCAGAGGCGGAGAGAGAGAGAGAGAGAGAGAGAGAGAGAGAGAGAGAGAGAGAGTCTTCCACCCACTGGTTCACTCCCCAAGTGGCTGCGATGGCCGGAACTGCGCCGATCCGAAGCCAAGAGCCAGGAGCTTCTTCTGGGTCTTCCTGTGTGGGTGCAGGGGCCGAAGGACTTTGGCCATCTTCTACTGCTCTCCCAGGCCATAGCAGAGAGCTGGATTGGAAGTGGAGCAGCCAGGATGCTGGCAATGTAGGCTGTGACTTTACCCGCTATGCCACAGCACCAGCTGCATCTGATCATCTTTTCAGTACCTCATTGGGGGCTCTGCCATTAGCCCCAGGATGGGGCTCAAGTTGCTGTACAGTGTCTGTACAGACAATCAACAAAAGCGCCATGTCTGGTGATGGTGTCAGTCTCAGGACAAGAACAGGATTATGGGAACAATGTGACTCTGTGCTACTCCTGCGCCCAGGCACGTGGTCCAGGATGCTCTGGATTTAGGGTCAGCTCCTGAGTGAGCCTTTGCCTTCCAGTGCTGCCAGCACACTTCCATGAGTGCGATGTTCCTGGGGAGGGAGATGGGGGGCTCTTCACCATGCTCCTGCCACCACTCTACCCAGCAGTGCCCGACAGCTGCCACCCTCGCCATAATGGCTCGCTTGCCCCAGTACCCTGGCAGGCACCAGAGAAGGGGAGAGTGGAGCCCAGGTGGTCAGCAGGTGTTCCTCCCTCGTGTAGGGCTGTGGGTGGTCTCTGCTTCGGGGTTGGGGGCGAACAGAGGAGGGAATTGCCTTCTTTCTTTCTCAGTCCCAGGTGTGCGAGACTTCCTTGTGGGGGCCATGGTGGGCCTTTGTGGTCTGAGCATCCCCAGCTCTGCAGCCTATGAGGAGGTTGAGTGCAGGGCAGCAGGATGGAAGCATGAGAGGTCCTTAGGTGAGAGACAGTGAGACATTGGACACCAGGACACAAGGCTCAGACTGGCTACTGGACTGATTTCAGTACCTTTGGTTTGAACACCTGGAGGGATGAATTGCCTACAGCTGGCATGAGGAAGTCCGTGGGAGAAGAAAGTGCAGGGGAGAGAGGTGGTTGGAGGGAGACTTCGGAGATCCCAGTGTTTGATGCCTATCCCTTTGGGAATGGGTGAGCAAGGGTCCCCAGTCCAGGGGAATGGTCCAGTGTGGCGATCATCAACGTGGAGCTTGGCTACACCTTGTGAAGGCAGATTTATTATTTATTCCTGCAGATTAAGAAGTCAAGACCCTGAGGGGTTAAGAAACTCCCAGTGATGAGGGTCTCACAGTGAGCAGGGAGCAGCGCTTATTAGGATGCACACTCGGGCCTGAGTGACTACAAATCCAGTCTTCTTCACCACCAGACGACCTGCAGGCTGGCACAGTGCTGCTGCTCACTCGGAGCAGGCCAATCAGCCTCCAGCCAGAGACCTGGCACTTGACTGGACTAAGGGATTCCTGGAACTGAGTGTCTGTGGGTGCTTTCAGTGGAGCCTGGCATGGGAGTCATGAGACCACGTGGGAAGGATCCACCCTCCATGTGGGCAGACCCCAGCCAGTCAGCAGGGGTCCAGAAGTAACAAAGAGGCAGAGGAAAGATGAATTCGCTCCTCCTCCTATGGGGGCAGAGGCACCCTTCTTCTCCAGCCCGAGCACAGCAGAACTCTGGTTCTGCAATCTGCAGGTTCAGATGGGGCGTTTCACCACCGGCTTCCCTGATCCTGAGGCTTCTGGACTTGAACTGAGCCATGCTACAGCATCCCAGAGTTCTCCAGCTGGCAGACAGCGTAATGTGGCTTCTGAAATAGTGTGAGCCCATTCCCCTAATGATCCCCTTCATCTCTCTCTATCTCTCTAGGTCACCATCTGCCATTGACCATCATCATCATCAATCTGTTCATCTACCAGTTGTCTATCTATACCATCTATATAGCAGCATCATTGCCATTATCATCTATTTGTCTATGTAATATCTATCTGTGCATCTACATATTATCAATCATCTATATCCATCTATTATTTATTTTTATCATCATCTATGTATAAACTATCATCTATATCTATAGTCATCACTTGTCATCTATCAGCATTGTCATCAATCTACCAATTGTCTATCTATATCATCATCTATGTATCAACCATCGTTATTTCTATCCATCCATTCATCATCACCACCACCATCATCATCGGTGTCATCATTTATTTGTCTATGTGTAATTTATCATTCTATCTATCTATCTATCTATCTATCTATCCCATTGGCTCTGTCTCTTTGGAGAGCTCTAACATGGCTCTCATTGGCCACTTCAGAGGTTCTGTAAGTGTGATCCCAGAACAGTAGCTCAGCATTACCAGGAAGCCGTGAGCAACGTAAACTCTTGGGCTTCACCCCAAACCCACTGAATGAGAAGCTCTCGGGGGGAGGTTTAAATGAGCCCCCCAGGTGAGACTTCCAGAATTATCAACCATCTGGAATCCAAACACATCCCTGGGCCCTCCCCTAGCTCGCTTGCAGCACCCCCTTCCCCCCGACCAGCAGCTTTGCAACTGGGCAGGGGTGGGTAGGAGAACTGTGCTCAGCCGGGGTGGGCATCCAGGGGAAAGGAGGATGCCGATGGAGAACAGCTCAGCAAGCAGCCGTGGGTCAGTGGGAGGGCTACCCAGGGCCCATGGCATTGACTCCAAGGGGATGTGTGGCCCAACGTCCTTTACTCGGGACACTGGCAGGTGTGGGAAACAGCTCCAGAAAGCAGGGTGTTTTCTGATTTGTCCCTTTCCCCCTCCTGTCACATAGACAGGTTTGAGTGGGACAGTCAGAGATCCCCCTGCCAGAAAGCGCAGGAGCTGTGCCATTCGGGGTGTTGCCCATCTGTGCCTCACAGGGGATGGGGCAGAGCTCCAAACTCAAAAGACTCCAGGCTCTGGGCTGCACCCTAACCAGTGAAGCCTGTGTGAGTAGCACACTTTCTTCTTGGCTTAATTATTCTCAGTTAATTTTTTTTTGAAAAAAAATATGTTTTGCTTTAGAATAATTTTAGATGTATAGAAAAGCTGCAAAGAATTAATAACTGAATGCCATCCTGAAGCCCTCACCTGGTTTCCTTGACATTCGCAGCTTCTATTCCCGGGGCTCACTTATCAAAACCAAGAAACAGCATTGACAGTCATTAGTGCTCAACTCCAGATTTCACTTGGATTTCCTGTTTTCCCTCCTATGCCTTTTTCTTTCCCAGGATACAGTCTAGGACCACATTTAAATTAAATTTAATTTATTTTTTATTTATTTGAAAGGCAGGATACAGAGAGAGAAGGAGAGACAGACAGACAGAGAGAGACAGAGAGAGACAGAGAGAGAGATCTTCATCGACTGGTTCACTCCCCAAATGGTTGCAACAGCCAGGGCTGGGCCAGGCTGAAGTCCAGGGCCAGGAACTTTTCTCAGGTCTCCCACTTGGGCTCAGGGGTCTGGCACTTGTGAGCACTGGTTTGAATCTGGCTGCTTCTCCTCCTCTTCTTCTTCTTATATGACTTATTTATTTGAAAGGCAGGGTTACAGAGAGAAATTTTCCATCTGCTCGTTCACTCCCCAAATGGCCACGATAGTCAGAGCTGGGCTGGTCTGAAGCCAGGAGCCAGGAGCTTCTTCCGGGTCTCCCACATGAGTGCAAGGGCCCAAGCACTGGCGCCATCTTCCACTGCTTTCCCAGGCCATAGCAGAGAGCTGGATCAGAAGTGGAGCAGCTGGCACTCAAACTGGGGCCCATATGGGATGCTGGCACTGCAGGTGGTGGCTTTACCCACTATGCCACAGCTCTGGCTCCTAAGATAACATCGTAAGTTTAGTCATGAAGCTTCTGGAGTCTCCTCTGGTCTGTGATGGTTTCTCATTTCCTAAGACCTTGAGCTTTGTTGCGTACTGGACAGATGTGCAGATGGTTCTTTCCACCTTTTATAGAAACAGGAGGTAGGCCTGGAAAGTGGTGAGATTTTGTTTTTCTTCAAAAATAGCATATTTTCATGTGGAACTTCCTGATTTTGAAATGTTGGTTACTACCGGTTGAGCACTCATACTCCAAAAATCCGAAACCATCCGACGCTTTGTTTGTGCCAGCAGGGTGCTGCAAGTGGGAAGTTCCACGCCATGAAGCTTCGTTTCATGAACAAAATTATTCACATTATTCTATACAATTATCTGCAGTCCCTGTGTCTAAGGTGTGTAAGAAATGAATTTCATGTTTCCACTTGCATCCCATCCTCGTTATGTATATGCACGTACTCCCAAAGCTCTGGATCTCCAGCATTGCCTGTGCTAAGCATTCTGAATCAGTTACTCAACCCGTGGTTTATAACTGCTGCTAACCACTGGGCAACGCCTCCTGGCTGTAGGGCTCGATGCTTCCATCAAGTCTATGGGCTGCTGGCTGGCAGGCGGGCAGAGCGGTCGGTCAGAGAAGGTTCTGTAGTGACAACCCATCAAGAGTTAAAACAAAACAAAACAAAAACGCCATCTATGCCACACATCTCAGACCAAACATGTCTACAAGCCCTACTGACTTTAGCCTCTCGGGATTAGAGCCAGAGGCTATTTGCTGGACTTCCAGGACAATGCATGTGGGCCAAAAAAAAGCAGAATTTCAGTTTTTGTGTAGTGCCCCTCCCAGTCTGGCTCGTTTGTTGTTTATTCACATTGTTTGACTCGTGACCAATTTTCTCTCTGGAGTTCCTGGCTTTGCCTGACCTTGGAAACCTTGGTCAGGGTAACGTCTGCTGAATTCTTCTCCCCAGATAAGGAGCAGGTGAGTGTCTCCCAGGTCTACAGTGGACTTCAGTCCCCAGACAACAGGAGTCTGTGTGGAAAAGAATCCCGTCCATGTCAGACCTAGGAGAGAGGATCCTTTAGAAAACCCCGACAGAATGTCCATGACGTGTTTCAGAGCGGCCCGTCTCGTGGGTTGAATCTGGACATTTCCACACCAACCCTTGGCTGGCCTCTGTCGAATGGGTGGCCACCTTCATCTCAGGTCAACTGCAGGCCTTCTCTCTGTTTTACCAATCAGGACACTGAGGCCCGGGGAGTCTGCTGCGTGCCCAGGGTCATGGAACCACCTAGTGTTGGACCCCAAGGGCTGGCAAAAAACCCTCAGTTGCTTTTGGAGAGGAAGACACCGCCAAGGCACAGTGCGTTCGAAACCCTCAAAATAGTGCGTGGCTGGGCACGCAGCGCTTGGTGTGAGGCTTGGAGCCACCTCCTCACAGAAGTCCCGTTCCCAGACCTAGGGCAGGTGGTGGAAATGTTACAGTGTTGTTTTTGCACCTTATCTACATAAACAACATAACTTTGTCAGAAAATTGAAAACGTGCACTTTGTCCCATCAGCTAAAATGAGCTGTCAGATAAGGCTTTTTTTTTTTCCTCCATTGCATCTGATGAGTGATGTAAATGGTTTTTGGCTTTGGAGTTCTTTTTTTTTTTTTTGGCCAGGCACTAGAGTAAATGATCAGAGTAGTAACATTTTTAACCTTATCTATCATACTGAAACATTTTTTCTGCCTCCAATAAAACATGTCAGAGTCGATTAAGGACATTTTTCAATGAGGTATAATTCACAGATTTTAGTAGCGAATTCAAGAGCACTGAAGTAGTAAAGGGGCTGTGAATACTTAATTATGGATATGTTCCCTTCCTACCTTAGCCTAAATTCCCTGAACGCTTTGGAGCTCGGCCCTGGCAAGGCGCGGTTTTGTCTGATGGCAGGGTCGGAGGAGTAGCAGGTAGGATGGCCGGGGACGTGTCACATTGTATCTGGTGACAGGGCTGTGAAAGATACGGCAGCTCAGTGCGTTTGGAGGTGCTTATCTGGTACATGAGTGCACATTACTTCCCAAAGCCCGGGATCACTTTGGACAGTATCATTAAATGCCACGTCGTTACGTGTTATAGAGCAGTGCTTTAGCTTCAAGGGCCTCTTGGGACACGTGCAACCGTCGGAAGAATGATGGGCCAAGATGGAGCCGGCATTAAATTTTCAATGGAAGCGGTATTGGCTTTGACTTTTCAGAAGCCTTATCTGTTAGATGGTGTTTGTCACTGGGCCGCGGGGCTGTGGATGTTCGTCAGTGGGAAGTTGCAGGCAGTTGAACGATATGGACAGGTGAAGGCTCCGTGGGGACCAGGCCGGCTCGCGGAGAGCTGGAGGGGGTAAATTGAAGGTTTATTTATCCCATTCGCTGTCAAGGTCAGCTTGCTAGAGAGCTGTCCTATGGATGCTTACAAATGCCAAAATCCTGGCAAATTGTCGGAGAGCACCTCCAAATCACTGACCTTTGTACAGCTCCCATCAGCGGGCCCGGGGCTCTGCACGCCGTCCTTAGAGGGAGCTAAGTGGTTGGTAAAACGAGGCTTCTGCTGCTGCTGTAATGTCAGCGGAGCTGCTGTGTGTTTTTTATTCCTGTGTTTTCAGCAGCAAGGATGAGAGTGGAAGACTTGACTGATGAGAGAGGGAGAGGGGCTGCCTTGCACAAGAACGGTGCCGCTGGGCTGGGTTTTGGCCAGCGGGCTCGTCTGGATTCCTGCATCTGAGTGCATGTCCGTCCCAGGTGTTTCTGCGTCTCCGCTGTGTCCCTTGCTGGGATGTGGAGCCTCACAGGTGTTTTTGGCCGTGTCTTCTCCCCACCCAGGACGCTGCGTGTGGCAGGAAGGTGTCATGGGGCTGCTTGTTCTGTGTGGATCCCTTCTGCTCTGGACTTGCAGGCTGACACGGCCACGATGACTAATTTCAAAAGGCAGCACAGAGCCCATCACATTGTCTTCAGCTCGTTTTTGAAAGGCAGGAACTGATCTAATGGGGTAGCGACTGCTCACTAAATGCGGAGGTGAAGGCCCCACAATTGCAGAGCACCCACACCATGGAATATTACACGCACGTTAGAAAGAGGGGGCTGGGCCCCTCCTGCGACCTTGGACAGGCATCCACGGGATCCTACCACCGACTTTACAAAACAACGAACCACCTGCTGCCCAGGGTTCCCTGATGGAGAATGGGATGCTCGCCGACCCCATTGGCCGTGTAGCGGGTTAAGTTGTCACTTGCAAAGCCGGCATCCAGTATGGGAAAGCCAGGTCAGTTCCTGGCTGCACCGCTTCCCATCCGGGACCCTGTTAATGCACCTGGGAAAGCAGCAGATGGTGGCCCGAGTCTCTGGGTGGGATGAAGAACACCTAAGTATCCCTAATGCGAATTTTAAAAGATTTAGAACTAATATGCGGAAATGCCAGGATGCTGGAGCATAGTAGAGGACTGTCTTTGGTGAGCTTGTTTGGTTTGTTTGGTAGGGATGGATAGGCGAATCTTCTACAACTTTCCTTCTGCGGAATCCCAGTGCTGTGGAAGCCATCAGAATTCCACAGTACTTGGGGTGCTCTGCACCAAGACGTCTGGCTGATCTGCTCAGTCACAATTTTACTTGGAAGCAGGAACTGTCCCTAGCTCCCTTTCCATTGCCTTCAAAGCAGGGTCTAATTACAGAAACTACTGCTTAGTTATTATAATTGAGGGATCACAATTTCAGAATAAACATTTGATGAACAATAAGGAACTCATCGGTTACTAGTGTATTTAAAAGAGAATTGGTAACTTGAATGTGTAATATTTTGGAACTCATCTCAAAATCAAATTACTCCTGCAAACCGATACAGCCCACCCTGCTCTACTGAAATATTTTGCTGTTTTATTTTATAGAAATTATTTTGCTGAATTCACAAACAGAATTTGATTTAATGGGGAAGAAAAGCTTAAATGCAGTTCTGGGCTTCTGGCTTCATTCTGGACCAGCCCCGGCCATTGCAGCCATCAGGAGAGGGGACCAGTGGGAGAAAGACCTCTCCCCTCTCCTTTCTCTCTCTCTCTCTCTCTCTCTCTCTCTCTCTCTCTCTCTCTCTCCCCCCTTCCTGTTCACCCTGGTTACTCTTCCAATAAAATAAATAAATAAAGCTTAAAGATGAGATTTCTCAATACATTTGAATTTGAACTTCCGATAAACACAAAATCATCTAAAATAATTTAAAATAACTTGTTCCTTAGCAAAAGTCAAATTTCATAGGATATCTTGCACTTTTTTTTTGCTAAATCTGGCAACTCTTTAGCCTCTCTCCCTAGCTATGTAATATGTGTTTCCACAATATGTATGTGTGCATATGCATGTGTGCATATATGTGTTTACATATATGTATGTATGCACATCTATATGTATGTCTATACGCATGTGTGCATATATATGTGTGTGTATATGCACATGTGTATGCGCACATGCAAGTGTGTATATATATGTATGTGTTTTTTGAATATGCATGTATATGTGTCTGCATGTCTATATGTGTGTGTGTATGTAGGTGTATGTAGGTGTAAATATGGGTATTTACACATGGCTATTTAGAAAGGGGATAAATAAAGAAGGGTGTATCCTAGATAATTGACAAGGACTCTCTGGAGGGGCTTCCTAGGAATGAGAATAAGTGGTACAGGAAGCAGCTACAGGGGAGGAGAAGGGAAATGAAAAGGCCGAGGGGAAGGTCTGTGGGTGGCTGGCCGTCCATTCACTATTTACTCTGCCAATGATTGTCTCGATTTCCTGAGTGAGGGCCTTGGCCGGGAACCTGGGATTTGGAGAGAGTGTGTTCAGCGACCCTGGCCCTCAGGTAGTCACCGTCCCATGGGACAGGCTGGCAGGGAATCGGGTCACTGCTGCACCTTGTCCTGGGGGGTGCATCTCACAGGAGAGGCTCTGCCCCGGGCTGGACATCAGCCATGGTGTGTCTTGTCTTCCTGCTTTGGAGTAAAAAGGGGGTGAGCTTCTGGCACAGTTGTTGACTTGCCTCTTGGGACAGCTGGATCCTCTGTCCAAGTCCCAGCCATCCAGCTTCCAATCCAGCTTCCTGTTGCTGCACCTGGGAAGACGCAGATGAGGGCTCCAGTACCAGGGTCCCTGCCACCTACATGGGAGACCCGGATGGAGTTCCAGGCTCCTGGCTTCCGCCTGGCCCAGCCCTGGCTATTGTGGGCATTCAGTGGATGAACTAGCAGATGGAAGATCTCCATTGTTCTGTCTCTGTCTCTCTGCCTTTCAAAAAAAATCAAATAAAATGAAATGAAACGATTGCATTTCATTGACTGCATTTGCACCAAATTCCTCCTGGTCTAAACTTTTGCCTGAGCAGCCGTGAGCCCAGGAATGACAAAGATGGCCTTGCGGTGGGCATTTTGGAGGCCTGTAGCGGGGACGAGGGGTTGGCATTGGACAGAGGAGCCCGGTGTTCCGTCTCTCTGTGTCACTGCGGAGACCGTACAGCCAGTATTCACAGGGCCATTCAAAACCCTCCTTCTTGTTTCCAAATTCAATTAAAGAGCCGTTAATACGTCCCAGGTTTGTTGTAATGAGCCCATAACTGAAGCTGACATCATTATCAATTCAAACAAAACACAAACACCCCGTCTTTCGCTTCCTCAGGGAAACACACAACTTTGTGGAACTGCAGCCTCTCCCCGGCCAGGGGGATGCTGCGGGGCTGGCCTGGAAGATTCTTCCCCTCAAATTCAAAGCATTCTGCAAAGGGCCTGCTCTTCCCACTCCACCCTTGCCCACTGGGTCACGGGAGACTGACGATTGTGTTTCTGGAATGTTCTTTCTACGGCCAACTTCCCTTTGCAAATTCCCTTCAAGAGAAGAGAGCAGCAGCATGGAGCCCAGTCAATGGGAATATTCCGCCTTGCTGTGCACCCCAAATCTCTGATCATGCCAACCCCAAACATCAGCCTCTTGAAATGTAAGCTTCACAAGGCTCCAGCATCCATTCTTTTGGAATGAGGAAGAGATGGGCTAAGAATCTTATGTAGGTGGTAGAGAGAGGAGGACCCTGGGGCGGTGGAGGGCAGAGTGGACCAGGGGCAGGGGCAGGGGCAGAGCTGGGTGGAATTGGTGGCCCAGGGAGCCTCAACCTTCAGCTGGGGGAGGACGTGTGGTCACCTGGGAGCTGTGTCCAGTGGAGCTCTCCCACCGGTCCCCATAACTCACTGGGCTTTCGTTGGACAGGACCCTGAAGCGAGGGACCGGCGTATTCACTGAACATAAACCAAGGGTTAAGAACTGCTGAGCACTGACGCAGGTCACATTGGCCTCCTCTGATTCTCTCAACAACCCCCAAACGCAGGCCGTGTGACTGAAACAGTGGATCGCTGAGAGCTTCTACCTCTTGCCCAACCTCACAGTGTAACACTTGTGCATGACTGAACTGAACTTGAGCTCCAAAGTCTATGCTTAGACCTTTCTCCAACAGGTATTCCTATGGACCGTGAGCTCAGCCACTCCTGAGGCACGAGGGAACTCCTGTACTAGCCTCCTGGGTCCTTGCTGGCTTCCACAGGGAACTATGGCTTCTCTCCTGATGTCCTCCTCCACATCCTGACCCTCCCTTCTCTGAAAAGTCCAGATATTCCAGGCTCACTGGAAGCTCTCATGTGCACTGGGAGGTCAGCCCTCAGACACCCCAGTCCCGAGGAGGCTCTGAGCCTGAGCAGAACCACAGTGAGGGCTAGCACTTCCCATGTGCCGTGGGGCTGGGCCCTGGCTGAGGTATATTGCAGTCCTCCCAGGGAAAGCAAGGCCCAGGCTCTTCCCAACACCTGTGTTCCATATGGACCTGGAGCTCTGGGTGAGAGACCTCATCAGCGACGCAGGAGCAGCGCCTTCTGCAGCAATGCAATGAAGCCCTGAGAATCCCATCCCTCAGCTGCCCGGGGTCTGGGACCTCAGGGACCCCTATGTGTAGGTCTGGGGTAGTCAATCTCAATTGCCATGGGTCAACCACATGTGGAAAATGACCAGCAACCTCTACATGGGGCCTGCCAGCTTTGCCTCGGCTGGCCTCAGACGACCTGTGTCTCTTAGGCATTGCAGCAAACGCCTTGAAAGGCTGTACAGTCGGTGGCCGGTGCCCAGTCCACCAGGAAACCAAGTATGCCCTTCCATATATTTGTCCTCCCTGCCCTTGGTTGGAGATGAGCCGGGAGGTAGGCAGAGCTGAGCCACACAGGTACTTGCAGCTGGAGCTAATGGTGGGATTTTATGGGCTTTTATTCACAACCTCCTGCCAATGAAACATGGCTTGCATTACTTGCTTCCTCGCCTGGTGAGCTCCCCCTCTTTCTTGGTGATTGACATTTTACTCATCTGAGATGCTGCCTCTTCCAGGAAGTCTTCTGAGTCTCCATGGCAGGATCCATTTTTCTCTCCTGCGGCCTCCACTGGGCATAGAACCCAGTCAGCTGCACTTCCATGGCCTTGCACGGAGCCCCAGGGCCCGGCTGGCTTCCTCAGGGCAGCTCCACAGCACCAGGTGCATGGCATGGGCTCAGGGGTCTTCCTGTCCACCAGCAGGTGTCTCGTTTTGGCCTGAGGCTGGTGGAGAGGCCCTAGGAACAGCAGGCCAGAGCTTAGCTTCCCACTGCTCTTCTAGGCCTTAGGAGGAGACCTGGGATAGGAACCCAGCAGGAGCAGTTAGGCATCTGGGCCAGTTATTTTTAGTTGTGGGTGAGTGGCAGGGTAAGGGATGACTCAGACTGGTGAGTGGAGGGATAAAGCTGGAGGCAGGAACTACATCCCCAGCCATGGACAGCATCTTTGAGGACTGCCCCAGCGGCTGAGAGACCAGCAGTGGTATTGGGAAACTCAATGATGAGCTGCATCTGTATCACGCTTGCTGATAAAACAGATTATTCCCTAGCAGGAGCTGCTGTGACGGCACCTTCTCCTCCTTGTCCTCCTCCTTCTATTTCTTCTTCTTCAGACTTATTTATTTATTTGAGAGGCAGAGTTACACAGAGAGCTCTTCCACCTGCTGGCTCACTCCCCAGATGGCTGCATTGGCCAGGGCTGGGCCAGGCTGAAGCCAGGAGCCAGGGCCAGGAGCTTCATCTGTATCTCCCACATGGGTGCAGGGGCGCAAGCACTTGGGCCATCTTTTGTTGCTTTCCCAGGTGCAGTAGCAGGGAGCTGGATAGGAAGTGGAGCAGCCAGGACTTGAACTGGTGCCTATGTGGGGTGCTGGTGCTGCAGGGAGCTGTGTAACCTGTAGTGCCGCAGCTCCAGCCCCTGAAGGCAGGTTCTTAACGATGAATGTTGTATGGAGTCCTCTGTCCCCACTGGCACTTGTCTGACGCTCCAGGTCTGGAATCTCTGCAGGGAAGAGGTGCTGTCTGAGTAACGCTGGTCTGAGTCCTCCCTACCTTGGCAAATGTCCCTCCATCCCCCTTTACCAGGGGATGCTCCCAACACAAGGGCTGCCTGCATTTCCTCTATGCTCCTCCACCGATGCCTTTTCTGTAGACAAGCCCAGCCCCAGCCCACAGAGAGGAGGCCCAAGGATTCACCATGCAGCATTTTTTTCCTGCCAGAGCCACCTGGGCACACAGTCTGCCCTGAGCATCCAGGTCTGCTGAGAACTGGCCCATGTAGCCATCCACAGGGTCCTCCTGGTGTCTGCCTCGCCTCTGCCGGGTGGGAGGGTCCCCTTCTCTTCCACCCACTCCCACCCGCTGACTCACTGGTCTCTGGGAGGAGGCATGGACCTCCTTCCTGCTTGTCCTGTTCCCTTGAGATGCAAGGGGAGCTGGACTTTTCCCCTTGTGCTGGTGTTGGTGGTCAGTGTGGTTAAAGGAAAGGACAGAGGGGACAGGATGGTTCCTACTGAGTATCCACGAATCATCTTCAGCCAACATCGAACAGAACGCTCTTCGGCACGACAGATGCTCAGCAGCCCTGGGCAGGGGGCAGGGAGTGGGGAGTAGCCCCAGTTTTAACAGTGAGGCGGCCATACTACCATTCTCACTGGAGTCCCGGTGACCACCCAGTGGGATCTGCCCGGCTTGGAAATGGCATGTCCAGCACAGGCATTGCTCAGAGGACACAGGATTCTGCAGCTTTTGAGAGGAGATTTTCTGGATGAGTAGCTGACTTTGCTGAAGGAGGTAGAATCACGCCCTTGACCTTGAGACGGCACCGTCGTCAACACAGCTGCCGGGCTGCGCTCTGGGCTGCCTAACTGTGTCACACCAACTTGCAGAAAGTCCCAGGAATATTTACAGTTGGTCTTTAAACAGCAGTGGATACGAATAAAAGAGCAATATCTCACATCATTAGTCCATAAATATGCAGTTTAGTTTTATTTGTCAAATAAAATAACCCGAGATTGAACTGCCTAGTTGAAAGACACAGACATACATACACTCATCTCCTGTCCCTTCCTCCAGTCTTCAGCCTTCAGGAATGTGCCTGGCTCCTTCCCTCCCCTAGAATACCCGGGAAGAATCACTCATTCGGGTTTCCCTCCCTCTTCCTCTTGAGGGAAGCCAGCCAGGGGCTCAGACTGTCACGGGCTGAAGCTCCTAGGGAAGGGACCTCTGGGATCCCCTCCTTTGCTTCCCCTTTTAAAGGGAGCCTTTGTTTTCTTTCTATGAAAGGCCTAGAGTCCGGGGTAGGTTGGAAGTTGGATCCTCTGGTTGGGGGCGGGGATGCTATGCAGGCGCAGAGAGAAGACAGGGGTTTGGCTGCACCCACCCTGGATTCCTGTCCCTGTGCAGAGCGCAGATGGATGTGCATAGACTGACAGGGGCCCTGGAACAGGAGCCTTGTTTCCTGGGGATACAGGACTTCCAAGTGTGGAGTGAAAGCTCAGAGCCACGTGCTCTGCTTCCCTCTGGCTCCAGTGTGGGAGAAGCCTGGGGTACAGGTGTGCACCTGGGGCTTAGGTGGAAGGGGTCACAGAGACACGGGGGATGTGGTGGTGTGTGGGCTCCTGATGGGTGGGCATGTGGCTGAATGACCCAGCCCTGCCTTCCTGGGATGCTGCCTGTACTGTGTGACACTCTGAAGAACCTGAGACCTGAACTTTATCTGATGTGGGTGCTGCTCAGCGGGGGAAAGAACCCGTTGCCATCTGAACTTGAACACTTGGTGGTGATTTTCTAAGCAGACGTATTAAAGGCAGTGCCTTCTGTGAACAGACAAGGACATCAGGACTCAGTGCATGAAGTCTGAACTTTATCCCAGAATGTTAGTCCTTTTGCAAACAGGACCTCAACGTCCTAGTTGACATTCACCTTGTAGGACTCAGGGGCTCAGGGGCACAATGGGGAGGCTTGCAGGGTTTAGGGACCCTCTCAGGCTCACCCAACACAGTTCAAGGGCTTTTTGGGCGAAATGTGGAGTTTTGGTTTTACTTGTGCTCTCCTTACGATTCAGCCTCCCCTCCCTCTCCTTGTGTCCTTTTGATGCGGCAATGATAAAATGAGCATCGAAGGATTTCAGACTGCGAAGTCCCCAGCATCCCCTAAAATCCAAGGGCCCCAATACATAAATAAGCACACAGTTTTCAGTTAACATGACTTTTTCTCAGTGTGCCTGTACAAGATATTTATGCCCACAGAGGCCATGCTTTATTAAACTAGCCTGTGTTGTATTTTTAAGGAGGAAGCCAGTAATGTAATGAAATTCAAGGCCGTTGTATTTCTCCCATCGCAAGGTGCTCCCGAGGCAGAGGCATTGTGCTAGCTACAGACTCAGAGGGAGACTCACCCTGGGCTGAGAACTCACTCCATGCAGGGTTCCAGGAGAGACGCAGGGCATCGACATCCCAATAAAAAGCGGGCAAAGGGACACAGGTGAGGAACCTGACTTTGGCCATTTGCTCACAGTGCTCTGGGCCTGGGAGCGGTGTGCAGGTGTGAAACCCCAGCCCTGGGCCGGGCTGGAGGAGGTGGGGAGATCCAGGCACGATTCGCCTGGTATCTGACTCGAGGTTTGATGAAAGCAGGATTCTGACATGATGTGTAGGGACGGTGCTGCGGCCGTGGGAGGGGCCGGCTCTCCCAGTGCAATCCCCCCCATGCAATCTTACCCTTTTGGTGTCCTTGGGAGTTTCATCTTTTTAAGCGATGGTCATTTTCTTGGTGCCAAGATACTGTTTTTGTATTCGCGCACTTGTCAGAAATTGTGACAGAAGACAGAAACTCACACTGCTTGCCACGAACAAAAAGGAATGTGTCTTGTTAGCAGTGGAGGCAGGATACACAGCCCAGGCCGGCGGCGTTTATTGCTTTTGTACTGCAGAGGAAAATATCATCCAGCTCAATGATGCCGTATCCTTGAAGCAATAGGCAGGCTCTCAGCGGAGGCACCACAGCAGTGGGCTTCTGACGGCCCACTCCCGCCGACCTCCAGGCGGGGACTGTGGTAGGCTGTGCTCGGCTGTGGGGTGGGGGTGGCACCTGGGCCATGGAGCACCTGCTCAGTGATGGGTAGTGTGCCCGGTGTCAGACCCAGCACTCAGTCAGCCTTCCAATGTCTGACTTACCCACGGTATAGCTCCAGTCTGCCTCCAAGGCCAAGGCTACACCAACAGGCCTCGCACACAGGAGGCATTCGAGGAGCGGGGCTGTGTGTGTCGGTGAGAGAAGCTGATGACAGGGAAGCCACCTGCGTTCTCTATAGTCTGGTTCAGGCTGAGCTGCAGTACAGTGAGTTCCCTAAAAGGAAAACAGCAAAATGAACATTCCACTCAAAGTATTTAAAAAACGCAGCTGTTGATAATAAGTAAAAATGTAAAATGCAAAAAATGCTCCAGGCTGGGTTTATCCACAACAGGGTCCTGGGGTGGGAGTGGGGGGGTACGTGTTGCTCCCTGTCCCGCACCCACAGCTGACAGGACACCATTTCCTGGGCATGGGAGAGAGGAGCCATGGTCAGCTCTGCTTTACCTCCAGGACCCCGCCGTCCACAGAGAGGACAGCAGGGTTAGCTCCCCGAGGAGGGAGGGCCTGTGCCTTTGAGTGTTGAGTGTAACAGCCCACTGAGACAGCCCTGCGCTTCTTCTAGGAACGAGAGCTCGGCTGCGCGAAAGGTCTTGGATCCGGGCCCTTTCTGGCTCTGGTGAGCGGCCCTGCAGTTTCCCTGCAGACATGGGAGCAGACTGACTTAGGGAATCTGCAACAAGCTCGCTTGTGGGAGACACCTTCTTCACTCCGCGGCGGCCGTGTAGGTCCCAGCAAAATTCACGACGACCGAATGAGTGGCCAGTGTGGCAATCATTTGGGAGAGAGGCCGGGTGAAGACGCAGGGGCCCAAATCGTTGTCATTTTTAGCTTGAGATCGTGTTTCTGCTGACTTGTTGTACGCCCAAAGGAGCTTGTCATCCCCAGTTCGCTTGTGTCGCTTGGAGAGGTCTTTGAGAACCCAAGGAGTCTTATTTTTGCATCTCCAGCTGATGGCTGGAGGGCCTGGCAGTACATGGTGCTTGATCGATGCTGATTGATTATTTGGTTTACTGACCAGCTCCACCTCTTGAGAAGATCATCAAAGGTGTGATAGGAAATGTCCCCGTTGTCCCATTTCGAGAATACAGAGGGTAACCTTCATGAGAACATCGGTGCTTTTTTGCTTGTGGTTTCTAAACAAGCATTCTGGGATGATTGCCCTGCTATGTGTGTCTCCCTCTAGAGAATCAATGTCCAGGCCACTCTCTCTAGGAAGCCCTGCAGGTTGGACGTGCACACGGTGCACATGGGGCCAGGACAGCCACAGGGGCAGCAGTAGGACAGAGCCTGGAGGAAGGGCTGGTGCCCAACACCATGCACTATCCCCCAGAGATGGGAACAGAGAGGAGTGGACAGCTAGAGGTCACGGCCAGGGGGCCAGAGCAGCGTGGCCCAGGGAGGGAAGAGGGCATTCCACTGTGGACACACGAGTGTCGTGGGACGTCGATGGAAGAACCACGAGAAGGAAAACCTGTCTGATGCTGAAATCCAGGACCAGAGCCCAGCCTCCCACGGCAGGGACCACGGAGGCTGAGGACTTGTCTCAGTCAGTCGAGCTGGGACGGAGGCCTGAGGACGGAGGCCTGTTTCAGTAAAATTTAACAAGCTCCACAAGGGGTGGGCTGACTTTGAGGATGCAAGTGAAATCACAACAACCCAAGTTGTTTGTGTTTTTTTGGGGGAGTGGGAGGTGGGGTGGGAGATAAGTTATTTCAGTTCTTGTTGTGTAAGTGTTTGGAGATAGGTAGGGCAGTTTGGTTCTAAAGATAATTCCTGGATTCACAGGGAAACACTAAGAGAAAGAGAGAGAGAGAGAAAGAGAGAGACAGAGAGACAGAGAGACAGAGAGACAGAGAGAGGGATCCCCTCCTCTGGTTTACTTGTCTAATGCCAGCAATGGGCAGGACTACACTGGGGCCAAAGCCAGGAGCCAGCCATTCAAGCCAGGTCTCCCCTGTGGGTGGCAGGAATCTGATTGCTTAAGACATCACTGCTGCTTCCCCCGAGTCTGCATTAGCCAAAAGCTGGAGTCCGGAACTAGAGCTGGGAGTCAAACCCAGGTCCCCGATGTGGGATGTGGATGTCACTGCTGAGCCCCAGGAGCCTCTGGTGAGGAGGAAGACACTCCATGGACCAGCTGGGGTCAGGCAGAAGGAGAGGCTGGATGGAACAGTGGCCCTGGCTAGGGGCGTGCAAGTCCCCAGCACATCCCACCTGGGGGTTTTCTCTAGGGCCCCCTTCTCTAAATCATCACTTGGACAAAGGTTAAGGCAGAGAGCACCAGGACCCTCTCGGGCCATCAAGCCATGTCCCATCTCAGGAGAACCTTAGCAGCTTTGGGGTGAACAAAGTATCTAAAGCAAACATGTCAAATTAATAGAAAAGGGGCCAGTGCTGTGGCGTAATAGGCTAAGCCTCTGCCTGCGGTGCCAGCATCCCACCGGTTCGGAGTCCCGGCTGCTCCACTTCCAATCCAGCTCTCTGCTATGGTCTGGGAAAGCAGTAGAAGGTGGCCTAAGTACCTGGGTCCCTGCATCCACATGGGAGACTTAAAGGAAGCTCCTGGCTCTTGGCTTCGGATCGGTGCAGCTCCAGTTGTTTGCAGCCATTTGGGGAGTGAACTGGTGGATGGAATACTTCTCTCTCTGTTTCTCTCCCTGTCTGTCTGTAACTCTGCCTCCCAGATAAATAAAATCTTAAAAAAAAAAAAAAAAAGAATTAACAGGAATGTCAGCAGAGTGCCCAACAGCATAGCCGGCGGGACTCCCAGAGGCCAATGCTTCTCACACCACCAAGGATATAGAGCTATTTCCGCAGCTCCCTTTTGTTCTAAAGGAGAAAAAGACAAAAGTGAGCGCCTAAAGGCCCCTGATAATACAGATACAACTGTAAATAAACATATCAACGTCCCTGCACAATGCCCGTGTATGCAGAATCTGCCTCCTGGGCATTGTCCTCTGAGCCTCAGAACCAAAGCTGCTAATTCAGTCTTGGGGTTTGGGGCCACGTGGGGACCGGCTGCACACAAACAGGTGAAGCTAATTAAGTGGCATTCGTTAGGGATTTGGCAAAGAAGAGGCACCCGGTGGGGAGGTAATTATGTCTTCGCTGACCCTTCCGAGCCGCTCTCTGCCCGCTGGGCTGTGCTGTGACTTCTTCCTTGGGGAGGGGCCGCCTGGCACCTGGAGAAGGGCCCCTGGCCACGGATGCGTGTTCTAATCAGTTCCCACGATTGAGCTTTTGCAGAGTGAGGCTTTACTTAATTCCTTTCCGCCTGTAGGGTGTGAGGCTTGGAGGGCCGCTCGTCAAAACTTTGGAGGGTTCTGTCAGTTTGAAAAGAACATGACCTTTAAATTGTATCAGTCTGTTTGCTGGTGCATAAGGGAAAAGAAAAGGTTTGTCTTGATGGGAAACCACTGGGCCACCGAGGAGCAATTCAGAGGGAACCGGCCCAGCCAGGGGATCTGTTGATGGGTGATTTGCTAAGAGTGAGGGTGGGGACCAGGGACCTGCCAGGGGAGAAAGGCCAGAGATTTTGGCTTTGGGGCTATGGAGGTGGTCCTAGGGTATGGCTCTTCCAAGGCTCTGCGCACCCCCCACCCCCAAGCCTCAGATGCTGCCCCCCCCCCATTGGGAGGAGGAGGGGGGAGCTCCTGTTACTCCTGTTATTATGCTCCTGTTACTGCAACCCTGGGGCTGATTGGAAGCTAGGAGTGACTTGTGCGCAACTTCCCGCCTTGGAGTTGCATTATGGGCTCCGTCCAGGAGGTGGGCAGGGCTGCTGTGACCCTGTGTGTCCTGAGCACTGGCTTTCAAAAACACTTCTTAAAAAATTTTTTTTTCAGAAATGAACACTTAGGTTCTGATTTTATTTTGAATGTTTTATTAATATCAAAAGAAATCACCCACACTTTTATCTTTTATACACATGCACTTTTTATGTGTGTATAGTGTGTATTTTTCAATTGTGTTTACATGTGTAATTTTTTTATAAAGTTACATGACTTTGAATTTAGAAAATCTTTAACCATAACCCTTCCTGTCAGGATTTCTTACTCTACCTCTCTTTTTTCTAGTTAAAACATTTTGATTTATAATGCAGAAAAATAAAAAACCAACAGAGGCCATGATCCATTTTCTGGATTTAAGGAGGTGACCAAAAATAACAATTTGAGGTTGAAGGAGATGTGTTTTGTTTTATTTTTATTCATGACAGCTTTATCTTTCAGAATCAAGAAATCCGCCCACACCGCCCTTCCTCTGCTCAGGGGAGTGGTCCGCGTCTCCCCAGGGAGTGTAGCGAGGAGGTGCAGGCCCGGAAGCTCCGTGTCTGGGTTTTTTTGGCCTTGACACCGGGCTAGGGCACCCCCTCTGCTGGGTCATTTCTGGAGATGAATAATTTTAGAGGAAAAACGTGCCTTCTTCAAAAGCAACACACACCACCTGCAGGAGCCACATGCGCGGGGGCCTCGTTCTCGAAGCCTGTGGTGACTGGCCAGTGTATTTGCTCTCTGCCCTGAGAGGGGGCAGTGAGAGTCCCGTCTATCCTCGTGTTGGGTGAAGCTTGATCATTTGTCAGCCGAGGTGAGGCCGCAGCGCCTGACCGCAGGCAGCGATGTTGTGAATACTGACTGAGTCTGGGTCCCCGGTGCAAAATGCAAAATGGGAATTGAAACGGACTTGACCGACTTAGAACACCTGTGTTGGCTTTCAGCTGCTGTAATACACGCAGGGTGTCTTAGAAACGGGAGCCAGCGGACCAGCAGCAAGGGTGCCGATGCCTTTGCAAGGCGGGGGAGGCACAAAACCCGGCTGTGAGAGAGAGTTCGTGGGCTGATGTGGGCTCTCGCGACAGATTCATCTCCAAGCTGGATGAGCAATTTCCATTGATTTTAAGGAAACTGCTTTGCTTTGTACCGTGTATATGAAGACACTGTGACGTGTCAGAGACATGAAATAATCCTGATGACCACACTGAGCCATGGAGACAGAGTCTCAGAAAGCTCTCTGTCTCTAACAACCTCACACACACACAGACACACCACACTTACTCTGCTATCAGTGTTTATAAGCAGGTGCGCACACTGAGCGCTCTCTGTAGCACAGCTCACCGAGGCAAGGGGCTTGGTCCCTGGCCTCTGCTGAGCAAGACCACAGGGAACTGGATATGAGAAAACCTCCTCAAATACATGGCATGGATCTGGGTGTGTGCCTATGGACCCAGTCCTTTACCGAACAAGAACATTTATTACTACGACAAGAACCCACCTGCGTGCTCGTGGCTCCCTCTGCTCCTGGTGGAGGTTTTGTTCCACACTGAATCCCAAGTGCTGGGTCTCTGAGTGAACTGTGATGACCAGGCCCTTTATTCCTAAACTAACCAGGCACGCTGCTGTAAAAAAATTTTTTTTTATTTATTTGACAGATAGAGTTAGACAGTGGGAGAGAGAGAGAAAGGTCTTCCTTCCGTTGGTTCACTCCCCAAATGGCCGCCACGGTTGGCACTGTTCTGATCCAAAGCCAGGAGCCAGGTGTTTCTCCTGGTCTCCCATGTGGGTGCAGGGGCCCAAGCACTTGGGCCATCCTCCACTGCCCTCTCAGGCCACAGCAGAGAGCTGGACTGGAAGAGGAGCAGCCGCGACCAGAACCGGCGCCCATATGGCATGCCAATGCCACAAGCGGAGGATTAACCAAGTGAGCCATGGCACCTGCCCCAGTGCTTTACAATTTTTATCGATTTTTATTTTATTTAAAAAGCAGAGAGATACAGGGACAGACACAGAGATTTTTCCTTCTACTGGTTCTCTCCTAAAATGTCCACAACGGCCAAGGCTGGGCGAGGCTGAACCCAGGAGCCCAGGACTCCATCCAGGTCTCTCACGAGGGTGGCAGGGACCCACGTACTGGAGTCATTCCTTGCTGCCTCTTAGGGTTTGCATTAGCAGGGAGCTGGCTTGGATGCACAGGAGCTGGAACTCGAATCAGGCACTCCGATACGAGAGGCAAAGGTCTTTTGCTGTTGGTTCACCCTCCAATGGCCGCCGTGGCTAGCGCGCTGCGGCCGGCGCACCGCGCTGATCCCAAGGCAGGAGCCAGGTGCTTCTCCTGGTCTCCCATGTGGGTGCAGGGCCCAAGCACCTGGGCCATCCTCCATTGCACTCCCGGGCCACAGCAGAGAGCTGGCCTGGAAGAGGGGCAACTGGGACAGAATCTGGTGTGCCGGCGCCGATAGGTGGAGGATTAGCCTATTGAGCCACGGCGCCGGCTCGTGTTTGTATTATCAACCTGAGGCTCCCCCAAGGGCTTGCATGCTTGGGCCAAGGATGCAAAATGGTGCCAAAGGGCCGTGGGCAGGCTCCAGACCTAGTCACTTAGGGATGCCTGCGATGTTTCTAGCACTCTCAGCTGGAGATACAGAAAGCCACCGTGTTATTCCTCAAGACTTCTCTGGCCTTCCTAAACACGTCTCTGCTGTGTTTCCTTCCCCTCTCGGTTTCTGAACCTGACGTTCCAGACACTGGGCTGGTTTGAGGTCCCTGGTCCTTAGCCCCATGGGGTCCTCAGTTCTGGGAAAGCAAGCATGTGGATGGGCAGCAGGGAGAGGCGGAGACAGAGGAGACCATTGTCTCACCCCAAGCTCTCCTTCAGCCAGTGTCCCTGTTGGACAGCCCCATGGAAAGCCCACTCACCCGTCTGCTCACCACCCTCTGTGCATCTCTGGCTGGCTCGCTGCAGGTTAACCTGGGCTAGGTGTGGGTTGGCTCATCCTGGTGCCACACGGAAGTTTCTGGATTTTCCATGTCACAGCTCTCTCTTGTTTCCCTCCTGCAGAGGCCCAGGGCAGGACCACGTGGCCCAAGTTGCTCTGTTGACTCACTGTTTGCTTGCTTCGAGGCCCACTCACTCCATGCTTGCAACCCCACATTTGCAGGTTCACGACTGGCTCCTCCCCCATTCCTTTCTCCCAGAAATCATCGCAAGGGTTATTGTTGGGGTGACGCATGGGGCGACCTCAGCCTGTGTAGCTGTCACCCAGTTCCTCAAGTCTGAAGAGCTCAGGGTGACGTCTCTGACTTCTCCAAGCGGGTGGAGGCGGCCCTCTGCTTCCTGGCTGGTGCCTGCAGCTGGGCCTGGGATGAGAGCGTGGCCTCTGCTGTCCCGGGGTGGGAAACTCTCCCGAGGTTGGGCCTGGCTGGGCGAGGTGAATCTGTGACTGTGCAGACGCGTTTTGAGTGAACTGGTTTCAGCTTTTTCTAAAAATGCTAATGCTGGTATTGTTTACGTCTGGCACCATTGTTTTTCCCTTTAAAATTACAGCTTTAGTACATTAGGCTAATTTCATAATACTGTATTAACTTAATATTCCATAAATCACACATGTCAGATGGCATTGTTACAGATGCACAAAACCCAAATTTACTACCCCAGCTCTCTGAACGCCTGAATCGGTAATTTGCTCTGGTGAGCCTGGTCCGCCATCACGGGTTAAGGAATGACACATTCCCGTGGCAGGCACAGATCACGCTGCACTCCACTCCTCCTCATTGCAATTGTTCTCCATACAAATGGAAACGATATATTTCCAGCCGTTTTCATAGTTGTAATCACCAGCAAACATCGTAACACCACAAGCATATTTTAAACACCTGCGCTTTGGTCCAGTTCGCTCGCTCGCTTGTTTCCTTCCTCCCTTCCTTCATCCCTCCCTCCCTCCCACTCTTTTTCCCTCCCTCCCTCCCTCCCTCCCTGCCTCCTTCCTTCCTTCTTTTTTTCTTTCTAAGCTGAGTGTTTCCATTTGAATCTGGTGGTAGCAGGGTGTGTGGGGACGATTATAACTTTTGCTTTGGAAGGAAGAGGTAGAGAGACTGGCAGAAGGAATCCAGCGCTCTCTCTCTCTCTCCTCTCTCTTTCTCCATGGTGAAAGGGATTTAATTGCAGCTGGATTGGTTTTGCCTGGCCCCCCGCTCCTCCTGCGAGGGCACAAAGTTCTTCGCAGAAGCCCATCGTGCTGGGTCTGGGAACAAAGGGATGTGTCCGTGGGGGAAAGGGTGGTGGGCTGGGGCGGCCGAGGAGCCTCTGTAGGTTTTTAAACACACACTGTCTAATCGGGCTCTGACAAGTCCATTGTAAATCAAAGGTCTGGTAAGTGGGGATGCCAGAAATGTTTGATCTCCTTCCAAGCCTTGAAACAACTTGCTTATTTTTTCTGCAGTTTGGCTCCTCACTAAAATAAAACATTGCGAGATGAATGTTCTGACGGGTCATTGTGTGTCAAGCTGTCACTCTGTAATGGTTACATATTTCAGCTGGATTGAGGTGGTGCCGGTTGGGGGAGGTCTGGGAGAGAGAGAGAGGGAGAGAGGGAGGGCGAGGAAGGAGACAGAGCAACAAGATTTCTTCTTTCTCCTTGTGGCTGATCTTCATTTAAACCAAACACTTGTCATGTTCAGGGGAAGTTTTATAAATTTTTAATGATATTGGGTACAACTGGTGCTTTGAAATTTGCTGTACTTTAATTTTTTCTTCGTTAGCAAAGGTTCACTAATGCATTGAAGTGCTAAGAGCGTATCCTAGGGATGCCATGATAATTGTGTTGTTAATAATATTGTGGCACTCGTAATGTTCTCCTGGTAATCAAGGCATGAGATTTTTTTTTTAATATATTCAGTTATTACACTGCATCCCGTACAAATCATGTCAATTACAATTGCCAGCCTGTGACAGTTAAAATAATTGTATACGTTTTCTAGAATTTTCCATTGGCTTGGCTAATCAAGCTAAAAAAAAATCAACACATTATTTGCATTAATTTTGTTTCTAGTCTATTTCCACTCTTAAATCATTTGTCCATCTACTTCAAAAGGCAGAACAGTAAGTATTTTAGTAATAAATATACAAACCAACCTCATTTAAGAATGTGTCTCGAGCTCTAGCAGGACGGAGTCAGCTGGTAGGAGTGCTTTGTGGGACTGGGTTTGTGACTTTAATGAGTGTGCATGGGAGATGATCTTGAGTTCGCACCGTATGCTTGGGAGCGGTGGATCTAGGTGCAGACAGACAAATCTTGTAAGCACATTCATTTTTAGCATTTTCTATTTCTGCATTCAGTCCGTAGTTCTGTCTAGGTCAGGCAAATCGCACGACTTGGGTCTTTCCTTCCTGGCTTCCCTGAAATAGCTCAATATTGCTCTGCACCAGGAAATGATGTATGTAATGCTTCGGCGAACGGCCCTGCACATTTGCAGCTCCAACACTCGTCCTCCACTTCTCTGAGCTCTGCCTCCTGACCGGCGCTGAAGCTGGCTTTATTTGGAACTAAAATAGCTAAACACTCGGAAAGTACTGAACGTGTGAAACTGGCCGCACGCGGGGTCCCCTGCGGCGTCTCAGCAAATTTCCCCAAAGCCTGGGCCCCCTCGCTGTCGCCCAGGGGCCCTCCCCGTCACAGCCAACCACCCACAGTGAGTTTTAGCTGCAGAGAGGCTGAACGTGGAACCCTGGGCACACGGGAGAGCGGGGGAGGCTGCTTGGGGAGCCCTGTCCTGCCTGGCCACCCCTGCAGATGGGGACAGTGGGGCCCGATGCCCACCAGGCTGCCCCCCGAAGATGAGTCAGCCTGGCCTGGTTCAGCTGTGACAAGAGAGGCTCAGAAGGCAAGCAGGGGGCGTGTAGCCATTTCTCCAGGAGCCCTTGGACAACAAAGAGCAGCTCTCACAAAATAGCAACTGCAGAAAGATCTGAGGAATGACAGGTGGATAGGATAGGATTATCTGAGAAACTGCTGGGCAGCGTGGCGATATTATTGGGAGTGAAATAAAGCAGCCTCCTGATTCTGGAAACTCTCCTCATCCCCCAGCGGCCCACGCCCTTCCACGCCATGTCTATGGTGGCAGGAATTTGCATGAGGGTCAGTGGCTACAGGTTATGGGGGTCAGAGCAACAAAACATTCTTTCCTCCTTTTTTAATGCAATCATAGTCTCTTAAACACGGCTTGAACAAATCATCTCTCAAAACGTAGAATTTATTTCTCAACTTTGCCCGGAGGTACAGCAGCAAGAACAGATTTTTTCCCTCTCTCTGGCCCTTTGAGTCCTGACCATACAGAATGGATGGTTTTAGAACTGTACACGGACAGGAAAATCAATGCGTCATACCAGGAGGCTTCAGGGGTTAGGTTCCCATGTCCATGTCAACAAGGCTATTGGTTTTTTTAATGCTCCGAAGTTATCACTTCCCGGCTGCTAGAGAGAGCCACCACTGTGAGTTGTGTGGTCAAACCTTAACAAACGAATTTTCCTTTGCCCACCACTCGGTGGCATGGAATTTAATTACTGCGCAGAGAGAATTTTTCCAAGGATGACAATCTAAAACAAACAGGCAGGCCCCCAGCTGCAGCTGTTCCTGGGGCAACTGGCTGGTGTGTGGCAGAGGGGACCAGGGATCTTGCTGTAGCTTTGATACCAGGGCTTAGGATGGCAGGCGGCCCAAGGGGGGGTCTTGGCTACTGCTGGACGCCCCTGGCATGCAGCGTGCAGGGGAAGGCAGGCGACCTGGCCTTCTCTGGGTCATGTCGGTGCCCTTGGACTTGGAGGTTGGTGATAGCTGGGCTGCTCTGCTAAGGGAAGCTTCCCTTTGTCAATAGGATTTTGTGTCGCTCGGTGACGACCCGTGCTTAATGCCATTAGGTTTCAAACTGAGCACCCAAAAATGAGGCATCGGCTCACCCTCTGCCATCATGCTCAACCAAACCATTTGGGTTACGGAGTAGGGGGAGGAGTCCCCGGCCAGCAGCTCCATGTGCAGACCCTGGACAGCCTCAGGTTCGCCACAACTGGAGCCGTGCTGGGTGCAGACCCCTCCCACATGATGCCTGGCCAGGCGGCCCCGGTGCCCTCCTGTAAGAAGGCCCTCTCTGGCCCGGTTTTCCTCCTGGCTGCCCCCTCCCCCAGCCGCCTCTCCCTGGGCCGTCCTGTCGGCGGTGACACAGTGCTAACGCCACAGTGCTGGAGGCCACTCTGAGCATTGCTCACTCGCAGCGGGCGGATGAAAAGGCAGTGCAGATGTAATTTGTTTTCAATGGCTGTTTCAAAAGAATAATTGTGGTGACATTGCGGGATCAATATTATAGATTTTTGTTTTCAAGTACACTGTATGTGTGGTGCTAAGGGGAGGCAGGAAATACAACACTGCAGCCTGAATACAATAAAAATGGATTGAGGTCTGTGGGTATTTGTCGGCTGCTAGCCATCACGGGTTTGGAATATCATTGGTGGGATTACCGGGTTTGTCCTTCGGGTTGGTATTTCATGGAGGATTGTGTGCACATTTCCCGTACTTCTCCGTTTCGGCTTCTTTGGGGAGCTGTTTCCTGAATCTGTGCAAAGTAGCTGGGGGTGAGATTCCTCTGCCAGCGCCTTGGCCTTGCTGGCTAACAAGTGGAGGTGGCTGGGGTGGAGGTGGGGGCGGGTGTGATGTGCCGTGTGTGTCCTGGACAAATTGAGGGATCTGCAGAAGGGGCTGGAGGTTTTCAGGAGACAAGGGGAGCTTCCCATGGTGTTCAGGGGCTGGGTGCTGCAGCAGCTCTAGGGTGTTCCACCTCGCTAGGGGCTCCTGCAGGACAGGAGAGCACACAAGTATTTATGGGTCCTGGGCTAACGCAGGAGCTGCTGCCACCCAGAGACCCAGGGAGCAGGCCCCCAAGTTCCTGCTGGAATGCCCGAAGCTGCAGCTTCACCCTGGGGCAAGGCAGTAGGCTCTGGAACAGGAAGACTGTCACTTTAAAATCCAGCCAACACAGCATGGGGTGGGGGTGGGGGGATACCAGCCCTCCCCCCACCCCAGTTCAGGTGCATTCCTGACTTTGGGGAACTGGAACAAAAATGTGGGTCCCAGGGTGAACAAAGAATGAGTAGTAAAGCCGAATAAATGTAATGAGATGTGAAAGGGAGCACGGTGCCACTTCCCCCGCCCTGTCCTTTGTAATTAGCCCTTGAAGGACATGGAAATCCAGCAAAATACCTTCCTAGTCGCCGGCCTCACGTGGTAAATGCCATGAGCTGTTTGGGGGGCCAGATGGAGATCAGTGTCTCCAGGGACAGCTGAGAGGTGACAGCTGGAACCTCTGGACCCGTCGACTATGCGGCAGGTGGGGAAACTGAGGCCCAGCTTGGTCTCCCAGTGAGTATGAACCGACTGCGTGTTCTGACTTCCACTTGGAAGATTCCCGAAGCCCAGGAACTGGGCCGTGGCATGAGTACAACGTCAGCACTCCAGATCCACAGATGCTGCGGCCGTGGTGAATTCCACCAAACTCGGATTGGAAATACTTGAGAAAAAATTATATTAGTGCTGGAGATGCACAGATTTTTTTCTTGTTATTATTCTCTAAAATAAAAAAAAAAAATACAGCATCGCCACTGTTTCCTTAGCACCTAGACTTTATTTCTGAGGTTGTTTGCAACCTGGAGATGAAGTGTATGGAGGGGTGCACACAGGTTCTCATCAAGGACCCTGTCATTTCATACAAGGGGCGCGAGTACTTGAGAATGTGGGTGTCCGCTGGGTTTCCTGGAACCAATCCTCCTCAGATATGGAGGAACAAATCTATGTGGCTTGCCCTTGCCTTTTTCAAAATCGAGGACAAAAACTGAAATTGAGAGAGTGCCACAACAAGCCTCTGTGGATTCTTTTGGAAACATCAGGGCCTCTGGCAGCACTGGCCCGGCCTCCTGCGTGGTGTGTGGCTGGTGCAGAGTCCCTGTCACTGCTCTGGGTGCGGGCTCCCTCCCATCCCTCCTCCCTCACGCCTGGTCCAGCCTTCCAGCCGGTGGGTCCGCGTGTAGCACGCATGGCAGCGGTGGTCCGGCTGTGTTGCTTTCCTGTTCAGAGGCCCACCGGACACACCTGCCATTCAGCAGCCATGAGTCCCCGGGTACATTGCCCTGCGGTTTCATTGCTCCTGGGCACAAGGTGGGACTGGTCCATTTTCACCTGATCACACCCTGTGCCCGCTGCTGCTCCGGGTTGGCAGTGCGTGTACCCGTGTGCTGCCAACTTTGTGGAAGACGTATAACCCGAAGCACCTCTGCAGTTCAGGAGCGCCAGATGTGCGTCTGGGTGCTCACTGAGGACTGACTTCAATAAACATTCATGGCGCCTCTTACTGCAGGTTCAGACGAGAGAGAATGCCTCAGCTGAAGGAGCTCACATCTAACAGGAACAAACATGGATGAATCACCCGGGATGTAGGCTCAGGTGTTATTTACCGAGTTCCTGCAGAGACTACGTTTTCAGTCCACTGGACAGGTTAAATACCCACAAGGAACAGGGGGTAGTGACAGAGGCTGCCTTTACGTGTGCTGGGGTCGGAATCTAGATACGGGAATTAGCATTCCAGTCCCTCATTGAACCCGTATTTATTGCCAGTGAGGAGTCACAGATTGTGCTAGGGACTGGGACGTGAGAGTGAGCAAAACCGATGTTCACCTAACAGTGCCCAGGACAGAATTCAAACTGATGTGTTATGAAGGAAGAGTGTCCGATGCTACAAGGCCCTGTGAGGAAGGAATCTGATCGAGTCTGGGGAAGGTCAAGGGCTTCTCTGAAGACAACATTTGGTCTGAAGGCTGCAGGATGAATATACAACCAAATGCTTTCTGTACAGCGAAATCAGCACGTGCAAACGCTCTGGGGCAGGAGAAAGCGTGTCACGCCGAGGCTGCTCCCGGCAGGCAGTGCAGCTGAAAGGGAGGGGAGGGTGAAGAGCAGCCACAGGGACAGAAACCAAACAGGGCCTTATGGGGGCAGGGTAAGACATTTGGTCTTTGTCCTCAGAGGAACATGCTGTAGGCAGAGCTTTGGCGTGTGTGTGTGCACACGTGGTAACAGAAACAGATTTGTCTTTAAAAGGAGCATTTATTGGCCGGCGCCAAGGCTCAGTAGGCTAATCCTCTGCCTGCGGCACCCGTACTCCGGGTTCTAGTCCCTGTGGGGGTGCCGGATTCTGTCCCGGTTGCCCCTCTTTGAGGCCAGCTCTTTGCTGTGGCCCTGGAGTGCAGTAGAGGATGGCCCAGGTCCTTGGGCCCTGCACCTGCATGGGAGACCAGGAGAAGCACCTGGCTCCTGGCTACGGATCAACGGGGTACGCTGGCCGCAGGGGCCATTAGGGGGTGAACTAATGGTAAAGGAAGCCCTTTCTCTCTCTCTCTCTCTCTCACTGTCCACTCTTTCCTGGGCCATTAACAGGGAGCTGAATTGGGACTGGGGTGACTGGGATGTGGACTGGTGCCCATATGGGATGCCAGTGTCACAAGCGATGGCTTTATCCACTGCACCATGACACCAGCCCCCCTGGTGGGACATTCCTGGGGAAGAGGTGTCATCTTGGACAAGCCTATGCTGTGTGGCTGAGAGTTAGGTCCAAAGAGGCTCAGCTGAGAGTGGTTGGTCACCAGTGTTCTCAGGTGCTGGGGTGAGGGTGCACTCAGACCACTGCTGGACACCCCTCTCACTACAGAGGTCCAGTCATTTCATAGACAGTTTTGTGAGCAGTTCTTCCAGGACCTCAGTCGGCTTCTTTTTCAGAGAAGACTTCTAAGAGGAGAGGTAATGGGACAAGAAACTGTAACCCCTACGACTGCAGCCAGGCTTCGGGCTGTGTCTATTCCTTACGGTCCAAGTGCACCATTGGCCCTTGTTCTCATGCCCCCCACTTCTATGGGTCTGGGTAGCTCACCTAGTGTGATGACCAGGCCCTCCTCCCAACAGGGCTGGACTCTGTGGTCCCTGTGTCCTTCTCCAGTGTGGCTTCTGCTGTCCCTCACCTATTTTCAAGGAGCTAGAGGCAAGAGATGCCCCGAATGTCCACTGGCTGCCTCCATTAAATAACAGCGGCTCTATCTCCTCCTTTTATTCTTGTTAGACCCTCAGCATAAGAACCCCAACTGAAAAGGCAACAGCTGAAAATGGGAAGGGACTCTTGCCAAGCTCCCTGGTGGAAGAGCCCTTAGTCTAGGCAGTAGGACCTGTGGGTGCGTAGGGCCTCGCGTCACAGGGACAGCAAGTACAAATTTCCCAAGCAGATCTCTGGGAGGGATGGCGAGTGACCTCATGCCTTCCACCTCCTGGGGATGAGGACATAGAATCCTACAATTGCAATTGCTCCAGAGGGTATCCTGAGTTCTGGGATGTCATCCCCAAGTTGCTGTCAGAGCTGAATTTTCTAAGGGCCAATCTATTGATCTATCAGATTGGAAATTTCCTTTGTAGTGTGCTAAGTGATCCACCCAATGGATTTCATTGGTCATAGCCTCACTGTCACTCTTTCTCTTGGTAAAAATTGCAACATCAAATAGAATCTAATTTTAGTGTAAACCCTTGGGTAGGGGTTTACTCAGGGTTTGTGTCAATTTCAGACTAGTTGAATTGCTACCCTTTCCAAGATGGACGAGGTTCAATGCAATCAAGTTGCTCCCAAGTTGATGGTTAGCCATTGATGAAATCAGGCTGCGAACTCAACATAGATCTCTGTTGCTGCAGGTAGGACACTGGCAGTGATAGTAGCTACATTAATCTCGTAGAATGGAAATTCAAGATGTTGGGTCCACACATAACACTTGTGTTCTTGTGTCTTTGATGAACTTATGAGCCCACTGAGCCAGTATGGTGGCCAATGACAGAGGCCTGCTGAGTCATTCTTTCTACTTGATGACTGGGGCTCCGTTCGGGGTGAACGTCTCCTATTGGCCATGGTCATGCCATACACGGATCAGCACACTCTGTTCCCTTCATGGAGACATCCATACCCCTCTTTCCCAGATCCCTTCACCTGTAGTCTTCCATTTGTCCCCTTTCCAGGTCTCTAATTATCAGTCAAATTGTTTGCCACTGCCCACAACTCTGTGTATATACTCTATGTCAGCCCACTTAGAATATGCAACATCATTTTTCTCATATAGAGTGAATTGCCATGTTTACTACCTGATGCTCAGGTCATTGGGAGGAATTTTTCCCTCCTTACCGTCCTTCAAGGCCATGGCTGATGGGGCTATAGCATTGCAATGTTTTGTTGCAGCTTGTGTTCACATACTGAGCCTAGTACCAAGCTTAGCTTTTTTGCTTTTCCATCCTCTGTTCACACAATAGTTATAGTTGCATAGGTGTTAGCTAAAGGAACAGGTACAGCAGTGGATGTACAGGTACCATAGCTGGGCTACCAGCTCATACAGTTTGCTTTTGCTCTGTAGCCATATTCATGCCAATCTTGGATGGAATTCTTGTATTTTACAACTTCCAGATAACTTCTAGATTTACTTGACCTTAGGACTTGGTGGCCCTGCCAACACTCGGTTCACAATAGGTAGCTCTTGGCCAGCACGGCGGCTCACTAGGCTAATCCTCTGCCTGCAGCGCCAGCACCCAGGTTCTAGTCCCAGCTGGGGTGCCAGATTCTGTCCCTGTTGCCCCTCTTCCAGGCCAGCTCTCTGCTGTGACCCGGGAGTGCAGTGGAGGATGGCCCAAGTACTTGGGCCCTGCACCTGCATGGGAGACCAGGAGAAGCACCTGGCTCCTGGCTTCGGATCAGCGTGGTGTGCCGACTGCAGCACGCAGGCCGTGGCGGCCACTGGGGTGTGAACCAATGGAAAAGGAAGACCTTTCTCTCTGTCTCTCTCACTGTCCACTCTGCTTGTCAGAAAAAAAAAAAAATAGGTAGCTCTGACCACATGGCAACTCAGCATTGCATGAGCAGGTCCAGGACTGTACTATAAGTTGCTGCTTTTGTTTTGTTTGCCTTTCTATGGTACATATCTTTCTTCCTGTATAAACGTCATATAGCCTTTCCCCACCTCTGATGCTTGTTCATGAGGGATTGCCCAGACCTGGTCCCGTTGTGTAGCTCTTTCCTGCTTCAAAGCTGGAAGACATTGTTGTTACTCAGTAAACGGATTGGAACAATATTCTGAAATGTAGAATTGTTGCCTCTATAACTCTAGAACAGAGGACCTACCTGGCAGAGAGCTTGCTTTATAATTGTCAGAAATATCAGCAACAATAATTTGCTCTTTCCTTTGTCTTAGGGTTTCTTTGATCATCAGACCCTTATGAGCTTTGCTGATTTGATGAGTCCCTGAACTTCCCTGGGGTTACCTCCCACCCTCTGCAGTGTGTATGTCTCACCAAGGTTGCCCACTGTCACGCTTCCAGATTTGTCTTATTTTTCTAGTGATCAGACTAGTAAATTAGATGGGATATGATGGGAGATACCAGCCTGCCTTTGTGCATATATTTGCTCTCTTGGATGGGTACAGGAGCAATTTCAGAGATTTCACCTGGCCTTCTATACCATGCTGGTTCTTATCTAGAGATGCAAGGAACGAATTTGGAGAACTTGCAAATTCTAAGTATGTTCATTCCCGCAGCACGTGCTGGGGACTCGGAAATCGCCACAAGGTGAACCTCCTCAGAACTGAATCTGGGACAAGATTCTGTTTTCATCGGCCCCACTGTGTGCATACTCAGATCATTTTGCTAGGAAGCAGAAGAGAGAGAGTATTGGGGAAATGTTGTAGGCATTGAATGGAGGGGCTGAGTCTGCTTTGGGTTGCTCTCTGAGAAGGTTGCAAAAGGCTTGAAGCAACAGGCTGAGTTTTCCAATGTGTAGAGCCTGCTGATGGTATTAGATAGAAGAGACATTATACGTTGTAATTAAACTCACCACAGTGAAACAGAAAGAAAAGATCCTAAAATGCGCAAGAGAGAAACGTCAAATTACACTCAGAGGATCTCCAATTAGACTCACAGCAGACTTCTCATCAGAAACCCTACAAGCTAGAAGGGAATGGCGAGACATAGCCCATGTACTAAGAGAGAAAAACTGCCAGCCCAGAATATTATATCCTGCCAAGCTCTCATTTGTGAATGAAGGTGAAATAAAGACCTTTCATAACAAACAAAAATTGAAAGAATTTGTTGCCACTCGTCCAGCCCTGCAAAAGATACTTAAAGATGTGTTACACACAGAAACACAGAAACACGGCCATCAACATGAAAGAAGGTAAACGAAGGGAACCTCACAGCAAAAGATCACAGGGAATTCAAAGCATACATTTGGATAAAGAAATTATGGGACATGTACTCTATAGAATACTATACAGCAGTCAAAAACAATGAAATCCAGTCATTTGCAATAAGATGGAGGAATCTGGAAAACATCATTCTGAGTGAATTAAGCCAGTCCCAAAGGGACAAATATCATATGTTCTCCTGATCGCTGACAACTAATTGAGCACCAAAGGTGAAACCTATTGAAGTGAAATGGACACTATGAGAAACAGTAACTTGATCAGCTCTTGTGCTGACTGTTGTTGTACAATGTAATACTTTATCCATTTTAGTAATTTTTTTATTCTAGTACTATTGGTTGAACTCTGTAATTAACAAACAATTATTCTTAGGTGTTTAAATTTTAACTGAAAAGTGATCCCTGTGAAATATAAGAGTGGGAATTAGAGAGGGAGGAGATGTACAATTTGGGACATGCTCAATCGGAACTGCCCCAAATGATGGAGTTAGAATTGTGCCAGGGAATTCCAATACAATCCCATCAAGGTGGCATGTACCAAGGCCATCTCAATAGTCCAAGTGATCAATTTCAGTTCACAATTGATCACACTGATAGGTCTAAGAGTCAAAGGGATCACACAAACAAGACTAGTGTCTGCTAATACTAACTGATAGAATCAAAAAGGGAGAGAATGATCCAACATGGGAAGCGAGATACACAGCAGACTCATAGAATGGCAGATGTCCTAAATAGCACTCTGGCCTCAGAATCAGCCCTTAAGGCATTCGGATCTGGCTCAAGAGCCCATGAGAATATTCTAGGCATGGAAAGCCAAGACACTCTGGGAAAAAAAGAAGACCTAAATGAAAGACCTCTGTGAGTGAGATCCCAGTGGAACGAATGGGGCCATCAAAGAAGGAGGTACCTTTCTCTGAAGGGAGGAGAGAACCTCCACTTTGACTATGACCCTGTCGGAATAAGATTGAAGTCAGCAAACCCTAAAGGCTTCCATAGCCTTGGCAACTCATGACTAGAGCCTAGGGAGATTCCTGACGCCATAAACAAGAGTGTCAAATTGTTAAATCAACTTCAGGAGTCACTGTGTACTTACGTCTCATGTGGGATCTGTCCTTAATGTGTTGTCCAATGTGAAGTAATGCTATAACTAGCACTGAAAAAGTATTTTACACTTTGTGTTTCTGTGTGGGTGCAAACTGATAAAATCTTTACTTAGTATATACTGAATCAATCTTCTGTATATAGATAATTAAAAATGAAAAAAAAATCTTGGTGTTAAATTGGAAATTGCCTAGAAAATTAATCAATTTTTTAAAAAAATATATCATGTAGGATCTCTGTCCTTAATGTGCTATACATTGTGAATTAATACTATAACTAGTACTCCAACAGTATTTTTCACTTTGTGTTGCTATGTGAGGGCAAACTGTTGAAATCTTTACTTAATATATAGTAAACTGATCTTCTGTATATAAATAGAATTGAAAATGAATCTTGATGTGAAGCAAGGGGAGAGGGAGTGGGAAAGGGGAGGGTTGCGGGTGGGGGGAAGTTAAGGGGGGGGAAGCCATTGTAATCTATAAGCTGTATTTTGGAAATTTATATTCTTTAAATAAAAGCGTTATAAAAAAAATAAAAAAAAAAAAAAAGAAGAGACATTATATTTGTACATTGAGTTATAGCCAAGTCACAGGCTAGGAAATTATTCCTTTTCTAGTTCATCATATCTTAATATCTGCTGGGGTTCTAAAATGGATGAGTTGAGGTGTTTGGGGTCAATTTCCCATCTAAACAGTTGATTTTTGTTCAGTGTTGCCTTCCTTGGAGTTTGGAGTTACACCCTTGTCCTGCTTCAAGAAGCGCACGTATTGGAAAGACAGCTTGTGAGGAGAACAGAGGGCTTTGCCCTTGGAGCTCATTTCTCAGTGAGCGCCCGTCTTCAAGGTGGGAACAACACACACACAACCATGTGGATCTGAGAACCCAGTCACTCAAATCGCATCGATCTGAACAGGAGGGATAGGGGAGGTGCCATGGTACCTTCTGGTTCTGAAGAGGTATTTTAAAAACTAAAATTTTATTTATTTATTTATTCATTTATTTTTATTTGAAAATCAGAGAGAGAGAGAGAGAGAGAAAGAGAGAGAATAGCATGGTCCAGGCTGAAGTCAGGAGACAGGAACTCCATCTTCGCCTCCCACATGGTGGACCTCATGACAAGACCTCAAATACTTGAGCCACCACCTGGTGCTCCCCAGGGTGTGTATTAGCAAGAAGCTGGATCAGAACCCAGGGCTCCCACAGGGCATGTGGGTATCCCTAGCAGCGACTTAACCTGCTATGCCACAGCGTCCACCCTCTGGTTCTAAAATTTTAAATTTATGTGGAGTGGAAAACACTGTAAGATTTAGATTGACTGCATCCTCAGCCTCTTGGGCCAGAATGCCCCTCGTAACTAAACCTAACCACGTTCCCCCTCAGTGTCTCGAGTTTCTTCACATAGTGTACAGCGAGGACGATCCCTCCTGGAAATCGGCAACACCACGTAGTAGGTCAAATATCTTAAAATTCAGAGTTCTCTGATCACCGATTTCTTGGTTTTGGATAAGAAACCATAAGATTATGTACTAGTTTCCTATTGCTATCATAGCAACTTACTATAAATTCGATTTTGCTTAAACACAACAAATTTCTTATCTTGCGGCGCTGGTAGTCAAAAGCCCGACACAGGTGTCCCCCGGGTTAAAATCAAAGTATGAGCAGGGCTGTGTTCTGGTTGCAGTGTCTAGGACAGAATTCATCTGCTTGCAGTTTTCAGCTTCTAGAGGCTGCCCTCATTCCTTGGCTGGTGGTCCCCTTGCTCTGTCTTCAAAGCCAGCAACCTTGGGGCCAGCACTGTGGTGCGGCAGGTTAAAGCCCTGGCCTGAAGCACCGGCATCCCATGTGGGTGCCAGTTCTAGTCTCGACTGCTCCTCTTCCAATCCAGCTCTCTGCTATGGCCTGGGAAAGCAGTAGAAGATGGCCCAAGTCCTTGGGCCCCTGCACCCATGTGGGAGACCCAGAAGAAGCTCCTGGCTCCTGGCTGCGGATCGGCGCAGCTCTGGCTGTTGCAGTCATCTGGGAGTGAACCAGCAGATGGAAACCCTCTCTCTCTCTTTCTCTCTGCCTCTCCTCTCTCTGTGTAATTGACTTTCAAGTAAATAAATAAATATTTTTTTAAAAGCCAGCAACCTTGTGGCTCTTGGATACTTCCTTCAACTCCACCTCCTTCCCTCTGAGCGAAGTTACAAAAAGGTTCTCTTTTTGGAAGAATTCAAGTGACGGCTTTGAGCCTCTCTGGATAATCCAGGAGGGCCTTCCCTCTTAGGGATCCATATCTTCCATTGCATCTGCCAAGTCCCTGTAGCCATGTGGGGTACCGTAATCTCACTCTGGGTAGTCCGTATTCTGCCTACCACAGACATACCATGCCACAAGGAATCATAGGTTCTGCTCTCTCATTCTGGAATTTCTTCTGAAGCATTCCTAGCAGACGTGTGCCCAGCCGCTGATGGGACACCTTGCCTACAATGCGTTCACTGTCGCTTGGAGGAGGCTGCTCGGAGGAAACCCTCTTCTCTCAGATTTTTTTTTTATCTGAATCTGAAATGTTATGGACAGAACACAACAAAAACGGGCTCCCCTGTCTCTCCAGGGCCATGATGTGAGCAATGCCGTGTTTGCAAGTAGATTCTGAATTTGAATTTGGGTCTCCCTCCACCCCTGCCCCCATACAGCAGGCAGGAGGCATCCTTTTGGTGCCAAGCAGATTCAAGTTGCGGCTGCCAACATTGAGTAACTTCTTAGCCCAGCGAGCGCCGGAGGGTTGAACAGGTCCTGCTCCCATGGTGCCCTCATTCACGTTCTGTGTCACGAGTGTTTATTGAGCCACTGCTATGTGAGCAGCACTGCCCTGGCTGTGGAGAATCGTCCATGAACAAGGCCCCGTCCATGTGCTCTGGAGCTTTGGTTCCCTGCTGGAGGCAGGGTGGGCCTGTGTAACCCAATGGGGCCACATGGGAATACTGGTGAGCAACGGGTGCTGGCAAGGAAAGAAGGCAGCATGAGGGACCGCCGGAGGGTGGCGGGGCTGGGCCGTTCTCTCTGAGTGGTCCCCTCTGGGGACATGGCGATGAGTAGCCTTGCAAGTGGGCTCAGAGGAATTGCTCGTGGGACTAGGGAGACTGCGGAGCGAGGCAGCAGGACAAGGTCTGCACAGTTCCCTCACTTTCCTTGAAGCTTATCCTGACGCTTCAGAGCAGGTTCGGAGAGTCGTGGCAAAGGACTTGGCGCTGCTACAGGCAGGTTTTGCGGGTACTAGTCCTGAGGAGCTCAGGGTCTGACCTTTATAACACAGACAGTGGATCTGGAAGGACAGGCGGGTTCTCCTGGGGCCTGCGAGAACATTGCCTGGTTGTAGGGAGGAGACGGCAAGGGTCCTAGTAGGCCCTTTGATGTCCGTGGCAACAATCAGTGGTAGGCTTTGATACCCAACATTGTGGATACTGCTAAGCAGCAGACATCTCTTGCTGAAGGTTCTGTAGCCAATGTGTTAGAGAGAGAGAAAGAGAGAGACCTTCCATCTGCTGGTTCTCTCCTCAAATAGTCTCAATGGCCAGGGCTGGGCCAGGCCAAAGCAAGGAGCCCGGGATTCCATCTGGGTGGTAAGGGCCAAGTACTTGGGCTACCTTCAGCTGCTCTCCTAGATGCATTAGTAGGGAGCTGGCTCAGAAGTGGATCAGCTGGGACTTGAACTTGTCCTCATACGGGAGGCCGGCATTGCAAGTGGCGGCTTAACCCGCTGCTGCACCAGCACGGTGGCCTGGATTTTCCCTTATCTTCTGTATGGAGCATCTGCAGGGAGTTTCACGTCCACCTGTGGGTCCTAAGGACCTCATGTGTCCCACCTGTCCCAGGGGAAACATCAAGGCTGCTTTGAGCCAATGAGATGCGGCAAACAGAAAGGACAGCTCTTTCTCATTAGTCATTTCATCACCTAGAAAATTCTGCCAAGATATTTCCTGTGGGCTGGTTAACTTCAAACGTGAAGGAGCTCCTTGACTAGGAAACACCTGAGTGTGCCCAATTTGCCACGTTCCCCCCATCCCTGACTTGCCTGGGGAAGCCGCAGTGGGAGGGGCTGAGCCCTGGGGGTGGGGTGGGGCCTCTCCTCACTGGGGCTCAGTCTGGCTTCTGCTCCTGGGTAAGGACAGCTCTGCCTGCAGCAGGCTGAGCCAGCCGGGGCTTGAGTTCTGCTGCTGTGTGAGCACCGTGGTCAGGACGTGCAAGATTTTGCTACTCAGAGAAGTTCGTAGTGTCTCTGGCATAGCCTGGGAGAGGGGCCCAGGGCTCTGAATCCCAACGTGGCCATCGAAACAGCTGGAGAAAGCCGTAACCCCTGTCAAGTGAGGAATCGGGTGAATATCTTGACACAGAAAAACTGCGTGTGTACCCTGGACGAAATTAGACTTTTATAGTTATTTTTACATCCCAGCATTACTCTTTGAGTGCCGTCATATTTTATGAAAACTTTTATTAGCATTTCAAAATGACCTTCCCTCTGTGGTGGGACTTTCAGTCCCAGGAGTTGTAACCTGTCTTCATCTTTACAAACACAGTAACGTAAGCTGTCTGGGACACAGAGCTGTAGATCTCATTAGGGAGACTTTTTAGGAAGGTGGGGCAAGGCAGTGTGACAGCTGATCATCTTCGCCTGCCAAGTTCTGAGACGTGAACACTTGATGCAAACGGACTGTTCCATCATTTGGGCACTGTGGTCTCTAGGTTGGTTTTGTCATTGCTCTGGTATTCAGTGGGGTTGCCCTGAACAGGGCAAGACACACAGAATGGGATGGCACTGGAGGTCCCCAAAAAGTGACTCCCAGCTTGGCTTGGCTGTTAGAGGTGAGGCTCATGCAGAGACCAGAGAGAGACAAATGGAACCTTTGCTTTGATTAAACACCGCTCCGTCTTCCAGGTGGTAAATGAGACTTCTCCTCTGAGGAGTGGCTGGCTTCGATGGCAGTCCAGCGGGCACGTTTTTCAGAAGTGCTGCCTCTAGCAGCCCAGTGTGTCCGCGGCTCTCCCGCTTAAATGGCCTTTTTATGCAGTGAGATAATGGCAGCCCGGGCATTGCTAAATCAGGCCCCTTTTCCAAGGAATGGTTGCATTCAGGGCACTTCTCATTTGTCAGGAGGAATGGAGGCCGTCTCTCCAGGACTGCTTACGAGGACATGGTTTCTCCAGCAGCGTGAGTCAGCGTTCGGTGTGACTTCTGGGATTCAGTAGGCAGGTCCTCCTTGGGACCCAGCCCACGGGGCGACACTCCCTCTTTGTCTGCCTGCTCTCCTGCCCCTTTCTTTCTTTATTTTTTTTTAATTTTTAAGATTTATTTATTTATTTGAAGGGCAGAGTTACAAAGAGGCAGAGGCAGAGAGAGAGTGAGAGCGAGGTCTTCCATCCACTGGTTCATTCCCTAGATGGCCACAATGGCCTGAGCTAAGCAGATCTGAAGTCAGGAGCCAGGAGCTTCTTCCAGGTCTCCCACTTGGGTGCAGAGCCCAAGAACTTGGGCCATCTTCTGCTGCTTTCTCAGGCCATAACAGAGAGCTGGATCGGAAGTGGAACAGCCAGGACTTGAACCGGCGCCCATAATGGGTTCTGGCACTTCAGGCAGCAGCTTTATCCACTATGCCACAGTGCTGGCCCCTCTCCTGCCCCTTTCTTCTTGAGCCAAAAAGGCGAGAGAAGGGTCACTTTGCTCCTGGGGCCGATGCTGGTGGGGAGGGACCCAGCCGATCCCCAAGGGGTCACAGAGCATGGGGCACGCAGGTTTTGGGAGTGGCTGTCTCTCTGGTTTTCTAGGGGTCCGTGAGACCTCGGGGGTTCAGTGCTGGCAAGACGACACCAAAGCCATTGATAGTTGAGCACTATTACATTGAGCATCGCCAGAATGAAGAACAAAGCCCAGGTGAGAATATTACTGATCGTCCCAGAGTGTTGACCTCCAACCCCTTCCCGACGGAGCCCCCCACTTCTGTGAAGCTCACTTAATGAGGGGCTGCTTTGGCTTGGCATCCGTTAAAAAGCTTCGGGTTGAACGTGCCTTTATTACATTATTTTTTCTCATATGCATAACATAACCGTGGTCTGTTTCCAATTTTACATTCAGTCTGTGTCATCTGGGCTTGACTGCCTCCCTCAGCAGCAGAACAGTAGACTCCAAACCTGACTTCTGTCCCTCAGCACCTTTCTGACTGTGGCCAAGTTACCTAAGCACCCTGTGGGATAGCAGGTGTTAACAGACACAGAGCTCCGAGAACAGGGTTAGGCACAGTGCAGGGGCCTCTGTGGCTGTAGGATCTTGGGCTCAGTTACCCTAGGGATGTATTTGACCCATGGCCCTAGCCTCCAGCAGGTTTCTCTCTGCTGAAACTCCAGGGGTTTCCTCGCCATGCCGGCACCTTCAGGGAGGCCCCAGTGCACGTCTGAAGCCAGGTAAAGGAACAGGTCACATGGGGCACACAGAGGTGCGATGTAGCCCTTAACTCCCCTCGTGCTGTGAGCCACGTTTGCAATGTCAAGCTGGCTTTCCTGCTAGGTTCCAGATGGCCGAGGAATGAGAGCGGAGTCCATCTCTCAGGGATCAGGAGCTGCTGGCCTTGACCCGTGAGGCAAATGAGGGCCTGGCTGCCTTTGACGCGGGACTCGGTGTGCAGAGCCGTGCAGCGTTCTGAGACGAGAGCCCGCCGCCAGCAGCCTGCTGTACTCTGGATCCGTGTCTGCCTTGGTCTGGCCATGTAAAAGATGTCCTCAACGTCTTCTGGAATCTACAACCAACTCAGTTGATGTCCCAGTCCCTCTACTTTGAGGACCGACCGAGAGGATGAGACCCAGGAGCCAATGCACTTTCTTCTAACTCTTCTAGGTGCAGGTTAACCAAAGGCAGGAGTTCGTTAATTAATTAATCTTTCTGGGGCCGATATTGTGATGCAGCGATGTTAGGCCGATGCTTCTATGCCAGCATCGCTGGTTTGAGTCCTGGTTACACTACCTCCGACCCAGCTGCCGGCTGATGTGCCTGGGAAAGCAGCAGCCGATGGGCCAAGTATTTGCCACCCTGCCATCCACCTGGGAGACCCAGATGGAGTTCCTGGCTCCTGGCTTCAGCCTGGCCAAGCTTTAACTGTTGTGGGCACTTGGCGAGTGAACCAGTGAATGGAAGATCTCTGTTTCTTCCTCCCTCTATGTTTTTCTGCCTTTTAAAAATCTCTTCCTCTGAGTGTATTCATTCTGGGTAAGGAATGATCTGGCTGAAGTTCCAGTCTCCATAGGAAAGGTTGGTTCAGTGACAGAAAAGGTATTAGACCCAGTTCCTACGTTGGCTTCATTAAGAAGAATATTAGAAAATATTTTTTTGGTCCAACAATTTCTCCAAGACAGAAGTTGGATTGAAAAAGTTTTTTTAAAGATTTATTTATTTATTTGAAAGGCAGATTTACACACATACACACACACAGAGGGAGAGACAGAGAGATCTTCCATCCACTGGTTCACTCCCCACATGGCTGCTATGGCCAGAGCTATGCCAATCTGAAGCCAGGAGCCAGGAGCTTCTTCCAGGTCTCCCATGTGGGTGCAGGGGCCCAAGAACTTGAGCCATCTTCCACTGCTTTCCCAGGTGCATTGGCAGGGAGCTGAATCAGAAGTGGAGCAGCTGGCACCCATATGGGATACCAGCACTGCAGGTGGCAGCTTTAACTGCTAAGCCAGAGGGCCAGCCCTGGATTAAGAAGTCTTCAACTTGGCCTTCTAACCCCGCAGCTAGAAAACTGTTGCCCTCCCCAACCCAGATTCCTCTTCGACTCTTTGTCCTCCTGGATCCTGCTCAACATACCAACCCTCACACACAGACCCAGTGTGGTCAGCAACGTTGGGGTCCCAGAATCAAAGATAAGAAAGACACACGCGTCCTGGCTGACGGTGTGAACATCAAGGCTGTGATGATGGTTTGGGAGACGAGGAGCCGTCATCACTCCTAACACAAGGAGTGGGTAGGGTTCCTCAGGGAGCCACAGGGCAGAAGGCCCCGTCTTCATTAATCCCAACCCCAGACTCGTGCTGCCCAGGAAACCCTTTACACAGATAAGAGGAGACCACAGCATGTGGTGATGGTGGTTTTAAGACATGTGCATTAAAAATACATCCGAAGTCCAGGGCACAAAGAACCCAAATAATGCCATTAAAATCCTTGTTGAAAAGGGTCCCCAGGGACAGCTGGCTCCGCTGTGTGTGAAAAACGTGCAGAGCTTGACTTGTTGCGTGCACAAAGCATCCTCGTCTCTTTTCCCTTCTCCCTGCTCCCTCTCTTTCTCTTTTTTTTTTTTTTGCCTTTCCCACTTCCCTGTTTCTCCCAAGGAGACAAACAAATCTCGGAAGGACTATTAAGTTGCAAATATACCCGTGCCAAAAATAGAAGATGGAGCCTTATAAACATTTTGCATATTTTGGTGTAATTTGTTGAAAATAGTACAAAATATGCTCACAGTTGGCATCTAGAATGCAAATATTAGGAATCCAATCCCCTGATACATTATGGCTTTTCAGCAGTATAGTGCGGGCTGGTCCAATAGCTATTGTGTGACTTCGGAGTGTGTTGGAGTGTGAAGAATATCACAGACTTGTTTGTACAGTATATTAGGGAGATACATGTCGCCAAGTGATATTAGCTCCTCCCCAGGCTCCAGGGGACAAAAGCCTGGAGTGCAAGTCAGGGAGAAAAACATTCATGTATTTTCAACATCACTGATGCTGTTTGCTGTTCTGAGCGATTTCCTTGGAATAAAAGCCAGGCTGAGGATTGCAATATGCAGGGGCTGGTGGTCTTCCTGTTCCCCAGCAGCAGGGGTTAAGTGGCGAGACCTTAAACTAGGGGCGCCTGAGGTCCCTGTTGGAGCCAACAGAACTCTCCCCCTGCCTCGCCCCCTCCCTCTCGGGCCCCGGCCCGTCCATGAGCCCGGCTGGTTTTACTGCTGACGGTAAATTTGCCTTCCCTCTCCTCTGACAGGTGAGAAGCCGTCTTCCCCGGAACGGGGGCTCCCACAGTGCATCTGGCACCCACCTCGCAGGTGAGCCCTTCGGCTCCTAAATGATGACTGGGAAGAAAAACAAGATGTCTTTCTTGGTTATAAATTTAACTCTTCTATGATTAGTCTGGGCAATTAGGACACCCCTGGGGTTCAGTCTATGGCTGAGGCACAAGCTGGAAGTCTGATTAGCTCAGGTCTCTTGATGCTTGTTCCTGGTGGTAAATGCCTGGCACATATAGTATTGATTTTCATTTAGATATCTTAATGTTTCCAGACAATCCCGGCAGATGTGGGCTGAACTCGGATCTGCGGGAGCGCCGGGCTGCAATCTGCAAACATTTTTCTTGCCACTTTGTTTCATTTTTCCTAAACTTAACTGATTTGGAATCGGGAGATATAAATGAAAAATGCTGAGTTGGCCTATCAATCACAGCCTGCACAAACATCGGCGCTGCCCTTTGCTAACATCCTATTACCACCGGGTAGTTGGCTAGTCAAACGGGAATAAAAATTACACTGCAAACATCATAAGTTAGGCTTGATTTGTTGAGCAAGTAGCCTGACAATCCGGTAAGAGTTATATACCCCAGCTTCGCTGAAAATCAGCCTTGTTATGGCTCTGGTACGTCTATAAAGATTGTTCATTTCATATAAAACAGCTACCTGCACTGAACGCCCTGAAAGGAAGAATGATGCTGGTTATAAATATAGAGGAAAATCTATTTGTCTGCTCCTTCATGCTGTTAGCGAGTCCCATGGAGCGGCCCTTTGGTGAGGCTGGGCAGCAGGGGGAGTTCTCTGCGGCCGCCTTCCCCTCTGCCAGGCCGGCCCCTGGCGCAGGCGCATCATCTCTCTTTGTCATATGAGATAAAGCAGTGAAGTGTGACCGGTGCCACTGCCTTGCTCTCTGCCCACCAGGGGGACGCTAATGATCGTGAGGAACTAGACGGCGTCGCGTTTAACCAAATGCGAGGGGAAGGTTGTCTGTTGGCCGGCTGGGCCGGATAACAGTTAGCGTCAGAAAAGATAAATAGAAATTATTAGAACGGGTTTGGAAGGGATTTTTTTTTTTTCTTACAGGGCAGGGTTGCGTTCGTTTAAAGATACATTATTGGACTGTTAGATCTGATTTCAAGCTGCTTGGTAATTAAAATGATTAACATCCCTTACTCATACAGTTCAATTCATTAAAGTTTTAAGCACCCTTTGTGCTCAGAGCAGAAGGATAGACTGTCCCTGTTGAGTCCTTCCAGGAGTCACTCAATTTGGCTCTGTTTATTTTCCCTGGTCTTTCGAGCCATGGTGTCCATTTCAAAGCTGCAGTAGCACCAGCCTTAAACACTCATCCAAGACACCCATACTCAGACAGGAAGAGGAAGGGAAAAGACATTGGGAAACCTAGGATTTTCCCCAGGAGCTTCTCACGGGCACTGGCTCTTTCCAGCTGCTGCCTTCTTGGAGGGGGGGATCTTAGCTTTTTGGGGCTCGGCAGCTGTGACCCCAACGTGTCTTGCCTTCAGGCATGCAGGTTCCAGCAGGGGACAGGACACCTGCATCTAGCAGATGTGCTGGAACATGCTAGGGACACCATCCTCATGGTTATTCTCACTTAAAGGTGCTAAGACATATGCTGCCTGGGCTGTGTTTCTGATTTTTGCATTTATGAAATATCCAGCAATAGGTGGGTGGGTGAGTGGGACATTTTATTATTTTTTTAAAAAAGATTACTTTATTTGAAAGGCAGGGAGAAAGGGAGAGACAGAGAGAGATCATCCCTCTGCTGGTTCGCTTCTCAAATGGCTTCAATGGTCAGGGCTGGTCCAGGACAAAGCCGGCAACTCCATCCAGGTCTTCCACGTGGGTGGCAAGAACTCAGGTACTTGGACCATCTTCCACTGCTTTCTCAGGCACATTTGCAGGGAGCTGGATCAGAAATGGAGCGGCTGGGCCTCCAGCTGGCACTCTCATATGGGTTGCTGGCATGGTGGGTGGTGGCTTAATCTGCTATGCCACGAAGCCTGCCCTATGAGGGATATTTTAGAGACCACACTCAGGCTATCACAGAATGAAGTTGCTATAGTCTTTAGATGCCTTCACTTTTTGCCCCTTTGTTCCTCAACATAACCATTTCATTTCCTACACAAACTTTAACCTTCCAGGATAGTGATTTGAAGCTGGCTGGGAAATCAACTTGTGTTTCAAGGTTACGCTCAAGCCTGGGATTTATCACCTTTCGGCAAATCCTTGGGGAAGTCAACATTGGCATTACCAGTTGTGTGATTTTTGAGCCAGGCAGCCAACCTCTCTGAGCCTGGGTCCTAACCTGCAGGATGGAGATCCACAAGCCTGCCTTACAGGACCGTGAGGAGCAGAGGGTGTTTGCAAGTGTGTAGTCAGTGCGTGACCCAGGGCAGGGGCTCAGTGCACGACAGCACCCGTGATGATGAGATGGACGGTATTACGGCTTTGGCCATATGTGAGCACTGTGGACATGGAGAGGTGCAAATTGGAGGAAGGCACTCATAGGCCAGGGCCTTGGAGTGACCCACAGGGTGAGCTGTCATTTTCTTAGTCGGCTCTGAGCTCTCCAGCCGTCTCCTCCCTCACTCACACCATTCATTGACATGGAAGCTTCTAGAAACATTCGAGGCACTTCAAAAAAGTGAAAGAATGAGAGAGCAAGAGCAAGTGCTTATAAGCACTGCTGCAATGGGGGCTGTAGGTCCGTTGGGGGTGCTACACGGGGGAAGTGTGCCTGGGAGGGGATGAGGGACCCCTCTCAGGGGCGTTTCAAGATGGTCTCTGAATCTCCACTTACTCTGCTGTTCTCGCAGGTGGTACTCATGGCAAACCAAGCCCTGTGCCTTTTCCTGTAGGGTGGCCCTGAATAAAAAGTTCCCTGGCAGCTTGGTAGAAAAGGACTACACTGCTTATGGCGCTTCTGCCTTCTCATTTGTGCCGACTGGCCCAAGTCACCCAGGGTTGACACCTGTATGCCAGGTGCATCAGGGCCTTGTCACTCTGCCTCATGGCCCAGGGGATGTGTTCAGCCGTGTGATCACTCTAGTGGCAGGCATTTGGGGCATGACCTGTGGTGACTTGGACCTGGAGTCGTGAGATCAAGGAGTCCGTCCCAAGCCAAGGCCACGGCCAACGGCTGCTTGTTCAAAGGGGCAACAACATTGAGGCGTTTGCTCTCAGATGGGAAATCTGTGCTCATCATAAAGCCAACAAGGAATGTTCTAGGAAATATCATTGTAAGTGTTTATGACAAGGGCTTACTTCTGGGGAAAAGCTCGTTCTTAACTCTTGAGAACAACTTATTGGCAAAGCTTTTTTACAAAAAAGTCAAGGCTCACGTCCATTTTATGACTTCTTGCTCAAGTGGTTCTGCTCTGAAATTCTTCAGCATGGCCTGCTGAGTGTCAGATCAAAGTCTGCTGTGATCACATCAGAGGAGCTGCTTCCAGTGGGACTTGGCAGTTGTCTGAAAGAATATCAGAAATTAAGAAGAACGGAGCCTAAGTAAACAATGATTTTCTTTCACACTTTGTTTGGAGAAGTTTATTTATTTATTTATTTATTTATTCCGTTTGCCTTGGGAAAGAGTGTAGCTGGCCCTACCGATGTCATTCTCATCACAATCACACAGTCTCATATGCTGCGTTTTCAAAGTCAGGTTTCTCAAGGCAGGGGCCAGTCGGTCCCTGGCTGTGTGAGTGGGTTGGCCATGGGGATGCTCCCTTTACCCACATGGCTCTCTTTATGGAGCTGAATAAACATTGCTATTGCCATGAGCCTACACTGGAGTGGCCACATTATGCCCCTGATTGTACACACACGAATGAGATGCATGGGAATACTTTAAAAAAAATTCATGGAAGTGGAATGGAAAGATGTTTATTTTGGTGCAAGAAAATTTTTAAAGATTTTATTTATTATTTGAGAGGTAGAGTTACAGAGAGAAGGCGAGACAGTGAGAGACAGAGAGATCACCCATCCTCTGGTTCACTTCCTGGATGGCCACAAATGCCATAGCTGGGCCAATCCGAAGCCAGGATCCAGGAGCTTCTTTTGGGTCTCCCACGTGGGTGCAGGGGCCCAAACACTTGGGCCATCTTTCACTGCTTTCCCAGGCCATAACAGAGAGCTGGATCAAAAGAGGAGCAGCCGGGACACGAACTGGTGCCCCTGTAAGATTCCAGTGCTACAGGCAGAGGCTTAGCCCACTATGCCAACAGTGCTGGCCCCCAGTGCAAGAAATGTTGAAATTCATACACAGTTTTTTTTCATAATACACATTTTTCATGAACCCAAAGACTCCTCATACGCATGGATTTCAAAAAAAATTTTACATCCAAATAAACTTACTTTTGAAGTCCCCTTTCAATGAACTTTTTGAAGTGCTCTGTGTGTGTTTTCAAATGGAACGAGTGACGCACATTTGAAAGAGATTTCACATCCAGCTGGAAATCTGTTCTCATTGGGAAAAGGAAAGGGGAGATAGCAACACTGGACCTGCATTTCTGCAGAGTAGCAATGGCCTAGCACAGGCAGGGCCGCCTCTGTAGAGGGGGAGCTGTCGTGCCAGCTTCCTGTTCCTCGCTCTGGGACTGCTTCCTTCATCTGCCTTCACTGCTCAGCCATTGGAGACCTTGGGGCTTGCAATCCTTGCTGTTGTTAGCAGGTGCTTAATGAGCGCCGAATGAACGAATGAATTCATGCATTGACGAATGAAAGCGAGAACAATACAGGGCAGTTGGTGGCTGCTGGTGTCCCCCTGTACTCAGCAAGGATGTTGGAGTCTGGGTTGGGGGGCACACTTGGAATGCTGTCCAGGTGACACTGACCTCAGAGGTCAACATCTCAGGCACCCAGGACACGTGTAATCTGTGGCCTCACCAGCATCTCTCTCCCCATGTTGGTGGCCACCAACAGGGAAGTGAGGATGACCCAGGCCAGGCCTTCCCACCTCGAGAATAACAAAACAAGTGAGTGAGTCACGTCATTAATGTTCCCTCTTTCAACATCAATGAGCCCGGGCCACACACCTGCCACCAGGGGATGCAGGTGCAGAGCCGTATGCGGCTGGCGGGAGAGTTGCACAGGGGAGTGGGAGCCTGCGGCTGAGGTCCTCCTTTGTCTGTCCACACTCATTCCTGTCCTTCTTCTGCCTTGTTCTCAGCCCCAGGCTGCTGGGGTGTGTGGATTTCATCAAGGCATCCTGCGCCATGTGGTTGCTGGTTGGTTTCTGTCTAAGGGGGTCTCTGGCGAGAGACAGGGGGGTGGAAGAGAGGGATTGGCGTCTGAGTAGCTGGTCCGCTGGGCTCCTCTCTCTCCAGCAGCCTTGGGTTAGTTGCTCCTTTCACCTGCTGCCATTCTCAGGAGCGGGAACCTTCCCTAATTTTATCCTGTTGCACCCTGGCCCTACTTCCTCCATGCGCCCTTGAGTGGACTCGATAGCCACTTACCACTTTGTAGCTTGCCCCTCTGTAACTCAACTTTCTGCAGAACGTCTCACCTCTTACCTGCGGGACACCTGATGAGGGAAGGCCACCAGGGAGGGGGAGGGGCAGGAGAAGTTCTTATGTGGCTTCTGAGAAAGGACAGGAGATGGGATGGAGGGCAGTTTGCACTTGCGCCCCCCCCCCCCCCCTTGGGAAGTTGGTAAGAATTTGTCAATGGGAGGGAGGAAGGAAAGAGAGTTTCTCATGCAGAAGGCAGTGGGGTGCAGTATGTAGGCCCAGAGAACCAAGAGCGTGCTGTGTGCGACAGGGTCTTCCCAAAGAAAGAAAAGAAATGGGAGTGGCCAGTGCCTTGGCTCACTAGGCCAATTCTCTGCCTGCGGCGCCGGCACACCGGGTTCTAGTCCGGGTTGGGGCGCTGGTACTGTCCCGGTTGCTCCTCTTCCAGTCCAGCCCTCTGCTGTGGCCTGGGAGTATAGTGCAGGATGGCCCAAGAAGAAATGGGAGTGATCGGGAACAAGGGCGGAAAACCGCATTGGGTTTGAATGGACTGAGAGTCACGAGCTGACTAACAGGTTCAAGTGTTTCGTGTTGTCTACTGCGAATTGGGATGGGTATGGTCAGGGAGATGAAATAATCAGAACTCACACTTGGTAGAACAGATAATTAGTGAGCAAAAAAAAAAAGAAAAAAAAACCTCTAAATATACATCTAGGATGAAGTTTCCTGTGGGGATACCCAAGGGAACATGAACATAAGGGAAAATCTGTCGTTCACACTGGAAACCAGGGGAGGCAGCCAGGATATCACATTTTGAAAAAATTCCTGTGAAATATAGGGCAAAAAGCACCAGACCAACAGGCTGAGTCTGTCCACAGCTGGCTGTGTTAAACCAGCGACTTACTGGTTCACTGATGTGCTAAGTCTGAGACCCAGGGAGCAGGTGCTACGGGGTTGAGATGCTAAAAGTATGGGGCCCACTTGGTTCCCAGCAGCGCAGAAAGCTCGGAGGAGCCTGGGTTTGCATAGAGCAGCCTGGCCACCTATTATCTATGTGACTGGACAAGTTATGTACCTTCTTGGTGTCTCAATCTTATATTCTGTAACATGAGGTTTTATAAGAACCTAAACCTATTAGCCTGGAGTGACTGAGGGGACCCTGGGATATTGTTTGGAGCAGGAAAACCCAACCAGTGCTGGGGTTGAGGACACCTGTGTTCCCCGGGAGTGCTCTAACCCCAGGAATCCCATCCTCGTGTTCATTTCTAAATCTGTGAGTCAGAATAATGTTTCTTCTAACTTGGAGACAAGAAATAAAGAGAACACCAAGGAGTGGTGTTCAGGCAATATGTCCAGATTTCACTCACATAGGCTAGACATTCCAGAAGGTTCCACATGAGGTCATCACAAAGTTCACGGAACATTCTTATTATGAAAAATTTATGCAAGAATGACAAAGTTTCTATACCAAAATACTGGTATCATTTGGTTGCATTTTTCATGAACTTTTTGAAGCCCCTCATAGTGTAGCAGACCAAATAAACAAATTCCAAGTTCTGTAAAAACTTTAACTTTTAGGTTAAAAGTAATAAGGCACATGGGGGCTGGTGCCACGGCTTACTTGGTTAATCCTCCGCCTGTGGCGCTGGCATCCCATATGGGTGCCAGATTCTGTCCTGGTTGCTCTTTTCCCAATCCAGCTCTCTGCTGTGGCCCAGGAGTGCAGTGGAGGATGGCCCAAGTACTTGGGCATCTGTACCCACATGGGAGACCAGGAGGAAGCACCTGGCTCCTGGCTTTGGATTGGCACAGCGCTGGCCGTGGTGGCCATTTGGGTGGTGAACCAATGGAAGAAAGACCTTTCTCTCTGTCTCTCTCTCTCACTGTCTAACTCTGCCTGTCAAATTAAAAAAAAAAAAAGCAATAGGGCACCTGAATACAAGTTACAATTCATGATCAGAGTCTTCATATCATGTTTGAATTTTGAGGGTAGACAAGTAAGTTAGAAAGCAGGGGAAGAAATCAAGTTGTTATTTGACTTTTCTTCCATTTATTAAATGGCAAGAGGCTAGTCAGAAATGTTTACTGGGATTTGGAGAAAGATGATTTTTCTTTGATTCAGAATGAGTATCCCTAATCCGGAAATTCAAAATCTGAAGACTTTTGGGTGGAAACATGATGTCACCCATGCAAAATTCTATACCGTCATGACCTCATGTGACAGGTCACAGTCAAAATGCAGGTGCACTAAAAATGCACAAAATTACATTTTCAGCTGTATGGAGAGGTGTGTATGGGATTTTGTGTTCAAGTTTGGGTTCCATCACCAACATATCTTATTATGTATATACAAATATTACAAAATAAAAAAATTGCCAACCTCTGAAATACTTCTTGTCTCAATTATTCCTGATAAGGGATCCTCCACCTGTAATTATATAGGAAGAGGCATGCACACATGTCCAAAACATGGGGCATTTGTACAGTCCATTCAGTTATCATCATCATGAAAAGAGCTTTATTCTACACTAGAAATAATTTAAGGGAAGAGCTATGTGGATTGTCTGTGTGTTTGGGCAAACCACCTATTAAGGAAAACTGGGAAAATTTGAGCATAGTTGTGGTTTTAAGTTACATTACCATGTAGTGCTATGGAAAAGTGCCATTAATTTATTGGATGAAAGAATGTTACAAAGCAAAGAGTATGGCATGGTCTTACTTTGACTAAAATCACGTATCTGTAGGTGAATGGAAATAGGCCTGGTGACGCATGGTCCAGGGCGCTAACAGGCATGATAGCTGAGTAGTGAACATACGGTGAGTTTCTTTTCTTTGTATTTTCTAATTGTCCATATGTACAAGCTGATTTCATAACAGTACAGGTCTACTTTGAGTTGGCACACACGTTCACACTCTCTCAAACTATTGTTCCCCAGACAACCTTGCAGATTCTGAAATAGGAAATCACCAGGAAGTGTCCCACTCACGTGCCCCGCATTAGGATATACTTGGAGAATTTCTCCAGCTATGTGAAGAGCACGTGAATAACAAAGGTCGCGAGAAGTGGGAAGGTGCCGTGTAAAGCAAACGCACACAGCACCAACTAGAAAAACATGTGTGCAGAACAATGGCTTTGAATGCAACTACAAGTAAGTTATTTAATGGAAATATTTAATGTCCGTATATATCCATCTCAACCAAAGCAAGGTCAGACAGAGAGGGTAGCATGAAAATGAGCCCACATGAGGGTGGGTAGTAGATATTGTTCGTTTTCCATGTTCATAAATAGAGAAAAAAATGCAAATATATTTCTCAAAGTATCAGCCTAACCACACAGTTATACATATATGTTTAATTTCTGTATTCTTATTTACTAATTATTATTACTCATAGTAAATAATTATTAAATTGTTAATTTTTTAAGAACAGCAAACAAAATGAGTTCCATAAACTGAAGATTAAGAATGAAACATAAAAAATATTCTACACGAAGGATCTCTGTGAGATCCCAACGGAGAGAAGTGGTCATGGAAAAGGAGGCATTTTCTCTCAAGGGAGGAGAGAACACTTTGCTTGTGGCCTTGTCTAAATACTGCTGGAGTGTGTGGATTCAAAAGTCTTCCATAGCCTAGACAGCTCAGTGTGGGATGGAGGGGTGGTATGGTAGGAAGAATAACTATATTCCTAAAGTTGTACAGATGAAATTTGTATTCCTTCAATGATTAATTAATTAAAAAGAAGAAAATACCTGGATGACCAAGAATTAAATAAGGTGACGGAAGAGAGAGTGATCATATCAAATACGACAAAACTCACGAAGGTGCTACTGTTCATGTAAGGATCTATCCACAGTTGTTTTCCAGTCAAATGAGAAGGGGGAGTCACTGTCTAAGAGCCAGGAATAGAGAATTTGAGCCACCAAAAATCTAAAATAAGAATTTAAGTCCAGGCAGGCACCGCGGCTCACTAGGCCTGCGGGCTGGCACCCCGGGTTCTAGTCCTGCTTGGGGCGCTCGATTCTGTCCTGGTTGCTCCTCTTCCAGTCCAGCTCTCTGCTGTGGCCCGGGAGTGCAGTGGAGGATGGCCCAAGTGCTTGGGCCCTGCACCTGCATGGGAGAGCAGGAGGAAGCACCTGGCTCCTGGCTTTGGATCGGCGCAGCGCCCGGCCGTAGCGACCATTGGGGGGTGAACCAATGAAAGGAAGACCTTTCTCTCTCTTTCTCTCTCTCTAACTCTGCCTGCAAAAAAAAAAAAAAAAAGAATTTAAGTCCAGTTAAACATTTAAGTCTACACGATTGGGCTGAACGTGGCTATAAAATAGAATGCAGAACAATGCTCAAAACACAAAATATTGTGACATCTCTAAAAGCCGCAACATTCCCACCCTTCCCTCTCTGACTGTATTAACAAACCCGGAAACGATAACAATGGGAATATTCTCATTGAACAACAAGGGTTGAAATACAATAGCTCATGCATGGTACCAGCAATCAGCAATGGGCATAGGTAAGCGGCCTGCCTGTCTCTTCCGCTCCAGGTGCAGGTGGATGAATTTTCTCCCAGTGAACTCAGCTGTGTAACCAGCGCAGCACAGCCCAAAGAACACGGCCGGGACCCAGGCGGTGCTTCTTACTCCCTTCCGCAGGTTGATCACCATCCTGGCCTTTGCTTCCCGTCTGCTCAGTCCTTCAGGTTGTGTTCTTTCCTCTGCCTGCGTCTCTCAGCGTGGAGCATCTGAGACAGGTTCAGAGACTGCGGCTGTTGGTGGCTGCTTTCTCTCCTCTACAGCATTCCAGGGCGAGGACATCACAATTCACTTCCTCCATTTCCAGTTTTGCTTTAGAATGAAGACTGAAACTGCTATGGCCAAGGTTTTTGTTAAAAACAAATAGGTGTGCTTTTTAGTTGGGTGTCTAGGAGGGCAGAAAGTTTGTGGGAAATGTGGAACTCTGGGAACTCGGTCTGGGTTTCCCACATGTGTGGCAAGGGCACGAGTACGTGGGCCATCCTCCACCGCCTCCCAGGGCAGGCATTGGCAGGGAGCTAGGTTAGAAGCAGAGTAGCCAGCACTCTGATATGGGATGTGGGCATCCCTGCTGTGTCACATGCCAAATTCTTCATTGGTGTTTTCTTTTCTATTTTAACCATTCTGATGGTTAGCGAATTGCACCACAGGTTTTTTTTTTTTTTTTTTTAAGATTTTATTTATTTGAGAGGTAGAGTTACACAAAGAAAGATTTTTCCATCTTCTGGTTCACTCCCCAAATGGCCGCAACAGCTGGAGCTGGGCTGATTCATTGTCAGGATCTAGGAGTTTCTTTCTGGGTCTCCCACGTGGGTACAGGGGCCCAAGGACTCGGGGCATCTTCCACTGCTTTCCCAGGCCACAGCAGAGTGCTGGATTGGAAATGGAGCAGCTGGGTCTTGAACTGGCACCCACATGGGATGCCAGCACTGCAGGCGGCAGCTTTACTCGCTATGCCACAATGCCAGCCCTAGATTTTCTTTAGTTTTTCTCAATAGTGTTTTGTGCAGGTCTTGTATATTTTTTCTGAGATTCATCTCTAGGTGTTTGTGTACCTTGATGTTAATTCTATTTAAAAAAATTTTACTATCTTTTTTTGTTGTTGGTATATAGAAATTAAATCGATTTTTGTGTATCTCTTTGGTACCATTGCTCAATTATCTATTAATTTTAATTATCTGTAGACTCTTGTATTTTCTTTGTGTACAATGATGCCATTTGTAAATGATGCTAATTTTTGTCTCTATGATTTGTATTCATTTATTCCTGCTTTATTGCAATGGCTAGCAAAGCAGAAGTTATGATATTGGGCATCCCAAGTCTCATTTCTGATCTCTAGAGGAAGTTTTGACTCTTACTAGGTTTATACAAGAGAACTTCAAAAAGTTAATTGAAAAATAGAATTAAAATACAAGTTTATTTTGGAACAAATAGTGTGGAATACATGCATAATTTTTTTTAAGATTCATTTATTTGAAAGGCAGGATGAGAGAGAGAGAGAGAGAGAGAGAGAGGATCGTCCATCTGCTGATTCGCTCCCCACAGGGCCACAATGGCCAGGGCTGGGCTGTGCTGAAGCCAGAAGTCAGGGACTCTTATCTGGGTCTCCCAGAGAAGTGTCAGGGACCTAAGCCCTTGGGCCATCATCAGCTGCTTTCAAGGGCGCATCAGCAAGGGAGTGGACTCAGAAGCCGATCAGCTGGGACTCAATCCAGCATTCGGACATGGCGTCTTGAGCAGCAGCTTAAGCAGGTGCACCGTGGGGCCAGCCCCAGAGCTTTTTTTCATAATAAGCTTTTTCTGTGATCTCTTGCAGACCTTCATACTTGCTAAAGGCATATTTTTACTTCAATATTATTTATCGGGTTAAGGACGAACTCATCTATTTCTGGTCTGCTAAGATTTTTTAAAAATATAACGGATTGGACCATGTTTTTTTTTTTTTTTCCAATCTCTGAATATCAGCTATAGCTCATAGCAGTTGCTCAATGAGAAATTGTTGAATGAACAAATGGGATTAAATTCCTTCATGGATCAAAAACTAAATTGGAATAGAGGATTTTTACTGTTTAGGAGAAACAACTAAAGTAAATTGTCAAAGAAAAGATAAGAATAAAGTGAAACTCGAGAGTATGCCAGGAATATATAAACCAAAAGAAAGCTTTTTGACAATATTAGTATCAGAAAAGGAAAATATAAGATAAAAGAATTTAAGACTATAGTTATCTTATTGTGATAAAAGATGCACTTTATTATGAAGCTGGAGTTGTCATGAACTTTTATACTCCAAATAACAGCATCTAAATATATAAAGCAACTTTTAAAGTTGCTATTGTAAAAGCAAAATTATAGTGAAAAATTTAAACAAACCATTCCGTGTTTGGCAAAGCAAAAAGCATACTGACTAAGGGTATAGAAAAAAAAATGATGATGTAATTCATCTCTGTTATAGTAAAACTAATCTTGATTTACTTGACAAATGTGTAGAACTTATAAAGAATACACAAATGGTTTTAATATCAGTCCCATGGCCGTAGAGCATGTACAAATGTTTCTCAATAGTGGCCTGGACAGGGCTGTGGTGGTGGCTTCCATCATAGGAACAGGTTCAGTGGGCTCCAGAGGAAGGGTGAAGAGGGCTTTTATTTCACAAGAATGTGGAGCACACGCATTTGCACTCTGCTTTCTTAGTTCCAGTGAGGTGAACAGACAGATGGTGAATAGACAGACAGACAGACAGACAAAAAACTCAATGAAAAGCCAACAGACAAACTCCTACAGCAAATGGAATAGAAGGGAGCAAGGAGTAGACCTTCAACCAAGGGAAAAAGCACACTGAACCGAAGGTGACAAGGACACTTGGGAATGACTCAATTAAAAATAGCACAGACCTCAGTACCACACCAAGAGCTTGGCAAAGAGGGGCCCTGAGGGGCTCCTGGCTCAGAGGTGCCTGTCAGCCAGAGGGCAGGGGGCACTGTTGGACTGGAAGCAAGTGGGTTGGTTGGAGGTGCATGCTGGCAGGATCCCAAGCTGAGTTGAGTTCTATTTCTAGGGGAGAGCTGAAGGGGGCCCTCATACCAAACACCAGCAAGGAAAAGGAACATATTATCAAGGAAATGCTGGGTCTTTCTTTGGCACGATAATGGCTGTGACTACCTAAACTCTCTGAGTTTTGGTAGATATGAGGTGCTCCCACCTATGACTGCTCCAGTTCCTCCCAACACACTCCTAACCGAAAGGCCAAGCTTGGCACTCAGATTTCCCTGTCATTTCCTGGCTCTCAACTCCCAGTTAGAATCTTCACTCAGGAGAGTCGAGGGGGAACTCGCCTTGCTATCCTAACCTTCTTATCAAACATCATCAGACACGAGTGTGGCCAGTGAAAGTGAAAGGCTGGTACAAAAGACAGGATAAAACAGTCTATCAAGAACATTCAAAGATGAGTGTTTGGTGTAGTGCAAAAGATACGTCTTGTGATAGCTTTGAGTCCCCGCTCCACTTCCAATTCCAGCTCCCTGCTCACCTGCACCCTGGAAGGCATCAGGAGATGGCTTAAGTACTTGGGTCCACAAGGGAGACCTGGATTGAGTCCTGGGCTCTTGGCTTCAGCCTGGTCCAGCCTTGGCTGTTGTAGGCATTTGAGGAGTAAACTAAAGGATGCAAGATCTCTCTGCCTCCCAAGTTTTCAAGAGCAATGAAAAGTCAATACATATAACCTAAAAGCTTGCTCCGTGGCAATCAAGAAGATGTTACAAAGAACAAGCCAAGAAAAAAGGGTCATTCAGAAAAGAAGATAATTCTTAGAGATTAAAAACATGATTGCAAAAATAAGAGAAGCCATAAAAGATCTGGAAGGAAGATAAATACTAGGTAAGAGAAAGAAAGATCAAGGCCAAAAGGCCCGTCCCTGATACTGGGAACCCTAGCAGTGCTGAGCACAGGATGCTGAATTGGAAAAACAATGAAGACACAGCAGAAGGAGCTTCCCCAAAGGAGGGGATTCTTCCTACAGAACCAGGTCTTGGAGTTCTCAGATAGTTACTGAGAAACCCCAAGGCTCTGGGGTGAGGGTGTGTCAGGGCTTTGACTAAAGACAGAGGCAAAGTCACATCAGAGGAAAGAGCGTCAGACTGCGTTTGAGTTTTCAAAACCTGAGTAGCACTTGGATAGCAGAAGCACTATTTGGAAGAGGGAACGTAACTTGGGGGCTGGCACTGTGGCACAGTGGATTAGGCACCTCATATCAGAGGGCCAGTTTGTACACCAGCTGCTCTGCTGGTGATCAAGCTGGCCGCTAATGCCCCTGGCAGGGCAGCAGATGAGGGCTTAAATGCTCGGGCCCTGCCACTCACCTGGGAGACTTGGATGGAGATCCTGACTTCTGGCTTTGGCCTGGCCCAGACATGGTTGCAGCAATTTAGGGAGTGAACCAGTGGTCCTCCCTGCCCATCTCCTGTTCCCTCTCTTCTCCTCCCCTCCCCCCTCCTCTCCCTCTCGTCTCCTCCCCTCCCCTCTCCCCTCCCTCTCTTCCCCTCTCCTCCCCTCCCTTCTCCTCCCCTCTCCTCTCTTCTTCTCTCTCCCTCTCTCTCTGATGCTTTGCCTTTCGAAATAAATAAATCTTTAAAAATTTTTTTCATATACACAGAATCCTACCACAAATAGTCTTTATGGCTTCTTTCCTTCTTTTGGCATAATGCTTTTGAGATCCAACAGTCTAGAGTCCGAGTCCTTCATTGTATTGTTGTTGCTGTGTAGGATTCTATGGCAAGAACAGGGGACGAGGTGTTTCTCCACTCACCAGAGCAGGGTGGGTTCCTGTTTGGGATATTATGGATCGACTTGTCTGGTCATTTGTACCCTAGTCTTCGTATGAATGGATCATTGGTTTCTCTTAAGTAAATGCCTAGGAGCAGAGTGGCTATGTTGCATGGTACGTGTATGTTTGGCGGTACAAGAAACTGCCACTCTGTTTTCCAAAGTGGCCACACGCTTTTGTGTCCCCATCAGCAGTGCATGGGGATTCTGAGCACTTTTTTTTTTTTTTGGCAGCACTTGGCGTTTTTTAAAAGCCCCGCTAACAGTTGTCTAATGCTCTCTGACTGCGGTTTTCATCTGCATTTCCCAGGGACTAAGGATGCTGAGCTTCTTTGCTTTTGGTTGCCACCTGCATACCTTCCTTTGTGAAGCAGCCATTCAAATCTGCTGCTCATTTGTAGTTTTTATTGCATGGTTTGGATTCCTTATACATTCTGGATGCAAGTCCATTATCGGGGGCTGCTTGGCAAAATTTTCTCCCACTCTGACCCTGCTTTTACATTTTCGTAATGATGTCTTTGGGACACAAAAGTTTTAAATCATAATAGAAGATCTTTTTATCTTTTTATATTTTCTGTCTCTTTTTCTTTTGTGTGTATCTAAGAAATCTTTGCCTCACCTAATAGTGTAATAACTCTTTATCATGTTTTTTTTTTTCCCCCAGAATATTTAGAATCAACCCTTATGGTTTGTTGAGTTAATGAAGGTAGCTAGTGTGAGATCAAGATTCTTTTCTCTTTTTTGCATACGAATGTTCAATCTTTCCAGCACATTTGTGAAAAAGACTATGTTTGCCATGCTGGATTTTCTGGGCACTTCTTACAAGAATCAGTTGACTGTGTTGATGTGAATGCTTCTGAGCTAGCTACTCCATTGTGCCGAGCACCAAGTCTGTCTTATAACCAGTACCTACTGCCTTGGCTCCTGCAGCTTTATTATAAGCCTCGAAAGCGATTATACATGTTGTTCAACTTTGCCCTTCTTGTCCAAAATCATTTTAGCTAATCTAGGTCATTGTGTTTCTCTGTAAATAAATAGATTCGTGTGTAAGATACGAAAGGCTTCCAATTTTCTACGATAATGCTATTGGAACTTTGATCGGCATTACATTGAACCTATAGACTGATTTGGGAAGAACCGACAATTACAACTATTGGGTCTTCTGATCCATGGACATGGATTTTAGATTCTCTTGGTTTTCTCATAGCAATATGTTATAGTTTGTAGTTTACAGGACTTGTACATAGCTTATTAAATTTATTCTGCAAAATGCAGTTGAAGGGTAAACATAAATCCCAAATGTTGGGCCGGGCTGAAGCCAGCACCTAGGACTTCAATCCAGGTCTTCCACATGGGTAACAAAGACCCCATCACTTGAGCTACTACCTGATGCCTCCTAAGGAGTGCATTAGCAAGGAGCTGGAATTTGGAGATGAGCTGGGATTCAAACCCATGCACTCTGATATGGAACCTGGCCATTCTAGGCAGTGTATTAGCTGTTATGCCAAATGACCACTTGCCAATTTATTTTTTTTAAAGATTTATTCATTTATTTGAGAGGCTGAGTTACAGGTAGAGAGAGGGAGAGACAGAGAGAAAGGTCTTCCATCCGCTGGTTCACTCCCTAAATAGCTGCAACAGCTGGACCTTGGCCGATTCATGGCCAGGAGCTAGGAGCTTCTTCTTGGTCTCCCATGTGGGTTCAGGGTCCAAATAGTTGGGCCATCTTCTATTGCTTTTCCAGGCCATAACAGAAAGCTGGATGGGAAGAGGAGCAGCCAGGATATGAACTGGTGCCCATATGAGATGCTGGCACTGCAGGCAGAGGCTTAGCCCACCATGCCACAGTGCCGGCCACCCTAATTTATTTCAATGTATCAAACTTGCATATTGTGACTTTGCTGAATTCACATATCAATTCTATCATCTTTTTTTCTAGATTACTTAGACTTTTTTTATATAGATGATCATATCACCTGCAAAAGAGATAGTTTGTTTTTTTCATTGCCAGTAGGTATTTTTTTTTTTTGCCTTATCTCACTGGCTAGCATCAGCATGGAATAAATGTAATATTTGATACCCTTACTTTTTAATTAAAAATGTTCAATGTTTAATTATTAAGTGTTCACCATTCTGAGAGTGAAGAAGTTAGCTTTTGGTTCTCTTTTCTTGGGAGGTTTTTGTTGTCTGTTTTTATGATAAATATGTGCTAGATTTTTGTACTTTTTTGTTTTGTGTTTATTGAGATCATTGTGATTTTTCTTAGTTTGCCAATACTATGCATTAAATTTATCTAGGGACTTGTGCAGTGGTGTCACGGGTGAAGCCACCTCCTGCAGTGTTGGCATCCCACAAGAGCACTGGTTCAAGACTCGGCTGCTCCACTTCCGATCCAGCTCTCTGCTATGGCCTGGGAAAGCAGTAGAAGATGGCCCAAGTCCTTGGGCCCCTGCATCCACGTGAGAGTCCCGGAAGAAGCTCCTGACTCCTGGCCTTGGATCTGCCCAGCTCCGGCCTTTGCAGCCATTTGGGTCGTGAACCAGTGGATGGAAGACCTCTCTCTCTGCCTCTGCCTCTCTGTAATTCTGTCTTTCAAGTAAATAAATAAATCTTTAAAAAATAATTTAAAATATCTATTTGTTTATCTGAACAAGAGAGAGAAAGTTCTCTCATTTACTGGTTCATTACACAAATGCCTGCCATGGCTAAAGCCAGGAGCTCAGATGGCAGGGAACCAACTACCTGAGCTGTCACCTGCTCCCAGAGTCAGCATTAGCAGGAAACTAGAATCAGGAGTGGAGCCAGGACTCAAATGCAGGACTCTGATAGGGGATGCAGTGCCTCAACCAATGTCTAACCACAGCGCCCAATTCTCAACTACAACACCCAATCCCTGTCCCTAAGATGATTAGTTCTTGAAAATTAATGAACCTGGGCTGGTGCTGTGGCTCAAATGGCTAATCCTCTGCCTGCGGTGCCATCACACCAGGTTCTAGTCCTGGTCGGGGCACCGGATGGTTGCTCCTCTTCCAGGCCAGCTCTCTGCTGTGGCCAGGGAGTGCAGTAGAGGATGGCCCAAGTACTTGGGCCTTGCACCCCGTGGGAGACCAGAGGAGAAGCACCTGGCTCCTGGCTTCGATCAGAGCGGTGCGCCGGCTGCAGCGGCCATTAGGGGGTGAACCAACGGCAAAGGAAGACCTTTCTCTCTGTTTCTCTCTCACTGTCCACTCTGCCTGTCAAAAAAAAAAAAAAAAAAAAAAAAAAAAAAAAGAAAAAGAAAAGAAAAAGAAAAGAAAAGAAAAGAAAAGAAAAGAAAAGAAAAGAAAAGAAAATTAATGAACCTTACATTCCTAGGATGAATTTGACTTACTTGGTCATGATGCAAGTTCCCTGACTGCTCCCCTCAAAGCTATTAGATGTATTTTCCAGCACTATGAAGGACTAAATCAAGAAGAGGGGGACAGAGACCTAGAGGACAGGAAGGAGCTGATCTGAGTTCCTAGGAAGACAGCTGGACAGAGCACTAGGTGGGCAATTGATATGGTATAGGGAATAAAGCAGAGGGTTCTAGGAAGGAAATAGTGGGATAACACAGAATAGAAATTATGATAGGAATTCATTTTTAAAGCTTTTTATTTATTTCTTATCATTTTTTTGAAAGGAGGAGAGAGAGATAGAGAAAGGGAAAGAGAGAGAGAGAGAGAGAGAGAGAGAGAGAGAGAGAGATCTTCCATTTGCTGATTCACTCCCTCAATGTCCACAACAGCAGAGCTGGGCCAGCCCAAAGCCAGGAGTTCAGAACTCTACCTGGGTCTCCCACACAGGTAGACCCAAGTAGCTGAGCCAGCATCTGCTACTTGAGTGCTGCTTCATTTGAACCAGGTGCTCCAGTATGGGGTGCAGGGGTCCCAACTGGTGACTTAATCTCTTTGCCAAATGTGCCTCCCTGATCAAGAGTTTTTACACAATAAGACGTGAGAGGTGGATGTTTGGCCTAGTGGTTAAGTAGCTGGTTGGTTGCTCACTCCTAGGCAGCTTCTTGCTAATACAGACCCCAGGGGGCAGCAGGTGATGGCTCAAGTAATGGGGTCCCTTCCACCCACATGGGAGACCTGGATGGAGTTCTCAGCTCCTGGGTTCAACTTGGCCCAGTTTGGGGATGTTGTAAGCATTTAGGGAGTGAACCAGAAGATGGGAGTTCTCTCTGTCTCTTGGTCTGCTGTCAAAAAAAAAAAAACAAAAACCTAATAAAAGACATGATAAAAGCAAAAATGCACCATAAAAATGTAATAATAAACCCTCAAGAAAAACAAAACATCAGCAAAAACTTGGCAAGCACGTCAGATATTCAATATGAAGCCAAAGAAATTGCTCCATTATTTTCAACAATTGATGCAAATAAATGAGACTCCACTTGACTTTGGAGCTAAGGAGGCTGGGCTGTAAGTGCTGCGGGAGCCACAACATCGATGTTCTGAGGAGGAAATAGAATTCCAGCGCATTCCTCGGCCAGAACAGAGTGAACTTACATTGTGATAATACTGAATAATGGCTCTCAGGTTTTCCAGTCACCCGAAGGACAAAGCACAGAAGACTTGACGGATGGCGGCAGCCGGGTCTAAATATCAACTATCTTGACAACGTAACAGCTACAAAGTAGCTGCCTGAAGGTGGTTGTGACAGCACTGTGCGTGTGGAGGGGGAGGTGTGGAAGGAAGAGGGAGTGCCCAGAGCCTCAGACCTCACAGAGTGGGAACCAAGAGGTACCGGTAAACAGCGAGGAAATGGGAATAGACTTATAATCGTAACCAGCCTTAATAGAATCCTACACTATGAGGAAGAGGACAAGCAAGAAGAGGCACACGATGGCACTTCCAAAAGCTTGTGGCAAAATAGAATTAGATGTTCAGTTGGTTTTGGTGCAGGATTTGTGGAAATCTACACACTGCTTTTTTCGTCACATGCATTTTTCCATGAACTTTCCAGGACTCCCTGAACACACGTAGCTACACTTTCAGGTTTTTATTCGGCGTCGTTTAGCCACAGGAAGCTTGATGCAAGGATAGACAGAAGAGGAGGCAGCTCACGGTTGAAGGGAAGACGTGGTGGGTGGAGATGATGGCGCTGTGGAATGTCGAAGACAGACCTGGACGGGGACAGCCCAGCACCTCAGGAACCTGAAGGAGCAGCTGGGACAAGGACAGGCTTCTATCATCCTGGAACACACGGCAGACCAGGAGAAGGATCGAGAATGCTGAGAGAGAGAGAGAGAGACAGAAGAAGCCAGACACGGCAGGCCAGCACCGCCTCGGCTCCATAGCAACGCACAGGCTGGCCGACCCAGAGACTCCCACAAACAGAGACAGAAATAAATGCTGGGACGCACCAGCGATCGGCTGAGGAGGAACTAAATTGACAAAAAAGGCTGGGCTACGGTGTTCCGGGGACTACATACAGAAATGCCCGTGAAATTGCTAACGATCAAGCAAGAAACATACAAATGAGCAGGCCTGCAAAGCTAATCAGAGAAAACCCAAACCGTGGGCTGGGTCAGGGTGTCCTCGGGTGGGGTAGGTTCCAGAAAGTCTGAGACTGTAAATCAGGGGTCCCGGTGGAGAAACACGTGGTCTTGCGACACCTCCTCCAGTCTGTTGTCTTTTCGAAGAGTTGTAGGAATGGGTCTCAGATATGTGAGGACTCTGATGCTACAGAGCCCAGTGGCCAAGCAAAATGATCTCCACGAAGCACCTATAGAAGAGGAGACTTTGTCAAAGAGTTCATCGTCCTCCCAAGCGCAGTAGCACTGATAGTTAATATTATAAGGCAGCGTGCACATATCCTTGTTACAGGGAGAAAAGCTTCAGAACACAGAAGAAATTATGATATGGGCAAAATTAGCCAGGCCAACAGGATTAGCACTTTCCAACTCGGAGAACAGTATATGGCAAGGACGGAGTTAGACATAACGATAGTATGGAGAATTCTTATCTTTATTAGAAGGTGTTCAAAAATCTTGCTTCATATCTGAAAATGACCATTGAGAAATACAGGCTTAAGGGTTTGCTTTGAAGTTAAAACGTAGCCATCACTAGAAATACAATCTAACTGTGCTACATCCAAATTACCAGATGGGGAAAAAATAAAACAGATCTTAATATAGCAAAAAGGGAAAAAAGGGGGAGGAGAAACATTAAAAAGAGAAATCATAAAATAAATATAGTAAAATAAGAATAAATGTGTCTGCTCTAGCAGTAAGTACTCAATGTCATCGATAACTACTCTGCTGGCTGTCCAGAGCTCACAAGTTTTGCATATTTGTACTATAGAGAGAACAGGAAAGCATTTGGAGAATCCCACAGAAATCCTGGCAGAAATGCAGGTGGGGCCATAGCAGGGCTGTTCAAGGGAGTGACTGCGTGTTCAAAGCTGATTAGCAATGACTGCAGCCCTAACGACGTGGATTCTGCCTCACACGTTGCTGGAGGAAGTAAAAAAAGCACACAACCACTGTGCAAAGCAGCCTGGCGGGTCCTCAGAAAGTTAAACATAGACTTACCATACGACCCAGCAAGTTTATTCCAACGTATACATCCAAGAATGTTGAAAGCATATGTCCCCAGGAAATCGTGTACATGAATGTTCATAAAAGATTATTCATAACAGCCCCAAAGTGGAAGCAACCCAAAGGCCCATCACTGCTGAGTGGATAAAAAAAAAAAATGTGGTATATCCATGCTGTGGAATAGTATTCAGCCCTGAACAGAAGTGAGGTGATGATGCAAACGGAACCTTGGATATGTGACACCGGGGGGGGGGGGGGAGAAGCCAGACCCAAGAGGGAAAGCGTGTGAGGAATGTCCACACCGACAGAGGGGCTGGGGGCTGGGGGCCGGCGTTAGAGCTGACTGCTAATGGGTACACGATTTCTTTTGGTAGCAGTGGGACTGCTCTGGTATTAGGAAGTGCGGCCCAGTGACCACACAACTGTACACTTGGGAGCGGTGAGCTCCATGTGAAGTGAAGTACATCTCCATAGAGATAATCAGAATGGAGCAGAGACTGCAGAACCTGGGTTGGGAAGGATGCTTCTGGAATTATGGTCTGTGTGGCGTGGGGTGTGTGGCTCAACATCTCTGGGCCTCGGTTCCCTGTCTCTACGATGGTGTTGGTAACACCTACCTTACAGGGTGCTGGGAGGGTCGAATGTCGTTATGCTTGTCAGATCCCTGGCGTACTTAGCCCTGTGTAAGGGATTTTTAAAAACTGGGGGCGCCGGCGCCGCGGCTCAATAGGCTAATCCTCCGCCTGTTGCGCCGGCACCCTGGGTTCTAGTCCCTGTCGGGGCGCCAGATTCTGTCCCAGTTGCTCCTCTTCCAGGCCAGCTCTCTGCTGTGGCCCAGGAGTGCAGTGGAGGATGGCCCAAGTGCTTGGGCCCTGCACCCACATGGGAGACCAGGAGGAAGCACCTGGCTCCTGCCATGGGATCAGTGTGGTGCACCGGGCTGCAGCTCGCTGGCCGCAGCGGCCATTGGAGGGTGAACCAATGGCAAAGGAAGACATTTCTCTCTGTCTCTCTCTCTGTCCACTCTGCCTGTCAAAAATCAAAAAACAAAAAACAGGGGGCATGTGTTTAGCCTCGAGGTTAAGACACTTGCGTCTTACACCTGAATGTGCGGGTTAGATTCTCCGCTCTGGCTCCTGGTTCCCGCTTCCTGCTAATGCAGACCTTGGAAGGCAGTAGTCAGTAGTCAGGTGCCCACACTCATGTGAGTTCCTGACTTCCAGCTTTGGTTCCAACTGGGGAGCTGTTGCAGGCATTTACAGAGTGAACCAGCAAACAGGAGTAGAGACTCTCTCTCTCTCTCCCTCCCTCCCTCCCTCTCTCTCCCCCTCACAAATCAATAACAAACATAGTTGTCAATTTTCAAAAAAAATAAATGGGCCCAAGGGGATTTGCAGTAATGCAAGTAGCAGAAGCACGTGAGTAAATGCCCTGGGTGCTTATGCAGATTTACAGTCGTTGTTGCAAAGGGCCCAGGAGAAATGAAAAACAAAAACAAAGGAACCAACATGTCATGCCAGTGCCAGAGCTCATGTGCTTTTCTTTTTAGAACAGTGTACATGGGAACAGGTGCTGTGTTGTAATGGGTAGAGCTGCTGCCTGCAGTGCCAGAATCCCATATGGGTGCTGGTTCGAGACCCAGCTGCTCCACTTCCGATCCAGCTCTCTGCTGTGGTCTGGGAAAGCAGTGGAAGATGGCCTATTTCTTTGGGCTCCTGCACCCATGTGGGAATTCCAGATGAGGCTCCTGGCTCCTGGCTTCAGTCTGGCCCAGCCCTGGCCATTGTGGCCATTTGGAAAGTGAACCAGTGGATGGAAGATTTCTCTCTCTCTCTCTCTCTCTCTCTCTCTCTCTCTCCTTCTCTGCAACTTTGACTTTCAAACAAATTAATATATTTAAAAAGAAGCAGCAGCAGTAGCAGCAGCAGCAGTCATGTCCCAGCCCTTGATCTGCTAAACGAAGGAGCAGGACCCACACCTGTGCCTGGGCAGTCCATACTCTTCTCACTGAACACAACTTAAGCCACCAGAATGTCAGTGCATTCACAAAATAGCAATACAGCAATTACCCTCTTGGACCAATTTAATAATAATAATATCGGATTACAATAGGAAAGTGCCCCTTTGCTATTCAATGTGCTTGGGAATGGAAACAATAGTATTTATTGTCAGAAACAGCAAACCAAATCCCTGGGCTGAAGGTAAAACCAAATCTGTAATTTCAGAGTACCTTCCTCCCTGTATAGTACTGAGACGAAAATCATAGCCTTTACCCTTTAAGAATCACAGGAAAGGACAGTGAAGATTCAACTCAAAAATTCATTTAAAAGCCAATTACACCCAAGGGCGGGGGGACAGAAGAAGACATTAATAATGATGAAAGCTGAAGTTTGGTGACATAGGACCCAGAAAACAACTGAGGTATAAAATAAAATTAAGAAGTGGACAGAGCCCGGTGCTGTGGCTCACTTGGTTAATCCTCTGCCTGTGGCACCGGCATCCCTTATGGGCACCGGGTTCTGGTCCTGGTTGCTCCTCTTCCAGTCCAGCTCTCTGCTGTGGCCCGGGAGGGCAGTGGAGGATGGCCCACGTGCTTGGGCTCCTGCACCCGCATGGGAGACCAGGGAGGAGGCGCCTGGCTTTTGGCTTTGAGTCGGTGCAGCACCGGCTGTGGCAGGTATTTTGGGGGTGAACCAACGAAAGGAAGACCTTTCTCTCTCTCTCACTGTCTGTAACTCTACCTGTCAAATAAATAAACAAATAATCTTAAAAAAAATTAAGAAATGGGCTAAAATACTTAAAACCTGGTCAAGGTATAGAAAAGCCAAACCAGAACAATGGAAGTGTGATGTCCATCAGAGGAACGGACTGGAGCCACCAGGCAGGTGAGCGAGGGGCAGAAGAAAACAGCACCTGACGACATTCTGGTGTGGAAACACGGCGACGAGGATGAAGTGGGCTATGTTAAAGGGAGATGTGAAGACAAATCTTCATTTAAAAAATAAAAAAAGCTAAAGAGACAAACGATCGTGGTACAAACAAAAAAAAATCTAAGAACCACTCTTAAATAAGTGTAGGTATTCCGTTTTCTTGTCAACCTTCAAAGAACGTCTGTGAAATCAAGGCTATTCTCACAACACAATGTTGATAAATACATCTTTCAGTGACAATAGCAGCCTTTGAGCTTAACAGCAAAGAACCAAAACAGTTGCTGTAAAATCAGGAACAAGCCACGGATGTCTTCTGTCACTCTTCTTTACTATTTCACCAAAGTTAAAATGCTCGTCTTGAGTTTTCTTAGTAAAACAGGTGCAGAATTACCCTTCCCACACACGATGAACAGGTCTATCCTGGAAGACAGGCAACTGCAGGCGAGACTTAGCACGCTTGGTTAACGTCGGAGGCACGGTGAGTGTGTGCCTGGGCATCCTGTGTAATCCGGCTCTGGAACTGAGAGGCAATGCGGTGAGACAGGTCAGGGAGGCAAAGAGGCATATTGGAAAGGAAGAGACCTATGTTGATTGTGCAGTTACATGGCTGAAAAGCCTCAGTCAACCAGCTCAGACACTGTGGGCGTCAACACCCAGTCCGGGATTTGCCACGTCATGGAGTCATGACCCTGGAGCTAAGGAGGATGTGTCTCAGGGGGCAGAGACAGGCAGCAGGTAGAAAAGCCAGGACACATGTGCTGTCGTGTTCACGATTGACAGAGACCGCAGGAGAAGAGTGTGGAGGGCACCAGGAGGGCAGGGAGGGTCGCTCCCCGAAATTACTTTCATCAACGCAAAACCCGGCAAAACCCAGATGTTATGCCTTCCACTCTCCTTCTCTCTCCTCCCTACTTCCTTTTTGAAGTTGACAAAATAATCTCTTTTTTTTTTTTTATTATTTTTGACAGGCAGAGTGGACAGTGAGAGAGAGAGACAGAGAGAAAGGTCTTCCTTTGCCGTTGGTTCACCCTCCAATGGCCGCCGCGGACGGCGCACTGCGGCCGGCGCACCGCGCTGATCCGATGGCAGGAGCCAGGAGCCAGGTGCTTTTCCTGGTCTCCCCATGGGGTGCAGGGCCCAAGCACCTGGGCCATCCTCCACTGCACTCCCGGGCCACAGCAGAGGGCTGGCCTGGAAGAGGGGCAACCGGGACAGAATCCGGCGCCCCGACCGGGACTAGAACCCGGTGTGCCGGCGCCGCAAGGCAGAGGATTAGCCTGTTGAGCCACGGCGCCGGCCAAAATAATCTCTTTTTAAGATTTATTTTATTTATGTGAAAGGCAAAGTTACACAGAGAGAGACAGAGGGAGAGAGAGAGATCTGCCATCCTCTGGTTCTTTCCTGCAATGGTTCCATCGTCTGGTCCATTCCCAGGCCTAAGCCAGAAGCCAGGAGCCTCATCTGGGTCTCCCACGTGGATGCAGGGGCCCAAGCTTTCCCAGGTGCATTAGCAGGGAGCTGGATCAGAAGTGCAACAGCCAGCACTGCAGTGTATGGGATGCTAGCACTGCAGGTGCCACAATGCGGGGCGGGGGGTGGGGCGGGCAAAAAATAGTCTTAAAGTTTGTCTTGAAACAGTAAGAGGGAAAGAATAAAGACAAAACTTTGAAAGAAGGGTAATGGGGGCAGACGGAAGTGAAGTACAAAGATTATATGGAGATATTTTACAAACTACATTATTAAATGACAAATATCCAAAGGGTGTGGTACCAGATCCACGAACACAAAGTGAGTTGGATGGAATGGTATTCCATTCCATGAAGTTCAAGTTTATGTGTGAGTTGAGTGTCTTAACGGTAGTGGGGTAACATATTCTGTGCCATTTCAGCAGACCTAAAAATGTTAACACATATTTAATTTTAAGTTCATCTGGAAATCTCATATTTCTCAGCTACTGTAGTTAATGTATCCAGGGATTAAATTCTTGAAGGAGTAGTATATGACTCTGAACTTAAATGCAAGTTTTTGGAAGTGTGAGCAGATTTTATCTATGGAAAATCCATGGATACTATTATGTATTTTCAAAAGATTTATTTGTTTATATGAAAAGCAGAGTTAGAGAGAGGTAGGAAGGGGTTGGGGGGATAAAGAGAGAGAGAGAGAGAGAGAGAGAGAGAGAGAGATCGTCTATCCATCAGTTACTTCTCAAACGTCCACCAGGGCCTGGGCTGGACTTGGCAGAAGCCAGGAGCCTGGAACTCTATCCAGGTCTTCCGTGTGCATGGCAGGGGCCCAAGCATTCAGGCTGTCTGCGTTTGCTCTCCGAGGTGCATTAGCAGGGAACTGGATAGGAAGTGGAGCAGCCCGGACTCAGGCACAGGATCACGGTGTCATGGGCAGGGCTTAACTCACTGTGTCTTAATGCTGGTCCTGTGATAAAGCAACACCCTGACATTCTGTGTCCTGTTAGTGTCAACACAGGGGACACAGGAGTTGAAGGTTTTTTTTTTTTCTATAATAATTGAAAACTACACTGAGCTAAACCTTGGAGGTTAGTTCATAAATACTAAACACTTAATACTTATTTAAAGTACTTATTTACTTAGTTCAGTATGGGTGAGACTGAGAGAACTGACTCTAGATTTTCTTAGAGATGTACAGCAAATTGCACAGAAAATTAAGACATGAATGATAAGACATGAAAAATGCTTCAAAACAAACAATAAAACATTGTGTATCTCACTATATACAAGTTTTTTAATCAGTATGAAAAGGACAACACTAGTTCAGAAATAGCTCAAGGGCATAAACTCATTGCATTGAATCATCTCCAGTCTGTTCTTTCTTTTATTTGCTTTGGTTAATTAAATTTTTAAAAGCTCAGGATTGATAATATTGACTGGTGGTCTGTTTATATTCTGAATCCATTTTTCTAAATTTGTGTTAAATGTTTTTTCTCATCACTTGATATAAGAAAACTTTTTGTCATATGTTGCAAAATCTTTGTAATTTGTTTTTATAACAGTTCATGATGTTCTTTTCAGTGAAGAAATTTTTATGTGGTTAAAATTATAATAATTTCACAATCTGCAATATTTAATTATATATACTTTTCTACATTAAACTTATTTACCACATATATTCATTACTTTTATTTAAAATAAATAATTAAAATAGGAGAAAATGCTTACAATATAATTATTGATGGTTTAATTTCTTTTGTAAATATGGATCACAATTAGAATACACAGGGTCAGAAATACTGACAAAGAAGCCACTGAGAAGCAAACCTAGTGCACTGTCATCAAAGCTTTACCTGGGAAGATTCAGCCTACACACTTTCTTTATTAAACCTAATGATATAAATGTAAAGAAATTAAGAATTAAATGCAGGATATTAGAAAAGAAACTACAAATTAACAGTATCAAAGAAACAGAAGGTAGATAATAAGAAATGACGCTCCCTATATATTAAGTACTTAATATATAGCCAGTATCTAATCCATATTGAATTTAAAGCCTTTTATATATGTTTAGTACATAAATTCCATAATGTTACATATTGCAATGGAAAATCTTATGCATATATTTATATATGTATCTATATTTAGAAAACAGCAGAGAGTATAAACAGAGCACAAGTCAGTACTGTTATATCACTAGTCTTTTTTAAACATTGAATTAACCAAATGGAAATATATTATATAAATTAGTATGACTATCAATAAATAAACTCTAGTTCTGCTTCTTTAAGACATAGGTAAGTTTCTGATATTTAGCAAGAAAATGCGAAGAAAATTTCCTCTTGAACATAAAAAATTGTGATAAAATATTTTTAAATACTCTCAAAATATTATTTTTGCAATAAATAAATTACAGAATGAATAGGTGGTTCAGTTGTCCTTTACAAAGGGAAACTTTTATTGCAAAAAACAACTCAGAACTATAGAACTCTTGAACAATTAAGTAACTAAGATAGAACTGTTTAAAATTATCAAAAGTTTATTTTCCACAGAAAAGCAAACAAAATGCTTTTATGAAAGTATATTTTGGGGGCCAGTGTTGTGGCTCAGCAGTTTAAGCTGCTGCCTGCGATGCCAGCATCTTATATGGCTATTGGTTCAAGTCCCGACTGTTCCATTTCTGATTCAGCTCCCTGCTAATGCACCTGGGAAAAGCAGTGGAAGACGGCCCAAGTCCTTGGGCCCCTGCCACCCGCAGGTGAGAACCCCTGGCTCTGGTTTGGCCTAGCCCTGGCAGTTAGGGCCATTTGGGGGAGTGGGCCAGTGGATGGAAGAACTCTACCTCTCTCTATAGCTCTGCCTGCCAAGTAAATAAATAAATACATAAATTTTAAAAGAAAAAGAAAAATAGTTCTTGGACTGTGATTACTATGGAAAAACTGTTAACAGATTTCAAATTCTTTACACCAAAATAAACATCTTTTACAAAAAGATGAAAAATTTTTTTTATAAATTTTTTTTTTTAATTTGTACACAGGTTCAGAGAACAGTTAGCCCTACAAACACTACCCATTTCCTTTTATCAATTCTAATACTAAAGCTGAAAAAGTAAAGTAAACTTGCATTTGAACAAAATCTGAAAATGTTAAATAAACTATAAAAAATGCCAGTAGAATAAAACTTTTTTTTAAAGATTTTGTTTTTCCTTAAGCAATTCAAGGATCATTTAATGTTAGGAAATGTGTAAATATGTTAATTTATCAAGTGAAAAAACTTACACATAATCTCCTATTGAAATGGGTTGTAATAAAATTCAACACTCATTCTAAGACACAAAATCCAAATCCACTACCTGCTAGTGTGATAGAAATTAGATTCTTTTTATTATTATAGATAGCTCTCACTCCAAAATCAACAGCTAAATCATACTTTAGGATGAACAACCAGGCCTGGAGCTGTGGCGTAGCGGGTAAGGCTGCCGCCTGCAGTGCTGGCATCCCATATGGGAGCTGGTTTGAGTCCTGGCTGCTCCTCTTCTGATCCAGCTCTCTGCTGTGGCCTGGGAAAGCAGTAGAAGATGCCCAAGTGCTTGGGCCCCTGCACCTGGGTGGGAGACCTGGAAGAAGCTCCTGGCTCCTGGCTTCGGATCTGTGCAGCTCTGGCTGTTGCAGTCAGCTGGAGAGTGAACCAGCAGATGGAAGACCTCTGTGTCTCTCTCTCTCCCTCCCTCCCTCTGCCTCTCCTCTCTTTGTGTAACTCTTTCAAATAAATAAATAAATCTTAAAAAAAAAAAAAAAAAAGAGAGAGAATGAACAACCCGGGCCAGGCTGTTGAATAGGTGCGCTTAGGACATTGCAGCCCTTATGGGACAGACTGCCTGGGTTCAAGTCCCGCCTTTGCTTCTGATGAGGTTTCCCACCAGTATGCATCCTGGGGAGCAACAGACGATGGCCCTACTGCTTGGGTTCCTGCCACAAACACGGGACATCCAGATGGAGCTTTGGCTTGGGCCTGGTCCAGTGCCAGCTGTTGCTGCCGTTTAGGGAGTGAACCAGCAGATGGAAGATCTCTCTGTCTCTCTCTCTCTCTATTGCTCTGCATTTCAGGTAAATAAATAAATCTTTAAAAAGAAGCAAAAAAAAAAAAAAAGAATGAAAGACTGGAGGCATTTGTATTTGACAAAGAAAGGAATCTCGCATTTGCAGCCATGATCAATGCAGGCTTTAAATTCTGGCCAACTGAACAACACAAGAGTGCAAAATGAGAGCCATGGCTGAGAGACATCACGGTTAGTGTCAGAGACATGGGCTGGGCTCGCCTATCTGCAGGACCCACGCGAGCAAACTAAAAAACTGCTGTGCTCTTTTGAGTGACTTCAGAGGTAAATATGATAAAAATAAACATATGTAAAAGGTTGTTTTTCTACATACTAGTGATCTCATGATTTTTTTTTTTAAAGCCATTCACAACAGCACAAAAACATGGCATGTCCAGGATGAAGTTCACAAGCAATGTGTAGAAATGAAATACAACAGAGAATAAGATCTATAAATGGAAAGGTATACAATTAAAAATACATAAAATTATCAGTTCTCTCCTTAAAGTCTAGAAGTTTCCTGGGGTCCTACTGAAAATACCAGGGGGACTTTGGAGAGGGTAGTGTTTGATAAAGTTCTGGTACTTTCGAATTGCTAGGAACAGTTTGAAAACGGGGAAGGATGAGGAGGGACTTGCGTTCTGGGGTAAGCAAAGTGTGACGATGCACTTGTGGCTTTGGCTTTGCTTAAACAGGCTGGCAGAATTGCAGGAGCAGACAGATAAATCAATGGAACAGCACAAGGGGAGTGGAAGCAGGCCCGTGTAAATATGAATTTCATATAAGATAAATGTGGCATTTCCAATCAGCGGGGAAAAGGTGAAGAATTCAGTAAGTCAAATTGGGTCAATTTGCTGACCATGTAGAAAAAATAGATTTTTACAACACAACGTGCGCTGACGAAACTTCACAGGAAAAAATATTTCCATGCGGAGTTTGATACCATAGAAAGGAAAAGTGCATGAATATTTATCTGGTGTCCTGGTGTCCAAGTCTTCCTGAGAGTATATAGATATATAAAGGCATTGTTCACTTAAAAAGCTAATAAATTTGGTTATTTCAGAATAACAAAATACTTCATGTCCAAATAATCAGAAACAAGACGAAATGTTAGACCACAAACTGGGAGAAAGGATTTTTGCAACAAACATGTGCAATACCCTTATTATGTAAGAGTGCTTACAAACCAATAACTAAATGACAAACAAGGGAAAATAGGCTAAAACGATTAGCAGGAAATTTTGTAACAAATAATCACAATGGCTAATGGATGTAAGAAAAAGAATATTTGGGCCAGCGCCGTGGCTCACTTGGTTAATCTTCTGCCTAAGGCGCCGGCATCCCATATGGATGCTGGGTTCTAGTCCTGGTTGCCCCTCTTCCAGTCCAGCTCTCTGGTGTGGCCCGGGAGGGCAGTGGAGGATGGCCCAAGTGCTTGGGCTCCTGCACCCCGCATGGAAGACCAGGAAGAAGCACCTGGCTCCTGGCTTTGGATCGGCATAGCGCCAGCCGTAGTGGCCATTTGGGGAGTAAACCAATGGAAGGAAGACCTTTCTCTCTGTCTCTTTCTCTCACTGTCTATAACTCTACCTGTCAAATAAATTAAAAAAAAGAATATTCATTCTCAACAGATATTATGGCATTGCAGTAAAAAGGAACAATATATTTAATGTATTTAGCTCAGTGCCAGCACATAGAAAGTTCTAGATAAGTATTTTAACTATTCATATTATGAAGATGATTATAATGTAGATGGTGATATTTCCTTCTAATGATCATGGTGTATGAAATAGGGATATGAGCATTTGTCTGTGGAAGAACAAATCCATAGGTTTCTAAAGCGTCAATTATGAATTGCATAATATGTTAAAAAAGTGAATGTCTTAAAATTAATTTGTTTATTTATTTGAGAGGTAGTGGGGAGAGAGAGTGAGAGAGAGATAGAGACATTTCTTATCCCTGGTTCATACCCCAAATACCCCAACAGCTGGGCTGAGCCCGAGTCAGGACCATGGAACTCACTCTGAGTCTCCCATGGGGGTGGCAGGGAACCACGTACCTGAGCCCCATCACTGCTGCCTCTCAGAGTTCTCACTACCAGGAATGGGGACTGTGGAGCAGAGCTGGGATTCAAGACTGGTTTTTCTTATATGGGACCCTGGTGTCCCACGCAGCATCTTGCCAAAGTTTTGGGATGGGTTCTTCCTGTATTTATTCTGATGAAGTCACATGAACTCTTCTCTAAGGATTTGTTTCCAGGATGTTCACTGCAATGTTGATTGTAGCAGTGCCCCTAACACTGAGCTCAATAGGAGATTGGTAGAAGCGTAGGCAGAACTTTGGATGGTGATTAACAATGACACTGTGGAAAACAGTTTACTGACAAGAACTCAGTCCCCGTGTGTCAGGTGAAATTGGTACTTACACATATGTATAGAAGAAACGTGCAAATGAATTTAAAAATAACCAGTATTCACTTACCTTTCACTGGTGGGCTCATGGGTGCCTTTTATTTTCTTTTGTGTATGTTTGCGTGTGGGGGCATTTTTCACCATTTTCTACAATGAGCAAGCGATAATCTTATAAACAGAAGATAAAGGATTTTCCCATGGTGGCTATTTCTTTTCAGTTTTCATAAGAAGACTTCTGGGAATTTGGAGGCTGAGGTTTGGGGCGAGCATTCTGGATTTGCCTTGTAACGCCCTCTCTGACAGTCCTTAATTAACAGGTGATGGAGAACAGCTCTCTGGACAGAGTGGCAGGAGCCTCGCAGCCGCCAGGTGCCGAGGAGGGTCTGGAAGCTTAATCAATCTGGGACATGGCACGTGCTTGCTGGTGGAGCAGCCCGACGCATCCCTCTTATCGACATCGTGTCAATAGGAGCAGAGGCATTTAGCTGTATAAACACAGGGCTTGAGCCGCAGTGCCCTAAATGCTTAGCCAATAGATCAGGAATTACATATAGATCCACCGGCTGAGGTTGGAAGGTTCTCTAGGGAGTATCCTGCCCAGCTCCACGCACCTGTTGGAGTCTTCCCTGGGGTTGGTTGGGAGTCTGTGTGACCCTGCAGGCATGCCTGCATGGCCTGCTATGGGGCCGATCAGCTTCCCAGCAGGAGGCATGGAGCTCCCATCTGCACCTGGTGCTGCCCTCTCATAGGCTGAGGAAGGCACATGAAGGCATTGGATGGAAATGGACTCCCTCCAAAGGCCTCACGCTTGGCCATTTGCATGTTGGATAGTAGAGCAAGTCAACCCCCCCAAATTTTCCATAATTCAATCAACAGAGCAGACCCTGAGTATGGACTCCCATCTGCTTCTGCTCTGATCTCTTGCCTCCACTGGCCACCAGAGTTTTCTTTTAAAAATGCAGGCTGAGCAGGCTGCTCTCTGGATGAAAGCCTTCAGAGACTTCCTGTCGGCTCTAAGATGAACAGTCCTGCGAAGCCCTGCTAGTCCATCCAGGCTTGGACCTCCCGCCTCTCTCTGCTCCTCCTCCATCATCTCTCCCACCCCACGGACAATACATTTTCATTCACTTCTTTAACACTCCCTCGATCTTCCCTCAAGAAGCCTTCTTTAATACCTTAAGACTTGAAATCGAGGGTGCATGCCTGCTGGCTGTGTGCTAGCACACCGTATCGTAGCTGAAATCCCAAGGTATGGCTTTGCAATTTCTCTTTCTCTTGATCAGCACCTAGTGTGGTGCATGGCCTACCTGTAGCTACTCCATTTATTAAACACATGATCAAATGCATGTTTGAGATTAAAACAAGGAAGAACAGCCTGTATTTACAGGAAGCTTTCAGGAGATAGACTGGTGTAAGTGCATTCAAGAGATGGCCTTGGATAGATGTGCAGTAAAGTGGCGACTGCAGGAGAGGAGCGGTGACTGATCAAGTCTGTCTGCCCACAGGTGGACTCTGGGTGGCTTTCAGAGAGGCAGAGATGGGAGGAGGAGTGGCTGGAGAGAGTTCTGTTAGCAGGGACCCGGTACAGAAAGCCTGGAAGTCCACACACACACACACACACACCCAGCAGGAATGGAGCTCTGGAATGTGCTGCTGGCATTTCAGACCGCGCTGGCAACTGCAGAACTCCTGCAGCGTGCCTGGCCCTGGGACCCCTCCCTGGCAATCTTGATTGGGCTCCAGCCCGCCAATTCCTTGCAGTTGCCCTCTGACAATCAGCTCCGAGGGTGCAGCTGAACCCGTGCGGTGGGAGTGGGAGGGGCAGGCCGCCCTGCCCACTGGCAGCACCATATGCCCACGTCTGAGCCTATTCCAGTCATGTCCCTTGGCTGCCCAGCTGTCACTGTCATAACGGCGGCAGCCTTGGCTGCAGAAAGTGTGTGGTTGGGGGGACCCTCTGGTCTCCTTAGAACTTTACTGCTGTTGTTATAGCTTATCGGGACACGGGCCACCTTCTGTTGGTCTCTTGAAAACGGCTGTAATTCCCATCCATCATGGGGGCGAGCCAGCTGCTGCAGGGGCAGCTGTCGGGGAGAGGGCTCTGCAGGCTCCCCGATAGGCTGGCCCTGACCCTGGGGAGGTGGCAGCTCCCGGCCAAGTGGCTTTCTTGGGATGGCATTTGGGCCAACTCTTTTCTCGTAACCTGGAGGTGATTGCCTTCTGCTTTGTTCTATGGCCCTAGTCTGCTTGTCCTTTGCCTTGTATCTGCCCTGGACCATGAACTTCCCAAGGGAAGGGGCACTGCCTAGGTCACAGACAACTTTGGCTATTAGAAACTTTATCTTGGAGTTTAATATTTTCCTACATTAGATAAGGGACACATAATAATTATAACAAAAGTATGTGATATATGCTGAGCGCTGTTTTGAGCATTAAAACCTTACCAAGATTATATAATTTATTTTTCCAAATAATGCCATGTGATAAGTATATGATTTCCAGGTAAAGAGCCCCATCCCAAGAGGTTTTTAACCAGGGCTGCGAGAGGCCTTTCTTTCTGGCTCCGCAACCATGCCTTGTTTTAGCAAAATGTGAACACAGAAAAATAAAGGAAAAAAAATCACCAAGAATGTCATTTTCCAAACACAACTCATTATGATCTTGATAGTTTTCCATTCATTACTTTTCTATAATTGAGCTTATATTATATAATCAATTTTATCTTATGCTTTTACAGAATACAGTATCACATAAACCTTTTCCATCTTGTGGGTTTACTGGCCTTTACTGATTCTTTCTTGTCGCCTATTGGGTTGAATCCAAGTTTCACCTGTTCAAACGAACAGAGTAGTGTGTGTGTGTGTGTGTGTGTGTGTGTGTGAGAGAGAGAGAGAGAGAGAGCGAGCGAGCGCGAAGGAGCGAGAGCGAGACACTGCATTGCTAACCTCTTGTTAAAGTTTGTACATGCAGGGTCTCACTGAATCCAGGGTAACTCCATGAGGTAAAGGAATGACTCCCACATCTTACTGATTCAAGAAACAATAACAACCAAGGCTTACACAGTTAAATAAATCACTCAAGTTTACGTGGTTGGTGAAGGGCGATGCCCGAATTCAGTGTGGTGTCCGTTGGACAAAGGCCGTGTCTACAGTCGGAATCCACAGCTTTTTCTAAATTAATGTTTTTATTTTGAAGTTTCAGATTACTCTCAGAATTGGAATTTAGGGTCAAGGGGATAATAGTGACTTGTTAAGATGAGTCACAGAAACTGACATTCTGTTCTTGTTGCATTTCCCCTGCCAGCTTTGCATCTTTTCACAGTCCGTCGCTAGGGTGAGTGACCACCCCCAGTTCCCAATGGCTGTGACAACCCCAAGTTTACTTCTTGCTCTGTGTCCAGCCTGTGGCAGTTGCACGTTATTCCAAGTGGCCTCCCTCTGGGACCACCGATGGAGCAGCCAACCACCTGGAATCTGGAAACCAAGTTCTCGGTATTTCCAGCTTAGCCCAGAAGAGACACTTGTTCATTGGCCAAAACCAGTCACGTGGCTCACGTGGAGTCATCCACGTGTCCTTGACGGAGGGAGCTGGAGCTATCTGGTGAAGGCATAAAGGTTGCTCACTTGGTAGTGAGAAGAGTAACATGGTGGTGCTTGCTTTGACTGCTGCTCTTGGTCAGTTCTAGAGTTTCTTCATATTTTCTTGGCCAGTTTTCTTCTGTTTTGTAACTTGTTCGTTCTGTGCTTATCCTGTTTATCTGTGATATCTCAATGCTCCTCGGACATGCTTTCTCTGTGTGGCAAGGTCCCTGAATGGGTCTTTGGTGAGTGAAAACACATGGTGTCTCAAAGCCTGGTGTCCTTAAGATATTTTAAGCTTGTGCATGTACATAACCCTACTCATTTATTTCTGTTTTCCCGAAAAAATGAGTCAGACCTCATGCTCTCTGGAGGTTGAGTTATTTCAAGCTAAGTTCTGGTTTGTGAAGAATCAATGAAAAATGGAGGGGATTTCCTGAGTGTCCAGGGATGGGGAGCCTACTTTGCCTTGGGCTTCCTTCCCTGCTGACCTAGCAGTGTTCCTTGAATCTACCTTCTCCTACCCATCCCCCCTGCCCTACCCTCCACTGCCAGGGGACCCTGGACAACTGGAACAGCCTCCTCCCCAACGCTCCCCATGGGCTGCTAGAGTAGAGGCCACTCTAACAATGTCATTCAAAACCCTTCCCAGTGGTCCCCCTTCCTGCCAGCAGGGGTCAGCTACCCAGGTCATACACAGCAGGGTTGTAGGTGGGAGGCGAGAGTACATTTTATCATTCCAAACTGGTTTTGTGTATATTAGGAAAGTGTTCACCTATCACACTAAACTAGAGTCATTGGTTTTGATGAGGCCATGAGCCAAAGCAAGCCAACGTCAACACTGAGAGGAAGCTATGCAGTTGCTGATAGGGAGCAGGTGCGATGCCATTGAACTTCTCAGTGATGCTGAGAAGTCTGGCAAAGATTTGGCAAAGGTAATGAGATCATGCGTCAGTGATGAAATCTGGGCCTCTGCAAGCTAAAATCCAAACTCGATAGTGTCCATGAGCCAGTCCCATGCCCGCTTCCTTGTCCTCTCCCCTCGTGCACACACACCTTTCAATGCCTACAGTAGGTCCGTTCTGATCATGTCTCCGAACTCCTCTACCCTACAGTCTCCCCCTTAGCTCCTGGCGAAGGAAGGACTCTTCTGTTTGTCTTTTTATTTTTGATTACTTAAACTGAATTTTGGATTCTTACATAATGCTTGTATGTTTTCATAGGGTTTGGGTCCTTGCTCACTGTTTATCTTGTATTTTCCCCGGTTGTCCGATGTCTTACTCTCTCTTCTAGATATTTATCTGGAAGCACGACCGGGTGTTCTTTCAGTGTCCGGTGTCAGTCTGTAGAAGGTGTTTCACTGCTTGGCAATGGCTTTGAACTTATGATCTAATTAGCTCCTCACAGCAGCCCCCGGAGATAAGCATGAGCATTTTGTATATGAATTAACCAGGGCTGAGACACGGTGCACTGTCAGTCAGCTCGGCACGGCAGGGACCCAAACTCAGGGACAGAACCTATTTGCTCATGGTGCTTGCTGGTCTCCCACAGTGCCCACCGGGGCACACGAGGCGCTCAGTAGAGCTTTGGGGGGGTGAATGCACCAGGGTCACATCTACGTCTGTGGCACACTTCCACAAATTACTTTTCGGGACGTTTTACGTGCTGAGGACTGGAAACTCAACTTCAAGGCTGAAGCTGCATGCTCTCCTCCCCTGGGGCTTGTTGGAGGCTGGCTCCTTGGAGAAAAGGCATCCTGGTCTGAGGCAGCATGGTCTGACTGGGAGTGTGGGTGAGAGCAGAGTTCTGCTGTAGGAACAAGACACCCACTGTGGTTTGAAAAGCCACTTAGCGGGTTCAGTTACATCTCAGAGACCCCAGAAGTGCTTTGCGTATGGACGTGACCATCATCCCCACTGATGCCTCCATGCCCATGGAGGCCTGTGAAGTGCTTAGAATCAGTGATTCAGGGCAGGTTATCCGCCCCCACCCCGGCAACAGCGACGTACAAGGAAGAGCCAGGAGGGCAGGTGTCGTGGGTCACTTCTTGGGCTTTGATGCTCACCCTTATGGCTCCTTGCATAAGTAACCTGGCTGGGGAAGCTCTTGACCTGAGGGTAGAGGGAGGGAAGGAGACTATACCCCCCAACCACCACCCTAAGCACCATGCAGAATCAAGGGTTGGAGGAGGGTGGGGTTACAGGCTTGGATTCTAAGTGTGTGGGGGGAGGTAGTTGATTGAAGGCATCAGATTAGTAGGTTTCATAAAGGGAGTTTTTTTTCTATCATTATTAGAGTACCCTCTCAGGCATGCCAACCACACCTCTCCCTGCCAAGGATGCCGGGAGATGGAAACAGCAGGAGATGACTCTAAGTGAGATTAAAGATGCTGGGATTTTCATGGGAAGGATGAAAAGATCTGGAGAGGCGGGCATGCTGAGTGCCTGGGTTATATAAGGCATGAGGGTCAGGTTCACAGTTTCCCAAGGCATCAGGGATGCCCTGGCAGGCAGGTCACCAGCATCACTGAGAAGTTCAATGAATTCGCACCTGCAGGCCAGGGCAGACTTTGGGGTGGGGAGCAGTCCAGAAGCAGGCTCAGGGAGAGCAAAGGGGGGTATGTCAGGACCCCTCAGAACAATAGAGGCCAGATGGTGCTGCTTAGCCACCAGCAGCCAGGAAGAGGCAATTACCTTAATGAGTAGCCGCTGCAGTGGAGCAGCCCGGTTGGCTCGTCCCACAGAGAAACAGAACAGTGGATGAAACAGGCACTTCCTAGGGGCAGCCAGGACGGGTACTACTCTACTTGTTCTATCAGGTTTTCTTGATTTCCAAAGAAATAATAAAGGTTGATGGGAAGATCAAAGGAAATTGCCCTTGATAAAAATGGCCTGAGCCTCTGCCTCGTGTCTTGTCCTTGAACCCTTGGACTGAAGAGAGGAATGTATGGCCGGGAGGAGGGCCCCCACAGCACCCTGGCAAGTGTGCAAGGTGACGATCGCTCTAAGGGAACGCCAGCCACGTAGTCGGGCAGCTCCACCTGGAGGAAGGACAAGAGCCAAGGTGCGTTCCAGACATCGCACTCCTCTTCACAAAGACCACCTGGAAGGGCCTGGAAAAGGTGGAGCTGAGGCACCAGCTCAGAGGGCAGAATTTGTAAGGTTCAGGCGCCACTCATTCTCTCAGATGAAAAATATACTTTGACTTCAAGGTGTTTATTTTGATGCTGTATATCCAACAGGTAAAAAGAAATCCACACACCTAGGAACAAGGGGTGGAGGGAAGAGGTATCCTCCTGACCACGGCTTGAGGAGTCTACGCTTCCTTCCCTGAAACTCTGGCTTCTGCAGGTGGACAGCCTGCAAGTCCCAAAGGGGAAACACTGCTGCCTGAGCGCCCTGGGCTCCTTGTGCCCCAGGACCAGCTGGCAAGAGGAGCTGCGCTCCCGGCACCGGGTGGGTGGCAGTGGATCCTCAGGTGTGCTGCCCAGGTTCCCCTTCCAGGGAGAGCACATTGCCCCACCTCCTGGCAGTGCCTTGCACCTGCTTCTTACCTCAGACGTGCCTCAGCTGCAGGTAGGGGTTCAGCCAAGGGCAGGCTCCCGCCCAAACCCGGCCAACTTGCGACCATCCTAAAGGAACCACTCCAGCTGCAGATTTCTAGGAAAAGTGGACCAAGGCCACTGTCAGGTTTGCATTGCTTGTCAAACATTCCCAGGGTCCACTCCTGCTTCTGTCTCCTTCCTTCCTTGGGCCTTGATCCCCCACCACTATCCTGGCAGCTCCCAAAAGACACCTGCACTGTCAACACACCTTTGAGATTTCCTCTTTCCAGGGAACCCTGCCTGCAGCAGACACTGGTTCTGAACGTTTGGGCTCGGGTCCAGGCAGCAAGTGTTTCTTGCAGGTGGCTCTGCAATCCAGCCAGTCTGGGGGATAATCCATTCAGTCTCCCACTGCCTCCTGCCTTCATTTACTTGTGAATCCCCCTTGCAAGCTCCTTGCTGTGTGACATGTGCTATAGGGCTGACTCCAAGCAAAGCCTTACCCTCTGAGTGCTTCTGTGGGTGAAGCAAAGAACAGAGGGCCAGGCACCAGGGGCGGGGTCCTCAGGGCATGTCAAGGAGAACCAAGGTGAAGAAAGATGCAACTAAAGCAGAGAGCCAGTGAGCCCTGGGCCGAGGAGGCCTGTGGGCATCTCCATTTCCATCTAGAAAGGGTGGAGGAAGGATCAGCATCTCACCTCTTCCTCCCAGCGTCTGGAGTCACAGGACAAGAACTTCTTCCCTGAGGCCCAGCAGGAGTGCAGCCTACACCCTGGGTTTGCCTCTGACCTTCTGGTCTTGGGCGGACATGGCAGGCTATGTTTCTCTACTTGCTTAATTGTCTTGGTTTTGCCACAACCGAAGCCCCCCTCTCTTTCCTGGCTGCTTCATTGTCCCCGTTGGTGGAGAGGAGATCTTTGAGGATATCCTTGCACTGAGGTTGCTCAATAGGACATGGACTTGGACCTGAAAAAGGCTTATTTGTCCATGCTAATGAAATGTCAAGAGGCAATGGTGGGACCCTGCTGGGGCTGGAGCTGGGGCAGGAGGAAACTGGGGAGGAGGAGTAGAAAAGAGAAGAGGCAGAGAGGTGAGGAGAAGGCATCCCAGGGGGCAGCCTTGGCAATGACCTGAGGAAAGTGAACCTGATGGTCACATTCCAGCCAAATGCAGAGCAAGTCACACCCTCTGCAGGCAGGTCAGGGACCTGGGCTCTATTAGCTGGTGCAGGGGTTGCCTGCATTGCTGGACCTGGCTTTTACACTCAGCACCTTGTAAGGAGTAGATTTACCAGGTGGCCCAGCCAGACTGGGCCGGGGCTATCTATCTGCATGTCTTGAAGCTTCTGAGTTTGAATAATTGATGACCCCTTCGCAGGCAGCACTGAGGCTTTGGCTGTTAAGAAATTCACATGAGACCATGTCCACCCAAGTGGGCTCAGCATTCACCCACCCGGGGAAGGTCTGCTCTTTTCATTAGCAGTGTGTGTGAGTGCATCTGGTGAATGCCTGCAGTTAATAACAGAGCCGGCTCCGACTCCTCGGCGAGACTTGCCTAAGGGGCTTAAAATATGGAGAGTTGCTGCTAAAGACCTTCCCAGATCTTGGCCATGTGAGGCTGGAGACTGGGCTGTGCTCACAATGTGTGGTGATGCATAAATATTAGCCTTAAATAACTGTGAATACCTTGTTTCCTAAAAAGATTAGTGGCTCTTCCTCGTGTGATAAATTGTGTGAGTTACAGTGCAGACCTGTCTTCCCACTGTATTATCCCGCAGCCCTTTAAATAACCGAGCCCAAATTATGCTCAGCAAGCTGTGGGCAACGCTTGGGCAAGCTTTAGGCAGGGAAGGGTAATTTGGATTCATCCTTCTTCCGGTCCTGCCTTCTCCCTCTCAAACCTTGAGTCTTCTCTCTCCCGGTCTCTTTCTCTGTTTCATGCACTCTCTCTGCCCATCGTCTTCTGCCTTTGCCTTCATCTTCCTCTGAAATTCAGTTTTCTCTATCCTCATCTCCATGGGATAAACAGAAAAACTCTTAGGGGTTGTGCCAGGCACCTCAAGTTAGCAAAGTTCTAAGCCATTCACTTCTCCGATCTCATGTGCACCTAAGGGTAACCCTGAGAAAGTGGACATCCAGACTGCACCCATGATGGAGAGGCGTGGACTGAGACACAGGGGTTAGGGAGCTAGCTCGGTGTCACCCAGCGAGTGAGCAGGTAGAGCCTTGACTTGCTCCAGCCCGGTTGGCCTCCCAGCCGGATTCCCCAAATATAATGTTTCTTGCTTCTTCTTGTCCCCGTGAGGCACCTCCTAGGGTGGATAATAGAACCATTGCGGCTGCCTTTCATGGATGTGTTGAGAGACTCAAGCTCTTCAGATTCAGTAACAGGGTAACAGGTGCCTCCTGCCACCCTTCTCTGCCAGCCAGAACCTGGGACGAATGAAATGGAGGTATCACCCTTGGGGGAGCAGTCAACCCAGGCTGGCAGCCTTTGGCAGGCGTGTACAGGTCCCCCTCTCTGTCCTCTATTGGTCTCACCTGATTTTCAGGGGGCTGGTGTGACAGAACTGAAGTAGATCAGACTACTTGGTGGTCCGGGTATGCCTGGGAGAGAGAGCAGCTGACGTGTGTCGTCTTGAAGGGACCCATATGTCATTGAGCCCTTCACGCTTTGGGGTGGGTCTGTCATGGGTCACTCCGCAGTTGTGCATAACCTAAGGTGGAGGGATATCTTGTGACTGTTTTTTCTTTCTTTAAAATCTGTTTATTACAATAAATATCTGTATCATACCATAACACACAGATGTGAAGTGTGTAGTTTGCTGAGTTCTGACAAGTGCATATACCAGGCAGTCGGCCTCCTTTGTAGATGCGCTTCATTTTCTGGCCCCCTGCAAGCTCCCTCCAGCCCCTCTCTAAGTCAAGCCCTGTGTCCCTTGCTGAGGCAGCCCTGGCTTGGTTTCTGTCTTCCTGCTGGATGCTTGCCTGTTCTGGCCCTTCTCACAAGGCGATCCCAGCGTGCCCTTTTTTGTGTCCTGCTCAGTAGGATGTTTTTGAGATTCTTCCATGCTGTTGCATCTATCGCTGGGGTTTCTTTTTCCATTCTCATTTTTGAACAACATCTCATTATATTACTGTAAAACTACTTAACTTCTTTATCATTCCTCAGCTGGTCGACGTTGGATTATTTCCAGTTGTCGGCTTTAAGGGAAGAACATTTGTGTACAAATCTTTTCATAAATAAAACTTTTCTTTCCTTTGCATTTTTTGAAACTAGCTTGGAGTAGGATTTTCTGGGTTAAGTGGCAAGTGTTTATGTGATCTTACAGCAGTTTTCCAAAGCGATTGCCCCAGTGTACAATGCACCAACAGCCAGTTTGCTCTGCATTTGGGGCTGTCAGTCTTTTCAATTTTAGCCATGAACTACGTATGAAATAGCATCGCATTGTGGTTTTAATATGCATCTCACCAGTGAGTAAGGATCAGGAACATCTTTTCATGTGCATATTGTTGATTCCTGTATCTTTTGTTTTTGAGTGTGAAATGGCCATTTAATTCTTTTACACATTTTAAGAGATGTCTATTTATTTATTGTTTTAATCTGAGAAAGAGAGAGAGAGAATGTTCTGCTGCTTCATTCCTCAAATGCCCAAAAAAGCCGAGAACCAGGATCTCCATCTGATTGTCTTATGCAAGTGGCAGGAGCCCACGCACTTGAGCCCTCATCGGCTGCCTCCCAGGATGCACTAGCCAAAAGCTAGATCTGAAGTGGGGCACCTGGGATTCAAACCAGCACTCTGATATTGAATGTGGGTATCCCAAGAGGTGGCTTGGACACCTGTGCCATAATACATACTCCTATTACTATATTTTTACTACTAATCTGTAAGAATTCTTTATATATTATGGGATCAAGTCTTTTATCATATAGATGCATGTGCTATGCATATCCCACCCCCCAAATTTTGCCTTGCCATTCACTTTTCTCATACTTTATTTTCTGCTGATGTTGTTATGGGAGAGAAACCAGCATTTCCAGAGCTGTTCGTCCAGCATGGGTCTCGGGCACATTAGTCCCTGGAATAAATTTCTGGGTCAGGCCAGCTCTATGTGACCAAGGCCAACCGTGGCAAGCTGACTTATCAGGACAGAGAAGACAGCCCCTTGTTACATCCTAGACGTGTTTGAGAGGGTAGGGAATGGGCTGGCGCAATGTTGCAAGGGTCAGGAGTTACTAAACACACTGGTGAGAAAAGAACAGGCAAGAGATTCCACAACTGATCTCAATGGAACCTCACCGTATCCTACCAAAATAAGACTTGGGGGATGTTTGCTTTCCTGAGCCTCTCTCTTTACCATTCGAAGGCTAGGTGCCTTGGAAGCATTTCACTGAATCCCAGCAACAGAGAAATGAGCTGAGGCGCAGCAAAATGGAGCAAGCTGCCCAGAATCCCACAGGCAGCAAGAGGTGGAGCTGGGATTGAATCCATGCCTGTTTTGCTCTGGGGCCCAGCTCATTCCACCAATCTACACGGCTTCCCCCATTCCATGCCTTGGGCCCTAAGTGTGCTCTCTGCAGCTGTACAGAGCAATTTAAATCTTGCTCCCTCCAGACTGTTTTACAAGTAATTTCCATGGCACTACTAAGTCATCCTTTCCCTCTAGGCTCAGGGTGCGTGGTCCTTCGCCACCAAGCTGTGGACAGCTGCTGTTCTGCCTACCTGCTCCTCTCCAGCTCCAGTTTTTCAGCTGAGACACCCAGAGAGGAGCACAGTACGTCAGGGTGTACCGGGTGTGCACAGCAACATGGCGTCTGCACACAGAGACCATGTGGGCTTGTGCTGTGGGGTGGCGGTAGGGGCCCTGGAGGGGGCACAGACCACACTCCCTCACTGGGGGTCAGTTGAGCATCTGCTCTTGGAAGTGCAAAGGGTGAGGGGTAGCCCGCTGAGCAGTGGGCACAACAGAGGAGTCCTCTGTCCTCCGCCACCCCACCCCACCCCACTCCAGCTCCCACTTGGGAAACAAAATGTAGCCACACACTTGGAATGGATAGAAATTGTGTGCATTTCTCTGATGCATATAAGGAAGAGGAATCTAATACAAAGATATGGGGGTGGCGCCCGGGGTTTAAGAGAGGGTAATTGGAGAGAATGGACTGTCCAGTCACACCCCAAATCTGAGAGTTATGCAGGGGTGGGGGAGGCAGGGTGCTGCCGGCAGAAGGATCTCCATCTGGGGTGCAGCGGGTTAGAAATGTCCACCCGCCACCCAGAATAGATGCCACTGAAGCTGCAAGCTGTCTGCATCTGGAAGGTCTGGCTGGAGATTTCAATTTAGGACTTGCAAGCACAGAGCTGGCATTTTGTGTGCTGGGACTGGATGAGATCCCAGGTCGTGGGTGTGTAGGAGGAGAAAGGGCCCCACTCAGAGCCCTGGGGGGCATTGATACTGTTTTTTTTTTTTTAAGCAGTTGAACAGACAAGGAGAGAGTGAAGGAGGCAGTGAGGAATCAGGAAAACAGTAGGAGAGACTGGAGCAGACTCTCCCAGGGCAGCAAGAGATGCACATGGCCAAGGACTGGGCATTCAGCACTCAGGGCTCAAACAAGAGGGTGTGCCTGGGTCATCTGCCCTCAAGTCTCTAAGCCAAGTATGGGGACCAACCCTTCTTGGTGCTTGCTCCCACCCCCAGATGCTCTGCAGGTTTACTGGGGTGGGGAGGGGCGGGGGGAGGCAGGGTCTGCTCCTGCTCAGATGCAGGCTAGGCAAGGGGAAATGGGATTTTAGAGTCCACTTACGCTGAACCTCCCAGGAAGAGGCCAACCAACCTCCCACCCGTCAGCGGTCACGGCCCTGAGCTGTCCCCTGGAGGGCCAGCACAGGATGAGCTGCTTTCTCTGGGCCCCTTTCTTCCCTTTCCTTTCCAGTTCTTTCTTCCTGGGCATCTTGAATAAGCGCTTTTCTTGGCGAGAGCCGAGTGCCACATCCCCTTGACTGGAAAACTTTGCTCTCTGTATTTGCACGTAACACGCTTCTAAGAATCCACCGTCCGCGGAATCTGCCCAGCGCTTCCGTGAACAAGATGTGGGAGTGTTGCCCCCACAGGCAGAAGAAGAGAGCTAAACACGAGCAGGCAACCCGGGGACACGGTTCCCAGGGTCACAAAGCACTCTGACGATGCCAGGAGGTGACCAGGTAGCAGCTGCCCAGGCCCCTCCCGGCCCAGCCCCTGGGCAGACCTGTGGGAGATGATTCTGCCCCCAATGCTCCGCTACCCACCAGGCAAGACTTGGGAGCAAGTACTTTAACCTTGAGAGATTAAAATATTTCCACGACATCAGTAAATTCTGTTATTAAATGTTACGGCGGCTAAATTAAATGATAAGAATAACTAGTATTTTGAAATTCTGAACATCTTATAATTAGACTAGCCTTTAAAAAATATTCCAAGTTAAGGCACATTAGAATGTATTCCACAACATGGAGACAGCCTGACAAAGAAACATTATTCTTAGATTTACAATTAATTACCCTTATGTCTATACCTTGCATTCAATTTGCATATCTTAAAAGTGCTGTAAATTTCACGGGACTCCTTGTTATTTAAGATCCTTCCGCTTGGTAAAAGTTTCTTCCGCGATAACTTTCTCCTGATTATGTAGTGGTGAGGCCAGTAAATCTGGCTCTCCTTCGCTCCCGCTGTTATAATTTTTCTGTTTTTGTGTGTGTTTTTCATTATTTGGCTCCTTGTTCCTTCTGCCCTCGTCATTTATTATTCCCCAAAGAGCCAGAAGATATTGAAGCTGGCTGGAAGACTAAGCGAGTGGTCAGACTCGGAGATGGTATCTTCTCCCCAGTACGCATTGCTACTGGGTGTCTGACATGTTCTATACATCTTTCTGGTGCCAACCTCATTAAACAAACACAACGTGATGTATAGCTCTCAAGAAATGAAATCCCACACCATGGAGCTGCTCTTGCCCCACTGGTGTGCTCGGCCCCTCGCCCTCTGCCCTGTCTCTCTTCCATATCTCTCTCTCTCTCTCTCTCTCTCTCTCTCTCTCTCTCTCTCTCTTTTTCGCTTCCTACCTGGGCTCCTTACCCCCAGTGTGAACTGGACACACTGGATTTCTCTTTTGATTTCCTATGGTCACTGCTAATTTCCTAACCGGTTGTTTGAGTTTTTATGCTATGAATGTTACATCTTAAAAAAGACTGCCTTGGACTCCCTAAATTATTCATGAGGAGCCCCGTGCACTATATAAAGTAGTATATGTTTGGTAGAATGCCACTTAATGTGTTTACCTTCAGTAGCCACATGCACCAGCAGCCAGACACACACCCGAGTGTCGGGTGCTTCAGATCAGTCTTAGAAACATGTCGGAGGAGGGACACAGGGCACTTCTGCAGAACTGTAGGTATCATCTGGTTATCTGTCTCAGCCATGTGTAGGATTTCAAAAAACAAGGCTTTAACAACAACAACAAAAAACCCCACAAACCTATAGTTTAATAACAGCACGTTTTATTTAAGAAAATCACTAACACAATTAGAACTATTATCACCATGGGGTGGGATTTGGAATTACCATTTTTTTTCCTCAATGCACTTTATTGCAATCATTTATTAAACCTAGAACGATATCCACTTTGAAGTGGAGTTCGTTCTATCATAGATGAGGAGGTGGTTCTGTGCAGTATAGATTTTGTAAGATCACGACCTGGTATATGAGAATATAAGCCTTGTGTTTTCGGAGAAACAAAGAGGCAAAAATAATCCCCTTCCCCTGTTAATTTTATTTTAAGCAGGACCAGGTGATTTCCTGTGGCTTCCTCTTCTCACTTATTAATTGGCGGTTTATTAAAGCAATTTTTAAAAAGTTAATACCGTTGTCATTTCTCTATTACAGTGGCAGAATGTGAAGGGATGCCAGAGAAAGAGAGGCAGCCACTGGCCAGGAAGGGCAGCTTGGAGGGTGAGGGGGACCCCTGCCTGCCCGGCCCCCAAACTGTGACTCTGGCTGAGAAGCAGGAGCCTGACCCCCCGTCTCACACCCTCCCCTTCCTCTCTCCTCCTCTCCCTCTCCCTCCTCTCACACCCAGGAACCTGACTGCTTCTGGGAGGTGGGTGAACGAATGGAAGATTTTTTTTAACAAATTTATTAATTTCTGACAGTGACATTCTTCGTGACAATTCAATATGTAAGTGAGTCCCCGTGACTTCAGAAAAGCCCATTTATCCTGGCGTTTGATGAGCTGAATGCGGATGGATGAGAAAGTGGCTCTCTCGTCATTGATTGTAATATAATATTTCTATTGAAATCATTTTTAAAAGCCTTCCAAAAAATTCAAATCATGCCTTCCCAAAGAACAGAAAGCCACCCCCTCCTATCAGCCGTCCTAGAATACCTTGGCGAAAGTATGCAAGTAGCGAGAGTTTTCCTGGTCTTATGTCCTATATACATCTGTTAAATTACTCTGAGATCTCATTAAATAAAGCTAATGTACTTGTAAAACAGTAGGGAGAGACAGTTTATCATTGTAACTGTTGGAGAGAGTCATTCGGGTAGGGAGGGAGCCACACAGTCTAGGTATATGCTGGTCAGTGTAGGTGTTTCTTAGTCATAAATCTTGCCTCTTTCCCGCCTAGTTACTGTGTATTTCTTTAGGTGAGAGATTGATTGTAGCAGTCCAAGATGAATTTGCCCATAGTCTCTTCTTCTTCTTCTCCTTTTTTTTTTTTTCTATACTCCTGATGTTTCGCCAAGGTGATAATGCTTTCTCTTCCCACCCCCCACCCCCCTGCAATCATTTGTTTCAGATTAAAAGCAAGAAATGGCACAAAGAAACATGGGAAGCTGGGCTCTGTGGCCAGGCAGACACGAGGGCATGAAGATGTATAATGTCCCACGCGGGAGGAAGCCCTTGCAGGGCCTGGCAGGATTTATAACGCAACTCACCTGAAGGAGAAACAGGGGTACTCGGGCCAGGAGACACCTGGGAGGGCGCTGTGGCTGCGTCCCAGAGGCATTTCTGGGGCAGATGGCGAAAGGGGTTTAATTGGAAAACACTGAAACATTGTGTACGCTCCGAACCATGAGAATTGCCATTTTATTGTCTCCACTCAGGAAAATGCGTGCCTGGATCATCTTGTGGCCCGAAAGGGGGGAAAAGGTACTTTTCATGAATATATAGAGATGCTGAATTTATAAGGATCAATATAGTCGCCAAATGTTGTACAACATGTCAGGATATCATAAAAAGCAGGCAGTTCTACATAAAATACCAGCTTCATCTTGGGGATTTTAAAGCCTCATTAAAATGTGGATAAAGTCCGTATATGGAAAGGCAGCCTTTGAAAGGTTGAAGGTATATATCTGTAGGGCAGGCATCGGCGGCGCCACTTCTGAATGTCAGTGGTCTTGTGGGTTATGGTGGACGGTGGCCAGGGGCACTGGCTGGAGTCTGGCCTGGTTTGGAGTGGGGAGACTGGCCTGGATGGGATTGGCCGCCAAGTGGCTCCTGGGATTCCAAATGCTGGGGGATTCCCCAGCCCTGCATTTTAGGGCAATCAATTTAGGGAGCGAGAAGCCAACGAGGAGGGGTGGAACTTGGCGATCTTTTGCAAGCTGGCGTGAATGTGGATCCAGTTATTACTTCTATCGGAAGTTGACTGCCCCTACAACAGAGTGTTGGCAGGAAGGAATCGGCATAGGGTTCTGGTGATGAGACAGGGAGGCACAGCAACCTGCCGTGATCAGTTCCCAGAGAGGGGCAGAAGGGGAGGACTGAGCCGCTCCTTCCATGTTCCCCCAAGGTCAAGCTACTCGCCGGAAACTGCTCATGCCAAGACAGCAGCACCCCTGTTCTCCATCCTCTGCCTTTTATCCTCAGCAGAACCACATGGGCTTCCCATGGACAAGCCAAGCCTCCCGGTGCAAACCTGGAGTTCGCATCTGCGTGGAGGTCTGGGTGGCTGGAGCTTGTTGGCTTGTTTTCCCGGAGAAACTTTGAAAGTCAAGCTGTTACTTTTCTTCCGACCTTTGTGCAACACTGGCCCATATTCACTGCTTGTCAGCAGCACACAAGGTGGCCAGGAGTCATCCGTCACTGCCAGCCGTCACTCCATCGCGTTCCCATCAGCCCCATTACCGGGGATCAGGGGAGAGCAGCGCGGAGTGTCGGAAGGCTCATTAAACTTGAGGTGCCCAGGTAGCGCAGGTAGACCAGGTGGCCTGTTGTTATTTATAATAAAGGGCAGCGCAGCAGAAGTGCCTGCCGGTGGCCCAGGAGGCCGGCAGAGGACGCCTGAGCAGTGTCACTGCCGAAGGACAGTTCAAAGTGGACTCTCCCCCCTCACTGTAAGCAAAGACGATTTATTGAACATCTGTTCCGTCCATGGCTGGGAAGATTGATTAATTTAATTGCTCACACTTTGCTTAAGTAACATTTGAATACTTAATGTCAAGTTTGAAGGATATCCCAACATTTGCCTACACACCTTCCCCGGGAAGTTTCAGCGGCCGCTTTGGTAGGGGGTGGGGACACACTGCCGTCCTGGGCCCCTTCTAAAGCCGTCTTGTGGGTGAGCCTGCCGGAGTTGCCAGTGGGAAAAGCTGCCTCTTTTCATAAAAGCAACTAGTTACTTTTCACATTTTCCCATTGTGATAAATCATTAATGTAATGAGGTTGGATCTTCTTCACTGAGTGGTGGTAATTTTCCCTCTGGTATCAACTATGGAGACAGTTGAGCACATTATATATTTCTGTACCCTTTAACATAATACCGTAATCGTATGAAAGTACCAGATGAGTTAAAGCCATAATAATTTATTGCGGGTTACAGTCAGGCAGCATGTTCAGCGGGAACTCCGGAAAGTTCCATGGAAAACCAGCCTTTAAATGGGTCCCAGCTCATCAGCACTTGCCCTTTCCGCTGGCGGTCGCCTGTCCTCATCTCGGGTGTTTATGTTATCCAGCTAGGAGGATGAGGTGCCTTGGAAATCCACCTTCCCCTTAACAAATCTTGGTTTTTCAACTCGGACCTGGAGTTGAACATTTGGTGTGGGCTCCATACATTGTGATGCATTGAGTTAGATTTACTTCTTTAGAACTCATGCAGGGTGATGCCTTGGTGGTCATAGTCAGTAGATAAAGGGTGGAGACTTGATGTAAAGATGGCATCTCAGTGCTGTGGCACAGCGGGTTAAAGCCCTGGCCTAAAGTGCCGGCATCCCATATGGGTACTGGTTCTAGTCCTGGATGCTCCTCTTCTGATCCAGCTCTCTGCTATGGCCTGGGAAAGCAGTAGAAGATGGCCCACATCCTTGGGCCCCTGCATCTGCATGGGAGACCTGGAAGAAGCTCCTGGCTCCTGGCTTCAGATCAACCCAGCTCCGGTCATTGTGGTCACGTGAAGAGTGAACCAGCGGATGGAAGACCTCTCTCTGTGTCTCTACCTCTCTCTGTAACTCTTTCAAATAAATAAAATAAATCTTTAACAAAAAAAAAATAAAGATGGCATCAGAGAGGGGGGCCCCGAGGAAGGTCTTAGGGCCACTGCTCTTGGAGGGTGCTTCTCTTATGTCCAGCCTAGGTTCTTTCTTTCTCCTTCCCAGCAAGCCGCCACCAGAAGCCAGATGACGGGCCACCCTCTCCTGTGATCTCCAAAACTGTGAGCCAAAATAAAACTTTTCTTTCCCAGACACTCCTGCCCAGTGCTTTAGTTAAAATCACAGAGAGTGGACTAATGCAATACACTCAGACTTGAGTGTGCAAGTTAGCATGGCAACCATGTCCCTCCAGAACTTTCCCTCTCCTCCTCAGCCTTCTTACACTCCAAAGTGGAATTCCATTTACAGAAAAAAAAAAAAAGGAAAAGGAAAGAATGACACTTGACACTCAAGCTTGCATGAACACATGTGGGTGCTTCACAAAGTTTGTGGACGATGAAATTAGAAGTTGAGTTGAGTTTGGTGCAAACGTTTTAAAATCCACATGTAGTTTGTTTTCAGCACATGCATTTTCTGTGACTGTTTTGGAGACCCACTTGTATGTGTGGATTTCAAAATTCTTGGCACCAGAAGAGATGTATCTTTTAATTCCACTTTTTCATGAATTGTTGGATGTACCCTTATATCTGCGGTGGGACCGGAGCTGGCAGAGGGCTGTAACAGCGGATAACATCTGGCTTCGGCTTAAAAAAATGATCAGGGAGGGCTTTTACTTATTTATAACCACAAAATATGCCTCTGTATGTTTTGATCTTCTTAGAGAACCCATTTTTCATAGGCCCATTCATTTATCCTTGCCTGCATTCACACATGCCTTTGCACATTCATTTATTCATTCAACAAGCATGGGTTGCACGCTGACCTCCTCGTAAATCCGAGGACATTATCACTTTGTTGGAGGCTTCTTCCAGGTTTGGTAGTAAAGGAGGATTTCCAGGTTAAACACAGAACCATTTCGTTTTGAAAATGGGGATGACTGGGCAGGAGTGGACAGTGAGGGGGTGCATTGGGGTGTCCAAATCCACAACAAAATCATTCCAGACTTGTACTCCCTGTGGTCTGAGATGCCATGCGTAACAAACATGCTCACCCCAAATGCTTACCGCTGAGAGGCCTGGGGCCTAAGAGCTTGTGCTATTAGCTTACTGCCCAGAATCAGAGGAAGGGAGAAAATCAGAGGAGGGGGGGCGCTGGCCAGCTGAGCTCTTGGTTCCAAACAGGGTCCCTGACTAGGACATAAGCGTGCTGTTAAGAACTCCGTGAGCCAAAATGATCCTGAGCGAAGGATAATCTGCGGTCACATCCGGTTGCAGTGAGGTGTGGCACGGCCGGTTTCTCTGAGGGATGCCCGTCTGTCCCCTGCTCCGCCTGCACACACAATACATCCCGCGCCAGGCCCGAGACTGTCAAGGCCAGAGCCAGGTGCCTGGGCTACGCGTATCCTTCTCCATCAGTCATACTGCAGGGAGCAGACAATTAATTCTGGAGCAAAATTGAAAGTCAGAGCAGAGTCTGAAAGAACAGAATGACAATAATAAAGTGCCCCAGCCTCGCATTAATCTCCCTCACTTCAGGCCTGTCACAGCCGGCCTGGCTGTGACTAATGCCAAGCTTTGCATACAGTGGTCACAGACACGAGCAGCATGCTCCCTTTACAGCGCCCGCGATGCGCTTTGTTGGGTTTTTGACTCCTGTGGAATTGCTGAAAAAACATCGCCGCTGGTCATAGGTAAGGGGACAGAGTTCCTCCATCATGCACCTGGTGATGGATGCCGGGACCTGAGAACCTGCTGTGGGAGCAGCGGAAAGCCTGCCTCCCTCCCTCTCTCCCTCCCTCCCTCCCTCTCTCTCTCTCCTACTCCCACTCTCTCTCTCTCTCTATTTGAATATGTATTTCCTTCCTTCTCTTTTCTACATTTCTATTTCATCTCTCGACCCTACCATCTTGGATCCAGTTCTCATCACCTTTCTCGACTCCTCTGCCTCTTCCTGCTCATCCTCACTGTCCCTCTCTTAACTTTTCCCCTGAAGAATCTCCCTCTTCCCATTCCTGTTTGAGGAAGGCAGGTAGGAGGGATTCTCGCCAGGGCAGCTGAGTGCGCAGGTTGTGTGGCAGGTGCAGTCACACACATGTATTCACAACAAATCTTTGGGACAGGCTTGTACTTACCTGGGCAGGTGTGAAATGGTGGCCTGTTGCTCCAAAAGATGCCACAGCTTTTGACACAGCCTTGGGACTGGGGGAATCTTCTCCCCTTTCTAGACCCCTGTGGGTTTCATGGCTCCAACAGGTGAGCTGGGAGAGGCAGCAGGAGGTGGGTAATCAAGAATGGCTTCAGTGTGCACCCGAACAAATCCCAGGCACCCGAGGAGAGGGAAGTGACTTCTCCAACTGGGAATCCTGCCTCCCTGATTCAACTGAGGGCTTGCGAGCAAAAGAAAGGGGGATCCAGGGAGCAGGCATCGTGGCAATTTTCCCTCCAGAAATTGTTAAAACCCCCAGCAGCAGGTGATCAGGGGTGGGCATTCATTTTAGCGGATGCTTATTCCAGGGGCAACAAGCAAAAGGAACAGCTTAAAGATTATCTCTGAGCTACAGAGTTCCATTTCTTCCCCGTGGGATGGATACCAAGGAAACCTACCCCAGTGGGTAAAACAGAGATGGTTTCCCTGCCTGGAGCAAATCACCCTGGGCGGCCAGGAAGGGTTAGGGCAGGGGACAGCATGGTCTGCAGAAGGGGATGTTTCCCCCTTGATGCGACCACACAGGCAGGGTGGAAAACACTCATGGAAATGTCAGCTCTGCGAAACAGAGCAGGGGACTTCCTCAAAGGATTGGCCTCTGTGTATGAATTTGGTACCTGGAGAGGGTGCCTCCCATTTGCACGGAGCCTGTTGCAGAAGGAAGGAGCCAGGGAACCACACTGTCACACCAGGGGCCGTTCAGGCCTCTGCACCTTGAGAAAGACCGGCTCAGAGCTGGCCATGGGGGTCTGAGCACCTGTGCTGCCAACGATCAGCCAGAGAGGGCGCTGCTCTGCACAGCTCTTTGTAACTTTCCAAGCCTTATCTGCTCCGTGAGAGCGAGAGAGCGAGAGCGAGAGCGAGAGAGATTCTTCCATCCACTGGTTCACTCTTCAGGTGGCTGCAATGGCCAGAGCTAAACCAGGCTGAAGCAAGGAACCAGGAACTCCATCTGGGTCTCCCATGTGGGTGGCAGGGGCCCAAGAACTTGGGCCATTCTCCGCTGCTTTCCCAGGCCATTAGCAGGGGGCTGGACTGGGAGTAAAGCAGCCAGGATGGTAACTGTTGTCCATATGAGGGTGCCGGCGTCACAGGGGGTGGCTTTACCCACTACGCCACATCACCGAGCCCATGAAATCTATGTTACTATTCTACTTGCTTGTGCTCACCTGGGCTTCCCCACCCCTGCCCCTGCTGTGCCTGCCTCTGTGTGGCCATCAGAGTGATGCTGTAGAGGTTTGTCACAGTGAGTTCTGCAGCAGGCACTGTGCCCCTCTCACCCCCACCCCTGCAGAGAACTTGCTGTTAGATACCAGTAGCCATGTTAAGTCAACAAAGTCAAATGCACTGCTTACGGCAAGACTTCTCGGAACCTTCCACTTGCCAGCCCACCCCGTGACTTCGTGAAATGGAAATTTCTGTGACACCTTGCCCAGCCTCTTTGAATATGGAAAGCTTTCTTGGCACCTGCATTTGCTATGCAACTAGGAGACGCTGTTTCGCCCATCCTCCTGGCTGACAGTCACTCTGTGTTCTCAGAGGAAGTGCCAGAGGGATGAAAATCTTCCCATTCCACAAAGAGCAGAGCTGGGGATGTAATTCGAGACTAGGAATCAGAAGGTAGAGGTTCTGGTTCTGGCTTCACAGAGTACAGACTGTGGGGCCCTGGGGGGATGGCTCCCCTCTGTGCACCTGTTCCCTCATCTCAGGATGATGAAGTTGGATCTGTCAGTCTCTATAAGTGCTGTTCAGCTAACACAGTTTGTGATTTCATGCACTTGTCAATCTGCTCTCACCATCCCTCCCCCATTCCACCCATTTGCTCACCCCAGGGATGGAGCCAACTTTTTAGAATGAATGAATTTGGCAGACAGGGGCTAGCAGGCTGATGAGAGAAGGAAGGCTCCCTGACTGGAGCCCGGCGCCCGCTCAGGCCAGCGTGAGCTCACACCTCTTCAATTGGTCGGTCCATTAATGTTGCAAAAGACTTTGATGGACTTTGGGGAATTGTGCAACATTGATTTTATTGTCATCTTTTTGCACAAGCAGTAAATAAGCTAACATTTAAGATTCGGAGTAATTATTCCCGAAAAGCAAGACATCAAAATAAAGTTTATAGTGAGCAGCCGGACGTTTTGACAGGAGGGTCTGAGACGCCTCAGACTTACTGAAAAGGTTAAAGAGCAGGTGCACTGGGCAGGCAGGAGGGAGCTGTACAGGAGGCCCCGCCCTGAGGCTGGCATGCAGTGGGATGCGGGGATGCCGGGAGGGGTTTCTGGGGGCTTCTTGCTTGCCGTCCAGGGTTTTGCTTCACTCTTCCACTGATGCTACAGGTCTCCCAAGAGAATATGTGGCATGGTCACACCTGCTGTGGTTTCACCCTCGGACCTTTGCTACCTGAGAGCAGAGTCCACAGGTTGCAGGGTGTTTTATCTGCTTCTACCAAGGCCTGGGGCGTGCAGTCCATGCTATGGACAGCCTTTTACGTCTGGCTTCTAAGGAGTGCTCTTTTAGACATCTAATTTCAACCAAATCCAAAGAGATTATTTGGCCTTTGATTCTAGGACATTATAGATCGGTGCTCCCAGAGGCCGTCCGTGCCAGTGGGGCCATGTCTTGAACTTGGCAGATGGTCGTGCTGTGCTGATGAAAGAGAGCTTCTGACCTAGTGAGTGACCTTGAACATGATCCCCAAGGACAGTTCTTTATCATGGACATCTTTCCCTTGCCAGAGGCACGTTTGGGGGTGACAACTGATCTTTACGTCTGAAGGTTCCATACTTGTGGCTTCAATCAACGGCAAATCAAAAATTGTTAGAAAAAAAATGTATATGTCTGAATATGTGCAGACATTTTCTTTCTTGTCTTTATTCTCTAAGCAAAACACTATTTACATAGCATTTACATTGTATTAGGTATGGTAAGTATTCCAGAGACTTTTTCAAGTATACAGAAGGATGTGTGTAGGTTGCTTGACATTTTAGGTTATACAGCATTTTATGGAAGGGACTTAAGCATCCATGGATTCTGGTGTCTTGGGGATCCTGGCACCACTCCCCCAGAGACACTGAGGCGTGCCTATGCTCATTTTCCATGGGCACCTTTTGATTTTCTTCAGCACTGCATGTCTCTGTCAGTTGCAGGTCTATACAGCATCTGACCACCTTCCAGTCCAAATATAGAAAAATGGGCCCCCAGACAGCCCTGGCAGCATCATTTCTGTTTGAATCCTGGCACGGGGCAAACACTCATTTAAGGTCTTATTAAGTGAAGGAATCATTTCAAGAGCATATGTGGGAAAACTTCTCAACTGGCTTCCTGTGTCTGGGTCGCCTCCACATCTCCCTTTCCTGCACCTGCTGCTGCAGAGAGCTCAGTGGAGAAATGGCTGCACATCACGCTACACTTAAGGAGGGTTATAAGAGGGCATCCTTCCAGACATCCCGAGGCTCTGCTTTCTGGAAGCGGCTGCTTCAGATAGCAGAAAGGAGCACAGGGACTCATGGCTCGCCCTTGGCCTTGCCATGGCCCAAGGCCAGCCTCCACCATTCGGAGATAGACACCCCAGTTCTCCAGGAGTGATCCATGCACATCCATCTCTGTGTCTTTGCACCTGCTCCTCTCTCAGTCCTCCCACCTATTCCTCATGTTTATGTTCAGGGGTCTTTCCTGCCAGGAAGCCTTCTGCTCGCCTGTCCCCAGTCTGGCGTCCCCTTCACCAAACTTTGCCCTAACAAAGACCCTGCTTCATTGACTTGAGCTCTGTGCTGACTTGTGCTCTGTGATGGCTTGAGCTGCAGTGCCTCCTTCTGTGTCCCCAGCACTTACCGAAGTCTTAACACTTGGAAGATGCTCTGTACGCCCGTGTGGAAGCCAAGTCAGTTCGGCGTATTGGACCCATGGCAACTGTCTTCCACACCTGCGGGTTCTGCCTCTGGGGATTCAACAGACTGTGGATGGAGAAGGTAGCTGGGCCTACGATGGTTGTGTCTGTACTAACAGCATGCAGGCTTTTTTTCCTTGTCATTATTCCCTATGCAAGAGAGTATAACCACTATTTATGCAGCAGATACATTGCATTAGGTGTTGGTTATAAGCAATTTCTATGCCATTTTATATAAAGGACTTCAGTGTTTGTAGATTTTGGTATCCATGGGGCGTCCTGTGCTGATGTCTCCTGGATACTGAGGGACGGCTGTTCTCGTGACGCTGTTTGTGAATATGCGGACAGAACTGCTGTGTCAGTTGACCAAGCATCCTTGTAACTTCTCCAGCTCCTTTTGCGAAGATGCTCTTGAGTAATCTTTTATCTCTACCCCCAGGAGGTAGAGCTACAAGAGGGGTGGGTTTGGATATTATTATTTAAAATATCAGCACCGGGGAGGGGGGTGGATCTTTTTCCAAGGCAAGGTGTCTCTCTAGGAATGCCAAAGAGGACTGAGTGGCACAGCTTGAGAGCCTCTGTCCTTGGTCACTGTGAGGTTGGTCCCCTGCGCAGCCACCTCCTGGGCTGAGGATGTCACTGCACATGAGCTCTGCGCTGGAGACCCAGCTTCCCTCTGCAGGAAGCCTCTCATCCCCTCTGCCCAAGAGGCAGGGAAGAAAGGGATGGGCCATCCCCAATGGTCAGTTTTTGATCTTCCTTGGATTCCACAGGCTTTGTCCCTCCTGCCCTCCAGGCTATCTCAGTCGTTCACTCTAGTTAGACCACGAGGGGGCAGGGCGGTTCTGAAAGCCAGGACTCTGGCCTGTACCGGGGGAATGTAGCCAGATCCAACTGTTGCCCATCCAGCCAGATGAAGTCTCCATAAGGCCAAACCATCAAGTGAAATGCAATTATTAGACATGATTTCCTTTTTATTGCATTAATTTTTTATTATTTTCATTCATATTTCATTGCGTAATTTTCATCATTATCATGATCATCTCCACTTATTTTTGATAGGTCAACTTGGCAATGAAACGTCATTGCCAGGGCGATGATCCCTGTCCCGCCTGTTGCTACGCACAGGACTGTGGGCCATTTATCCTGTCAGCCTCCACTTCACCTTTTATAAATACGGACAGTCTTAACTGTTACCCCCTTTTGGTGGCTGCTAGCATTAAATGGGCTCAATGCTTGCAAAAATGCTGGCGAGAGGCTGCATCACTCAGCACGACTGATTCGGAGGCCTGGGCTTAAGAGCACTGCTGTTGTTCTTTGCATAACTTGGTCTCAATGTCCTGCTTCTGGAGTTTGAGGATTGGATTCTGGTGCTTTAATGTGTCTTGGCTTCCCCAGAAAGCCCTTGAGCAAGGCCTTGTGTGAGCTCCTTCCCAGGCGTCTTCATGGTCATGGGAAATCCAAGCCAGCAACGTTGAAAATGAGGCACCCCGTGATGATTCTTTCGTTAGGGGAAAAAAAAAAACCCACATCGTTCTCCTTTTGTGCCACTGCAAACATTGCGACGTTTTTGGCGGGAAGGGGAAGTTATTTTGTGTATGTGTGAAGTGGAATTTTGATAGACAGGATAAGTTGCAATCCAATTCTAAACTATAGATTTTCGGGCAGATTGATGCAACAAATTGTTAGCAAATAGCAGTTTGCAATTTGATGCTAATTAGACATAAGGCAAATATGTGCCATGACAAATTAGCAGCAAACCATACTGCAGAGGATTAGCGAGAGCTGGCACAGCTCACGCCCGGCTCCGCACACCTCCCCGGCGGCGGCGTCATCAGCGTCACCGTCAGGGCCCGCGCCAGCCTCGCCTCTCTGGGAGCAGGCAGCTGGGGGAGCAGATCAGGAACACCCCAGGCCAGCTCACAGCGTGACGCTCCGGGCCTTCACACTCCTCCCGTGCACTGCTGGTCAGCGTGCTCTTTGCTGAAACCTGCGGAAGATTCTGGAAAGCTCATTGGGTATGCATATGTTTGTATTATGAAAACAAGTCATGGGAACATTAGGAAACACAGGCAAGCAAAAAAAGGAAAGAAAGAGAGAAAGAGAGAGAGAAAGAAAGAAAGGCATAAAAGAGAAGAAAATCAAAGACCACCATGCCAGTTATTTAGTGTTCATCCGTTGACATTTTTGTTTCAAGAAGAAAAATAATATAAAATTATTTAGGACAAAAAGGGGCGCACACATATGCTGTTTGCAGCCCTTTCTCACTCAGTTTTACATTATGGATATTTTTCAAGTTCATGAACACAGATGTACACTTTATTTTTAGTTTTTTATAAGTCATGGTGTTTTTTTATTTGAATATTTTACTTATTTGAGAGGTAGCTTTAGACAGTGGGAGGGAGAGATAGTAAAGAGGACCTCTGTCCACTGGTTCACTCCCCAAAGGCCCACAATGACCTGAGCTGGGCTCATCCAAAGCCAGGAGCCAGGAGCCAGGAGCAGGGGCCCAAGCACGTGGGCCATCTTCCACTGCTTTCCCAGGCCACAGCAGAGAGCTGGATCAGAAATGGAGCAGCTGGGACTCGAACTGGCGCCCATATGGGATACCGGCACTGCAGGCAGAGGATTCACCTACTGAGCCACGGCACAGGCACCCAGATGTACACTTTAAAAAAGTAGTTATAGTGCGTTTCCTTCTAATAACCCACCATCAGCCTACCTCATCCCCTGCTGTTGCATGCATGGATTGCTTGCAACTCTCAGCCCTGTGCGCACTGCAACAGCAGTCAGACTTGGAAACCCGTTCCTGCACAGGTGTGACTACTCCTGACCCCCTTTCCTAGGAGGCGGCTGAGGGCAGTGGTTGCAGAAGCTGCCTGAATCGCTCTTCTCTCAGACTCCGCACTCCCGGAGCCCTGCCAGGTCCTGCCCACGGCTTTAATCTCCCCTCCTGAGCTGTGTCCACAAAAGGCACCCTGTTCACACGGGCTTGCCTTTAGTTTGTTCATGGGGTTGATACATTTTCAGGAATGTTATCCCACCCACTTCTGGCCTCCCCAGGGTGTTGTCTCGGGATAGTGACTGGGAATTGGATTCGTGTTCAAAATCGCCTTGCTCAGTTTCTCCATCGTTACGCAGGAGGTTTTGCAGTGGAGACGTGGCTAAGAGTGTGGGTGCAAGGGTCTGAGGAGCGAGGCCTCGCTGCTCAACTGGGGCCTCATCAGATGACCTGGGAGTCTGCAGAATCCAGGTTCCCCTCCCTGCTCGGCGCTCCCAGTTAACCAGCCTGGGGAGGGGCCAGGACGCCCCCTAGGTGACTCTCAGCAGTGGGGCATCTAAGGGACACCACCGCCATGACCTGCTGGTGCTTCTCTCTGCCGTGGTAACTGTTACCCCAGCGAGACCTGCCAGGTTGGCTTCCTTGTAGGAAGAAGAGAAGGAGTGCACACCTCGGTCCCTGGTGTTGCCCCAACCCCGACATGCTGTCTAAGGATCTGGGTTCAAGTCCCCGGCTTGGAAGCTGCTATTCTTGTGGGCAACTCCTTTACCCTCTCACAACCTTTGTTTCTCCCTTTTGCAAAAAAATGAGACAAGACAGGAAGGAACAGTGCACTACCAGGGATTGCAAGTTAGTAGGACTGCGTGCATGTCCACACTGGAGCGAGCCCGGCACGTGGGTGTGTGTGATATAAATACCTGAGAAGCAGAAAGCGATATTCTTGTATACAGTTACAAAGAACTGTGCCAGTTGCCATGGGAAGCTCTGTGAAAGTGGGAGATCCTGTTACTGCCAGTAATGAGGATGGCCGTGGTCTGCTTTGGCTCACGGATGGCACGCGTGTCTACGTCTGTTCTTTACATGTGTGGGGCGAGCATGCGCCTTTGTGACGAGTGGTTACCTCTTCAGAGGCATCCCATGTGTTGCTTTTTCAAAAAATTGGATTGCTCTAATTGACCTATCATAAATTCACTTTTTAAAGCATTGGCCATAAACCTGACATCCAACTTGAAGCTACTGTCATGATCCTCACCAGAGTGAGCTGACTTACTATAAGACCATGTGTGAATCTCCTTACTATTTTTATTTTTAAATAAAAAAAATTCACCATGGTGATTTAGGTAAGTAGTTAAAGAATCATCATGTTAATACCTTTGTATCTAATTATGTACACGTACAGAAAACAAATGGAATACTTTAAAAGATTGTGGAAAAGATAACTAAAAGTTTATCTTTCAATGAAGACATTTTGAAATCTGTGTATAGACGGGCATTCAAAAGCCCATGAAAATGTATTTTATGAAGTAATTATGAATAGATTTCAAACATCTTTTGCACCAACTAAATTTATCTTTTAATTCCAGTCCACAGACATACAGTTACTTCATATTATGTATATAGTGTCTGAAATTTGCTTTTTGCCCTAACTGATCCTGGATCCTGGTAATTCTGGGAATGTTGTTGGTTATATTTACTAAATGATATTTGCTTAACTTCAGGGAAAAGATTAAATTTTATTAAACTTTAGTAGATTTCTATATTTTTAGGTAAACATTATATAACTAATAACTTTTTCATTCTCTTTTACTAAATTTAAATGTTGTTTATCTTTTTCTTATCTCATTGCTTTGGACAGAACTTTCAAAAGATCATGGAGACAATGGACACCTTTGTAAAGATTTCTTCTTTAAAAGGATCTTGGAAATGCTTATTATTAGATTAAATGAATGATGATTGGTGTGATAGGATTTTAGAGAACAATCATGTAAATGAGTTAGCAGTTTACTTTTAATATTCTATACATTAAAAAGCTTAGAATGTTGATTTTTATCAAATGTCTGTTCTTCCATAACAGGTAATTTTATATTTTCTTTGTTTATTTGATAAATTATATTAATATGACATTTTCTGATATTGAATCATCCGTATTTTCCTTGAATAAAACATGTCGGATGATGGTTCCTCTGTTGCTTTGAATTTTCAGATAGGTGTGGTTTGGTGACGCATTTTAGGCAGGAAAGTAGGAAGTCAAAGCTTTGGGCATAAGAAACCATCTGGAGCCATGAGCGGAGTCGTTGGCCTAAGCACAGGGTACGTGAGCAGCGGCCCTGGAAAAATCAACTGAGATGTGGGAATAGAGCACTTTGGATCCCACATCAAAGATGGACATTCTGGACATTCGGATGGATGACATGAGAAACCACTAGCGAAGGTGAGAGGGTCAGAGGGTATCTGGCAAGAGATGTGAGAACTCTGAGATGTGGCCCGATTTCTGCTCTCATGACAACGGGGTCACAGTTTTCTTTATGAAATCCAAGAAATGGGAATAAAACTAAAAGAGGGCAACAGGAGGACGAGCAAAAGAGGAGGAGTGGCTTTATGCAAGAGAGTGTGATCCATGGAGTCACATGAGCCGAGAAATGCTAAGGAGATTGGGGGTTAATTATTTGCAGTTTTCCATGGAGCAGATTGGGATGAAATGAGAAAAGGAATGAACGAGTTGAGACCTGGGGGTGAAAAGGAAGCACTAGGGATATTTTTTGGTCACAATTATTGTTAATGTTATTATATCTACACCCAAACTGTTGGCGTAGGATCCAGAAGCTGTCTGGACTAGTTCAGCCACATTGAAACATTATGTGGCTATAGGAACATGCACAATTATGGGAACAAAACCAATGAAGTGGAAAAGCAGCAGGAAACAACTCAGGAAAACAATGTTTAATTTTTTTCTTAAGCCCTCTGGGGGAATTCTCCAGACAGTTTTGAGAATGATCAATAATGAAAGTTGCTATGAATTTATTTTCCTTGCAAATCCTTATTTAAACAGTACATAAGAGGCTGCGTCCTGCCAGGACGGTGGCCTGCCTGGGCGCCCTGTGACTGCAGGAGTTGGCTATGACCAGAGACTATTCTTCTCCACACAGCACACAGGTCAGCGCTGGCTACTGTAGGTGACGATGAGGATATCAAGGCAGGCTAGTGCACCTTGCTTTCTGTTTTGAGAATCATTTGTCACCAATGACAGTCAAATGGGCATGCTTCTGAGTGATTTACTTACAAAACATCAAGCAGATTTGTATTTAGCCTTATCATAATATTGTTTTAACTTCTTTGCCCTCAATTATTTTCTAGGTTTTGTAGCCAGATGAATGGAACTCAGGCAGAATCCAGGAAGCTCTGGGGATGCACGCTATTCCACAATGATGCAGTCTGGTGTTTTATTGTGCCAGATGATGTCAATCTTTTCTTCTTTGGAATGTGGACTTAGGATGGTGTCACCTATTTGAACTTTACCTTTGGCACAGGTGCGTTGTAAAGGGAAAAAATGGAAAGAATGTTGAATTTGTGGATGTCTCATTGCTCCCCACATCAGCTGCCCCTTTGCTGTAATTCACAAGTTGTTTCCAGGATACAGATATGTCTAGATAGCGCCAAGTTAGGAGAACATTATTTATTTATTTGTTTATTTATTTTTGGCCTAGTTGTAAATCCTAGAGACTAGCTGACTCTCTAAGCCAGTGTCCCTTGGGCTCCGCATTGCCTCAGTCATCTTGAGTGTTTGCAAAAATGCAAAAACCATACAATGCCACCTGTTTCCCACCAGTCTTGAGATTCTCACTCACTGAGACTGAGGTCAGACCTAGAAATGTAGACTATCAACAAGCTCTTTGTGGAGTCAGACGTAGGTGATTCTCAGACTGGTCTTTATGAGAGTTTTAGTATCTGCAGGGTCTGTAGTGATGTTCCCTTTGATTTAGTACCTCCCCTACACCTCTTTCCCTAAAGGTTTGTAGTTTTATGATATCTTTAAAGAACCAGCTGTGGTTCTCTTAATTTTCTCTGTTAGTTTTCGGTTTTTACTTTCATTCATATCAGCAATTCTTTCTTTCTTTCTGTTTTCTCTGTTTAATTTTTCTCTTTTTCCTTTAGAATTTGTTTTAGACAGCTCTTCTTTCCTGTGTAAGTGTTTAACACTATGTATTTCCCTGTATTACTGCTCGGATTGTCTTCCATAAATGTCAACATGCTGTTCATGCAGTTCAGAATATGTTCATTTTCATTTGACTCCAAATATTTTAGAATTTCCCTTCCCTATCATGTAACTTTTAACCTCTTTTTGGCTTCAAAAATAAAGTGCAGTTCTTGGAGACAGAGCATTTCTGGGTATTGTTTTATATTTTAATCCCCACTGATGATCTCTGCCTACTAATTAGAGTGTTTAAGCCATTTATGATGAATGTGATTATTAAGGCAGCCATGTCTACATTTACCATCTTGGTGATTGTTCCCCATTAGTCCCATCTGTTCTTTCTCCCCTTTCCCCTCCCTTTCTGTCTTTATTGATAGTAATTGAATGTGTTTTATGGTTTCATTTCATCTCCTTCATTGGCTGATTAGCCATAACTCTTTGTTGCATTGTTTTGGTGGGTGCTTTAGGGTTTATAGTGTATATTGGTAACTTATCACAGCCTGCCTTCAATGATGTTACATTACTTTTCATATATTAAGGAAACTTAACAAATTTCTTCCTTTGCAGTCTTTTCACTATTGTCATAATGCACTTAACTCTTATAGCATTTCCCATGCTTCAAATCCCACAATTTTTAGACGTTTTAAACAATTATCAACTAAAAGCTTTACAAAGCAAGGACAATGTATTTTATTTTTACTTAGATATATACCATTCCCCTTTTCATTTCTCTGTGCAGCTTTGGTATCTATTTGGTATCATTTCACTTGTCTCTGAAGAATTTCCTCTTTAATATTTCTCATGGGGCTGCTGTGCTGGTGATGAGTTCTTTCAGCTTTTCCACGTTTGAAAGTCCTTTTGTTCACTTTAATTTTTCAAAAACAGTTTTGCTGGGTATAGAACTCTAGGTTATATTTCTTCTTTAAGAAAAGACATTCCTCCATCATCTGGTACAAGCATATATAGCACACCCACTGGCATGGAAAAGTCCTGGAACAATGAAACCTAAAGACATAAATTTTATATCTCAAAATTAGTTGCATCAAGTCTAATACACTTGTGTAAGTGATGATGCCAGCCATTTTGTCCATCTCTCAGAGCTAAAAGTCCTGGGAATTTACCCAGGTTAATAAATCTCTCTTGGGGCTGGCGCTGTGGCTCACTAGGTTAATCCTCCACCTGTGGTGCTGGCATCCCATGTGGGTGCCAGGTTCTAGTCCGGGTTGCTCCTCTTCCAGTCCTGCTCTCAGCTGTGGCCCGGGAGGGCAGTGGAGGATGGCCCAGGTGCTTGGGCCCCTGCACTGCATGGGAGACCAGGGGGAGGTGCCTGGCTCCTGGCTTCAGATCGGTACAGTGCCGGCCGTGGTGGCCATTTGGGGAGTGAACCAACAGAAGGAAGACTTTAAAAAAATAATAAAAATAAGTCTCTTTTGTGTTATTTTCTCAAGAAAAAAATAAGGGCACATTAAAGATTGCCTTTAAGGTTACAAAGCAGAAACTGCCAGTAGGAGTCAAATCAGGACTGTCAGGTGGATGTCTAATGATGTCACATCAAAACTTCCACAGAGTTGAGAGGAAGGAGCAGGGGTGTTGTGGTGCTGCAGAAGGACTTGGTGGGGACACCTTCTCAGCTGCGTTCTGTTCAAGCTTTGGCTTTCTCAAAGCACTCCCATAATAAGCAGAAGTTATAAGTATGAGGCCATCCAGAATGTCAACAAACAATATTGCCCGAGCATCCCCCAAAACACCATTGCTGTGACCTTTGCTCTTGGCCAGTCTGGTCTTGCTTTGGCTGGACCACTTTCACCTCTCAGTAGCCAATGGCTTTGATTGTGCTTTGTCTTCAGGGTCATGGTGATAATGCCATGTTTCATCGCCTGATACAATTGTTCAAAAGAAAGATTCATGTTTTTATATCACCTGTTCAAAATTTCCATTAAAATGATGCTCTTGGGGCCAGCACCGTGCTGTAGCGGGTAAAGCTGTTGGCATCCCATGTGGGTGCTAGTTCAAGTCCTGGTTGCTCCACTTCAGATCCAGCTCCATGATGATGTGCTTGGGAAAGCAGAGGAAGATAGCCCAAGTCCTTGAGACCCTGCACCCATGTGGGAGATCTGGAAGAAGCTCCTGGCTTTGGAGTGGCCCAGTTATAACCATTGTGACCATTTGGGAAGTGAACCAGTGGGTGGAAGATCTCTCTCTCCCTCCCTCTCTCTGTCTCTCTCTCTCTTTCTCTGTAACTCTGCCATACAAATAAATAAATAAATAAATAAATCTTAAAAAAATAGAGTGCTGCTCTTTTTTGATATGGGCACAGGAGTTTTGGAATCTATGGAGCAGAAAGCTTGCTTAATTTTTCAGTGAGAATTGTACAAACTGAAACAATTGAGATGTCTGTGAGGTTAGCTATTATTCTGCTGTTAATACTGATCCTTTTCAATTAAGGCATGAAAAAGATTAATTTTTCCTCATAAATTAGTGTGGGTAATCTGCTGCTGTGGACTTTATCATCAACATTGTCTTATTCCAATTGAAATTTATTAGTCTGCTATCACTCTTTTTCTTTTCTTTTCATGAGTTTTTTTTTTTTTTATCTTCTTTGGCTGATTTTAACACTTTTATCACTGGTTTAGCTAACTTGGTATTTTTTTTTTTGCCAGAGTGTCTTGGCTTTCCATGCCTAAAATACTCTCATGGGCTTTTTAGCCAGATCCAAATGTCTTAAGGGCTGATTCTGAGGCCAGAGTGCTGTTTAGGACATCTGCCATTCTATGAGTCTGCTGTGTATCCTGCTTCCCATGTTGGATCGTTCTCTCCCTTTTTTATTCTATCAGTTAGTTTTAGCAGACATTAGTGATCCCTTTGACTCTTAATCCTATCATTATGATCAATTGTGAACTGAAACTGATCACTTTGACCAGTGAGATGGCCACCTTCATGGGATTGAACTGGAATCCCCTGGCATATTTTTTCTAACTCTGCCATTTAGGGGAAGTCTGATTGAGCATTGTGCCAAACTGTACATCTCCTCCCTCTCTTATTCCCACTCTTATATTTAACAGGGATCACTTTTCAGTTAAAGTTAAACACCTAAGAATAATTGTGTGTTAATTAAAGAGTTCAACCAATAGTATTAAGTAGAACAAAAAAATACTAAAAGGGATAAAGTATTAAGTTTTTCATCGACAGTCAGGACAAGGGCTAATCAAGTCACTGTTTCTCATAGTGTCCATTTCACATCAACAAGTTTCCTTTTTGGTGCTTGGTTAGTTGTCACTGATCAGGGCAAACATATGATATTTGTCCCTTTGGGACTGGCTTATTTTACTAAGCATGATGTTTTCCAGATTCCTCCATTTTGTTGCAAATGACCGGATTTCATTGTTTTTACTGCTGTATAGTATTCTACAGAGTACATATCCCATAATTTCTTTATACAGTCTACTGCTGATGGGCATTTAGGTTGATTCCAGGTCTAAGCTATTGTGAATTGAGCGGCAATAAACATTAAGGTGCAGGCAGCTCTTTTATTTGCCAATTTAATTTCCTTTGGGTAAATTCCAAGGAGTGGTATGGCTGGGTTCTATGGTAGGGTTATATTCAGGTTTCTGAGGAATCTCCAAACTGTCTTCCATAGTGGCTTTACCAGTTTGCATTCCCACCAACAGTGGGTTAGTGTCCCTTTTTCCCCACATCCTTGCCAGCATCTGTTGTTGATAGATTTCTGTATGACAGGCATTCTAACCAGGGTGAGGTGAAACCTCATTGTGGTTTTGATTTGCATTTCCCTGATTACTGCTTCAGTTTCCTTAGCCATTATTAGTCTGCTCAGAGTTTCTACTTCTTCATGGTTCAGTCTTGGTGGTTGTATGTTTCTGGGAATTCACTAGTTTCTTCTAGATTATCCAGTGTGCTGCCACATAGCTGTTCACAGGAGTCTCTTTGATCTTTTGTGTTTCTGTCATAACAGTTTTAATGTCTCCTTTTTTGTTTCTGATTTTGAGTTTTTTCTCTTCTTTTTTCTTTGTCTAGTGAAATTTTATCAGTTCTGTTTATCTTTTTAAAACCAAATTAGCTTATTATTATTTCCATCCTTCTACTAAATTTGGAATGTTTTTCTATTCTTTTCATAGTTCTTTGAGGTGTAGCATTAGACTTTTTTGTTTATTTTGAGAATTTCTTTCATTTTCAATAGAGGCATTTGTTCCTATAAACTTTCTTCTTAAAACTGCTTTTGCTGCATCTCAGACATTTTGTTATGCTGTGTATTTTTGACCCAAGATAGTTTTTAACATTCTCTTTAATTCTTCTTTGACCCTTTGGTTGCCTAAAACTTCCTCTTTTCTCCTGACTTTCACCCTCTCTATCAGTCCTGCTGTTGCTACTTTAAGGCAATACTTCTTTTCTTCCTTAGATTTTTATACCTTTTTTTTTTTTTTTACAGCAGTTGGTCTCTGATGTAAAAATTTCTTCATCTAAGTCTTGCAGAGTTTCTTGAATCTTTCTTGGATACCTTTTTACAGTTTACATCATTATCTTGGTAAGTTATTTTCTTGAATTATTATTATTGGCTATCTTATTGGCTCTTCACTATTTTCCTCTCTTCTCTCTTCATTATTTTCAGTTACATGTGTGATACGACTTTTCACTGTGTCTCCCGTTCCTCTTACTTTTTTACATATATTTTCCCTCTATGTTCTTTTTTGGGGGTGCATTGTCTGCTTCTTTCCTGTTGAGTTATTCTCTCTTCAGCTGTGTTTAATTAGCTACACAGCACATCTACTGAGGACTTGATTTAACTATTATTTTTTTCAGATCTAGAATTTATATTTTATTTTTTAAAAACAGTCCAGTTCTTTTGAGAGGACTTTCAAAGTCAATGGCTCTTAACCCTAAGCTTATGGGAATGTCGAACTGTTTGCCACAGTCTTGGTTTTGTTGATTTCTGTGCTTGATAACTTTACTTTAAATTTTCTGCTGGACTTGCTCCCTGAGAAATTACAGAGGCTTTTGGCAATTTGTCTCGGGGAAGACAATGGCGCTATCCTTTGTGGACTGACCTCTTTAAGGCAGATTCTACCTCTGGTTTGCCTTTCTGGCATCTTAACTGAAAACCTTTTATTTGTGAACTGCCTCAGGGGTCAATGCTGAGCTCCAGGTCTGATATTCTCAGTGTAGTAAGATCGCCAATGTCTTCCCACAGTTTCTCCTCCACTTCCTGCTCCGCTCCAGGGAACCCAGCCCCCAAAAGCTGAGGAGGCAGCAGCTCCCTTGAGGAGACCACAGCTCCCTTGAGGAGACCATGTGTGTCCACGTGACTCCCCACCCTGTGGGAATTCAACAGTCAGTACCTGGCTACAATGGCTGTCCTGAGTTCTAATCTTTGTCACCGCAGCCCTGGACAATTAGGACCTGAACCTAGGGCAGTTTCTCAGGTCTCTCATGCACAGTGTCACAGGATTGGCAACTGTTCCGGGCTGGAGCACTGGGCTGACTTTGACAGCCTCCTCTTCTTCCCAGGAGGATGGCAGCTCCATGCTGACACATTTCTGTACGGTGTTTACCTGGATTTTCTGTTCACGGCAGAATAGGTGAGCTGGAAGTGATGCTACTACAGTTAAGAGCGAATAGCTTGGGGCCGGCGCTGCGGAGTAGTGGGTAAAGACGCCGCCTGCAGTGTCGGCATCTTACATGGAAGTGAACCAGTGGATGGAAAATCTCTCTCTCTCTCTCTGTCTCTCCTTCTCTCTGTGTAACTCTGACTTTCAAATAAATAAATAAAAAAGAGAGATAGCTTGAAATTCCACAATATACTTGGGGCTTATTTATTTGAGAGGTACAGTTATAGACAAAGAGAGAGAGAAAGAGAGAAGGTCTTCCATCCACTCGTTCACTCCCCAAATGGCCACAATGGGTGAAGCTGAGCCAATCAGAAGCCAGGAGCCAAGAGCTTCTTCTGGGTCTCCCACTCGGGTACAGGGCCCAGGCACTTGGGTCATCTTTCACTGCTTTCCCAGGCGATAAGCAGGGAACTGGATCATAAGAGCAGCAGCCAGGACTCGAACCAGTGCCCATATGGGATGCTGACACTGTAGGCAGAGGCTTAACAGAGTACACTACAGTGCCGGCCCCTCACTGGAATTCCTCATCAGTTGAAACAGTGGATGTGGTATCACACTGACAGCTCTTGGGAGGTGGAGGTATACGAGGCAAAGTCATGAAAACCAACCCTGCTTGTCTTCATAAGCAGGACATATATCCACCTCCATCTGAGACTGGAATTGGAGTAACTGAAGAGGGCAGAAGGATGCGGTGACGCCCATTCAGCAGCTACTTCTCTCATCATTACTGTAACCCAATAATGTCTGCAAAGCAATTTGCTTATTTTAACTGACAATTAAAAATGGCGTATATTTATGCATGCATGTACAATATGTTTTGAAATAAGTATACATTATGGAATGGCTAAGTTGAGCCAATTAACATATGTATATATACACATATATGCTATATATATATATATGTTGTAGTGAGAAAACAAACTATCTTGTCTTACTGGTTTTCATGTATATGTTATTATTCTGTCCTAAAATTCTGTGAAAACTTCACTCAATGACAATCATTTCTTATTGCCAAAGAGCCTGCTAGTGACTGCCTAAAAGAGCTCTTCTCTCCCTTTTTCTGTAAGAAATGTGTGATATTGCTCCTTTGTCTTCTAGGATTCACTGATACTTTAGCAATATTTGGAGACCACTTTCTTTACCTGTCTCCCTCCAACTAGCCTAAACGTCCCTTTGCTTGGTCACTGATAACTGTGCACTGTCATGTCCCAGAGTCACAGGTGCAGATAATGCATTTTCCAGAATGACTGTGTTCCTGCGACCTTGAGCCTTTCAGAAACACACCTGCTGCTTTTACTTCCTTACCCCAACTGGCACTTCTAAGTCCGTGTTTTCTTTTATTTTTAAAGATTTATTTATTTATCTGAAAAGCAGAGCCACAGAGGGGTGGGGGGGTGGAAGTCAGAGAGCGAGAGAGATCTTCCATTGGCTGGTTCACTCCCCAAATGACCGTAATGGCCAGAGCTGTGCCAAGCCAAAGCCAGGAGCCAAGAGCTTCTACTGGCCTCCCATGTGGCTGCAGTGGCCCAAGAACTTGGGCCATCTTCTGCTGCTCTCCCAGGTGCAGGATCAGGGAGCTGGGTCAGAAGTGGAGCAGCAGTGTCTCAAATGTGCCTACATGGGATGCCACCATCTCAGGCACAGGATTAATCTGCTGTGCCACAGTGCCAGCCCAAGGACATAGGCATTTAAGAAAGAATACTTAGGCATGGATTCCAAACTCATTTTGCCTTTGTGTGTGTGTGTGTGTGTGTGTGTGCGCGCATTAGAGCAACTTTGGGCTTGCAGCAAATTAAGCATAAAATATAAAGTTTTCCTATTTGTGCTGCACCAGCCTACCTGCACATCTCCCCCTGTCAGCCAAGGCCCCAACCAGTGCAGAATATTTGTTGAAGCTGATGGGCACACATTGGCATGCTGTTATCACCCAAAGTCCAGAGTTTCCATTCCATCATGGGTAGTGTTGTACACGATGGACAACATTGTGCATTATATGGGTGTGGACAACTCCTATAGACGTGTATCTGTCATTAGAGCATCATCCAGGGTAGGTTTCATGCCCTACAATTCCTCTGTGCTCCACCTGCTCATCTGTTCTTCTCCTAAGCCTGGACAACCCCTCAACTCTTTATTATTTCTGCAGTTGTAGCTTTTCTAGAATGGGATACGATCAGAATCAACCAGTCTGTATTCTCCCTGGCTTGCTTCACTTGATGATATGTTGTTAGGGTTCATTGAATCTTCTGATAGCTAGCCCACTCGTGAATTTCTAGCACTGAATGATATTCAATTGTCTGGACACACCATGGTTTATTTACCCATTCACCTACTGAAGAACATCTTTGCTTCCAAGTTTGGACATGTCTGAGTAAAGTTGAAACACACATCCGTGTGTAGACGTTGGCTGTTGAGTAAGTTTTCAGTTGGACAGATACCAAGGTGTGTGATTGTTAGATGGTATGGTGAGATTGTGACTAGTTTGGTAAGAAACCACCAAATTGTCCTTCAGAGCGGCTGTGCCACTCTGCACTCCCCGCACCAACAGGCAAAGCACCTGTTGCTTCACATCTTTGCCGTGGGTGTTGTCAGGGGTGTGTTCTGGGCCTTGCCTGTATTAGTAAGTGTGTGGGTAGCCCCTTGTTGTTTTTAATTTACATTTCCCTGGTGACATGTGATCTGGGGAGTTTTTCCATATGCTTATCGTTATCTGTATATCTTCTCTGGTGACGTGTCTGTTAAGGCCTGTGGTCCATTTTTGAAGCAGGCTGCTTTTTTCTTCTTCTTGTTGAATTTTGTAAGTATTGTTTGCTTACTTTGGATACCAGTCCTTTAGCAGATATGTCTTTCACAAATGTTTTCTCCTCGTAAGTGGCTTCTCCTTTTATTCTCTTGCCAGTGTCTTTCCCAGAGCAGACAGCTTTAATTTTAATGAAGTTAAGTCTAATTCTTTCTTTAATGGATTTTGTCTTTGGTGTCAGATCTAAACATTGTCAAACCAGTCCTGAGTCATTTAGACTCTCTCCTACGTTATCCTCTAGGAATCTAATAGTTTTGTGTTTAGGTCTGTGATCCATTTTGACCTGATTTGTGAAAGATACAAAGTCTGTGTTCATATTATTATTATTATTATTTTGGAATGTGAATTTCTGGGTTTTTTGGCACCATTTGTTCACAAGACTGTCTTTGTTCCATGATCTTCTTTCAAAAGATCAGTTACTGTATTTGTGTGAGTGTATACCAGTTTGACATTGATTAATTCCAGTGTTTTGCTAGCATCACGTTGTTTTGTTACTACAGCTTCACAGTGGGTCCTGACGTTGGTAGTGTCAGTCTTCCAACTCCGTTCTTCTACAGTGTTCTGTTGGTCATTTGGGCCCTACTGCATCTCCATATAAACTTTAGGTTCTGTCTGTTGGTATCCACAGAATTACTTGCTGGGATTATCATGGGAATGCATTGCATCTACAAATCAAAACAAGAAGAACAGACTTGCTGACAGTGTTGAGTCGTCTATCTATAAACATGGTATAATTTTCATTTATTTTATTTTTTGAATTCATCAAATTTTATACTGTTTCTCACATATATCTTGTGTGTATTTTGTTATATTTCTACCTAAATATTTATATGTTTTTGCTCCTGCCAATGTAAATGCTATTATGTATTTAATTTCTACTTGTTCATTGCTGGTACATAAAAAAGTAATTTTGTATATCAATCCCGTATCCTGAAATTTGCTCACAGTAATTTAGATCATTTTTGTCAATTATAGATGATTATTATATTATTGTAGATATTATTATGTAATCTGTAAACAGAAGTTTTATTTATTCCCTCCCAAACAGAATACCTTTTATTCCCTTTCCTCTTCCTACTGTATTAAGTAGGACTTCATTTAAGATTTATTTATTTTTCTATTTTGAAAGTTAGAGAGAAAAGGGAGAGAAAGAGAGAGGGAGAGAGAGAGAGAGAGGGAGATCTTTCATCCACTGTTTCACTCCCTAGATGGCTGTGCCAGACAGGAGCTTCTTCTGGGTCTACATGTGGGTGGCAGGGGCTCAAAACTTAGACAATATCCCACTGCTCTTCCCAGACCATTAGCAGGGAACTGGATTGGAAGTAGAGCAGCCAAGACATGAAACAGTGCCCATATGGGATGCCAGTGTTGCAGCAGTCTTGAGCTATAGGTATTTTGTAGATTTCTTTTATCAAATTGAGGAAGTTCCCCTCTATTGCTAGTTTATTGAGAACATTTATCATGCATGAGTGTTAGATTTTATCAAATGATTTTTCTTATCTATGGATATGATCATGCAATTTTTCTTCTTTACCCTGATGTCATAATAATTGATTTTCATAATAGTTGAGTCATGCTTGCATACTTAAGATAAATTATATCTGGTATATCATTGGATTTGATGTGCTAATAGATTTTATTTAGAAAAACAATTTCTTCATGATACTTTCTGTTTTGGGGAGTTATTATTTAGTTCAATTTCTTCAGTAGACACAGGACTATTGAAACCGTGTATTTTACCTTGGGTATGTTCTGTCAGATTAGGTCTAAATTATCACATTTATGGATATAAAACTACTCACACTATCCATTCATTATCCTTTTAATGTCGATAGGTTCTGTAGTGATGCCCCCTCTTTCATTTTTGGTGCTAGTGAGTCATTGCTGTCTCTCTCTTCCATTCCCTTCTTTCTCCCCCCCCATCTTCCCTCCCTCCCTCCTTTTCTCCCTCCCTCCCTTCCTTCCTTCCTCTCTTAGCCTGGCACAAGGTTTATTAATTTAATTGATTTTTTCCAAAAACCAGCTTTGGGTTTTATTGATTTTGTTTTCTGTTATCAATTTCGTTTATTTTTGTTTTATGTTTATTATTTCTTTCCTTTTACTTATTTTGGGTTTAATTTGCTTTTATTATAGGTTCCTATGGTAGGAATTTAGATGATTGATTTTAGATATTCTTTCCTGATATATGCATTCAATAGCATAAATTTCCCATTGAAGACCACTTTTGCTGCATCCCACATGTTTTCATAAGCTGTGGTTTCATTTTACTTCAAACTATCTTAAAACTTGTCTTGACATTGCTTTTTTGACGTATGTGTTATTTATAAGTGTATTGCTTAATCTCCGAATAGTATAGGCTTTTTCATCTATTTTTTCCCATATTGTTTTCTAGTTTAATTTCATTGTGATCTAGAGAACTGTATCATTTCTGTTCTTTTGAATATATAAAAATGTGCTTTATGGCCAAGAATGTAGTCTGTTTTGGTAAATATCCCATGTGATCTATATTTTGGTAAATATGCCATGTATTCTTGCATTTCCAAATTTGGGATCTCTGGTAAAAGAAATAATAAAGGGCCTGTAAAACAATTATATTTTTATAACATATTCTCCTTTGTTTTCATTACATGATTGCTTCCAGATTTAGAATACCTTCAAGCTGATGTTGATGTAATATTAGATATTTAGCATGCAAAAATGGGATTTGAAGTACAAAGGAGATAAGCATTTAAGATTCCACAGTAGACCACTTTGTGTGTCAAGGAACAACTAAGTTTGTATTAAACGTGGACATAAAGAGTGACCCACGTTCCCATGATGTTCTCTGGACATTTTGTTGTGTACATACAATCATTTCCTTGGTAATTATTCAAAAACAAATGCTCCTTGTTGGTTGGATCTTCCAAATCTTGTGATTGAGGCAAGAATTAATTTGCTTGATTTTATTCTTCAGATGCATCTTTTTAGAGGGTATAACACACAAATCCAAGGAACTTTGCTACATAAAGTTGACAACTGAAGTTTTCTGCAAAAAAGATTATGAAATTTTAAGTAATATTAATTACAGCAGGCAGTGGATATTGGATTTTATGTTGACTTGTATATAAGAGTCATGCTTTACCATAGCTGTCCTTTTGTATACTGTTTTGCATTTTGCTCATTCCTACCCATGTCTTTGTTCCTGAGTGTAAGCTGCTAGAGGTCATTGTGAGCTTTATTTTCTAAATAGCTCAGTAACTGAAATATCCTTTTAATTCCAAGTTACGTTTTCTAGAAAGTTAACAAGTTTTCTATTATATTGGAAATCCTATCAAGACTTCTAATGAGAAGTATTTAGGTCATATAACTTATTGTTTATCTAAATTGTTTAGCTTTACAGTGGACGATGGCTTGAGTACTTGGGCCCCTGCACCCATGTGGGACGCCTGAAGAAGCTCCTGGCTTCTGGCTTTGGATAGGCCCAGCTCTGGCTGTAGAGGCTATCTGGGGAGTGAACCAGCAGGTGGAAGATTTGTCTGTGTTTCCCTCCCTCTCTTTCTGTAACTCTACCTTTCAAATAAATAAATAAATCTTAAAAAAATTGTTCAGCTCTAGATCAAAGTGACCAATCAATTAAGGAGTCCCAGGAAGGCAGGATAAGGAGTAGGAATAAGAGATATGTATGCTTATATACTCAGTTGAGTAACTCTTGTAGGTCATGTGGACACTTTTGCTTCTAAAACAGCCTCTAAAAATCATGCTAATATCTCATCAACAGCATTAAATCCTCAGTACTTCAATGATGTCTCTGCAAGTCTTTGAAACAATGGCAATGGGATTATCCTCTCTTAGTCTATAAAACTCAGCTATCTTGGTCTGTCGTTAGTCTTGCCATGATCAATTAACCCATGCCTTCTCAATCCACTTAAACTATAAGAAGGTACTGTGTATCAGGTACTGTTGGAGAGCTGAGAAACACAATAATGAATGAGAGAAGCAAGAAGCCATGGGAGGGTAGGGGACTGACCTGTGGGAGGTCCCTGAGTGGAGAGTGACGGTGAGGTATTATAAGTGGAACAGAAAGAACACAAGTGTGATTGGAAAGTAGTGAACACATTTTCACAAGGCAGGAGGTGAAGTTGGCAAAGTAGCTGGGATTTGATTCCAAGTGCAAAGGAAACTTATTGGAGCAATAAAACAATGAAGTTCTAATTGGAACAGCAAGAACTCACTGTGGCATAGTGGGTAAAGCTACTGCCTGCACCACTGGCATCCCATATGGGCGCTGGTTTGAGTCCCGGCTGCTACACTTCCGATCCAGCTCTCTGCTTTGGTCTGGAAGAGCAGATGATCTAAGGCCTTGACCCCCTGCACCCATGTGGGAGACCTGAAAGAAGCTCCTGGCTCCTGGCTTCGTATTGGACAGCTCCAGCCACTGTGGCCAATTGGAGAGTGAACCATAAGATGGAAGACCTCCCCCCCCCCCCCCCACCGCCTCTGACTCTCTGTAACTCTCTGCTTTTCAAATAAATAAATCTTTAAACAAAAAAAGAACAGTGATATAACATGAAAAGACTTTTTAAATGAAATTTCTGTTTTAGAACAATTCTGGATTTAGGTAAATATTGAGAAGTTAGTACAGAGAGTTCCTATATTCCCAACAATGAGTTTTCCCCATTATCTTCTTCAATTAATGTGATACTTTGCATATTTAATGAATTACTATCAAGAGACCATGATATTAATTAAAGTTATAATTTATTCAGATATCATTAGTGTTTGTTTAATGTTCACTTTTAGCTCCATACTCAAGCTATGGTACAATGTATTCCAGTTAGTCATTGTGTTTCTTTAGGCTCTTCTTGGTCATGACAATTTCTCGGACTTTTCTTGATTTGGTGACATTGATAGTTGGCAGGAGTACTTGTCAAATATTTTGAATACTGCTGTTCTATTGGAATTTGTCATGATTTTTGGGGAGAAGACCACAAGAGATAAAGTGCCATTTGCATCACATCATTTCTAAAGAACTTACTGTTGCTGATGTTTGCCTGTATCGCCTGGTTAAGGTGGTATGTCAGTTTTCTCTCCATCAGTGTACGAATTTTCCTCCTTTTTCAGTGCACAGGCTTGAAGGAAGTCATCCTGAAGAGTCTACCTTTAAGGAATGAGGAGACATGCTGTACCTCCTTGAGGGTGGGATTCCTCTCGTCCTTTTTTTTGTTGTACTTGCTAAATACTTACTGATACAGCCCTATGACTGTAACTATTTGTTGATCCAGTCACCCATTGAAGGGAGTCCATGCTACTTCCCAGGTTTTGGTGATTATGAGCAGAGATAAGATGAAGATTCATGTGCAGATTTTTGCATGGGCATGGGTTTCCAAACAGTTGGGTAGATATTTAGGAGTGCAACTGCTGGATTGTATTTGCTAATGATAAATTATGCTGATGATCTTTTGGTATACTTATATTTTATTTTGTGAGTTTTCTGTTTAGATCTTTTGCCAATTTTTTAAAATTTGCTAATTTTCTTACTGTTGAGTTTTAACAGTTCTTTGTATATTTCAGATAATAGTCCCTTATCAGATAAATATTATGCAAATATGTTCTCCAAGACTAGTGTTTGCCTTTTCATTTTATTAAGAGTTTCTTTCACAGCAGAAGCTTTCAATTTTAATAAAATTTAACTTTTATGTTTTTCATTTTTGGGTCATGATTTTGGTGAATTTAAATACTCATTTCCAAACTCAAAGCCACTTGGATTTTCTTTTGGAAGTTTTATATTTTTATATTTTGCTCTTGGATTTATGGTTGATTTTGGATTAATTCTGGTGAAAAGTTTAAGATCTGGATTTGGAAGCTTTTTTCCTTTAATATGACATCCAGTTGGTTCAGCGCCATTTGTCAAAAACAAAAAATTATTCATTGAATTTCTGTTGTTACTTTGTTAAAGAACAGTTGACTATAGTGTAATTCAAAAAGTTAATGGAAAATGAAGTTAAAAGATAGATTTATTTGGTCAAAAACCAAATGTAGTTTTTCATAATGCACATTTTCAGTAAGCTTTTGGAAATCTCCTTTATACTTTTCTGGTTCTGTTTCTGGACTCTAGACAATTTTTTTGTATCTATGATTCTCTTCTTTCATTAATGCCATATTATTTTGGGTTCTATAGCTTTATAAGAAGTCTAAAAATTGGATAAGTCAGTTTTTGTTTTTATTTACTATTGTGGTGAATGTAGATATTTTGCGTTCTAATATAAACTTTAGATAGGTTTGTTTGTAGCTATAAAATGCTTACAATAATTTTGATTAGAATTTCACTTAATCTGGTTGGAATTTGTTTTGGAAGAACTGACATTTTAATAGTATTGAATAGTCCAATCCATGAACATGGAAAATCCTCTCATTTATTTAAAGCTTTGATTTCTCTCATCAGAATTTTGTTGTTTTCTGCAAATATGTCTGATGTGCATCTTGTTACATTTAAACCTAAATATTTCATTATTTGAGTACTATTATCAGTAGTTATTTTAAAAAATCAAATTCCAATTGTTCATTGCTGTTATACAGGAAAGCTAATGTCTGCATCTTGCGACCTTTCTTTCTTACTAATTTCAGGATTTTATTTTATTTTTGTTTTTATGTGGGTCCATTATTTGGAATTTTCTATGCAGATAATGTCATCAGTGAACAAAAACAGTTTTACTCCTTTTCAAATTTTATATACCTTATTCTACTTTTTCTTACAGACTTCCAACGTAATGCTACATAATATGGATGTGAGGATCTTTACTTCATTTCCAATCTTAAGTGAAAAGTGTCCTTTTTCTTTTTAATTTTTATTAATATAAAGAGAATAGATGTCAGGTATTTTATAGGTACAATTCTAAGATGATAACAATATCTTCCTCTGGATGTTACATTCATGGTAACATACATGCATTTTTTTCAGATGTTCTTTATCATATTGGGGAACTTCCTGGTTTACTGATAATTTTTATTATGAATGGGCTGGATTTTGTCAAATTCCATGGTGATCTCATAGAATGGGTTAGGAAATATTTCTTCTATTTCTTCTTCTATAATCTGGAATATATTGTATAGATCTGGTGTTAATTTCTACCTTAAATATTTGTTAGAATTCACCAGTGAATTCATCTGGATGGCCTGATGATTTTTTAAAGCTGTTCATTAGTTTTTTTTTTAATTTTTACAAAAACTTAAAGCAGTATCAGATGATCTATTTTTCCTTGTGTAAGTTTTGGTAATTTGTGTCTTCCAAGAATTGATCCATTTTATCTAAGCTAACAAATGTGTGGTTGTAGAATGTTTCATAGTAGTTCTTAATTATCCTTTACTGTAAAAACCATCTGTAGTGATGGATCCCATTTTACTTCTCATTTTCATAATTTGTGCCTTTTTTCTTTCTTGGTCATCCTAGAAACCTGAGTTTTACCAGTCTTATCATCCTAGAAACTTGAGTTTTACTAGTTTAACTCAGCTTTTGAAAGGCTAACTCTTTGCTTCATTTAGCTGCTTCATTTTATTGCAAACATCTCATTGATTCCTGATTTTAATTTTATTATTTACAACCATAAGCTTGATATAGGTTCATTGTGCTCTTCTTCTTGCCTCTTGAGGTAGTAATTTAATTATTGATTTGAGATCTTTCCTATTTTCTTTTTGTTTAAATTTGTATTTGTTTTATTTATTTGGAGGGGTGGGGAGGAGAAGCGAGAGACAGACAGACAGAGACAGAGACAGAGAGAGATATCTCATTTGCAAGTTCATAACACAAATGTCCTCAATAGCCAAGTAGGGCTGTGCCAGGCCAGAGTCTGGACCTGGAATCTAAGTCTGGGCCTCTGTGAGTGGTGGGGACCCAAGTACCTCCTGGCTCCCTGGTACAGGTTAGGAGGGAGCTAGAGTCATGAGTGGAGGTGGGACTTGAACCATGGCATTCTGATATGAGATGTATCACTAACAGCATCCTAACTGTTATCCCTAAAACCCATGCCTATCTTTTTGTTGTTGTTGTTGTTATTGCAAGCATTGACCAATATAAATTTCCCTCTTGCCACTACTTTCACTTTATTGCACAGATTCTTGATATGGTCTATTTTAATTTTTATTTATTTTCTATGTATTTTAGAACTATTTAAAAGAGCTTTTTAAAACTATTTATTTATTTGAAAGGCAGAGTTACGGAGAAGAATGGGGTTTGGAGAGAAATCTTCCATCCGCTGGTTTACTCTCCAAATAGCTGCAATGGCTGGAGCTGGGCCAGTCCAAAGCCAGGGTGCAGGGTTTGAGGTTGGTGATTCTTTTCTTTCAGTGCCTGAAAAATGTTGTACCACTTCCTTCCAACCTCCATAACTTCAGATAAGAGATCTGTTGCCATTCAAATGGGCGTTCCTGTATAGGAATATGTTGCTTCTTTCTGGCTGTTTTTAATGTGGTTGTTGTGTATTTAGTTTGAGTACAGACATTTCTCAACTTACAATAGAGGTATGTGCCAATAAACCCATTTTTAAGGTGAAATCGTCTTAGGTCATAAATGCATTTAATGCACTTAAACCTCCTGGACATCATAACAGCCTAGCCTACCTGAGATGTGTGCAGAATGCTCAACATTTATTTGCAATTAGATAAAAATCATCTAAAGCAAAAACCTGTTTTATAATAATTAGATTAATATCTTTCATAATTTATTGATTACTATACTGAAAGTAAAAAAAAATCAGAATGGTTGTACAGATAACTTTTATACACTGTAAAGCCAAAAGTCATATTTGAACTATTGTTAATCAGAGTTCATCTATATTTAATCATGAAATGTCTTGGTGTGGATTTTTTGGGTATTTTGGATTTTCTCAGTTTCATGAATCTACAGGTTTATGTTTTTCACTAAATTTTGGATATTTTCAGCAGTTATTTATTTAAATATTTTTCAGGTCCAAATCTGCTTTCTCTTTCTTTTCCTTCTGAAATTCAGGCTATGAAAGCTAGTCTTTTGTTACTGTCCCACAGGTCCTTGAGGCTTCGTTAAATTTTTTCTGCTGTTCTGAATGAACAATAAATCTTATTGGTCTCTCTAAATTCACCGTTCCATCTTCTCTCATCCCGAACTTACTATTGGGGCCATTAGTGGATTGTAATTGGTTTATTTTATTTTTATAAATTCTTTTCTATTTCTTCATTTGTGTTCTAAGAACTTGTCATTGCTTGTTGAGGCATTTTTGTGATGGCTATTCAAAATTCTCATCAGATAAATTCAACATTTGATTCATCCTTGTATTAGTGTTAGTTGATTGTCTTCTTCCACTGAAATGATGATTTTCTTGATTATTGATATGAAAACCTAACTTAGATTATATCCTCTGTATTTTGGTTATTATACTAGGGGACTCTTGATTCTACTCAAAAGCTTTTATTTAGTAGGCAGTTTTCTATTTAAATTCAGTGTGCACTTTCTGGCCTACTGTCATGGACATTGGTTCCAAAAAAAGCTGAGTTTTATTCTTTTGGTGCCATTGGGGCTCCTGATCAATCTCTGGCGATGTCATCTATGGGAACAGAGGTGTTTCCTTGGAATGCTTGCTGTCCTTGGGCGACCTTCCAGGGAAGAGAGATAGAAGCTGGTGAGTCAGGGTCTTCATGGGCCCGTGTTTGGAGGCCAGGGAGACTCTGGGTTTTGCTGTTGCTGCTGCTGCTTGCACATTGGACTGCCCATTGATGCCTGGAGGCTGTGGAATATTCTGGGGTTTGGATGCTGCTGTTGAGACCAGATCAGACCATCCTGTTGGCAAAGCAGGGATTGTAAAGCAATGAGAGGGACATGGTGGGTTTTGCTGCTGCCATAGCCACCTATAGATCAGACCAGTCTTCCAGGCCCAGGTCAAGAGTCAGCTTGACACTTCTAATTAAAGCTTCCCCCTCTCCAATCTTTCAAGTTAACTGTGTGTGTGTGTGTTGGCAGCTCTGAGTTGCTGGATTGTCTGACACCCAGTCTGGTAGTACTCACCACACACTCTTATTCAAGTCCTAAGTTTCCTGGAAATCTACTGTCTTCTTTGCAGATTTTAGTGTTTTTTATCACTGTCCCTAAGTACTTTTCATAGTGTCTAGAGTGAGAAGATGGAGAAAGGTGAGTCTATGGCATTTTGTTCCTGAACTGGAAATCTGGTATGCACTTTTAACACTGAAGCTGAATAAAAGAAGGGTCATCCTTTCACTTTTAACCCAGTGGATATGCCTCTTCAATGGATAAAGAAGCCTCCAGTACCCAGATGGAAGAATCCCTCTCAACATGTAACCTCCTCTTTCCTCTCTTCTCATTCCCACTAGAGTCTCCTGATCTTTCTGCCTGCATCTAATGCAAATACTTTGGAACATTGCCTATTGGCTCCATGCCTGCCTTAACTAGATTCTCTGCTTTGTGGCTGTCTGTCTTGGGTGGACCTGTACCTCTCCAACGGGGACCTCTTGTCTAATTAACTCATTTTGTCCCAGGCCTACATTGAAGCTCTATGTAGATGAAGTGCTTAATATATGGTTTTGATGATGGGGGTGGGGGGGGGGTCTGGAAATGACAGTAGCAATAAGAGAGTTGTTAAATTCTGCAGCTCTTCCGTTTGGCCATGGTCCCTGTCTTGATAGTTTTTGACGGTAAAAGCGCCCTTGTTCAGCTGCTCGTTGGCTCCATGGGGCTTTCTCTGGGGTACAGGCCAATGTCCAAGTAAAATCTTGGGAATATGCAGGGCTGCTCGCCCATCTGGAGAGAAATATTGAGAAGTAGTTCTGTGTGCCTCAGAGCTCTCCATCAAGAGTTGCCCTCTGCTGCAAGTTCCCAAGGCAGTTCTCTGGGGAACTGCATTGACAGCTCTGTCTGCAGGTGTCAGGGCCCCCACATGCCACATTTCTCCTACCCCTAGGGCTGGCGAGTTGCAAGGATTAGCTGATGGCAAACAACGGGCAGCAGGTCAGGACCTGTGTGTGGTCGGGAGCAGTGCTGCAGCCCCTGACTGTGGCACCCTTGGCTGAGCAATTTGGTGCCTGCATCCCAAAAATGCAGTGAATTCAGAAATTTCCTCCAGGCTCAGTCCCTGGTGGTGGCATCCAGGACCCACCCTTGAGCTGCTTCACAGTGGTGGTTAGGAAGATGGCAGGTTTGCGGGGAACACTGTTTTGATAGTTCTCAGCTAACATGAGGATCCCATCCCAGAGCAGCCAGCAACCTTGACCAAGGGGGAAAAGAGGGGGATCTGGACGTGGGGGATCTGGACTTGGGTGTTCTGAGAGTGCCTTCCAGAAGGTGCGTCTGTCACCTGGTGGATGGCCTAATGCTTGGTTGTCCAGTCTGTAACCAGGAGTTCCTGCCCGTGGGAAACTGGTTTATACTGGCAGACACCTTGCGGTTCTTTTCTGATTCTTGTCCAATTTATGCCTGCCTGACCAGCAGGCTGGCACTCGGAGCCCAACCTTGTCTTTTCCCAGGTTTCCTGGGGATGACAAAACCTGGAGCAGCTTGTAATACTTCTCCCAGAAGGCACAGGTTCAATGCACTTCCGCAAGAGGAAGCAAGTTCCAAGATCTCGCAGATCCTGAACAAAAGGCAGGAGTGGAGGGTCAGGCAGAGTATGCCCTGCACGGCAACCAGCAGTGTCTGTGTATGGGGACAGGGTCCGGCCCATTGAAGGACAGGGCCAAGGCTTGAATGGTCCACTTACAGGAGGGGTTGGGAAAATGGGGAGCCCAGGCGCTCTGGAGGAGGGATCCCCGAAGTTCTTCTCTCTGTTTGCATGTCACATGGAACCAGAAACTATGCCGGGAGGCTGGCACCCTGATTCTGGTATGAGACAAGTTAAATCTGTATTTAAAGTGAATGCTAAGGCAACGTGAAATTAGACTAATTCATTTTAGGAAAAAAAAAAATCAAATCCCAAGCCCAAGGCGCTGGGAGAAGACAGAGCGTGGGAGCCGCATCGCTGGTGGCTCTGAGGCCACAGCCCTGCAGTGCGGGTGTGTGGTGTCCTGGAAATCTGGAGCTGTGGGGGCGGTACCCTGTGCAAGGTGTGGCTGCAGGAATCCCCTCTTCCCTCCAAATGTTCCACTGGGGAGGAGTAGGAATCACGCCTGCACCAGGAAACCAACTCCCAGCCGCTTTTTCCCTTGTCTCTCTTCTTCCTCTCATCAGACAGCTCCCACCCCAGGATCTTGGCCCACACTATTTCCTCTCTCTAGAACAGACTTTCCCTAGATTTTTTGTGTGTGTGTGTGTGGCTGCCTCCTTGTTCCCCTAGGTCTCAACCCACCTGTCCCCTCCTCTCAGAGGCCTCCCTTCCACTCCTGTCCTGTCACTTTGTCCCATTGTTCGGTCATGTTTCATACAACGTGCTCGCAAATACATTTGTTTATGTCTAGCTTTGTCCCTTCATCCTCTGCCGGCCCCCACCCCACTGGAATGCAAGACCCTGCCGGGCTGGTCTATAGCATCTCTCGGAGTCCCCTCTGAACTCAGTTCCTTTGCCCGGCATTCTCAGGGCGGGGGTGGGGGTGAATGAAGTGGCCCCTGGACCCTAGGTTATTTTATCATTTGCTGCAGTGGGACAGTGATGGGAAGCAGCAAGCAGCTCAACTCTGCCTCACAGCAGAAGGATTTGTTGGGGGAAAATGAAGCAAAATATATTTTTAAGCTCCATAAACATATGATGAATGCTAAAAAGGTATTTTGAAAATAAGAAGCATATACAAACAGCTTATGTTTTTGGTCAAAATGAAGTTGTAATCAAATCGTTATCAAAAGGGAGAAAAATCAAAATGAGTCAGAAGAGTTTTTGGAAGACTTTGCAACTTCACAGAATTAAGGAGGTTTTCCCCATCTCAGTCTGCTTCTCAGGGGACAGGATTTCTCACTGGAAGCAAGGTGAGTCGCAGCCCGTGGCTCTCTGAAGGAACAGAGACGTAGATGGCCTGCAACTTGCCACGGTCTGTCTCAGGCCCAGGCTCTTGCCAGAAGGACTTCCACACAAAGGTTTGTGTGTGGGGCTGTGCGTTCCTGTCCAGATCAGCAGAAATGCTTAATGACTGAGCCAAGACTGGCAGAGCCACGCGGTCACAGCTTTGCTTCCAAGAAGTGAGCCAATTAGCAGTCCTGGTGATTATTTACATTCCATGCAATATATCACTAAAATTGTGTTGATGATTTATCATTTATATTATGGTATTGTCAGCATAATTTATTCAGATCACGCTGAGATACCTGGAAAATTAAGTAAAAGGGAAAGAAATGGCATTGAATTCCTTGGTTTACAAAGATATTTCTTAGCTCTTCTCTCTCTCTCTCTCCCTCCCTCTCTCTCTCCCTCTCTCTCTCTCTCTCTCCCTCTCCTTTTCCCTCTCTTTCTTTCTCTCTCTTAATGAGGATAAATGTTAAGAAAAATCATGGACCATTTAGCTAGTAAATTGTTCCAGGATCATCTACATTAAAACTTTGCTTGGTCTTCCTCTTTCTTCTCTTTTTCCTTCTCCTTCTTTCTGCTCCTCCTCCCTCTCTTCCTCCTCCTCCTCCTCCTTCCTCTTAGAACATGTCTGGGGCTTTCATTTGATTTTCTTCTGCAACATTTGCTTTCAGTCTACTGTTTCAAAGCAAAAAAAAAAAAAAGTAAATGAAATTGCCTTTAGTTTAGAGTAAAGTAGCATGGATTAATATGGGGCCAGAGGTTTCTTTTCCAATTTATAAAGCAGTCTTATCGTCTGCCTTATATTCTATTTGCCCCACCCTCTGGGAAATAATTGTGGTTTATCCGAATTAGGGATAAAATATTCTGGTTGTTGAAGCCATTATCCATCTAGGCATTATGGAAAAAAAACATTCTTGGCATGGGAGGCAATGCTTTGGGCCTAGAGCCCTGGGTTCTAGTCCTGGCTCTGCCTGGGCTTTGCCTGGTGCTCCTGTTTTCTAAACAGCGAACACAGTGGTTCTCAAAGTGATTCTCATTAACCTCAGGCATCAGGTTTGCTGGATCTGCCCCCAGGCTGCAGAGTCAGCCTCTCTGGGAAAGGTGCAACAGCGTCTTTCTACCAGGGCTCAAGATGATACGTCTCAACACTTGAGTTTGAAAATCCCTGGGATGGGATATTTGTGTGGTCACTTCCAGCTCCAGTCTCCCTACAGTTCTACATATTCTAATGGTGTGGCACGTTCTGCCTATTCCTGAAGCTTTGCGTGTGAAACACACTTCAAGTAGTTGCCTCAAACTTAAAAGTCTACGTGGGATCTTGATACTGAAAATGAGCCTAGAGCGAGTTAGGTGTGGTGTCTGGTCCCCTCGCCCACTTGCCTCCAGGTGACTGATGTCGCGTAGTCCTCCAGTGAGGTCCATGTGTGCCTCTTGGTAGGCCTGGCAGGGCTATGCATGGACGCAAGGGTTTTCACAATGTGGCCACGTTAGCTTCCTGATGTTGAGCTGCAGATATCTATGGATTGCAGAGCTGACCATCAGAAGTCAGAGCTGCGTCAAGGGGTCCAGGTTGTGCTTTTAGGCAAGAAAATTTGCTTCGCTGAGCCTCCTGGAATCCCCAGTGAAGGTTGGACCACCACCTTGGGAAGTTGTGTGAAGACTTGTCCTAGGTCTTGGGGAAATTGGCATTATTATCAGAAGATTCATAAAGGGACAACCTCTGGCGCTTTTAGGGCACATGTGGCCTTATCCCTGGGGAGCTGATCCACCTGCTGAATCGTGAACTCCAGGTGATCTGCAGGTGGCGACTATTGGCCACCTCTTCTCCACCATCATCCCCTGTGGTCCTGCTCTGAGAGCCACATACATGAATGCTATCTCCCCATCCTCATGACTGGGCTCAAGTACTTGCCTATTATCGCCAGCTGATGCCACACCTTTTGCCAATTAAATCTGTGCCTCTTCTGTGACTCCATGTTTTATGAGGTCAGGGGTCATAGTTCATCTTTCTCTCTTACTGACCCATGTTGCCAGGGCTGGGCTGATTGTCTGAAATCCTAGTATGAATCATTACAAGATGGCCACCAACTCAGTAGACATTCTGCCTATGGAAAGAATACCCTGTATTTTCTCTGCTTATCTTACTCTTTCTCCCTCTGCTTCCTACCTCTATGCTACCTATAATCTTGAGTGTTCAGCTATGACTCTAACAATCTCCCAGGCACCACTTAGATTCACTGATGGGCACTTGACAACTGAGATTTCTTTTGATTTGGGTCCCAGAAAGACAAGTTTTATTTTCTCCAACAGTGGGGATTTGGGGGTATTTGGTAGCCAGGTACCCACCTGGGCAGAGAGAGGGAATTGGAAGCAGAGATAAGAAAGGGTGAGGACACTAAATTCTTTCCTTCCCTGGGCTCCTGAGACCTAGCCCACACCTGTACCTGGTTTTATGAGATACCCAGAGGATATCCTTGATAAATCCGTTTTTACATTTAAATGACATTGACACTGGTTTCTGATACCTGCACCCAAAGTCCAGAAATGTAATGAACTTCAGCAGTTCATGAATATGCTCTCTGTCTCTCTCTCTTTGCTTGAAGTCTTCCAATTTCAGTGGAACCACCTGAATGGGTCTGAGCACCTAAAGCTGTAACGCATGAAAGAGGTACTATGTATTCATTCCTTAAATTGACAAAAGGGGGCAGAAGGGGGGTCCTTCAGAAAGCTCATGGAAAAACAGAATCAAAAGAGAAGGTTAGTTTGGTACAACATAAATTGAAACCAAGACAGATTTTTTTTTTCATACTGTGTATTTTCTGTGGAACATTTTATGAAAAAAAAAATCTATGCGTGGATTTCAAAATTTTCTTTGAACCAAAGGAAACTCATCTTTTATTTCCATTTTCTGCAAACCTTTTGAAGTATCCTCATGCAATGTGTAAAACGCTTTGTTCTGGTATGGTCTCAGAAGCTTTTACAGTTGAATGATAAATATCATATCTCATTGAAACCACTCCATTGTAGATCTTCTCTTTTGACTGCTAGACCTAACGTATTTATTTTCCTTGCCCTTAAGTTATTTTGGAATTCTTGTTGAGTGCTAATAGCTGAACAGTTCGTGAATAGAAGAGGAATACACTCTGAAGCTTGTAGACATGAAGAGGCATGCGTGTGGTGTTCCACCAGCCTGCTACGTTCAGTCTGGAGGAGCTGGAACGGTGATGGTCCGAGGGCTTCCAGCACTGTCGCCCCTGAGCTCCTGGAAGGGGTCATGCTGCACCGGCAATGTAGGGTCATGCAGTGGCTGAAGGTCTGTCTCCCGGAATTAGTTCATTGGAACCCTAATATCCCTAAACTCATCTGGGAATGATACTTGGGGGTGGAGACTTAGAGAGGTAGTTAGGCTCAGAGGAGGCCGTGAGAGTGAGGTCCCATGATGGCACTGCAGAAGAAGGAGAAGAGAGACCCGCTGTGGAACGCCCTCCACCATGGCACAGTGTGCTCGGCAGGGCCTCACCAGCACCAGGCTCTTGGACTTCTAGCCTCCAGAGCCGAGAGCCAAATAAAAGCACATTCTTTATAAATTGCCTCATTTCGGGCATGTTGTCATAGCAACAGAAAATGGACTAAGATTGGCCACCTGTCTCCTTTTGGAGAGCACTGGAGGCATTTTTCCCTGCATCCTTGGGAAAGGTTTGCTTCTAGGGAACAGAGGACTCTAGTCTCTGTGCAATTAAGTGTTCTGGTTCTTTGAAGAATAACTCCCTCAAACATTTGTATTTCTGACGTTATATTTTGAAAATGCCTTTTAGTGTCTTTTCTTTCCTGCTCAGGTGCACAGTAGAGTCTGTATGTCCATGAAGCAAGTTCTTGTTGACAGCTGGGAAACTGGCTTTTATTATCTAAGACCAATGGATACAGACAAAAAAGGAGTGGCTGAGTCTGTTTTCTGATGCTAAAACTGAATGCCTGAGAATGGGTCATTTATAAAGAAAATAAATTTATTTCTGACAGTCCTGGAGGCCAGGATACCCAAGAGCATGGTGTTTGCATCTACTCAGTGTCTAGTAAGGGCCTTCTGTCTGCATTGTAAGGTGGCAGAGGGTATCCTGCGGCAGGACAGGGTGACTGTGCTAATTTGATTCCCTCTTTCTCTTTTCCAAAATACGCTAATGTCATCATCTGCTGAGATGAAAGCTTGACCTGGGATCATCTTGCTCAAGTAGTGAATGGCGCAAGGTGGTACTGAGGAAGAGTGAAAGAAAGAAGAAGAGAGAACCAGACGGGACCATGACCATGGGGGACAGAAAATAAGTAGGTGAAGGAGCTCAGAAAGTTGCAAATATTCTTTAAAAGAAGCTTGCTGATACATTTGTTTGAAAGAACAAGAATTAGAGAGAGAGATAGAGAGAGAGAGAGAGAGAGAGAGAGATGCCATCTGCTGGTTAACTCACTGAATGTCTGCAACAGCTGGGGCTGGGCCAGACCAAAGACAAGATCCTGGAACTCCATTTGGGTCTCCTACATGGGTTGCAGAAACCCAAGTCCTCTGGGCCATTATTTGCTACCTCCTAGGGTGCACATAGGCAGGAAGCTGGAGAGAAGGTAGAGGTGAGACTTGACCCCCAGCACTCTGATGTGGGTTGTAGCCATCAAAAGTGATGGCTTCACCTGCTGCCCCACAGTGATCCACCCTCCTTCCCCTCTGGAACAGTCATTTTGACCCAAGGAGCCACCTGTTGGAAGACCCGTGGCCTCCAATGGACTCAGGGCAGCTCTTGTTTTGTCTCAAATGTGCATGGAAACATGCCACTGGTAAGATACTAAGATGCTTTCCAAAAAACACTGTCCCTGAAAGAATCCCCCATGGTAAATGCAAAGCCAGTGAGCCGTGAGCACATGGGCTGGTTCCTGGGAGATTCGATCTGAGAACGCTTCAGGATCTGAATCCATTCTCAAGACCACTACCTCCACTCTAAGAAAGGGAAGTGCCTCATTGTACACTCCATGTCTTAGCACGCGAGTCTTTCCAAGTCATAGACTCCTCACTCTTTTAAATTAGTATAATGTTTTTCAAAGCTAAATGTGTAAGTGCTTAGGAATAATCTCTCCTCATCTTTGTAAATATGAAATGAACTGGTCAACAAATGTACACACCCATATCAACTTTCTACACGTACACACACACACGTGTGCACAGACACACACATTCATACATTCATGGTTACGGGTTATAGCTCAGGTTGGAACAAAGGTGACAGATATCTCCCTGTCACCAAGCACACACCCAGGGCTGTCTCTGCCCATGAGCCCCAATAGCAGTAATTACGCAGTCCATGGGTGTGATGAGCTGCAAACCAAACATTTGTAAAAAGGCTGTAATTAATGCAATTAGCTATTTACACGATAGCCCATAATGAATCCAAAGGCATCGTTATTGACTATTGAGTAAATAATCTGACATTAAAAAGTCAATGATCCACAAATGAAAAATTCTCTCCTTTTTTTTTTTAAAGGAGGAAAGATGGAGGAAAGAAAATTAAGGAAAAGAGGAAAACAAGCAAAAAACTCAGCAAAGATGTCATTGCATAATAGTCCATTATGCCTCCAATTGAGCCGTCATGAACTATCAAAGAAATAATTGCACAATAGACCATAATGGCTTAATCGTGTCAAAATCTTTGTATTTACATATTTTTTTAATCAATGGAAGTTAAGTACAAAAACGGGTCTTTTGGTTTCCGTCCTGATTTTGCCTTTGTAATTGGAAGTAGGTGAAGGTTGGTTTCCTCTGCCACCTTCAAGGGTGACTGTGGTCTTTCCCATTTGTATCGGATGCTGGTTTGTTTGTGGGCACGGATAGGGCACAGGAGGGGCCCAGAAGACCCTGGAACCAGGGCAGAAAGGTACTCCTCAGTGCCCTGCTCACTATCAGAGCAAGAATCCGCAGTGGGGGACTTTGGGGTTGCCCCCAGGGCCTTGGGTGACCTCTGACCTCTGACCTCTGACCTGCACGTGTGCCTTTTCGGTCTCAGCCGCTCCTCATGCATGGCAAGAGGCCTGTGAGGGAGATTCTTCTCAGTGAAGAGAGCTGACCACTTGACCGAGTACTTTGACCACTAAGCCCTTCACTTCCCCTGGCCAGTTTTGTGCTTTGCCGGGGTTCTTCCTACCCGGCATAGCTTGGTGGTCGACTGTAGCTGCAATTTCCACCTGCCCCTCCCTCCCTTCTCCCCTTTCCTCATCTTCAGGGACTCCTTCAGGGGTAAGACTAGTTATGATTAGTTTGCTGTAACACAAAACACACTGGGATCATCCTAAACAACCTTTACGGGAGGTAGATGTTCATGAATCCATCTGCATCTGTCCATATCACCTATCTATTTATCTGTCTGTCTATAAAAGATCTATCATCTATTTGCTCATCTATCATCTGTCTATCTATCTATCTACCATCTGTCTCCATCTTTCTTTCTTAAAGATTTATTTATTTACTTGAAAGGCAGAATGACAGAGAGGTCTTCCTTCTGCTGTTCACTGCCTAAGTGGTGGCAACAGCCAGGTCTGGTATATGCTGAGCTCAGGAGCTCAGAACTCCATCCTGGTCTCCATTATGGGAAGCAATGGTCCAAGCACTCCTGCCACCCTCTGCTGCTTTCCCAGGCACATTAGCAGAAAGCTGGCTCAGCAGCAGAGCAGCTAGCACTTGGATTGGCACTCTGATTTCAGATGCTGGTGTTGCGAGCAGCAGTCTTGACCCCCCATGCCACAATGCTGGCATCTCTGTTTTTCCACCCATCCACAGTCAGCCCTGTGTCCTCAGGTTCCAAATCTGTGGATCCAAACAACTGCAGATAGAAGATACTTAGAAAAATAATCACATCTGTAGTGAACATGTATGAACATTTTTTGGTGTCATTTTCCCTGAAACAACACAGTACGATAGCTATTTACATAGCATCTACATTGTATTAGGTATTATAAGTGATCTAGTAATGATTTAAGGTATAAAGGAAGATATGTGTAGGTTGGATGCAAATAATTGACCATTTCATATAAAGGACGGAGCATCCATGGCCATTGGTATTCACAGGGAGTCCTGAAACCAATCCCAGACAAACACCGAGGGACAGCTGCACACACATGTGCACACATATGAAGAACTTAAAAACTTGCTGGAGCAGGCAGAATAACACAAGGCAAAATCAGTATGCAGGGGCTTGGAGGGAGAGGAACGGCGCCCAGGAATGGAGTTTAAGACAACCCTGTTGCGTTCTGTGCTACATACAGCAAGAGCTGGTGGAGGCCGTCTTGGAACACTGAAAGAGGCCAAGGGCAACCAGTGGGCCGTCTCTTAGAGCTCGACCCATAGAAGAAATAATATTGGCTAATGTCTGCAGAGAGCTTTACGCTTATGAAATACACTAACATCCTTTAATTTCAGTTGCTTCTCATGACAAAACTCATTAGCAACTGGAAGAGGAATGACAGCCATTATTTCCTTAGCGCCTGTGTGCGGGGCTGGGCCATACACACCTTTAATCATGACCATCCCCAGCACCTACAACACTGCCTGGAACTCAGGACAAGTCCAGGAAACGTTTCCTGAGTGATGAAAGGCAGGAACACACCTTGATATCGAAAAAAAAAATCTCCATTTTACAGGTAAGGCAGCCAGTTAAGAGAAGTACATTAACTTGCCCAGGGTGGCAGAGCTGAGCTTTGACGTCAGGTTTCACTGTCTCCCAAGCATAGGCCACTGCTTTCCCTTTTACAAAGACAGCCATAGCTTTAGAGAGCGTCCTGGCCTGGGCATCCCCAGGCCACAGTCATGTTGCCTATCCATCTACTCATTTTTGTTGTGGCGCTAGGAAGGAGAGGTCCGGTCGTTCTGTACATCTTTGCTTTTCATGCTGGGGCTGATGGGAGTGGGTGGGGACAGTTATTCATGGGAGCCTTCATGCATGCAGCTACCCCGTGGAGTTGAGGGACCAGGGCGGGGTTGGACGGACCCGAGTTATCAGAGAAGCTCTCTTCCTTGCCCACCTCTCCGTGAGGCCAATGCAGTGGGTACCAGTTGCTTCCCTCTGAGGAACAGCCGGGGCTAAGGTGCCACTTGCTCCACATAGGTGGACCCATGCCTGGTGAGACGTGCCCAGAGAAGGGGTTTTGTGCACTGCCCCAGGGTCCTCTCTGGTCTGTTGCGTGATGCCGATTTGGTCCTGGTCAAATCTCAGGCAGATAAGCTGCATTAGCTCTGGCTCTGACCGGGGCTGGGAGTTTTTGTACTTTTCTATCTCCCGGTTCCCTTCAGGAAGAGGCTATCTCAGCATCTTTCAGCGGCCTCGCTGTTTTGTTGCTCTGCTTGTTGCATTGTTGCCTCTGCTGTTGATTAAACCAAACAAAGCTCTGGTTGCAGCAAGTAGCTCAGGATGGACAGGAGTAGGCATTGCTACCAGCACACTAAGAAGCCATTTATCAAAGTTTTATCTGATCCAAAGCTCTGGATTTATCAGTCACTGCTTACAAATGGCATCAAGTTGAGCCCTGTCAGGATGTGTCTGGAGCCTGCTGTACTCCTCTGCTGAGCTGAGCTCTGTAGGAACATGGCCTTGAATAACGTGGCCAGTGAAGCGTCCTTAGAGGAGGTGGGGCATAGGCGATTTTGCCACAGGACTTGGGAATAGGCAGTGATTCGGGTGGGTGCTCTGAGGGTGAGGCCTAGACAGCATCTGGCCGGGGAAGCAGGCCTGGCATTTCTTTCTGGGAAAGTGGAAGCTCACAAGAGTTATCAGGAGCTCACCATTTAGTGGAAAGAAGCTGCTTAAGGAAGGAGTGGGTAGACTTTCAGAGTGATAATGAGACAGTGCATCCAGCTCCTGAAAGAACAATGCCTGGACACTGAAGATCTTCTCTTGCAAGATTTTAAACTCACTAGACAGGTCCCCAGGTTTGTGTCCATGAAAATCAAGACACTCCTTTAGAGGGACATCAAATACAGAGACAAAAGGCAAACCTTAGACTGGAAGAAAATATTTGCAACATTATGGACAATCTTTTGTAAATCATGCAACATGGGGTTTGTTCTCCTCTCAGCAACCCCATTGGAAAGACAGGAAAAAATATTTTTTAAAGATTTATTTTTTATTTATTTGAAAGACAGAATTACAGACAGAGGTAGAGACAGAGAGAGAGGTCTTCCATCCACTGGTTCACTCCCCAGATGGCTGCAATGGCTGGAGTTACGCTGATCTGGGGCCAGGAGCCAGGAGCTTCTTCTGGGTCTCCCACGTGGGTGCAGGGGCCCAAGGACTTGGGCCATCTTCTACTGTTATCCCAGCAGAGAGCTGGATTGAAGGAGGAGCAGCCGGGACTAGAACCGGCGCCCATATAGAATGCTGGTGCTTCCAGCCAGGGCTTTAGCCCGCAGTGCAGCCCCTGAAAAAATATTTTTAAAGGTGCAGGGACAAGGTAAACAGATGAGATGCTAAGGACAGTGGAGGGAGGAAAAAGAAACAAATGGATGAGTGGTAAAGTGTCTGGGCCAGTTGAGCAATTCCTGAGCCAGTGGCAAAAGCTATGAGTCCAAGATCTTTGCCACAGAGGAACCCACCATATCAAGAATGGGTTGAGTCCAATGGGCTGTTAACTCTCCTGTTTCCTCTCTTTCTAGCTTCCTCCTGTGAAGCTCAAAGAGATGTTTAAGGGGATCACCCACAAAGCAGAGCAAAAAGAGCAAAGGAGATAAATAATAAAAACATATTGAAGACTGCTCTAGAAAAGTCAAAGATCTGAGGAACAGGAGTTCCATGTAGAGAATAAAGAAAGGGAGAGGAGGAGGTCATTGAGGAAATAAGAAATCTTTCCAAGGCTGCAGGAAAAACAGTTTCCACGTTGAAAGCCTGGATCCGTGAATGAGCATAGTTGCACAGTAAAAGCCCATCACTGTGTGATTTGTGAGTAAGGAAACAGATTAAAGATGGAAGATGCACGTACATGCACGGATGTGAAGTCCTGTGAGGGAGGGGAGGGGGACTTCAGTCCTCTCACCAGTTATCTAGAAGCTATGGGGTGATGCCCTCAATTTCTGAAAGAAAATTCTCTACCCAGCCAAACTATCAATCAGGTACAAAGATAGAATACAAACATTTGCACAAGCTCTCGACTAATTTGCTGCCTACCTGTCAGGATGCTCCAGGAAAATGTGTTCCATAAACACGAGGATGTACACCAAGAACCAGGGAGACTTCCACCTGCTCTTCCTCGTCCCTCCCTCCCTCCCTCCACTCCCACTGTTGTGTTTCCTGAGTACACTACGTGTCAGCTTTGGGGATATACCAGTGAATGGAAGAGATAAAGCTTCAGATCACGTGGGGCTTGCCTTTTAACAGCACCTGTGATGTCAGTGCTCACATGGAGCACCGACATTGAGGATGCAGAGCCCAGTGGGATAGAACACGAACTCTGACCCACAGCCCCCCAAGCCTTCCCCCAAGCAGGCTGCCTTCCCCTGGAGCATGCTTCCACCTGTTGATGTTCGTGTCCTTGGAAATTACTTAGGACTTAATGATTAGGCTGTTAACGGGCAGAGGGCATTTGCTGGGTGTCTTTTTCCTGTGCTTCTTGGAGTGATTGGCACTGTACTCTATGGCTCCTTGAGGTGATCTGAATTGATGACAATATGGATTATTGGGGAAGAGTTCTCACTTCTGCCGAACACCAGGCAAGAAGAGCTTGTTAGGTGTTGATCCTCATCCTGGCCACTGCACCCTGCAATGCAACAGAGGGAAAGGGACATATTAGCCATGGGTAGGGCAGCATCTGCTATGGACTAGGCATTGGGCCCTGCCTGGACTGCAGGAGGGAGGGAGGGAGGTTCATCCCAGGCATTACCAACTCATCATCTGCCTAGAGAGGGGCCCTGTAAACATGTCACTTGGAGGAGGACACAGAGGACCTGAAGAGCAGGTGGAGGGTGACTGACTGGGAGCTGAATCCCAAAGAAGGAAGAAAGAAGGTCACCCAGGCACTAGATGCATGGGAAGCAGGGAGAACAAGGGTTCTTGGACCATGTAGGGGAACAGTGTACTACAAAATGCTATGGTTGTAATACTGGCTTCACACCAGTGCCTGAACATCTGTAATGACATTTCCTTACTGACAGCTGGACTTTGCTCTGTACTCCATTCATGGCCATTTGTGTAGGGCACTGACAAGATCCAAGACACCTTCCGGAAAGATCACCCTGCAGGCAGCAGAGGTAGGGTGAGACTGCAGCCCCGGATGAGAAAGAGGTGAGGCCCTGCATCTGGGCATTGCCAGGGAGGACAGAACTGGGGGGAGGGGAAGGGTGCTACTGTGTGGGTGAGCCGTCAGTCATCTGGAACAGGTGAAGAAGAATCAGAAGCCATGCTGGGGCCCGCTGGGTGCCTTGGGACTGTGGTGCTGCAGTGAGCAGTTGGGTGCAAGGCTCTGAGATTCCAGTCAGCAGGGTGTCAGCACCCGGGAAGCTGGGGGCATGGATGAGAGTCCCCTGGGGCAGATGAAAAGATAGAAGCACTGATAGAAACGTGACAGTGATGTGAAGAGTCAGGAAGGACAAGCCACCCTAGGAGGCAGAGAGAAGGAAAGGGAGAGAGGATCATAGCTGAGGCCAGCGGGGGCGGGAGCTGAAACATTCTAGAAGATGGGCAACAGCAAAACCTGTGACGGGGCCTTTTCTGCTGATACCTGGTCCCTTTTCAAGAATATTCTGTTGCCAGTGCCGTGGTGTAGTAGATTAATTCTCTGCCTGCAGTGCTGGCATCCCATATGGATGAATACCAGTTCAAGTCCCAGCTGCTCTACTTTCAATGCAGCTCCCTGCTAAGGCACCTGGGAAAGCAGTGGAAGATGGCCCAAGTGCTTGGGCCCCTGCAGCCACATGGGAGACTTGGAAGAAGCTCCTGGTTCCTGGCTTCGAATCAGTCCAGATCTGGCCGTTGCAGCCATTTGGGGAGTGAACCAGTGGGTGGAAGACCTCTCTCTGTCTTCCCCCTCACTGTGACTCTGTCTCTCAAATAAATAAATCTTTTTAAAAAAATCACAATATTCCATTGTGTTTGAAGCAGTACTGTTGACTGTGAAATTTGGGGGTCATGTGAGCGACCCACTCAGGCTCCCCAAATCCATGTGCGTGCCGCCCTGTGTGCTGAGCGGGCATCTCTGTACTGAAATCTGAGGATGCCCCCAAGGAAGCGGGATCTGCTTGGCTGTGCTCGGTCACCAGGGACAGGATGGCTGAGAGACTCTCACTGGGCTGGCAATGAGGGGATTCACTTTTGGGTGTCGTGTCCTTTGTTGGAAAAATTAATCTGTAAATAGTTTATTAAGGTCAGAAATGCTACCAGCGACCCTTTGAAAACAGACACAGCATCTTTAAGAGATTGCAAAGGTAAATCTTATTGTCGTGGGGGAAATGACTGCTACACAGTTATTTCTTTTATTGCTCTGTGAATGTGATGGCATTACTCAGTTTAATAAATCCTAGTGTATCTCCCAGTCCGTGTAGGCTGATATAAATATCTCCAGTTATGTCACATCCCCACCTTTGTACAGCGACACTGGGCCCTGATGACTGGGGGCTGATAAATGCTAAACCTCATTTGGTTGGTGAGTGATTGAGCGCTAACACTGTTTAGATTTCTTAATATACTTGTATTAGCATGAATAAGTAATGAGCGTGCCAGGCTTTTTTGAATATTTGATTGTATCTTTGTAATGGATTTATGTCTCTCTCTTTGTGCTAATGTCATTGTAACTTTGTTGGTGTCATAACTCCAAGCCATGGCAATTGATCTTTATCAACCCATCTTGAGTCAATCACGTTCTCCTTGCCGAATCCTAGCATGCTGGGTCTTTATTTCTTGTGCAATTCTGCCTGTTGGGTTTTGGGGGAGAAGTGCTTGTCCCTACTCCATCCCCAAAGAATTCCTTTCCTGCTGCATGAAGAGCAGAGCTGAGATTTTCAGATCAAGTGGAGAGAGCCAAGAGTAGAAGGATGACAGCGCCTTCACCAAATCTTAGTCATACCCAGCTTCCTACTCCCAGCAAAGCCCTACCAAACTGCTCCTTACTGCAGGACTGATGGGTCTACCATTATACAGGCTCCTTCCATAAGCAGGAAGCCCTGGGGCTGAGCAGAGCCCTCTCCTAGGGTCTAAAAAGTGCTCTGGGGTCAAAGAAGTGTGGGTGACCCTGGTGCCCATAGTTGGGTCCCCCAAGAGAGTCTCCAGGGTGACAATAAATCAGTTTCACTTCCCTGCTGAAGGAAGGGAGTTAATGGGACCATGACCCAGGGAGGGGCCCATCAATGGATAAGAAGGAACAGATAGGAGGACAGATAAGAAGGAGAACAGATAAGAAGGAGATTGGGCGGTGCCTTGGTTTGGGGATGGGATGCTGTACAGGTGAGTGGTGCTGAGACTGTAGCCAGAGTAGAGAAAAATATCTGCCACTCAGCTGGGAACCAGGGAATGACAAAGGGAGCCTTTCCCAGGGAAGAAGATCCCAGGCAGGGCTGGGGTTGAAAGGGGCAATCCTCAAACAAAGCTGGGAGAAGCCCCCATCTGCCAGTCAGGTAGGAGGGTGGATCCCCGCTGGGAGACTGAATGCCTCTCTCTGGAAAGGGGCGGGGCCTGGGATTTATCCCTTCCCTCAGCCCACTTTGTGAATTGTTCAGTAACAGATTCTGGGATCTTTTGAGGTCAATGGGATGCTGTATGTGCATATCTCATTAAAAAAAAAAAAAGCACCTAAGGACATGGCACAAGCCCCAGACTTGGGTGTCATCAGTCCTGGCAATGCTTGGAGCTAAGAAAACCCTTCCTGCTATTTTCATTTTTTCTCATGTAAATGAATGAGTCATGCTGGTCCTTGATCTCACCCTGTTCCTCTCTTCCTCTGGTGCAGTTGTGTAGAGGGAGCGCACACGCATGCACAAATACACACACGCACACACACACACCCCACAGCCAGTTGCATTCGCAATTCTTCTGTGCAGCTCCTATCAGGGCTGTCCCACCATAGGTCCCGAGATGCAGGGGAGAAATGGGTGAAAAACCTGCCATTTGGGTGTCTCCCTTTCTACTCGCCATCAGCAGAGCTGATTGCCTGTAGCAAGCCAACTGCTCTGTAGGTTTCGGCCTGATTATGAAACACGGAACGTGAACAGCTAAGCACAGAGCGGGAAGAGTTATCCTCTAGTTTATGTAAAGTCAGCAGTGAAAATAAAACTGTGGCATGTACGTAGATGTTTATTTGCTTTACCTTGTAGTCAGACTGCAGAGCTCTGTCTTTTGTGCCAAAGTTTTTTTTTTTTTTTCCCAAGCAATGACAATGGATTATTTCTCTAAGCAAGTGCTCTATCCATTATTAAATTGATTATTCAAATCTCATTTAAAAAAAGAAGCCAGATGGCAATTTTCCATTATTTGTTGCCACTGACAACCACCAACCCTAAACTGGAAGATTTTCTTTTATTTTTTTTCCTGCAACTGGCTGAAGGGGCTGCTGCATTTCCATGCAGACCAAAGGTAGATCCCGTATTGGAAACAAATAGCCAATTACCAAACATGATTGTCGTTATCGATTATTCTGGAATCATCTTTGCATTGACAGAGCTGTTGTTCTTTTGATGCTTCCATAATTAACTTATCTATATTCAGGCACGATAACTTTGTTCCCTGTAGTCATTCGGATGTGAGCATTATTGTTGTTATTTAGTTGTCATGACAGCAAGAATCATGTTTTTACATGTCCAGCTTCCCGGTTATTTTAAGACCCTAATAAGTATGCCTTGCTAATGAATCAGAATAATGGCGATCCTGCAAAATAATGATTTTTAAAATTCTAAGGGAGGCTTAAAATCTAAATGCCAGCTAATTGCTTGTTCTGGTGATAATCAGGAAGTCTGTTTCTTGCACTATATGTGCTCACGTGGGGACTCACACATCTCTCCTTGGTGTGGATGCATTTGTGCATTTCTGTTATGCAGTTAGCACACTCACAGCAATGGGATTTCCACCAGAACCTGTTTCTACCCAGCATTCCTCAGGCAGTCTCATGGCTGGGGCCGTGCTTGGCACGTTTGTGTTTTGAGAAACCTACTGTGGGGGCCGGCACTGTGGCATAGCCTGTGGCGCCAGCACCCCATATGGGTGCCGGTTTGAGACTCGGTTGCTCCACTTCCAATCCAGCTCTCTGCTGTGGCCTGGGAAAGCAGTAGAAAATGGCCCAAGTCCTTGGGCTCCTGCACCTATGTAGGTGACCCAAAGGAAGCTCCTAGCTCCTGGTTTCAGATCAGTGAAGCTCTGACCATTGTGGCCATCTGGGGAGTGAACCAGCAAATGAAAGGCCTCTCTCTCCCCCCATCCTCTCTCTGTGACTCTGCCTTTCAAATAAATAAATAAATCTTTTTTTTTTTTTTAAAAGAAGTCTATTGTGGGATTCTGTCTCCAAATTCTTCAATAGCTAATTTTCTAACATATTGTTTGGTCAACCCACCAATGAAGATGTCTTATATGCGTGTACCAATGGGTCTGTTTTAAGAAACTTGAGGAAGGGGCTGGCATTGTGGCACAGTGGGGTAAGCTGCCACTTTCAACACTGGCATCCCATATTATGGGTGCAGGTTCAATCCTGGCTGAGTCCTGGCTGCCCCACTTCTGATCCAGTGTCCTGCCAATGCATCATGGAAGGCAGTAAAAGATGGCCCAAGTGCTTGAGTCTATGCCGTCTACATGGGAGACCCAGTTGGAGCTCCTGGGTCCTGGTTTCAGCCTGGTCCAGACCTGGCTGTTGCAGCCATTTGGGGAGTGAACCAGCAGGTGGAAGATCTCTCTCTCTCTGTCTGCCTCTCTCCCTTCCCCTTTTCACTCTGCCTTTCAAATAAATATATAAATCATTCTTGAAAAAAAAAAAAAAAAGAAACTACGAACTCAAGCTTCCAGTGGATTGGGTTCCCAGGATTGCACATCTTTCCTGTTTTGACAGCCTGGCTCCCTCCCTAGAGGATCTGGGTTCTGATGATCTCACCAGGAGAGCAAGCTCTCAGGGACACAGAAAACCTGTCTCACCTTCTCTGTGAACGACATGGGCACAGAAGGCTTCAAAGGGGTCAGAAGATCCAAACTGTGGTCTCCAATCTTCCATGAGGTCTTCGGAACCTTTCCAGTCCAGTGGTCAGCCAAGTCCTTGGCCTAGGGAGGAAACCAATGCACGGCTGTAACAGATGAATGACATTTTCGAAATTAAAAGGACTGACTAACATGTGATACTTGTACATTTTCCTGGGGTGCAGTACAACATTTCAACAAGTGTATTCAGCATGCTCAGGTAATCAGCGTTTCCATTTCCTCACCTTCTCTTACATTTGCACCTGTTAGCGCCTCCCTTCAGTCTCCGCCCAGTGTGTAATGTATCACAGTGAGCTGTGGCCACAGTACTGTGCTAAGAACACTGGAACCTGTCATTTCTGTAAGACTCTCTCTGTCCCCTCCGCACGCCATCCCCAGCTCCTCATCACCACAATGCTGATTTCAGGATGACTTTCTTTAATTTCCACATCGGACACAGAACGTGCACTATTTATCTCAACCTGGTGCCCTCGAGGCCACACTGTTGTCTGTGGTTCTATATTCAAATTCTGGCTAACATAATTCAACTCCTTTCTCGTGGGTAACATGGGGTTGTTCTCTCTTCCAGAGCATGCTTAGGGGAGGGCCAGGGCAGGAGAGACGAGTGGGTCCCTTTTCTGGGTGACTTCGGGAAAATCCCATGTGCTTGACAGCTAATAGCTTTGTGCTGAGCACACCCTTTGGAATAACCCTCCCACCTCGTCCCTTGTGCCACTTGAGAACACCTCTTCAGCGTCAGGATCAGTTCCCAGTAGATAGACTGTATGCACATTGCTAACTACAAATTATCGCCAGTTTTGCAAAGCAGGATATCTATTCTTGCATTTGCAAGAAACCAAATATTACCATATAAATACCGCAATGGTAAAAACGTGCTAGCATACATGTTAAGTTTCTAATCAAACATTGCAAAAATGCATTAATCAGTATTTCATAGTTCATTACAGTCTGACTAATTTTGAAATCCCTCATGTAAATTGATTAAATGTCTTCTGCAGGCAGATAAATGGGCTTTTGTTTTAAGCAACCTTTACTGAGAAAACCATAATTCTCTGTGACTCGATTCTAGCACATTTGTGACGGGTGCTATTAGAGGGAACTCTAAAGGATCTAGAATGTTCCTGTTTGCCACTGCACCTACCAGACCATTGTCATGTGCTCCACTGGCCTAAGTATTTACTGAGCATCTACTTTGTGCCCAAGATCATTCCGAGAACAGGGGGCAAGGTGAAGGAACCATGAGATGTGTCCCTCTCCCTTACAGAGTGGGTGACAAAAAGCAAAACACCACACATACCTCATACAGGCTGGGATGGAGGACATGGCTGAGTCATTGTCTTTACTTTCTTTTAAAAAAAAAAAAAAACACAGAGAGACAGAGAGGCAGGGACAGATGAACAGAGAGAAAGCTCCCACCCACTGGTTCTCCCTCCAAATGCCCACAACATTTGAAGCTGGGTCAGGCCAAAGCCAGAAGCCAGGAGCCAGGAGCCAGGAGCCAGGAGCCAGGAGACCAGTCCAGGTCTTCACATAGATGACAGGAACACAATCACTTGAGCCCTTAGCTTCTGCCTCCTGGGCCATGCATTAGCAGGAACCTGGAGCAGAGCCGGGTCCTGAGCCCAGGCTGGGATGCAGGCATCCCAAGAGATGCCTTAAACATTACGTCCAACACCCACTCCAGGTTATGTTCTAAAAAAATAAATGAGCTCTGGAAAGCCTTAACAGAGTGGCATGGTGCTTATTTATTGGTAAGTTTTTGCTTAATCCACAGAAAGGGTAAAGACATCTGGAAGCAGAGACTCAGTACTCCAGGACTTCCTGGCTCTCCTTCTCTGCCTTGCTTCTCTGAGCGAAAGCTTTTGCCCAAGGCTGGCACCTTGATCCAGGTCATTCTGAGCTTGCCTTCCCAGAGCAAAGAATCCTTTGCCACCTGTTCCAGTTAGAAATTCCTCAGGAGTGTCTCGGAGGGGCTCAGCTGAGTTGGACGAATGTTGGACAAATTGCTGTAGCTGCAGGCAGGGCCCTGATTGGCTCAGCTAATTCACTTGGACCAATCCCTGTGGCCTCCCAAGGGATGCAATGTCTGTGGTTGGCTTAGCTGGGCCATTTGCTCACTCCCCAGACTACAGGGCATTGGACATGAGTCCAGTTCTTATGCCAACTGCCTGGGTCTTAAGGGCAGAAATGGGGGTATGGTCTCCTGCTCAACGAGGGGGCTTCAGTCATCCCATCAAGAAGGGAGTTATCAGGGAAGGCTCTCAAGAGGAGGTGGGGCTTCAGCTGGGTAGGGCAGGGAGGGGCGGAGCACTGAGAAACACACAGAGGTGGTCTGAGTGTACCTAGCAAGGGATCTATGGAAGACCTGACCTAAGGATGCTGGGGGCGGGGTATATCAGAAGATCCAGGCAACAGCTTCGCATGAAGCCAGAGAAGACCCGACTGGGAAACTTTTCAGGAAGTCATTCATGAGTGGTCAGGAAGTGGAGGAGTATTGGATTTTCCAGTGTGGAAGAGCAGAATGGTGAGCGAGGCTCTGCAGAGCTGATGGGGGGGGGGGGGGGGGTAAGGTCTAGAAAGTGCACTTTGCTGGAAGTGGGTGCTGTGAGCTGGGAATGGAGTGACCAGAGATGGGCCAGGGGCAATGAGAAGGCAAGAAATAGGAGGAGTGGGAAAGACAGTGAGCCCAGAGACCTCTTCCCAGGGACAGGGGCCAGAATGGGGTGAAAGCGAGGGGATGCAAAGATGTGGCTTGAGGTCTTTGAAGAATGGGGTGCTGGGGAAAGACATCCATTGAATGGTAGGAAATAGATTATAGGTATAATGGAGCTCGCACTTTCTGACTACTCCATGTGCCAGGCGCTGTTCATTGGTTGCACTCAGTGGCTCAAGCAGGTGGGCATTTCTAAAAGTTTGTTGAAAATGGAATTAAAAGACAAATGTCTTTTTGGTGCAAAACCAATTTTGAAGTCCATGCATAGTTTTTTTTATAATGTGAATTTTCCATGAACTTTTTGAAAATCCCACATATGCATAGATTTCAGAATTTTTTGCACCTAAAGAAACTGATATCTTCATTCTATTTTCCATGAACTTTTTGAAGTGCTGTTATGGATGATCACCTCTATTTTACAGGCTAGCAAAGCTGGGGCACAGAGGAGCTAAGCAGCTTGTTCCCGATCACTCAGGGGCTCCATGTGGGGCTGGTTTGAGCACAGGGATCCCGCTGCAGAGGCTACACAGAATGAGACCAGTTGTCACCAGGTGGAGTCTCTGGGGATTCTGCCCCACCCTACTCCTGGTGTCCAGGTCAGGGGAGGAAAGCTGGCTGGAAAAAGTTGGGAGAGAGGAGAAAGGATCAGAAGTAACAAAAGGAGATCCACTGGGATGGGGAGGTAAAAGGTCAAAGGGGATTCTAAGGCTCCAGCCTGGGAAGCTGCAGGAGCCCAGGCTGATCCATCAGTGCTGAATGCCTTGCCCAAAACGTGGCTTCGTGCAAGGAAAAAGCTTGTCTCATTCCTGCTTTTTGACAAAAGAAAATCTCAGTGGTGTCTCTCAATATGGAACCTGGATAGCTGGCCGCAGAGACTTTTTGGAACATTTTAATTGTATCAGGAGACAGAACTAGCCCATGGCACTCAGAAATTCAGCGCTTAGAGGAGGTTGAATTTTTAAAAAATCATATTTGAAAGGCAGGGAGAAAGTGAGAGACAGAGACACAGTGGGGGAGAGAGACAGACACAGTGTGGGAGAGAGAGAGAGAGAGAGAGAGAGAGAGAGAGAGAGAGAGAGCTCCCACTTCCTGGTTCACTTCTGAAATGCCTGCAGCATCCAGGACTGTGCCAAACCAAAGCCAGGAGCCCAGAACTCCATCTGGGCCTCCCAGGTGGGTATAAGAACCCAACTACCTGATCCGCAGCCTGCTGTCTTCCAGAGCACACATCATCAGGAAGCTGGATGGGAAGTGGAGTAGCTGGGACTTGGAGCAGTTTGGGACGTGGGTGTCCCAATCGGTAACCCAAATGTAGCACAAAAGTAGCTGGCCTTTTGCCATTCCCAAGCACAGTGGTGCACGTCTCTTGATTCTTTGATCCCTGCCTCCCTGCTCCTTGCCCTGTCTCTGTCTTAATTGCTTCTGGTCGGAATCCTACCTGTGCTTTTCTTAGCTGATTCCAAGGGCAATGGATGCAAATGCTTATGGGGCCATAAGACCAGGGGGAGGGAGGACTCTGGAGGACTGGAGGGAGTGGCACACCAGCTGGAAGGCAGAGAAGGTGAGATGGAGACTGGTTTTCAAGCTGCTGTTCTAGTGCCTGAGTTTCCACTCCTGCCAAAATTCTCATTGTTTCGATTTTTTCGCTTGTCACGACCGATCTCGCCCTGTGCACTGTGACACTGCAGTGACAGCTGTGGCTTGAGACAGAAGCCTTAAATGACTTTCCTGTTGATGACCTGGCATGCTTGACCCAGGAAGTAGAACCAGGGAGCAGCCAGTTCTGCAAGGGACTTCTGGAAGGAATCGGGTTTCTCTGAACAAATCCCAGAGAATCCTAGCCCTGGAATCTGCCCGCAAAGTAGTCCTTCTACTTTTTCTTTATTTTGATTTCTCTTGCAGGTTCATTTGAGTAGAAAGGTTCTCTGTCGGGGGTGGTGGGAGTGGGGAGGTTGGCAAAAAGAACATTCCAAGTTTACTTATGTTTTTTAAAAAAGTTTTCAGTCGGTTCTCTTCCCTGCCAAGATCTGAGTCCATGGAAAAATTGATCCGATCCTCCGAGTGCCATCAATAAAATGATGACTTAGAGTCTTGTCCCCCAGGATGTTTTGATAGAGAAACCACAGAGACATAACTGTGGCCTTCTGGCTTCTGGTCTGAAAGATGATGAGCCTTGCATTCGAACAATTAGCTGATCCTCCTGAACCGGTGAGGGCACAAGAGGTGAAGTTCCTGTTTTTCAATTGTGCTGCGAATTTGTTTACCTGGGTCCTTCCATGTTTAAAATATTAATACATCCCGGGTGCCAAGGTACTCTCTCTGCGTGTCTAACATTACCCTTATCCTGCCTTCGAAGGAAGCTTTCTTGCCACGCTCTCATGCCAACAGCGTCTTCCGGGATAAGTGGTAGCCTCAGCAGAAAGGATGCTGCGCAGCCCGTGCCCCGCCTATCGACAAATCAATAGTGCCAGAGCTGCCAGCCCTCACTCTCGCTTGGCTCCTTGTGCAGCTTCAACCCCGGGGAGGCTGTGTGCAGGTCTGCTCCTCTCCCCTCCCAGGCCTGTTTCATCCAGCACACTTTGCATTCGCTGGTTCCAGGGCCTGACTTCCAGGTGTGATTTGATGAGGCTCCTCGGTCTCCATGGAGGGGAGAAGCAAACCTTCATGGGGATGGGAGAAGGCTGAGTGGACAGGTCTGGCTCCATCCCTGTGGGGGCACAGTGAGGGGGTGAGGACAGGCTGAGAGGCCAGGGCACTGATGGGGGCCAGGAGGGGGGCAGAGGGCAACGCGTCCCAGCCTTCTCCTCGGGAGGCGATGGAAGCCTCATCACCCAACATCGTCTCTACCTGTGCCCTCCTCCTTCTGTTGGGGTGTCAGTCCTATCCCCCTCCTCCCTTTGGGGTGTCAGGCCCCTTGACGGGATGTGCGTCTTCTCTGGGGGCCTGTGGTGGAGTTTAAAGTGAATATCTCTTCTTACCCAGGATTTCACTTTCCATGCTTTCAGCAAGCTGCGGGCTGAGAATATTAAAGGAGAAATTCCCGAAATAAACATCTCCTAAGTTTTCATGGAGCGCTGGTCTGAGGAGTGTGGAGAAATGTCATGCCCATCCACTCAGGCCCGGCCCGGCTGGGAACTGTCCCCTCTGCTCAGTATCTCCATGCTGCACACACAACCTGCCCACCGGTCACTCAGCCATCGTCTTGGTAACCAATGGACTGTTGGGGAGTCACAGTACCGTGTTCAAGAAATCTCTACACCAGAGCCCCACCCTGCGCCACCCTGCCTGCCTCGTTCACCTCATCTCACACTGGTGTGTATCATTCCACACCAGTGCAGGAAGCAAGGTGAGCAAGACATTCTGTGTAAATTTTGCTATGGTACATATATATATATACATATATATATATATGTATATATACACACATATGTATATATACTGCATGTATATATATATATGTATGTATATATACTGTATATATATATATATATATATATATATATTTGAATATTTATTTATTTGAAAGGCAGAGTTACAGAGAGAAAGGGAGAGAGACAGAGACAGAGAGAGCGCTCTTCCATCTGCTGGCTCACTCTCCAAATGGCCGTAACAGCCAGGGCTGGGTCAAGCTGAAGCCGGAGTCAGGAGCTTCTTCCAGGTCTTGCACAAAGGTACAGGGGCCCTAGTACTTGGTTATCTTCCACTGTTTTTACCAGGCCATCAGCAGGGAGCTGGATCGGAAGTGGAGCAGCTGGGTCTTGAACTGGTGCCCATATGGGATGCTGGTGTCGCAGGTGTTGGGTTTATCTGCTATGCCACAACACTGGCCCCTACAGTATATGTTTCTAGTTGTTTTATTGTATTGTCCATTATTATTGGGATTCTATTGCTGTGCCTAATTTATTAATTAACCTTTATCATAGGTGGTATACAAAGATTGCACATGGTATACACAGGGTTTAATACAATCTATGGAGTCAGACCCCCACTGGAGCTCTTGGAACATGTTCCCTGCAAATAATGGCAGACTAAAACTCAGAAGGTAGATCTCATGGAACTCCTTGTTCTTTTTTAAAGGTTTATTTATTTATTTGCAAAGCAAAGTTACAGAGGCAGAGGGAGAGACAGAGAGAAACAGAGAGATCTTCCAACCACTGGTTCACTCCCCAGATAGCTGCAACAGCTTGGCTGGGCCAGGCAGAAGCCAGCAGCCAGGAGCTTCTGCTGGGTCTCCCACGTGGGTATCAGGGGTGCTAGAATTTGCACTGTCTTCCACTGCTTCTTCCAGGCCGTTAGCAGTTAGCTGGATTAGATGTGGAGCAGCCAGAACACAAACCAGCAGACATAATGGGATGCTGGCGATGCAGGCAGGGGCTTTACCCGCTCTGCCACAGAGCCATCCACTCCCTGGTGGTTCTTGCAAGGAGGTTGTTGTAAAAGCCTGAGTTAGACTCTTTCCCGTCTTTCTGCTTCTTGATTCAAGATGGGATTATCGTCCTGCACGCACCTTGCCCACTGCTACCTCCCAGGATGTAACACCACCCTCAAGAGAACTGAGCTGAAGCAAAGCCTCACGCCCTTGAATCTCCCAAACCGTGAACTGAATCAACCTCCTCCCTTCCTGAAGTTGTGGGGTGCGTTGTTTTAGCTGTGCAAAGCTGATCTGATCAGCGACACCCAACAAAGGGCGTTTATTCTATTCTGGAGCCTAGAAGCAGGGTGGACGTTTGTTATTCCCCCCCAGCCCCCATCTAGTCATGTTCTAAGGGGTAATGGCACCCCCATATCTTTCCAGAAAGGGCCTATGTTCTGCTGCCTTTGATTACTGCTTCAGTAGGCTTGTCCACTCAAAGGTGCTGCTGCACACCAGGCCAGGATGAGCTGGGCCCCCAGCCTTCCCCATCACATTCTCTCCCTGCAGACTTTGAATCTCCAGGAGGGTGATGTGGGAGCAGACAGAAAAAATGATTGGCATGGATGAATCCCCAAGGTCGTGTGCTGGCAGCTGCATGGCTCCGAGTGGGACCCACCTCCCGGGATTGCCCCGGATCAGCCCTTTGCTGAGCCTGGCACCCCAGTCTCTGTTGGCACTGCAGTCTGGAGCTGCCCACAGCATACTGGCACATTTTGCCTCCATTGAAGAGCTGGTTCTAGATACCCTCAAGAAAGCAATGCTGACACCAGTTGTTTGAGGGCCCAGAGGAAGGCCTTCCTGGAATCTAACACTTTTGGAGGGAGGGGTGGTTACTGCTCACCTGTCTCCACACAGTAAAGACTTCTGACCGCGGAGGAGGACTGATTTGAGGAACTGGAATCCTCCATGAGTGTTAGGTGGTGCCAGAGACCATTTTACATACGCCGACAATCACAACTACAATAATAAGAAGTATCTCTGACTTCTTATACGCCAAAATTTGAGCTAAGGACATCATTTGAATAATATTTTCATTTTCACAAAAACTTTAGGTGGTTGACCTGGTAAGCATACAGCCTGTCTCTGATGACTGATGGTTGGATTTAGGATTTTTTTGGAAAAGATTTATTTTATTATTTGAATGGCAGAATGATAGAAAAGGAGATTCCATCTGCTGGTGTCTTCAATGGTGAGGGTTGGGTCAGGCTGAAGCCTGGAGCCAGAAATTGTATCTGGGTCTCCCATATGGGTGCAAGGGCCCAGGCATTTGAGCCATCATCTTCTGCCTTCCCAGGCGCATTATCAGAGAGCTTGGGTGGGAAAGCAGAGCGGCTGGGACTCACATCGGCACTCTGATGTGGGATGTGGGAGTTGCAAGTGGCAGCTTAATCTGCTGCACCACAACACCAGTCCCTGTAGGATGTAGGATTTTTGTTTGTGTGATGGTATGAAAGTAAGACATGTTCAGTGGAAAACATGCTTTCCATTTTGAGTTTTGATTTTGGCCTGGGCAAACGATATGGTGTTCAACGCTCTCTCCGGGTGCCAGGCATTAGTCGTGAGTGCAGCTCTTGTCAGCCACGTGATTGGGATGAGGCAGAATCTGCTCCTGCACAGGGCCCAGGGTGCTGAGCTAGGGCAATCTGTAAGCAAGATGTGTCACTTGCGTTTCTGACTTGAGATATTCTCAACCTACAATGGGTTAATTGGAATGCAACCCTATTAGAAGTGGAGGAGGACCTATGATCCTGTTTTATTGGTGAGAACATTGAGATCCAGTTGTGAAGTAATTTAAGCAATATCGGGGCTGGCTGGCATTGTGTAACTGGTCAAGCAACAACCTGCCATACAAGCATCCCATATGGGCACCGGTTCAAGTCCCAGCTACTCCACTTCCAGTCCAGCTCCCTGGTAATGCACCTGGGAAAGCAGTGGAAGATGGCCCAAGTACTTGGGCCTCTGTACCCATGTGGGAGATGCAGATGAAGCTCCTGGCTCCTGACTTCGGCTTGGCCCAGCCCCAGGCCAAGATAGAAGATCTATCTTGCAGATAGAAGATCCCCTCTCTGTCTCACCCTCTCTCTTTGCAACTCTGCCTTTCAAATAAATACAATAAGTCTGTTTTTTTTTTTTAAATAAGCAACATCACCTTGGAAATGGAGGAGCTAGGACCTGAGCCCAGGTCTCTGGGGCCCATGGATCTTCACTGTAGTGCCTACACGTGTGCTCAAGTTTGTCTGTGTCAAGCCCAGTGATTATTAACAGAAGTGATTCTGCGAGTGTTTGGAGCGATTTCTGGACCTCGCACAGAGGCCAGGGCTGCTGGAGGGCAGCCTGCGATGCACAGGTCAGCCTGGCAGGAATGACCCAGCCCCCAAATATGGTACTGCTGGGGAAGGAGCAAGCAGTGAAGACACCACTTGGGGTGTTTGCACCCCACCTTGGAGTGCCTGGGTTCCAGTCCCTGCTCAGCTCCTGATTCCAGCTCCCTGCTAATGTGCAGGTGATGGTCAAGAACCCAAGTCCCTGCCACCTACTAGTGAAACCCAGATTGAGACTGGCCTTCTGGCTTTAGCCTGGCCCAGCTGCTGCAAGCATTTCAGAGAATGAACCAGTGGATGGAGGATTGCTGTCTGTGTGCGTCTCTCTCGTCTTTGAAATAAAATGAAAATAACTTAAAAAAAAAAGCCCATAGTGCCAGGGCTGTCAAAGCCTAGACTAATCCTTAGGAAAGCGTGGGCCAAAAATCAAGGCAAATGAAACCCAGAGCGGGTAACAGCTGTTCCCTGGTGACTGCTTGTCTCCACGTCATTGTTCCTCTCTTCATTTCACTTTTTTTGACAGGCAGAGTTAGACAGTGAGAGAGAGAGACAGGGAGAAAGGTCTTCCTTCTGTTGGTTCACCCACTAAATGGCCGCTACGGCCGGCCTGCTGCGCCTATCCAAAGCCAGGTGCTTCTCCTGGTCTCCCATGGGGTGCAGGACCCAAGCACTTGGGCCATCCTCCACTGCCCTCCCGGTCCACAGCAGAGAGCTGGACTGAAAGAGAGGCAACCGAGACTAGAACCCGGGGTGCCGGTGCTGCAGGCGGATGATTAGCCTAGTGAGCTGCGGCACCGGCCTCTTTTCAGTCTTTTCCTTGTTTTCTAGCGAAAACCATGACGGTTCCTGCCTCCCTTCCACCCACCCCTTCGTTTAGCATTTAGCCTCCTCCTGGCTGGTTGAGAAGCCCTGGGTTTGATGCCTTAGCACAGAGCACCTGCTGCTGATTCTACGTTAATGGCTTGGGTCTGGATGAGCCCACCGCATGGACGGCCGTATCATGCCTGGCAGCTGCTCATCCAAGGAGTGAAACTCCATTTGTACCACCTAGAAAGAGGCCTAACTGGGGGAAGGGGAGCTAAGTGCTTGCAGATCACCCAGCAAGGCCACAGGCACAGAAGGAGCCATTGCAATGTATCAGGTAAGTCAAGGTGCTTCTCCAAACTCATTCCGAGCTTTGTTAATAGAAGGGGCCCAAGTGGCTTGCAGCGAATCCTGGCAATCCTCACAGAATCTAGGGAAACACTTTACTATTGTTTTCTTTGCCTTAATGATGCGATCCACCCTCCAGGCGATCTTCCTGCCTGTGTTTAGCTATCCCTAAGCCCTCTGAACCCTGTCCTCCTGGGTTTGCATGGAAACTTTATTGCATAGGCAGGGTGGATGAAATTGGTAGCCATCGGTGATCAACTTAACCTGCAGCCCCTCCCTCCTCCTGAGAGGTTCTAGAGTGCAGCTAAAGTCCCAACCCCCCTGGCTCTGCCTTGGTCTTCCTCATGCCCAGCCTCTCATTCTGCAGCTACCTAGACCGCCCATCACCAGCCATCTCAGTAGCAAGCAAAAAGTCCACCTCGGACTCCAGGTTCCAGGGATTTTAGGAGGTGAATGCAGAGGACAAAGGGAGGAAGACCGAACACGCATTTCAGAGTCTTGCAGGTGAGCTACCTGTCTGACTCTCCTCTTGGACTGAGCAAGAGCTTAGTCTCCTGTGTCTCCTGCTACTGGGAATTGCTCAGTGTCCCTGGAGAAATGATTTCTGTGTGGTGGCTTTCACTGCCCAGGAAGGGCCAATGGAAAATGCTAGTAAGAGCTCATCAAGAGGTTCCCAGTGACTCACCCAGAATCCCATTCTTGGTTTGCTTTATAAAAGCACGTATGCAGATTTACAGCCCAGTTGTAGCTCCTCCTGGAAGCATCACTCTACTGGTGCAGGGACTGGGGACCATTTAAAGGCAGCCTCCCAGGACCACCCATGGAAGGGAGGGCTCTCCAGGCACCAGGAGCTCAGGGTCAGCAGGTGTATTTCCTCCTGCTCCTGCTCCTCACGTGGCAATGGCTTCCCTTTGCTCTAAACACTTTCCTGACTTGCAGGGAAACCCGCTCACATGCAGGCGCCTTCCTTGATTGACCCAAACCAACAAGATACTGGTAGGCATGGAAATGAACAAGGTTGGGGGGGGGGGTGGACCAGCAGCAGGGGGCCAGATGAGATGCTGTGTCTTTATGCAGAAGATTGAAAAAAAAAAATGGCTTTGCCAAAGCTGGGGTCGGGTAGGAGGTGGCCAAAGAGAGACTCATCCACCTGGGAAAGTGACATGATGGTGAGAAAATCCAGAGCATCCCAAACCGTCTACCTCAGAGACGCAGTCAGAGCGCGCAGCACGCGGCGTATAGGAGCGTGCCAGCGGCAGTCGAGTCTCTTTTTGGGTGTGAGTCTATGAGAAACACATGTGTAATTTCAGAGGCTCCTTTTGACTGGGGTGAAAATAAATTGCATGTTCCCGGATTTGAACAGATTAAAAACATTCAAAAAAAAAAAAGTTCCGCTTCTGCTTCTATTGTGCTTTTACTTTATTGCTGGTGATTTCTCCTCGGACTCGCTAACGGGAATGTATTTTTTCTTGGTACTGCCATTACCTCTTCCTGCTACTTTCCAGGTCACTAATTTTTCTGCTTAGAGTTCATTCTGTTTAGACCGATATGCTGTCTCTTTTAATGAGGTTATTTCTGGGTTATTAGCCTTCCTGTTATATGATACCTTATGGGGAAGACCTAATTGATGTAAATCAAACACAGCTTGCAGGAAAAAAAAATCAAAATCATCCTTTAGGTATCTGGTGGATGTTCAGGCATCTCAGGGTTTCAGTATTTAACACTACTTTTCCAACAAGAGGTTACACGTGGCTAATAACACAAATAAATCCTTTCTTATTCGTAAATTAGCAGGCTCAAAGAAGTGGAAATTGAAGGAGAGCATTGGCATTTTGCTTTGCTGAATAAGCTTTGGACAGAAATTAGACTGAAAAGTATTGAGTGGGAGGGGTTTAGCTGTACAGTTCAATAACCTTGCCAACATATTTTTATTAAGGCATTCTTACATAAGCCATTAAGCTTTAGGTTAATTTTTACAGATTTTTTTTCTGGGCAGACTTCACAGTTAGGACTAAAATGAAGCCTCTGGAAGATTTTCCTCTGGATCTCGGTGGGTCTCACGGGGCAGCAGCACCCGAGCGGGATGGCGTGTCTGCCCCGCCATCAGAGAGTTCCTTCATTCCACGTGCGCATTAGCAAGAAGAGCTTGCTGTTTGCTCATTTTGCTCTTGGACATTAGCTCTGTCACCGGAGATTCTGATGTGCAGCCATATTATTTTTATTGTGAAAGAAAGAAAAATATGGCTTGCTTCTCTTTTTTTCCTTAAGGTCTTGTTCATTCATTATGGTCCCTGCCTGTCTCAGAGAGAAATTGCTCCATGCCTGGAAAGGTGAGGCCGCCCCTGAGCTCTCCGGAGGGAGCAGGTGGGAGAGGATGGTTCCATGGGGCAGGGATTCTGTGGCTCAGGCGGACCTTCGAGGGCTGAGGGCAGGGTGGCACTGGGGAAGGGGGTTGGGGGTGACACCTGGGGCCATCTTGGTTTAGCAGAAGAAGTAGGGGTTTGAGGATCTGAGCATTAAGTGAAGTGACAGCTTGTCCCTTAACAACCACGGGACACTAAGGAAGAGACTGGCCTGGCTCTCAGAAGCACAAGAAACTCAAAGCTGAGCTGAGTTGGCCCTACGCCCCAGCTACCCACAGTCCTGTGCGGGAGCAAGCCTGTGCTGCTGGCTTGGGGACATGGTGGTGTCCCTGGCACAGGCTTGTTCAGGAAATCTAAGGCTGTGAGCGGAGAGCTTCCCCATGGTGGCTGTGAGGTCTTGATGACCACAGTTGTAGAAGTCCCGTAGGCGCGGGGATCCAGGTGGAACTTGCCACCGCACGTCCTTGTCCAGCCATGGCTCGGGGAAGCTCAGTGGCAGAGGCGGCATCCTGGACTCACAGTGGGGTCCTGGTGTGGGGTGGCTGTGCTGACATTGTGTATGCGGAGCTGGGGGCCTCTAAAGAGGCCCCACAAGGGAATCAGCCTGAGCAGAGACCAGGACCTGCTGTGCATGGGCTCCCTGACTGCCTGGACGGGACCGGGAGAACTGCCGAGGCCTTGGAGGGCAGGGGGTGCTGGGCTTCTCCAACGCGGTCTTTTGCACTTACTGGTCTGTCATTGTGGTTTTCTGTCATAGATGTCACATTTCTGAAAGCAAAACTCAGAATTTATGTCACTGAGTTATGGAGAGCTCACAACTCCCCTTGCATAGTATCTCCCAAATATTCTCCTATAGACTTGCTAAATTCCATGCACAGATATACAAGTCTTCCCTGATATTCTGAAATATAAAAATATTTATTTATTTGAAAGGCAGAGCTACCAAGACAGATGAGATGAGATAGAAGTGTAGCTAGCTAGATAGACAGACGAGAGGGCTTCCATCCACCGGTTCACTTCCCAAATGCCCACAACAGCCAGGGCTGGGCCAGGCTGAAGCCAGGAGCCAGGAGCTCCATCTGGGTCCCCCACGTGGGTGGCAGGGACCAAGCACTTGAATCATCACCTGCGGCCTCCCAGACGCATTGGCAGGAAGCTGGATCGGAAGTGGAAGAGGCAGGATGCATGCCGGCACTTTGATATGGGATGTAAGCACCCACGGGGTGACTTAAAGTGCTGCACCACAAAGCCCATCTCTAGAATTTAATGCTAAAGGAAGGTATCCATCAGTCTGAAACCTGGGTCTCTGTGGTGTTTGCCACAAACAAGGGATGACTCTGGAATGGATCCCGTATCTTTCCTGTGGGTCTGCTCTGCCGACCAACCCTGGGCCTCCCCACATCTCCTCAGTCCCAAAGCTGGTTTGGCTTCAAGGAGGCGAGGAGCAGTGGTCCCCCTGGCTCCTGCTCCCCCTGGGCCTCTGCCTCAGTTTCCAAACTCTGGCTTCCTCCAGCTGCCCCACCCCCAGTGCTCTATCAGGTCGAGGCTTTGTTGTGTCGACACATCTCTCCATGGCCTGGGACAGAAGGAGCTTTGTTACAACCTGAGGTTGGGTTTCTGTGCCTGGGTTCTGTCTTCCTTCCACTGGGCAACTCGCCGGGGGCAGTTGCAGACTCAATCAGCAGTCCGCTGTGGCCCAGGCCCTGCACAAGGTCCTAGGGATGCGGAAATAGCCTCTGATCTGCTTAGGGAGAAGGCGGGCTTGTGGCTACTGAAATGCATTCATTGGTCACGGCTGTAGATGCCTGGTGCTCAGTGACTTAATGTGAACCACAGGATGCAGGACACTCAAACAAAATTGCAGTTTAAGGTGAAGTAGGCAGGCATATAGGTTGAAATCAATTACGTTTGTGAGCTGGAAGACCAGGCCTTCGCCACGCCCCTGTGTGACCTCACACCCTATCTGATACCTTTGCCATGACCCTATGTGACCTCATTCCCCTACCTGGTCACACCTGGGAGCCTACCAGTCAATCAGGTTAATTAACCACTCCCCTTTGGAAGTGGGTTAAAAGCCTGGGACGTGATGTGTCCTGCCCTTCTCTCTTCCTCCCTGACTTCTTGCCAGGAGGGGGCTGGCTGTAGCCCTGCACCTCCAGGGTGCATGGCCTTTGGGCCACCCACCCTAGGCTTCCTGGCCTAGATGCTCCTCCACGTGGCTGATTCCTGGTGCTCGGTATGAACCTAGATTTACTTCTCTTAGATAAAGCCCTCACTTTCCTATGCACCTTTTGCACTAAATAAAAGCCTAAAACCTACCTTGCTGCCTTGTTAATTTATGCTGGTATTTAGAATTCTTCTCTAAATATTAGGCAAGAGCCCTCTCGGGCTTATTATATTGGGGATTTATTAATAAGCATATGGTGATATTGTATGGCACCCCAAATTCCGATAACATGTGGCACCCCAGATGGTGCTCCTGGGGAACTTTAAGGGGCCACATTTTCATATAGATTTTAGGGGATCATTCTCCAATATCAAAGGCAGCAGGCTTTTGTCTCTGCCTTCTCACACACAACCCCCTCCAGGCAGGAGGCCAGGAATGACTCAAAGTTCACACCCCTGTGTTATAGATTGTTCCATTGTACTATGTATCCCCAGCCAGTTCCTCTGGGGTTCCTGCGCCCCGCACTCCACCTCCTGCTGGGAACCCAGGCTCCCCAGCGAGTGAGGAGTGAGCTCTGCTTTGCTGCAGTTAACTCGAGGCCTTATGAGTCCCATGCTGCCTCTTGGTGCCTTGGTTAGGCACAGATTCTACACAGATCTACAGCCCTGGAACTAACCAGGCATGGCTGCTGTTGCAATGATAAGGTGAGAAACCTGGGCAAGATATTTGAATCCTGGGACATTCCACACGGAACGTAGGACAGCAGATGGCCGTGAGAGGTCTGGGCCGCCGGGCAAGGCTTCTTTGCAGTGAGACATTGAAACTGGAGACAGAGATTTAAATAAGGGTCGGCTGAGCAGAGCCAGGCTGAGTGAATCGTTTCATGCCAAAGAAACAGCATGCATGGAAGGCCTGAGGGCAGGAAGGCATGGAGGCTGGAGCACAGTGGGGACAAAGGAGAAGGCAGGGGTAGGCAGCTCTCGGCAGCCTGAAGACTACGTGGCCACGTTGGGTTCTGCGTTGATGCACAAGGCATCATTAAAATTATATTTGCAAATGCATCCAGTGGTACTGAAGGTTTCGCTAATGAAAAAATAAAACAACTCACACCAACTGTTCTTGACACCGTCTTGCCTCCGGGCTGACTTTCCAACCCTCTCCACCTGCTCTGGCCTCCCCAGGCCACCTGCGGCTTCCTGCTGGGGTCACCAACAAGGAGCACCAGCAGGAGACTGCAGCAAGAGAGGAGGCTGGGGTGGGATTGGTGCCCAGTTTCTTCCCCACAGCCACGTTCTCCAGTGCCAGAGATTTTTTTCCCTGCCTTCCCCCTTCATCCCAGTGAGTGGTTTAAACCCCGAACATCTCTGTTCTTCCAGCACCCGGACCTCATCTTTGTAACCAGCCCTCAATCCTCCCACCTGAGGGTGCCAGCTGGGACCTGGGACCTGCAGGTGCCACTCCCTGGCCTGGGAAACGTGAGTCCCAGCACATGTATGCCTTTCCCTCTCATCCCTGAAAAGTGCTCTCTGTTCTTGGTATAGTCCAGCTTCACTCCTGGCTTCTTACTCAATCCTAGCCAACTGTTTGCAGTAGCGGCTGTCAGCATGCTATGCCCATTGCCTCACCCTTTCCTCGTCCACACGTTTGGGATCAGCTGGCAGCATTTGCCAGTTTTGTGCCTGTCCGCTGGCCGCCAGGCAGAAGTCCTGGGGAGTTAACACCAGCTTTCCAGCAGTCCTCACAGACGGGCAGGAGTTGGTGTGTAAATACTTCTGCTCCCGCGGCCCTTGGCTGAGGCAGCCAGAGCAGTGGAGTTTCCCTGCAGGATTTAGCTCTGATTTTCCATGATGGCAGCTGGCTGATTACCATGCGTCCCCTTGGCCACCATGCTGTCCCTCTCACTCCCGCTTTCTCCTACCAGTGCTTTCTGGGGTCAGCTCCCAGATCAACCATCTGCATTCGAGTCTTCATTTCACTTTGCCTTTTGTGAAAGTTATGATAGCATGTGTTTCCAAGCAAATACGATATTTTGATTACTTTGAGGTTTTATGAAATTATCACACTGTCTGAAATTTTCTGCAACTTGCCTATGCTCTATGTTAGATTAGATTCATCTGATGTGGTATCGGTTTCTGTGGTTCACTCGTTTTCGCTGCTGCATAGTATTCCATTGCCTGCTTATTCTTCTTTAGTGACCCTGTAAGCATTTCACTTTTATTGCAGTGTTGTTCTGGAGATTCCTATAGGTTTACACATGTATGCAAAAGTGTTGCATGATGAGACACCTAGGAGTATGGGGCCGGCATTGTATTGCCACAGGTTAAACCCCCACCTGCAGTGGTGGCATCCCACATCAGAGTGCCAGTTCAAGTCTTGGCTGCCCCTCTTCCAACCCAGCTCCCTGCTAATGCACCTGGGAAAGCAGTGGGAGATAGTCCAAGTACTTGGGCCACTCCCACCCATGTGGAAGACCCAGAGGGAGTTCCTAGCTCTTGGTTTCAACCTAGTCCAGTGCCAGTCATTGTGGCCATTTGGGAAGTGAACCAGGGCGTGGAAGACCTCTCTCTCTGTATCTCCTCCTCTATTTCTGTCATTCTACCTCTCAAATAAATAAACTAGATTTAAAAAGAATCCAGGGGTAAATTTAAATTGTCATCCAGAGTGATTGAATCAATTTGTATATGAAATATTTCAAAAATTCATGGGAGAGGGAATTAAAAGATAAGTTCATTTTGGTGTAAAAAATTTGAAATGAGAGGCCTTCAAAAAGTTCATAAAAAAACTGTGCATGCATTTATCAATTTTTTGCACCAAAATAAGTGTATCCTTCAATTCCTTTTTCCATTAGCTCTTTGAAGCACCCTGGCCTTCTCCAGCAGTCTGATGGGATGCTGTTGCCCACACTTGATATTTTCAGACTTTCCAATCAGTTCCCATTCATGGAGAGGAATCTGGTGTCTCATTACTGTTTCAGTTGCATTTCTCTGATGCACAAGAAGTCAAGCACATTTTCATGTGGTAAGGAGTCATTCTGTGAATGATTAGTTTGCATTTTTCCTCTTGTGTCAATTGCATCCTCTTTTTGGATTTTTAAAGTCATTGAAAGATTCTGGATGTAGCCATTTGTTCACACGCATATGTTTATGTATCAGTTATCTTCTTCCAGTCTGTGGCTTACCTATCCATACTTTCACAATGCCTCTGGATGAAGAGAAATAGTACAAGACTCTCAGGGTGGAAGAAGTGGCGTGATGGGGGTTGTGCTATTCGAGAGGTTTCTCTAGTGCCCTGTGATGCGTGGACAAGGGAGTGGTTCAGATAAGGGGATTGGAGGAAATCCCACGGAAGGTCTCTGGTTGTAGCGAATCAGGGACAGACATGGATAGGTTTGAACTAAACAAAAAGTAGCGAAAAGGTGGGAAAATTGTTCCATGCGAGTGATATTTTGGAGAACATCTTTGGCATTGGGAATGAAGTGGGTGTCAAAAGTGACTTTCCATGGGGCCGGTGCTGTGGCGCAGCAGGTTAATGCCCTGTCCTGAAGAGCCAGCATCCCATATGGGCACTGGTTTGAGACCTGGCTGCTCCACTTCCAATCCAGCTCTCTGCTATGGCCTGGGAGAGCAGTAGTAGATGGCCCAAGTCCTTGGGCCCCTGCACCCACGTGGGAGACCCGGAAGAAGCTCCTGGCTCCTGCGGATTGGCGCAGCTCCAGCTGTTGCAGCCAACTGGGGAGTGGACCAGCAGGTGGAAGATCTCTCTCCTCTCTCTCTCTTTCTCTCTGCCTCTCCTCTCTTTGTGTAACTCTGACTTTCAAATAAATAAATAAATCTTTTTTTTTTTTTTAAAGTGACTCCCCAGAGCTCAGGCTTGAGTCACAATAGGGTAACAGGGACAAAGATTAACTTTCTGCCTGAAAACTGTTATATGACCATTATGTGTCACAAAATGACATAGAATACTTAGCAGTGGGAGACAGAAATCCCTCAGGATGGGGGAAAAATGAGGAGCTCTGTAATAGCCCCAGCAAAGCGCCACAGGGACAGCTGTGGGGGAAATGAACAAACCCACAATTACAGCCAGGACTACACGCTTCTCTCATTAATTGAAAACAACCAGTAAGGCCGTAGGAAATTTGGACAACACTATCAACCCATATTGACATGAAGGTTGGACAACACTATCAACCCATTTGATCTGATTGGCATTTGAATGGTGCTCCCTGCCAGCCACAGCAGAATGCACGTTTTAAGTACGCATGGGATTTTACTGAGACAAAACATACTCTGGGCCACAGATTTATCTAGAAAAAAATTGTGTAGGATCCAGATCAAATAAAATACATAATCTCTAATCACAATGAAAGGAACTGAAAAGTTAATAACAGAAGACAGAAATCTTCATAAACTAGAACATTATTGTGTTTATAAGTGAAAGAGAGAATGTGTGCCTCCTCCTGCTGGTTCACTCTCCACATGCCTGCACTGGCCAGGACAGAGCTGAGTTGTAGCCAGGAGCTGGGAACCAGATCCAGGTCTCCCATGTGGGTTGCAGGAACCTAATCTCTTGAGCATCCCCACTGTCATCCAATAGCAGGATGTAGGAGCTGGGAGCTGGGGCAAACCCAGATGTTCTAAAACAGGATATGGGTGTCTCACCCAGCATCTCAACTGCTAAGCTCAATACCTATCCCAAGAAAATGAATTTTTACTTAACAAACTCCCTGCCTTCTCTTCCCCCACCTATAGGCTCTTCTAGCTTTCCTAGTGATTTCTACCAAGCATTTAAAGAAGAAATCAGCAATTCTACAGAAACTCCTGAAAAGGAGAGACTACGTCCCAACTCATTGTACAAGACCAGAAGAACCCTGAGGCTCCAACTCAAAGTCAGTCGGAGAAAATTACAGTCTGATATTCCTTAGGAACATGGATGCCAACGTTCTTAAGCTTTTTTTTTTTTTTTAATCTTCTTAGCATTGTATCTATACAAGAAGTCTCTGTATAATAATAAATTTTTAAAACTTTTTTATCAAATCAAATTCAACACTTAAAAGAGGCAAAATATCAAGGGGAGAAATCTGGGTGATAGGGGAGGTAGTCGGCCCTGGGTTCGAGAAGAAGGAAAGAGGAACAGGTGCCTCAGCTTTGAAAGCGTGATGGGAGAGTGTTAAGGTGGTCCCAGAATTCCTAGGATTCTCCACACTAAGTGACTGTTGTACTCCTTAACCAGACCAAATCAGAGACTGTCAGGCTCCAGGGAAACGGGAGAGTCTCCTACCTCCCAGTGTGTCATGACGTCACGTGGCTGCCAGGACCCAGTATCCCACAAAGAGATGGATTTGGAGGTGAGTTGGGAAGGAGGAAGCCAGGATTGGGCTTGCCAGTCTTCCGGGGTTTCTCTTTGGTATACAAGTCCTGTGCACTGGGCTCTGATTCTTGTCTAAGTGGCTGGGGTGGATGAAGACCCACAGCTTCTCAGGAGGCGAGGGTTACCTGGGAGCATGCAGAGGGGTCACCTGTCAGGGCATAAGGGCTTCTTCTCAGTGCCGTCTGTCACATCGGCTTCTCTCTGAAATTCACAATCAGCATTCAACTCTAGTAGGAATCTGAGGGTAGTGAGACCCCTGGCTTGGAGGGTGCAAGCTGCATGCTTGACTTGTTGAATAAGGGATGCAATTCTGAAATGTCAGCACCAGCAGGACATTGTCTGCTGCATTTTACTTTCCCCGCTTAGAAGTTGACTTCTCCAGTCAGTTAAAGTTATGATCAGTGTGGTTAGATAACTCGTTTCAAAGAGATTCATACCTGGATGTTATTGATACAAAACCAACTGGCCTCCCTGGCTCCCTTTTACTCCGAAAATGGGGCATGACATCTTGGAAGGGTGCATGAAACAGCCTACAGGATGCAGGCCCTGGAACCTCAAAGGGGATGGTTTCCTGTCCGTTTAAGAAGTTCCTCTGGCCAGGGACCAGGGAGTTTGAGATGCCTGAGACTCGGTTGACTGGACTTGTGGAAAAAAATGGAAGAGAATTTTTTTCTGACCAAAAATAGTGATGGATTTCAGCATTCTCTATTGCAAGTGAACCAGCCAGTGTTGGGAGCCAGGGCAGTATCAAAACTCAATGGAAACCTAGTGAGCTTTACAGAGAATGTTTATGCAGAGAAAGGTGCTGGAATGTTGGTATGTGCCTGAGTGTCACAGAGAGGAGGTATTGCCATCCCCATAACTATCCTGAGTAAAGTGTTTGGATGAGATGGCGTCTGTGCCTGCTTCTCTTATCTGTTCTTTTGATTCCTCATGTGGTGCAAAGCTGCAGGTGCACGGGAAAGTAGTGAGAAAGGAAAATGCACTGGGGATGAGATTAGACTTGAGTTTGCCATTTCATTCTCTTGGCAATGGGAGTGAGGGTTCATGTTGATGACTGTAGCTAATGAGCAGGAGTTTGTCAAAAAGAGAAAGGGTTGTCCGTCTAGATTTTTGAAAGAGTACTGATGTGTAATTAACACACAGTGAAATGCATCCATTTTAAATGCATGGCTTGATCAGTCTTGAAAAATATGCACACCCCACTGACCCCACACTCACATTGAGAGGTCGAGAATTTCTACACTTCAGAGAGTCATTCCACAGCCCCAGCCTGTCAGTGCTTCACCCCAAAGTCCAGAGGCCCCACTCTTCTGGGTCTCATCACCATCGATTTGAGTCATGTTTAGAACTTCCCCGGGGCCGACGCTGTGGCACAGTGAATAAAGCCGCTGCCTGCAGGGCGTATGTGGCATATGGGATGCCGGTTCCAGTCCTGGCTGCTCCATTTGCGATCCAGCTCTCTCCTAATGGCCTGGGAAAGTAGTAGAAGATGGTCCAAGTCCTTGGGCCCCTGCACCCATATGGGAGACCCTGAAGAATCTCCTGGCTTCTGGCTTCTGATTGCCCCAGCTTCAGTTTTTGCAGCCATCTGGGGAGTGAACCAGCAGGTGGAAGACCTCTCTCTCTCTCTCTCTCTCTCTCTCTCTCTGCCTCTGTGTCTCTCTCTAAAACTCTGCCTTTCAAATAAATAAAATAAATCTTTTTAAAAAATAGAACTTCACATAAATAGGAGCATATAGTGAATATTCTTTTGTCTGTATTTTTTAAAGATTTATTTATTTATTTGAAAGGCAGAGTGACAAAGAAGCAGAGTTACAGAGAGAGAGAGAGAGAGAGAGAGAGAGAGAGAGAGATCTTTGTCCACTGAAGCTGCTGGCTTCAGCCTGGTGCAGCTGGATTGGAAGTGGAGCAGCCGGAACTCAAACTAGCGCCCATATTCGATGCCGGCACTGCAGGTGGTGGCTTTACCGGCTATGCCGCAGCACCAGCGCCAGTCTTTTCTAATGCTGTTTTGTTAAAATTGTGTAATCTGATTTTATTGTTATTACATAGAAATACAACTTATTTTCACATATTTGCCTTTTACATTGTGGTATTAATCGATTTGCCTGTTAGTGTAAGTTGTATGTGTGTTTGTATGATTTCTTCAGCCTTTTCTACACATATAACCATGAGCTGGAATCCCAGTACAATGAGATGTTTTTGTCTTCTTCAAGATAGTTGGACATCTATCATTGCTAAACATGAAGAACCTTGTTTAGTTGTAAGTTTTCTGTAGAAAACCATGATCAGATACAGGAAGTTTCCTGTTTCACCCTTGCTAAGAAGGCAGTGTTGAATTTTGTGGAAGGTTTTTGTTTGGGAGCTACTGAGATGAGCATATGACATTTCTCTATTATTTATTAATGTGGTGAATTATAATTGGTTTTTAAATGTTAAACCAGCTTTGCACTTTGGGTATAATCTCCCTTCTTTGAGATTTAATATTCTTTTTATACATTGGCATTGTGAATTTTCTCATTTTTAGGAAAGGATTTTTATCATCTGTGGTAATGAGGGACATTGGTTTGATAGCTCTTTTCTTGTAACATCTTCAGAATTTGGTATGAGAGTTCTATTTGCTTTATTAAGTGATATGGAAGATGTTCCTTCCTCTTCACTTTCTGAAAGAGTTTATGAAAGATGCTGTATTTATCCTATAAATATTTGAGGGACCTTACCAGTGAAGCATCTGGTTATGGAGATTTCTTTGTGGAAAGGCTTAATTGCAAATTTACTTGATTTGTAGATAGAGAACTAATTCCATTTTCTCATTTTCTTGGAAGTACTTGAATAATTGTGCATTCCAATTACTTTTCCCTTTCACCCAAACTGTCACTTATTGGCATGATATTTTGTATTATTCCTTTAACGTCTATAGGATCTGTAGTAATGTCCTTACTTTTATTTTTGATATTAGTAATTCATATTTCAGTTTTTTCCTTAATTAGTCTTTCTAGACTTTTTCAGTTTCATTTATCATTTCAAAGAAAAAAATCTATTTTATTGATTGCTTTTGATACCTTTTATTTCCTTACTTCTGTTAATGTTTTTGGTATAATTTGTTCTCCTCTTAGCCTTTTAAGTTAAAATATTAAATATTTGATTTTAAACCTTTTAACTCTTCTAATATAAGCAATTAAAGCTATAAAATGACCTAAGGTGCTGATTTAGCTGTAGCACATAGATTTTTAAATTTTTCTTTACTACTATTCCACTTTAAATCTTTTATAATTTACATTGTAACTCCCTCTTTGACCCATGCATGGCACAGTTAGAAGATTTTGTTTAATTTCCAAAAACAGTAGAGTTTTAAAAGCATATTTTATATTTGTTAGTTTACACTATAATTTTAATCATTTAAATCTATGATGATCACAGAACAAACTTTGTTTTTTTATTTTTTTTAATTTTTTTATTTTTTTAAATTTTTTGACAGGCAGAGTGGACAGTGAGAGAGAGACAGACAGACAGAAAGGTCTTCCTTTTGCCGTTGGTTCACCCTCCAATGGCCGCCGCGGACAGCGCGCTGCAGCTGGCGCACCGCGCTCCTCCGATGGCAGGAGCCAGGAGCCAGGTGCTTTTCCTGGTCTCCCCATGGGGTGCAGGGCCCAAGCACTTGGGCCATCCTCCACTGCACTCCCGGGCCACAGCAGAGGGCTGGCCTGGAAGAGGGGCAACTGGGACAGAATCCGGCGCCCCGACCGGGACTAGAACCCGGTGTGCCGGCGCCGCAAGGCGGAGGATTAGCCTGTTGAGCCACGGCGCCAGCCAGAACAAACTTTGTATAATAGAGCTGTTAAGTTCTCAGCAGATGGTCTGTCTAGGTGAATGCTTCATGTGCACTTAAAATGAATATGCATGTTATTATTTGATGTAATGTTTTCTAGACCTCAGGTAGGTTAGATAGCCCTTCTCCTTGCAGAGTTCTTAGTCCTTTTGTTCTTTCAATTACTAGGGGGAAAAAAGCACTCAGTTCTAACTGTAACCTAGTCTGTTTTCCCACTGGTTTTGTTGATTTTTAGTGAATGTATTTTGAAGACCTGTTGTTCTATGCACACACATTTCGATTGCTGTGTCTTCCTGATGAATTGACATGTTTCCTGCTTCACGAATGTTCTATCTTGAAGTCTTGTCTCCTTCTGATACTGCAGCTTCAATTTCTCATTCTATTTTGTCTATATAATTTTTCTCAACTTTTACTTTAAACTTTCTTACGTCTTTGTATTTAGAAAGTGTTTCTTGGAGGCATTCTAAGCATATAGTTTGTTCTTATTTTTTAGTATAACATTAATAACAATATTATTCCTGGGATTATTGAGGTTAAGCCTGTGGAATTTTTTATTTATTTATTTTTGACAGGCAGAGTGGACAGTGAGAGAGAGACAGAGAGAAAGGTCTTCCTTTTTCCGTTGGTTCACCCTCCAATGGCTGCTGCGGCCGGTGCACTGCGGCCGGCGTACCGCGCTGATCCGAAGCCAGGAGCCAGGTGCTTCTCCTGGTCTCCCATGTGGGTGCAGGGCCAAAGCATTTGGGCCATCTTCCACTGCACTCCCGGGCCAGAGCAGAGAGCTGGCCTGGAAGAGGGGCAACTGGGACAGAACCGGCGCCCCAACCGGGACTAGAACCCGGTGTGCCAGCACCGCAGGCGGAGGATTAGCCTATTGAGCTGCAGCGCCAGCCAAGCCTGTGGAATTTATAAGGACAACATAGTTCTTTTATAATTAACAGAGACTTAATTCCTTATATATCATGGCATAAAAATATATCAAGTAAAAACCCATGGTTATAACAAGCAGTCTCCTGGCAGAAATGAACAGGGCAAGCAGACAGTCACAATAGAGAAAATGTTAAAACATTATGGACTGGAGGCCGGCATTGTGGTGCATTGGGATAAGCTACTGCTGTGACATTGCCAACCCATATCAGAGTGCTGGTTTGAGTCTGCTCTGCTTCTAATCCAGTTCCCTGTTAGTGTGCCCGGGAAAGCAGCTCAAGAAAGTGCTTGGGCCCCTGTGAGAGACCTGGATGGAGTTTCTGGCTCTTGGCTTCCGCCTGGCCTATCCCACCTAGAATGTAAGCGAATGGAAGACCTCCCTCTGTGTGTGTGTGTGTGTGTGTGTGTGTGTGTGTCTCCCCCACTCTCCATTGCTCTACCTTTCAAGTAAATAAATAAATCTAAGAAAACTTATTATAGGCAAGGTTGATTTTATGTCTACATCTAAATTTCCACATATCTGTTTCTATATAATTGTATCAGGAAACATAAACATTTTTCAAATATCCATGGAATATTAAGAATTACACACATATATGCATTCAGGCATATGGCTTGAAAACCAGAAAGAATAGGACTAATCAAGCTAAATTATCTGACCACACAAAAATAGAAAAACATTCAGGCAAAACTATTTGACCCACTTGTAGTTTAAAAGACTTTTGTAAACACTCATGTATCAAAGAGCAAATCCAAACTGAATTTCTGCATCAGTAAGAAACACTAAACATTGAAAATAAATGATTGAAACATTCAGTGAAAAAGGCTACAATATCAATAAAACCGAATTTTAGAAACTTGTGGTGGGCTGTAAAGTGGGCACAAATCCCTCCTTCTGGCTCCTAGCTGTCAGGCAGTGCCCTCCTCCAGCGAGTGTGTGCTAGGCCTTGGGCCTTTCTGGAGCTAAAGGAACTCCTGGAAATATGCCGCCCGCACCGATTGGAAGTGCTGCCTTTTTCTCGCTTTGGCCACCCTGTGAAGGGGCTGAGGTCAGGCAGCTGCATGATGGGAGACGTGTGGCTCAGCTCTGCTTGGCACTTTGGCCAACAGCCTGCCAGCTGTCCCTCTTAGATCTTCCAGTCACTGTCCTCTCTCCAGTTGGTCTCAGATACGTGAGTGAGCCTAGCAGTGGCATGCCGAGTCCACCCACAGAAGCGGCAAACTAAATAGTGGTTGCTTTGACGCCTCTGAGTTCTGGGGGTGGTTTGCTCTACAGCAAAAGCTATGCATGAAAACCTAAGGTTAGGAAAAAGAGGCAGTGGTCACCCACAGCTGTAAGTCATGACCTTGTTCTTCCTTTGTCTGTGTGAATGAGACAAAGTAAGTGCTAGGCAAATGGTCAATCATGAAAGGGTGCAGGATTGTGAGCAGGTGCACAAAGCAGTCAGGCTGAGAGCAGGGACTTTTCCCTAAGCTGGGCTCTCCTTACAAGCATCGCTTCTCTCTGCACTCAGACAAGCACTCACACAGTGGTGGCTTGGATGTCTGCTTTCCTCACAAGGCCATGAACTGCGGCGAGGACCAGTATGGTCATGGTCAGAGGTCTAACACGCATCACTTGCTGGTAGCGTTCTTTTTTTCCATGCAGTGAATCCTACAGTTGGAGACAGAGGCTCAGAGGACAGGAAGCAGCCTGTGCAGTGAGCCATCAGCCCACAGATCTCAGGTCCACAGAGCACACACATAGTAGGTCTTCAACACATGCTTGAACGAACTTGTACACACTGTAAGCATCCCATGCACATAGTGAGAGGTGATGCTTGTGTGCTGGCTTTATCCTGTGAGTGGCTCTTGAGGCTCTCCAAGGGAAAGAATCTGGAAACTTCGGCAGACAGGGGTGCAGAGCTGCCTGGCTTAGTCTCCAGCCATCTGGGTGGAACCAGGGATTCTGCAGGGACCTGTTCTTCCACAGGTGTTCCTGCAGCATCGTAAACAAGATGGAAGGGACAAGCTGCATCTGTCTGTTTGCAATAAAAAAAAATCCTTGAGAACAGACAAGATGGTGCAGAGGCACCACATCTGTCACAGCAGAGCTGGTGGCCTCCAGCCGTTTTTATTTGGCTTTGTTTGTGCAGCTGGGAGGCAGGTCTGGTGGGGAGATAATGGCATTTGCCTTCTGAGTGCCCGCAGCTCCAGGATGCTGGGAGCTCTGTCTGGCCCTGTGCAATCGGGACCTACACTGTCCCTTCCTGGGGGACTTGGTGACCTCTCGCTGGCCTGTGAAGATCACTCAGCCCGGTGCACTGCCTCCGGGGCACCCTCATCCCTGTCTCCAGGTCAGCACATGTGCTGAAGAGCTTGATAAAGGCCCTAGGAATCGGAAAAGATGATGATACAGGCAAAATTCAAAATAAAACTCTCTTTTCCAAAAACGACGGTGTAAATGCAAGTTGGAATTAAAATGTCTTCAGTCTTGATTTTTATGATTCAGGCATTCTGGATAAGTTCACGAGAGCTGTGTTTCCCTCCTTGGTTGGGGCCCCTGCCTTGGTGCTCCCCTCTGACTGCTGGGTCTCTCTCTGCCCCGGGTAGCCCGATCATTAGTGCATGGCCAGCACCAGGCAGCAGCATCTCAGTGTGGCTCTTTCGGGGCAGCTGGCAAGTTGTTCACCCTGGTAGCTTACTAGCCAGTAAGTCTAGAGGTTTCTAGAGGTTCCTTGTGGGCTCAGTTTCTGGATTCCATGAAGGCCTGCCCTGGTGCCCCTCCGTGACATGGGGACTTAGGGAGAGTCCCACATGGTGGTTGACACAGTCACCCTTGGCTACTGCTTAGGTTTGTGAATTTCAGATTGATTTTGAATTCATTGCACAAATAATGAACTTACAGTTTCATTGAGCAGGTTTGGTGGGTGCATTAGTGAGCTTTGGGTTACTGTAATGGAATACCCGAGGCAGGCTACCTTATAATGAAAAGAGGTTTATTCAGGAGGTTCAACGCCCCAAATTGGGCTGGCTCAGTGGTTTGACTTCTGGTGATGGCCTTCTTGCTGGCAGAATCCTAAGGTGGCACAGGGCATTACACGCAAGAGTGTACATGTCTGTCCCTGTGAGTCCATCAACCCATAGCGCCTCCCTCCCTCTCTTTCTCTTTCTGTCTCTCTGTCTCTCTCTCTCTCGTCTCAGCCATGGGGGCTCCATTTGAATGACCTAATGTAGTCTTAACCCTTCCCAAAGGCCCTACCTCTACCTCCCATAATTGGATTAAGTTTCTACCCTGTTAATGCCTTTTGAGGTTTAAACTCTTGCATGAGTCCTGGTGCCAAATCATACTCAAACCATAGCAGTGGGCCTGCTGCTGTCACCTCATACACTGTCTTACTTGTCCCCCGAGAACTGAACACTGTCCCTTCACAAACCTTGTGTTTCCAAGCCTTAATCCAATCCAATCTGAGCTGTGGATTCTTCCCATGGCTTCTCCATCAGCTTCCAACCAACTGCGTCTCTGGGACCCTTGTCTGCTCTACATTCAACCAGCCTGCTTTGCTCTGCCCCTTTCACTCTGTGTTTTCATGAGTGTCCTTCTTGAATCTAGCATAAATGGTGAAGGTGCTGGCTCCCAAAGCCTCAAAGTTGCTCATCCCAAACCAGAGAGCTCTGGACATGTGGTCCGGGAAGTCCTTGTTGACCCACTGATCTAAGGAAGCAGAGAGAGAGTACTTTCCCTTAGTGTTGAATTGCATTTATTTTTGTTCTGGAAGACTACAGAAGTCCAGACCCATGATGCTTATCTAAAACTCCAACCATATCAAAAGAAAGGCTTGGCTCTATAAATGAGATTAGCTATCTCCCAATTTCAGTGTATAAATTGGCTCTCAAATTAGACTTCCGCCACCCCCGCGGCACTCCTTTACCAACCATCATTGCATCAGGATCACATTGGGAAAAAAAAGAAAAGCAACACAACAAAATACTTAATTTCATTAATCTGTTTAGCAATACCAATATAATGAGGCATAATATTGATTTTCTTCCTTAGGATTTAAAATCTCGACTCCTTTCCACAGAATTAAATGTTTCAAACTGATATCCCCCCTCTTTACAGTCGCATCTTTAATTTAGTTGTTATAATTAGGCATTAACGGGTGTCAGTAGGATAGCCAGTTAGAGACCATTCTGTTCTGCTTGTCTTGATTATCACAGTGTAGATGTAAAGTAAATTAGAATGAAAGACTATACAGTCCAATTACAGATAAAAGCAGCAAACTGCACAGTTGTAATTAGATGCCAGGACTATTTTTCTTAGATTTCGTATCTCTGAGGGCCCTTCCTGTAGCTACTTGGCTAGAGCCATTGCTGGAAGATTTCACAATGGCTCTCAGTCTTCCCAGCCGTATTGTCCTTCCCCAAACTTGAACTTCTTCCTGGGGACCTCCCTGACCCAGAGCCCTTGAGTACCTGCTGGAGTTTCTTTCCCTCCTTGGAGCCAGGGGTCTATGAGTACCCCGTCTTCACTACCTGGGCAGGTAGGCTAACTTACAAGGGTCAGTTTCTTCAGCAGCTCCTCTGGCAGCTCTTCCTCCTCCTCCTCCCTTCTTCTCATTCTCTGTAATGTTGACACGTGGCTATGCAGGACCAGGGCTAGCCAAGTGTGGCCACTGGAGTGTGACTGGGAGGGAGCAGGACCTGCTCAACCATTGAACAAACATCTATTGATAGTCCATTCTGCCAGGCAGGAGACCGCTCCAGCCTCCAGGTCTGCAGTCCTTCCACCTCTGCCAGGTGTGTGTCTGTCCAGCCTCACCCCTCCTTGTATTATACTTATGCATAATTGTGCATATATAGAACTATGTCTGATTATAATTCAGCATGAAGAATGCTTGGGAGGTTGTGCTGTGAGAGACAGAGCCGGGGCATGCAGGTCAGGTGCGTGTGACCCCTATGATAGCCCAAGGCTGTGGTGGCTGTGTTCTTTTGAAATATGAGAGGGAATTATTTAGGAGGATGGAGAAGTAGCAAGAAGAAAGTTCAAGAAAGAATAGCGCGGTTAAGCCAAAGGCACAAAAATAATCTCAGATGATAGAAAAGATCTCAGGTGGTAGAGCAAGATGGGAAATGCAACTACGAAAAATAGACAGGGCCAGGCCAAGAAGAGTCTTGTGAGCTAAACTAGAGGAGGGGGCTTGGTTAGGATCCTTGTCAAGGGAAAAAGCCCAGAGACTTCCCTGCAATGAAATGGAGCTCTGGGGCTTGGAACTCTGCAAGTACTGGTACAGACTGGCATCCGGGTCCTAGCAGCAACCAACATCAGGGAGCAAAACTTCCAACTTGCAAATGTTTGCGGAGAGAGCCACTGTTGATTTAGAAAGATCCCTTTTATTCCCACGATGCATTAATTTCCCAGAGATCATTTAAGGTGCGATCCAAGCATATATTTTCTTTTGCGACCAAACCGATCTGGCCTCTTACTAATTTTGCCTACAATTAGTTTGGTGTAATTACCACCACTTACAATTCAGTCTGCTTTCGCTAAAAAAAATTATTGTGCACGGGGTCATAAAACTCTTTAAAAATTGCTTAATGAAAAATGGAGCTTTGGGAATGCGGCACGAGATAAGCCCAGCCATTAACTCCCGGACTTCCTGTGTGCATGAGCAGGTGGTCCGTGCGGGAGGCTCTTCATCAGTGCGTGTGTGAGAGTGTGTGTGCCACACGTGCATGTGTGTGAGTGTGGGTTGGGGGGCACTTCATAGAGCAGCGGAGTTTGGGAGAGAAGTTTTTCTCACTGGTGCCCTCTGGGTGGACACTGGGCAGCCTGCAGGGCCTGATGATACACAACTCAAACCAGAAGGCACCTCCAGTGCTATGTCTTTCTCTTCTGATTATTCTGATGGAGCAGAATGGACAGATCCAACTAGAACAAAGAAAGCAGGAAATTGTGGTCTTGGGGACCAAGCACCAGCCTCCAAGCCAATTTCACCATTCACAAGCAGAGGCAGTCTGAGGGGAGTCTGCTCAGAAAAAGGCCCCATGTTTGAGGGGTTCACAGCCCTGGGGGGGTATGGAATGGCCACACGCCCCTTCCTGGTCTGCTAGCCCCGCAGCGAGCCTTCTCCTCTGAAGCCAGCCCTGATGGTGTGAGTGACAGCCTGCTCTTGGGTACCTCCAGATGGACTCCAACCCCCATCACTGTTGCTTACTCTTCCCCTTCCGCTTATAGCTTAGCTGGGCTGCAGAAAAGTGAAACCAGCAGTTTTTGAATTAGCTCCGACAGCAGAGGGCTCTGAAGTGTGATGGGTGCACCTGCCGTCTTTGCTGTGATGTCCCGGAGGTGCACACATGTGTTCTCATGTCCCAGTTTTTTGTTTTCAGGGTATGCACACCTGGGGCAGGTCTGGATGTGTTAGGGTTCTCAGAGAAAGAGAACCAATAGGAGATACACTTACAGAGTATAGGTGTAGGTAGAGTTATAGCTAGAGGAGATTTGTTGTGGGAACTGGCTCATTTGATTATGGAAACTGGGAAGTCCCATGATAACGCTACCTTCAAGCTGGAAAACCAGAGAAGCAGTAGTGTGGCTCAGTCCTAGGCTCAAGACTAGAATCTGGAGTGGCTCAGAACTCTGGGGGTGGGGAAGGACCTGTCCTGGAGTAGAAAGACTGGAGAGCCTGGAGCCGGGTGTCTGCCCAAGGGCAGGAGAGGATAGATGTCCCAGTTGCAGAAGAAAATTTCTGCCTTTTTGTGCTATCTGGGATTTCAAGCAATGGAGTGGTGCCTGCCCACTAAGATGAGGACAGATCCTCCCTACTCAATCCACACCAATTGAAATGGCAGCCTAGCCCTGGGAACCACCCTCGTAAACATATCTACAGATCACACTGTATCAGCTATCAGGTATCTCTTAGCTCAAGGTCAAGTCGACACCTAAAATTAACCATCCTAGAGTGCTGGTGGCCAGGAGGTGCACAAACATGTTTCTGTGTTCGGGGTGTGCCCACCCACGTTCTCACGTTCCGAGGCAGCATGGCTTTGTCGTACTAAGTGCACAGGGCAGAGTAAGAAGGAGATGGATGTGGAGAATGAGGAGCTCAGACCATGGGGCTTCCAGGGACCGAGTCGCTGCAAGGGTCTTCAGAGCTGGGTGTCTGAGCCCCACTGGAAGGAAACTCAACCTTCGCCCCTGTGAGCCAGGACCAGGAGCTCCCCAAGCCTGCTGAGTAGCCCAGCGGTGTTTCTTCAGCGTTTGCCATTCTCTTCCCATGCAGGAGGTGAGAGAGAACCAGAGAGTCAGCTCCCGGTGAGCCACTGTGTCCCAGAAAGCCAAGGCTGGCCGGCTTGGGGAAGCTGGCTGTCCTCAATGAGACGTCACATCCGTCCACGAGCACCAGCGTTGCCTGGCACGGAATGAAAGCTGCACGAGGCAGGGGTGGTCAGTCTCAGAACGGTTCAGCGTGGTTTGGGAAACAAGACACACACATCACAACAGCACAGGATAAATGAAAGGCTGCAAGGTGTGGGGAGAACACGTCCGGAGGCTTCATTGTGGTCTGCAGATGTATTTTGTTTGTGTGCACAGTATCCTTTATGTTTACACATTGAACAAAATTGGAATGGGTGGGTTCTCTTGAAAACACAGGAGGTCCGAGCACAGCAGTCATAGCACTTGGGTTTGCCATGCACTCTTCCTGTAGCTTCACACCTTGTTGGCTCCCTCTTCGGGGTCCCTTTTCCTGCCTGACCCCCGATGGCTGTAGTGGTCCCCTTGGACCAGCAACCTCCCCTCTCTCTATTCCACTGTCCACTGGGAGGGATGAGAGTTCAGCTTCCTGCTCTTGTTGGGGATTAAACAAAGCAGCGCCTGTAAAAAGTTCAGGATGGTATCTGGCAGAGAGAATGCACTCAGGGATTGTTGGTCACCAACCTCTTCATCAGTACATTTGTATAACATTTAATCATATAACTTTACAATGTAACTTTAATGTGTAATAATAATGAACAGCAATGCATCATTTCTGGAGTACAAATGCAGAAAGCTGCCTGCAGCTCAACCCAGGAATTGAACTGCAGGGTCCCAGTGTGAGTCCCTGAATCTTCCAGGCCCAGGTCATGCAATTATGCACCTGAGCTAGATATTTTCCTTTTAGAAATGCAAGGTGCAAATTTTGTTGCCTCCTGCAGCACTTTTTTAAAAGGAAGGCTTATTTGGCAAACATAACCTACCAACATTTGCCCACCTGAAATCAGGAGCTACTGTGATATATTGTTCCAAAACTCTGGGGGGGGGGGGCAACAAAGCGAGATTTTGTTCAGTGTGGAAATCACAAGTGCATTGTGCAAGGACAACGTTCTGGTCCCAGGTGCTGGTGGATTCGGCTCTGATGCTCTGGATGCTGAGAGACAACAGAACCCTGGCACTGGAGTGCTGTGAGCGCGGACCATGATAAATGGGAATCTTTTGTTGATGCAACTTAAATCCAGGCTTTCTCTCCAAAGGTAGGAGAGCTCCTTCCAAATTATCTGTATGAAGAAAATAGCTCTTCAGAAGTAGCATTCCCTTCCCTTAAGGGGACAACATCTTTTGATAAGTAGAATTTGTTTCCAGAAGTCAGTGCTTGGATTTTGCGAGGCTGCACTCAATATTGCATTGTAATACTAATATAAAATACTGGCCTGGAAAGAGCACCAATAAATCGTGATAATGGTTCAGTGTTCATTAATGAACTGAACTTTGGGGGGTTTTAAAACCACATGTTCTGGGGCTGGCGCTGTGGCGTAGCGAGTAAAGCTGCTGCCTGCAGTACCGGCATCCCCTATGGGTACCGGTTTGAATCCCGGCTGCTCCACTTCTGATCCAACTCTCTGCAGTGACCTGGGAAAGCAGTGGAAGATGGCCCAAGTCCTTGGGCCCCTGCACCTATGTGGGAGACATGGAAGAAGCTCTTGGCTCTGACTTTGGATTGGTGCAGCTCTAGCAGTTGTGGCCAACTGGGGAGTGAACCAGCAGAAGGAAGACCTCTCTTTCTGTCTCTCTCTCTCCTTCTCTCTCTGTGTAACTCTGACTTCCAAATAAATAAATAATTAAAAAAAAAAATCCTCATGTTCCTCACTTTTGTTTATAAACAAAATGAAGTGGACTGGGCAGTGTTCTGTTTGTTTGGGGTGGGCTGGACGGAGACACTTAAGTCCCATGTCTGCCTTTACTTGTGCCATTCTTATCATCCATTGCAACACGGTGGCAACAAACATGTCCTTAGTCATCCCATTCTGGGCACTGCCTTGTCCCTGGACAACAGGTGTCTACTTCTCACCTGTTATAAGCCCTGGATTGTGCTCAGTACTGGACATGTGGCAATAAGAAGAGAGTCCTAGATGTCTTCCCAGAATGTTTCTTGGATTCCTTGCCAGAATCCAGGGCTGGGGTGCTGAATGGGGAGTGGTGATTAAGGCAAACAAAGCTTTCTCCCTTACGTGTTCATTCTCAGGTGGAGAGACAACCCGTAGAAGCAGCAGAGGGGTGACAGGTGCAATGCAGGGAATGAAAGGAGAGGAGAGCTCAGGGAGCCACGAGAGAAGGCAGCTGGTGATGGCATTGACCTCTGAAAATCCCCTATTTGAACAGAGTCCTAAATAGTGGCTGGGGAAGCCTCCAGGCAGAGGGCAGCCTTGGCTCACTCAAGGTGAGACAGGTGTGGCTGGAACAGATGATGACGGTGGCGATAGTGGGAGCAGAGGGCCTGAAGTTCCGATTTTGCTTTGCACATGATGAGATTGATAGCAAGATCCTTAGTGCTTTGCTGGATTTAATTCATAGGCCAAACAGGCTGATAGGCTGACACATATCTTGCAGGTTCCTCTTGCAAAGGGAGTCCAAGCAGGCAATTCTTGGTGCACTTTGTGCTGCTGTGGCAGAGTGCCTGAGGAGGGCAATGTATAATGAGCAGAAATATGTTTGGCTCGTGGCTCTGGAGGCTGGGAGCCCAGGAGCATGGTGCTGGCATCAGGCTATGTTGGCTCCCTAAGGCAATTTAATGCCTTCTTGCTGCAGCATCCCATGGCAGAAGCAAGAAAGAGTGAGAGTGAGGGTGCAAGAAGGGGCCCAACTCACTTTTATAGCAAACCCATTCTTGTGGTAGTTAATCTGCACCTTTGATAACTGTGTTAGTCCATCCCCAAGGACACAGCCTCCCTGACCTGGCCCCTCCTCATGAGACCCTGGATCCCAACATGACTGCTTTGGGGATTCAGTTTTCAGCATATGAACTTTGGGTGACCAACGCGCTCAAACATTCTCAAGGAGTCTGTTGCAAAACTCCAGGATGAGTGAGGGACTGCGGGCAAACCCAAGCACAGGTGGGGGGCTCTTTTGAGGGAGATGCAGGCTTTCTCCCATGGTAGTGGGGAAGGGGTTGAGTGAGAGTGTCCAGTATTTTTATCCCATGTGTTTAAGATGTGCAGAGTGATACTTTGATTCACAAGTACGAAGTGAAACAATGGCTGGGGTCAAGCAAGTTTGGGGACGGCACCTGATGGCTCCTCTCCCACCAAAGCTTCTGTAGATGGTGCAGCATCCACCATGGCACTCCCACGCCATCCCTTCGACCTGCAGGCTGTAGCTGCTGTCCTCTTCCCTCTGACCGGCAGCCCTCTGTGTCCTTGACTTTCATCACCACCATTCCTATGCACCTGACTTTTTGAGATTGCACATAGACCTGAGCTCAGGGAGTCCTTGTCTTTCCTTATCTGGCTTGTCTCAATTTGCATGAGGTCCTCTGGGTTCACCTGTGTGACATGAATGGCAGGTCTAAGGCTGGGCTTCCAGGAAGTCCACGGCGCCCAATATTATTTGAGCTTGTCCCTACACAGCCAATGCACACGCTCAATTTCTCGTTCTAAACGAAACGGCTAGAGAGCATGTCCTGCTCCTGGTTCTGGTTCTCTGAAGCGTACGTGGTTGCTGGGACATCTGGGCTGGCTAGGGAACCTTGGTGGCTCATTTTTTCTTTTATGGGCCCAGAACAAGGAGTCTGTGCCTAGCTGTTGGTCTCTGCATGTTGACATCTGTGTGGTGCTATGGAGACCCCATATGGAACCTAGCATTGGTGAGGCTTGGCTAGGGGTAACACACTCTGGAGCTGGCTTCTTTATCTTGAGATTCTTCCCAAGCCTTTCTTGGCCCAGCAGGTCAGAATAGCCCAGGGAAGCAGGAGCAGAAGCAGCTTAGAGAGACATGTGGTGCTCGTGGGGCCTCATTGCTGCTCCAGACTTGGGGGCAGGCTCTCTGCCCTGTCTGTTTTTGTCAATGAGATGGGGCTGTGGGGCTGGACAGCCACTGGGTTCCACTGCCACTGGGTGAGCTGGTGATGACCCTGTCCCTTGGTCTTCAGCAGATATAAGCCACCGCGGGGATGCTGACTAGAGGCACCCTGAGTCCACATTATTACGGCAAACTTAAGAGTAGTAAATAAAAGGAACAAACGAAATAAAAACACAAAATGAAAAAATAATTAAAACAATAACTATTCCATTCATTCTGAGCACATCATCCAAGATTGCATTAGAAAAAACTACAATAAAAACATGCTTTTAATCTGATAGTAAAAAAGCCCAATAAAATAAAAATGAGCTCCATTAATGAAAATAATGGCTCTTACCCCAGCCAGTTAAAATGCTGAGCTTATGTGTTTTGGGGTTTGGGGGAGCTGAGGGCTGTTTTTTTTTTTTCTTTCCTGTAGCTGGTGATGGATTTGCTTTTGTTACGTACCCGAGATGGCCCCAGCTAATTAGTAGTGCTCAATATGGAAGCTTACCTTTTGTATGAAGCCCAAGGAAATTGTGCTGGAAGACAACCCTTTGCTGGGAAAATGGGCAAAGGGAATGTTTTGTTGTATTTAAGAGGTGGGCTTCAGGAAGCGGCTTCGATGTGTGGCCGTGTGTGTGTGTGTGTGTGCATGTGTGTATGTGTGCACGCACGTGTGTGTGTGTGTGTGTGTGTCTTTCTCCCTTTCTCTCCTAACCCCCTTCTCTCTCCCTTCCTCATTACTTCAATTTGCTTTTGCTGTTTTTTGGGAAATGACTCTAATTTTCTTCCAGATGACAGGAGAGCCCCACCTTTTGGATGCAATGGAGGTATAAATGGATAAGTCCACGATAATAGGAGACCTCAGCAAGGCCCCTTTCCTTTCATTTGTCGAGAGAAGTCGAGCGCCGGCGTCTGGGACTTCCTCCCCCATTAGCCGGCTGTCTTGGATAGCCTCTGCACAGCGGCCTTCTCCCGGGGCTCTTTGCCCTGTCCCTTCCTCGCATGTATTACACTCTGTGATGTGTAATTACTTGTTTGTTTACTTGCTTAATTCTGAATCCTTTGCATGTGGCTGCAAGAGGAGAAATAACGCTATTCGTTGTCAATGCTTGGACGGCTCAGGACTCCGCTGAGAACCAGCCTCGCCAAACCTAGGACAAAAGTCAGCCAAAGAAACTCTGTCCATTTCATCAGCTCCTCTGCTGCCTCTCAGGGCCCGGATGCCACCACTACAAGTACTTATTTGTTCAAATGAATATTAACATTGTAATTTAGTACCCAATTATGCTTCGCGAGTCATAACTGGAAATGTGGTATTAAAATCCTTACATGCTTTTTGGCTATCAGCATGTACCTTTGTCAATATCCTGGAATTGCTGGAGACTTCTGTAATGTACAATCTTTGGGCTTGTCTCTCTCTCTCTCTCTCTCTCTCTTTCTCTCTCTCTCTCGCCGATCCTCCCTTGTCACTTACAGCTTTACTCTCCACTGCTGTGTTGAACACTGCAGTCTGGCTTCACTACAATGGGAAATCTGGAGTTCAGCTGCTTCCTAAGGAGATGCGTGCATGCATGGTTTGCAAAATGACTTCATCTTTTCTCTGACATTAGTCCTAGCCACAACGTGTTAAGAGCTTAGACTTTCAGGATGATGCCAGCACAGAACTCCCAGCCTGGTGTTTGAAACCCATAATAAATGCTCGATGATGTTTTGCTTAAGTGTTGCCTCTTGTCTTGTCCCTTATCCTAGGTTAGTGGTTTAACCCTGGCTGCACGGTAGACAACTTGCATTTAAAAATAATATTGGGATTGTGTGAAAGCAATGAAATTTGAGTCTTTGTGGAGGGGACTTCCTGACAGTTCTAACAGTCAGGAAGACCTGAGATTGCTGCTCTAGGAACAGCCAACACAGGCATGATTTAAAGAGCCACTGTACCCTGCCTGGCCCGTTCTAGTTTACAGAAGCCATTGGCAGATCATTGAAACCTTAGTTTTTATCTTGAGGTTTGCTGTGAACTGCGTAGCCGGACATAAGCAGGTGTGGTAGAAGAGGGAGTCTTATGTTAGAAGGAGAGCGTTTGAAGAGAGAATGATCTGTCCGACAGGAACTGTGTCTGCTGTGATGCACGGGCTTCCAGGTGTTTCGTGCAGATTCTCCCATAAGGCAAATCTGCCTGTTGGCAGGACCAGGTAGATGTTTTCACAGGATGCAGATGGCTCACAACCAACAACTCTACTAATAAGAGTCACGAACACCATCCACAGCTTCTGTTTTGGAAACATCCATTTGCAACTAAGAGAAACAGAAACATGGCAACCAGCATGTCAGTAAGTCACCCTCCAAGAAAGTGGGTGCTTTTTTTTCCTTGTATTTAGCAATCAACTTGCATATCAAAGAGGAGCCCTATGCTGGGAGATCATGGGGTAGCATGCACTTAGCATGGGCCTCCTGCAAGCAAACTCCCTGCCTCACCAAGGGTCTTCAACCACATTCTCGGGTCCCATAAGCCCCACACAGACCACTCATTGTGGGTGAGCACTACCTGTGAAATTCTCAAAGCACTGAATTAACATAGATTGCAACCCTCCATCCCCAACCCCAGTAGCTCTAGCACCATGCCATGTCAGGAAAACCCCATCTAAGTAAATTTGGATTAAAGATTCCCCACACGTGAACCCTTGTGCAACTGGAGCTGCCGATTCTCCCCAGGGCCATGGCTCAGCAACGTCTATCTGTGAGCTTCCCAAAACTACACTCTGCTGGGCCTGGACTCTGCAGATTTCGATTCTGTGAGTCCCTCAAGTGCTTCACATGGCTCTCGGGAAGCCAGGGGAGAGTGTAACACTGGGGAGTTGAGCTTGCCTCCCTGAGCTGGATGGACAATCACCTTGAGTACTTTGTGGTCCAGCTGGGCTCCCAGGACCATATGGCTTCGCTTAGGTACTTCAGCATTGAGATGCCTTGCCTTCTTTGGTCGCTTCTCCTTCTTAGACACACTGTGATTCTAAGTTCAAATTGGTTGCAGTAGGGCCTGGCTTGTGGCCCGTCCAGGACCTAGGTCACAGTAGATAATAAGCTGAGTCCGCACGAGTGTCAGTGGTGAGCAGGGGATGGGTAAGAGACTGCCCTCCCTGTCTTCCCTGTCTTCATCCCTGGAAACGAAGAGAAAGGAAATGAGCAAAAGTACACGGCCACTGGAGCCCATGCAGGCTGTGGACCTGGTGCTTCAGGAAGGCCATCCCCATGGTGCCGGGCAACCTTTGTGCCCTGGGAAGGGAGATCCGTGGGGTTTTTGCTGAGGGCTCATCCAGTCCTGGACACCCTATCTGCATCTAAAGGGCAGTGGCTTGCTTGGCATTTTCGTCTTCAGGTTTGGGGGGAGATTTCCCATCTTCCAGCTCCTGCATCTACTCCTCTGCTCTTCTTGCGGGTGCCGTTTCTCGGTCCACTGGTACATCATAGGAAAGCACACACCCAGAAGGAGGCAGCATGGTCCACAGGGAAGGGCTTGGCATGGAGGAGAGAACTGGGCTCTGTCTAAACCGTGGCGCGTCCCGTCACTGTTACTCAGCCTCAGCAGCCTGTGCAGTCGGGAGTCTGTGCTTGTGTTGGTTGGAGTTGCTTTGTTGATGTGATGTGCAGACGCAAACATCTGAAACCAAGTCTGTCTTCCACTTCCTGGGGAAGGGCTCCTCCGACTGTCTGCCCACGTATTCCTGCAAAGGGCAGAGTTGTCCGTTTCAGGTGGTGGTAGAATTTTTGGTTGACCTGCAGGAGAGATTTGAGTCCGAAGCCACAGCTGTTGGGGGCCCTGAATGTCGGAAACATCGCTTCTCCCCATCTGAATTTGTGATTCCTGATGCTCCACCCGAACACACAGGGTGACATGGGCTCCAATAGAGACAGACAAAGAATGAGAACAAGACTCCAGGCAGTCGGTGCTTTTATGAAGAAAGCTAGAAGCTCATTAAAGAATTGTTTCAGAAGACACAGGAAAAAAAATGAAAATGACTTTTTCTTGCCACTCTCAAAGAGGAGAGCATTTCAGTCATTTATTGAAGTGCATGTAGTACTCATTTACAGTATATTCATGGAATGGGGTATATTGTATATAATATTTTATGGCCTTTTTATTGGAATATGTATAATGGACATATATCTTCCTCAGTCATTCCTTTTTTAAAAAGATTTATTTATTTATTATTTGAAATGCAGAGTTACAGAGAGACAGTGGCAGAGAGAGAGAGAGAGAGAGAGAGAGAGATCTTCCATTCGCCAGTTCACTCCCCAAATGCCTGCAATGGCTGGAACTGGGCCCATCCGAAGCCAGGAGCCAGGAGCTTCTAGCTGGTCTCCCACATGGATGCGGGGGCCCAAGTACTTGGGCCATCTTCCACTAGGAACTCAATCTGGATCTCCATGTAGGTTGCAGCGACCCAGCTACCGTTTCCCAGCTGCCTCCCAAGGGAAGCACCAGCAGGAAGCTGGAATGGGGAAAGAAGCCAGGATTTGAACCAAGATGTTCCAATGTGAGATGTGGCAGCTCAAGTGGCACCTTAGCCAGTGTGCCCTAACCATTGCCCCAAATGCACCAGAAGTACTTTCATTGTCTTCACCTTATGTACATATCCGCTGCCATGTCATAACTTACATTTATGTAGTTTACCACATACATAAGCATGTAATGCAATGAGTTTCGGTACATGTCTGCACTTTTAGTTACTCACAGCTCAGCGCAGCCTGGGGTCACCCATATCATCACCAGGAGGATGAGTCAAGTACGAGAAAGTATGCCGAGAGACAGAGATCACATTCACACAACTTTCATTACTGTAGATGCTTCTAATTGTTCTGTTTATTATTAGTTATGATTGCCAATCTCTTACTGTGCCTAACCTATAAATTAAACTTTATCATAGGTGTATATATATATATATATATATATAGAGAGAGAGAGAGAGAGAGAGAGAGAAACTCCTATTTATTGGTTCACTCCCACAAATACCTGCAATAGTCAGGCTTGGGCTAGGGAAAGCCAGGGATCAGGAACTGAATCTGGCTTTCCTACATGGGTGGCTGTATACTTGAACCATCACCTGCTCATACCCAAGATGCATATTAGCAGGAAATCAGATTCAAAATCAAAGCCAACATTCAGATGCAGGCAGTTCAACGTGGGATGTGAGCATCCGAGCTGCATCTTAGCCGCCGTGCCAGAAGCCCACCCCAGGGCGGGTTTTCCTTTGTTCCTGTTCTTCATGGGGCTGAGGACCTTCCCCTCTGTTCCTACTCTGTTCCACAAACAGGTGCTGCATTTTGTCCCACGCTTTGTCTTTGTCCGATGATATTATCATGCTATTTATCTACTTTGATCTGCTGATATGATGGATGACGCTGATGTTCAATGTTGAACCAATCTTCCATATCTGAAATAAATCCAACTTGGTCATGTTTTCTAATTCTTTTGTTTTACTTTGGTAAAATCATTTACTAATATTTTCTTGAAGATTTTTGCATTTAAGTTGATGAAAAATATTGCTGTGTAGAGTCCCTATTTTGTACTGTATTTGTGTGACTTTAGGATCAAAATGCATTTGAAGCTGCTTCCTCCTTTATTGTTTTCCTGGAAGAGATTGTGGAAAATTGTTAATTCGTTTGGCAGAATTTTCCATTGAAACCAATTGTTTCTCTATAAAAAGATTTGTAATGACAAATTCAATTTATTTAATGATTATAGGACTAATTGAGTTATCTCTTTCATCTTGATTGAGTTTGGGTGGTTTGTGGTTTTTGAAGAATCAATTCACTTCTTCTAAGTTGCTGAATTTGTGAGTGTAAACTTGCCCATACTATTCCACCCTGATCCTTTTAATGACTGTGCGATCTGCTGTACAAGGACATTTCATTCTTGATCTCAACCATTTACGTCTGCTTTCATTTGATCTTGGTGAGTCTTGACGGAAGCTTACCATTAGTTTTTCAACATACCAGATTTTTGGTTTTATTTTTACATTTCTTATGATTTTCCACCTCAAGCATTTCTGCTCTGATATTTATAATTTACTTCTTTTGCTTCATTTGTGTTTACTTTGCTCTCATTTTTTTCTACTTTCTTGAGATAGGGACTTAGGTTAATGGGTCAGTGCTTTCCCTCTTCCCTAATCTAAGTGTTTAATACTGTGATGTGTCTCTTTGCACTTCTTTGAGAATTATACTATACACCCCATATTCTGATACAGTGAATTTATTTCCATTCAATTTTGTGAATTTTTAATTCTCATTGAGGCTTCCTCTCGATCCATGGAGTATTTAGAAACAGTCTGTTTGATTTCAAAGTGTGAGTGAGGAAGAAACAGAAAATCCTTGGTTAGCTTCTGAGCAGGTGACGGGGCCTCAGAATCATGTCAATCAAAGGTTTCGAGTATCCTTGAGCATCCAGATGAATTCAGGAATGTCTCTTGGAAAAGTGCAAGGAAGCACTTATTTCCTTTGCTTTATAGTCACCTCCTAATTAAGAGCACTACTACATCCGCCCATTCCATCATTCATGTGGCCAAGCCATTCCTCATCATAATTTCTCAGAGCCGCATATGCTGTCCTCATGCGTGGGGTCTCCCAGAACCCACAGCTCCCTTCACTCTGCACTGTCCTTGTCTTTCTCTCTCTGAATCCCACCCTGTTGATGCAAACTGATGGGTGGGGGAGCTTCTAAGGCCTGGGCAGTGTAATTTAGGAGATTATCCTGGTGCCTGCACCATGGACTTGGAGCTGCCTGTACAGACACAGATGATCATTAGGAAATGGTGTGACTTTATCCACCCTTACTGAAAGTGGTTTCTTTGAGTCCCGCATACTGAAATAATGGCACCTGTTTTTCACATCAAGAGATGGTGACAATAACTAGGTACTGAGAGGGTGGAAGAGGAGGCTGAAGATGTTCAGAAACTCTGAGTTAGTGTTTGTCTCTGTCATGCATCAATCCGCCCAACCACTGTTTTCTCAGTCTTCCTGTTTATCCTTGCTTGTCATATCTGCCAAGTTCATTACCTCCTCAGGATTCTTGTATTTTTCTATTCCTTCTTTCTGGAAGGCACTTTTCCCATGGCTTTTTCCTTCGGTCCATCTCTTCAACCAAGTTGTTCATGGTCACTCTCTCTGAAGGAATTCTCACTTAGGTATTACACCATCAGTTTGTTTTGTTTCCTTTCAGATACTGTTCTCACTTTCAAATGATCTTATTTGCTTTTATTATCTTATTAATGTTCATTAATTCTTGCTCAGATGTAAGCTCCAGGAGGACAGAGATCTGGTCTATCTTGTTTGCTACTGTATTCTCGAAAACTAGACCAGCACTCATGTTGTAGATGAAGGATCTATGCGTATATTATTATCTATTACTTTAGGATTAAGAATTAATCATCACGTTTCTGACAACATCAGGGAGAGATCGAGGGGGTGGCATGTGCAGCGGTGCCTACATGCATTTAATTCCATGCATGCAGACTTTGAAAGAACGGGTGAATGGATATTTTTAAAAAGATTTTTAAAAACGTATTTGAAAGTCAGAGTTATAGAGAGAATGTGTTACTTCTGTGTCTCCATTCTTTCATCAGAGGAAGATGGTAGGAATGGCATGGCATGAGACTAATCCATGACTTAGAGAACTGTGTTACCAAAAGGATGAAATGGATTTCTTGAAAAAAAAAAGTGCTTAAAAGAATGTCTCTCAACTGCACGCACTTAGAACCAGTAACTAACTATACGGGGACCATTTTTGGAAGAAACTTAGAGGAACTAAGAAAAATAGCAACAAAGAGAACAGTCCCTGCCCATAGAAGGCACCCAGTAAATGTGGTTATTGCCTTAAAAATATGAGTGTAGGGAATCCCCCTGGGAACTCATGAAGAAAAGGACCCATTCTAGGCTGGTGACCTTGAACCGGTCCAGAATCTTCTGTGGCTCTCAGCATCCTCATTCAAAAATAATGATAACAATCATCATCAGGATTCGGACTCAATAAGCCCCAGGGAGCTTCAGTTGTCCAATGTCCACATTCAAGGATGCCGAAGAGGCCCTGTCGCCTGCTGTTCAGCCCTGGGCTGGGCAGGTGTGGGAAGGAGGCTCCAGATTCTTCACAAAACCCAGCCTCTCCTTCCTCCACAGCCCCTTAGATTCTTGGCAATGGACCTTGGACCCCAAATCTGCCCAAGTTTCAGACACCTTCAGTACAGACAGTGTGGAAGGTGGGCCCAAGCTCTCTGATAGTCCAATCCAGAAGCCTCTGCCAACTCCTGGGGGCCACACCTTTGGTTGCCAGCCCTCAGGTGTGAGCTTTGTTGTGATGAGTGAGTTGGAGGAGAAGGCGCTCCTGCACACAGGCCCAGGCCTTCAGGACAACAGTGAGCAAACCCTCGACAATGGCACTGGGTGATGTGTGAGGGCAGGGACACAGTGCACTCTTAGGTATGGCACAGGGTGGGATGGATGTCAGGGCCAGGGGTGAGTGCCTTCAGGTGCAGAATTCATCGTCCCTGGGAGCAGGGCTGTCACTCACTCTTGCCTGGCCCAGAATGCAGTACCGGGTGTCCTGTCAGTCTCCCGGAAGAGGGGAGGGAGGTCTCTGATGACAGCTGGCAGGGCCCTCACTTGAGGGCTCTGAGGCATTTGGGCTCCTCACCCTGTGCACAGTGCTATAGCTAACACGAGAGCAATCCCTTTAGTTGAGGGAGGCTCCTCTGCCTGCATTCTCCCAGATTGTCCACCTGCAGGGCGAGAAGACGTGCTGTCATCTTTGTTGGTTGAAGGTGCAAAGGCAGTTGATTGGAGGAGGAGCAGCCAGGAGGAGGCTGGAGAGAGATGTGTGATGCCTGCAGGCAGACCCAACCCACAGACTGCTGGCTGCATCTCAGGAGCTTTGGCTTTTCCTCCAGATTCTGCCATTTGCATCCACTGACACCTTAGGAACGCATGCGATCTCACTGGAATGGGATGACACTGCCAAGCATCGACTTCCATTTTATGTGTCATTTTGAGGTAATTGTTAGTCCCAGCAATCTCTTCCAATGTTCATTCCGCTTTACCTCTCCCCTTCACCCTTCACCCCCAGGGAACACACCTGGAGCCAGAGTACAAAGGAAAATATGAGTAATTATTAGTTTTTAACCTGGTTTTTACATCTGAGCTTTTGCCTAAAAACAGGTGTAGAAGAGTTCTTGGCGGCTGGCACTATGGCACAGAGGGTTAAAGCCCTGGCCTGAAGCACTGGCATCCATATGGACACTGGTTCTAGTCCCGGTTGTTCCTTTTCTGATCCAGCTCTCTGCTATGGCCTGGGAAAGCAGTAGAGGATGGCCCAAGTCCTTGGGCCCCTGCACCCACGTGAGAGACTCGGAATTAGCTCCTGGCTTCTGGCTTCGGATAGGCTCAGCTCTGGCTATTGCAGCCATCTGGGGAGTGGACCAGTGGATGGAAAACTTTTCTGTCTCTACCTCTGTCTGTAACTCTGTCTTTCAAATGAATAAAATAAATATTTAAAAAAAGGGACTAGAAGAATTCTTGCTGGGCTGATCTTCAATTCTCACTCTTGAGGAAGGGGGTGAATGCTTTCGCCCAGCCGAGGGGGAAGCTGCCGGGAAGGGGCCCTTGCCTCCATCCCCTTCCCATGGGTGGAGTCCCGGTGACCATGTGACAGAATCTCCAGGAATGTTGGAGGGTCTGGAGATCCCAGAAGGGCTCAGAGGACAGGTAGGGGTGAGGTGGCCTTCTTGTGCGGTCTCGTGATCCTGGTCGGTGAACGAATCCATAAAGTGCATTAGCATCAAAGACATGGGCTCAGGCTCTATATGGCGGAAGGAGACTTCTCCACTGCTGTGGGAGTGCCCTGGGACAGCCACAGGGACCACACACAGCTCCACAGGCATACACAGGCCGGCGCTGACTCTCCTGCAGAAACTGCCCCAGGAGAAGGAGAGAAGAGAAATCTAAAAGGGCTAAAAGTAATTCTGAAATGACATTGACTTAGAATTGAGGACAAGGGAGTCTGGAGCTGAGTCCTAGACAAGTAACAATTTTCTGTACATAGACTATCCTGAAAATATCATACCCATAGCACCTCTGAGATGCAGTAACTTCGTAGGTAAATGCATCACTTGATGAGCTGTTGAGAAACTCAAATGTGCTTATGGAGAAGGTACTTTATAAACTAGGAAGGACCAGGGAGACCAAGGTGCTTTGATGATCTTGTTAGAGACCAGTGTGGGGCAGCCAATATTCACCAAGGCCAGCTGGCAGCTTTCGGAAGATGCTTGGGTGGGAGCTTCCCAAAGCCACATAAAGATCAGAATCGCCAGGTGAAGATCAGCATCAAAAATATTGAAGTCACCAGCCCAGGGATTCTGATGCATCTGGGTGGGGGCTGAGAAATGTGTTTCTGCTTTGTCTCAGGTGGGCATGGTGGCCTGGCCTCACGGATGGGGGTGAGGGAGATGCATGGACGGCCACCACTGAGGGGTCTCCATATGCTCTGAGGTCAGGGCTACTCCCTGTCCAAGATGAAGGCCAAGGGTGCTTTTATCCCACTGGCCAGTCCTGCTCATAGATTCCAGAAGAGTAATAGTGCCAACATTGGAGGGATGCGACAGCAGGTGCAGCATGAGAAAGGCCAGCTTCCCTGGGTAGAGTGAGTCCCTGTAACTCGAATGGAGGTCAGGGCAGCTCGGAGAGGGATTCAAGCAAGGGCTGAGGCAGGGGACACCCACATTTCTGGGGCTCCCTGACCATGGAGTCCTTAGTAGGTTGGGGAGGATGTGGGTCTGGTCTATGGTGTTGCATGCAGTCCACCCTCCTTCCCCAGCCCAGAATTAGGTGTGTATGTATTCTAGTCGGTAAATTTGCGACAAATGCTTTCTTTGCTTTTTGCTTTTGGCATTTTTGACACATAGCTTTTGATTTGTCCGAAGTGAAGCCTTCCTGATTTTCCTCCGAGTATTGCAGTGGAAGTGGCCACTTCCCTTTGGTGTCTGGAGAATCTGTACACTGACACCAGAAAGGAAGGGGAGGCAGAGCAGAGGAGTGGGCTCTGAGTCCAGAGGACCTGGTGTCTTCTCTGGTTTAGTTTAGTGTCTGGGTTAGAGCTGTACATTTTCACGGTGGGTATCGTGGTGCAGAGTGCTAACCTGCCGCCGGAGACACCAGAGCTCCTATCAGAGGGCTCAGTTTGAGTCTTGACTATACTTCTGACCCGACTTCCTGCTGGTGCACCTGGAAGGTAGTAGATGAAGGTCCCGGTATCTGGGTCCCTGCCAGCCAGATGGGCGATTCAGATGGAGTTCCATGCTCCTGGCTTCAGCCTGGCCCAGATGCAACTGCTGAGGATCTTTGGGAACTGAATCAGCAGATGGAGGATTTCTCTGTCCCTCTCTCACTATGCCTTTCAAATAAATAAATGAATCTTTAAAAAAAATCTGCAAATTTTCTCTTCATGGTTTCTCATTTTGTTTTTAAATTGGCTTGTTTGCCTTTTTCTAATTAGTTTGTTGGAGATTTTTTTTGCAGTATGGAAATTAACCTTATTACAAATATTATTTTCCAGATATATCATTCATATGTAGAATCATTTTACTGTATATTTTGCCAAATGAATGTTTTGAATTTATATAGGGTCAGATATAATTTCCTGCACTTCTTCAAGTTCTGAGTTTCCATTTGTATTTGTGAAATCTCCATTAACCCTTGGATTGTGTGAATAGTCTTCTAACTTTCTTTCTTCTCTCCTTTTATTGACTTATTTGAAAGGCAGTGTGACAGAGAGAGAGAGAGAGAGAGAGAGAGAGAGAGAGAGAGAGAGAGATCTTCCATCTCTGGTTGGTTTGCTCCCCAAATGCCAGCAGTGATCCTAGCTGGGTCATGCAGAAGCCAGGCCAAAGTCAGGGAAGCCTAGGACTCAAATTGGGTCTGCCGCCTGAGTGACAGGGACCCAACTACTTGAGCCTTCAGCTGCTGCCTTCGAGCGCACACATTAGTAGGAAGCTGGAACAGAAGTGGGGGAACTGGGACATCAGCGACCCTTGCAAACTCTGTAGCACTGTGGGCACCCTCTGGATTTTCTTAGCATTTATTTGTTTCATTTAAGCCTTTTATCTAGTTGAAATCTATTTTTAATTATGGTAATGGAATAATAGCCCACTTTAACATTTATTCCAGGGGGGCTGTCTTTGGGCAGCACTGGGTTAAGCCGCCCCTGGTGACACCTGCATCCTATGTCATAGTGCCAGTTTAAACCCTGGCTTCTCTGCTTGCAATCCAGCTCTCTGCTAATGTGCCTGGGAAGGAAGGTGGCCCGGGTATGGAGTCCCTGGTACCAGTGGGAGACTGGAATGACGTATTTGGTCCCTGATGCAGCCCTACCTGTTGCAGCCATTTAGGGAGTGAACCATTGGATTAAAGATCTTTTTTTCTCTTTCTCCCTCTCTCTCTGTAGGTCTGTCTTTTCATAAACAAACAAATAAATATTTTTAAAACATTTAAAAATGGGGGCCGGCGCCGTGGCTCACTTGGTTAATCTTCCACCTGCGGCGCCGGCATCCTATATGAGCACCGGGTTCTAGCCCTGGTTGTCCCTCTTCTGATCCAGCTCTCTGCTGTGGCCCGGGAGTGCAGTGGAGGATGGCCCAAGTGCTTGGGCCCTGCACCCCATGGGAGACCAGGAGAAGCACCTGGCTCCTGGCTTCGGATCCATGCAGCGCCAGCTGTGGCAGCCATTTTAGGGGGTGAACCAACGGAAGGAAGACCTTTCTCTCTCTCTCTCATTCTGTAACTCTACCTGTCAAATAAATAAAAACAAATAAATAAAAATTAAAAAGACATTTAAAAATGTATTTCATATGAATAACCAGTTTTGCCTGCATTTTTATTGAATTACCCATTTTTATTTTTCAGCTGCATGAAACACTGTTATTTGTGAATTATTAACTGTACATATACTGGGATCAAACTCTGGATTTTTAATTTATTTCCATGGATCCACTTCTCTATTCCTATATCCTTATGGTGTCAACTTCATAACAACGACTTTGGACAAGTTGCTGGTCAATTAGAAAGTAATCTCTCACCACCTTTTTCAAACAGTGTATTTCTGACCGAGTTCTAGCCAAAGGACCATTTTAACCTGTTGGAATTCTAGTGGGAATTAACTAAAGTTAGAGATTGATTTTAAGAGAATCGATGTATACGATAGCATATCTTCGCATCCAAGAGCATAGTACACCTTTCTAGGTATTTGTTTTTGATTTACTTCTTTTATTATAATTCATTAAAATATTATAATTTGTGCCATATATGCCTCGTGACTTTCCAACTACATTTATTCTTTAGTATTTTCTAGTTGTGTTGCTATTGTAAATGGGATAGTTTTTACTAAATTCTATTCCAAGTGCTTAACACTAAGTAAAATAGCTATTGATTTTTATATACTTAGTTTCTATATAGTTATCCGACAATAGTCTCCTACCACTACAGTAGTTTCTTTTAACGTAATGAAAAGTCATGAGTTTTTTAGGTATACAACTGGCAAAAAGAGAAATCTGTGTGTATTTTCCAATGTTTGCAATGATTTTAACATTTTGTCATGTATTGCCTAGAACTGCATTATCTAATATGGTAGCCATTAGCCACACATGGATATTTGAATGTTAATGAAGTAAAATTAAAATTCAGTCCCTCACTCTCATTAGCCAAGGACACACAATATTTCCAGCATTGTAGAACTTTCTCTTGGATGGTGCTATCCTCGAACATTCAATAAAAATATATAATAATAACAATATTTATAGTGGAGATGTCTCATTATTTTAATAGAAGTAATTTACTAATTAATTATGTAAAGTAATTCAATAGTAGCTAAAGCAATGCAACAGGTTATGCATGAGTTCTATGTTATAAAGCAAAAATATTGTGGACTCATGTTGAGAGGCTTGAAGAACAGGGATGTTCTTATACCATGGTGGTGACAGTGAAGCGCTCCAAGCTTTGGGAAGGCATCCGGCCGCAGCTTTATGACGTGTTGGAAGGTATCTGCCATCTAACGCTGCAGTGACACTCCTGAGAAACCACGCTGTCTCAGCCTATTTTTTCCTTAAAGATTTATTTATTTATTTATTTATTTGAAAAAGCCGAGAGAGAGAGAGAGAGAGAGAGAGAAGAAAGAAAAGGGAGAGAGGGGGTTCACTGGTTCACTCCCTAGATGGCTGCAACAGACAAGGCTGGTCCAAACAATGCCAAGAGTCTGGGACCCCACTGGGTCTCCTACATGGGTGCATGGGCCATCTTCTGCTGCTTTCCTATGCCCATTAGCAGGGAGGTGGATTGGAAGTGGAGCAGATGGAATGCTGGCATCACAGACAGCGGTTTAATCCTCTATACCACAGTGTAGGTTATACCCCTGTCTCAGCTCAGTTCCCGTTGCTACAAAGAAGTGCCCAAGACTGTGGGATCAAGGCACTGCGGATTGGGAAGCCTAAGAACATGGACCACATGTGCTTATCTTCAGGCGAGGGCCTTGTGCTGGTGGCAGGGCACCACACATGGGGGACAGCCTTGCATTATAAAAACCCCTGCTCCAGGTAATCAGTCAGGTCTCATGAGCTTTGCATTAATCCCTCCTAACAATGTAACCAACTTTAAAGGTTCCACTTCCAAGCATTGCTAAAATAACCAAGTTGTAGTGTGAGCTTCAGAAAGGGACAAACCTTTGCAAATGAGAGCATGTTCTGTAGACTTGAAAGGACCAGTACATAGGACAAATATATGGTAGTGTTTGCTACCAAGTCCTTTGCATCGGTCACACACAGCAAGTGGTACAAATGCTGGCTAATCAGAATAGCTAGAGAAAGTGTGCTGTAATAGTATGCAGCCCCGCAAATGGAGGAAATGCAGCTAGATTCAGTCACTTGGGGTTGCTTCTGTGAGCATTGTGGAGAAAGAAAAATAAAATGCCAAAAAGTGTGTAAGAAGTCCCATTTTTGTCAAACAGTAAAAAATCCTCCAAGGAGGATGTGCACGGTGCACAAATACACGTAGACCCCTACACACAAGTGTGGGGAGAACTACCTGAGCTTGGAGAAACAAGTTGGTTGCAGGGCAGGCACAGGTGTAGTATTGTGACAAGAACGGGCAAGGGAAGATCAAGTATGGTATTAACCCGTTAATAATAATTTCATATAGGAGCCGTTCTTTGGTGCAACACTTAAAATGTGGCTTGAGACTCCTGCTTCCCACAGGGGCCCGGCTGTGTTGCTAATCCAGCTTCCAGATAACACACATCCTGGGAAGCAGCAGTGATGGTCCAGGTCTTTTTGGCCCCTGCCACCGATGTGGGGGGACCTGAGCTGAGTTCCTAGTTCCTGGTCCCCCTGTGGCCCAGGCCTAGGGGTTGCAGGCATTTGGGGAGTGATCCAGTAGATGGCAGATCTCTCTCTCTCTCTCTCTCTCTCTCTCTCTGTGTGTGTGTGTGACTGTAAATGTGTCTCTTTACAAAGTAACTTTTTAAAAAATACTTAAGAATAGATATTATAGCTCTATAAAGAAAAAACTCTAAGTTCAAGTTGATTCCAAGTGTTATGGAATGGTGATTTGAAGGTTGCAGGACATCAGATGACTCCAACTTTTCCTTTATAAAGTTATGGATTGTTGAATTTTATGTAAAGAGCACAGAAGGCAAGTTGAACACCCATGCAACCTCTGTTAGTGTGGCTCTCCCCTCCAGATGCTTTGCACAATGCCTGGTGCATCACCAGGGGCAGAAAACACCAAGAACAGAGGCTGGACAGGATGGGATCTTCCCATCATTTTCTGCGGGTAGTCTACACTTCAAGGTTGTTTCCTTTACTTCTTCACACTTCAAAAAATAACGTTCACCACACTACTGAGCCTAGGCATTCTGGATAGAGAAGACTCTTTAAAAGTTTTATGCATGTATCTGAGTGACAGGAGTGGGGTGGGGAGGGAGAGAGAGAGAGAGAGAGAGAGAGAGAGAGTGCGCTCTGATTCACTCCCCCAGATGCCCATCTCAGGCCCTGCTGGGCCTCCCATGTGGGTGGAGACCCAAGTAATTGACCCATCATCTGCCACTTCCCAGGACCAGCAGGAAGCTGGCTCGGAAGTGCAGAGTAGCTGAGATGCACTCAGATCCAGATCCTGGAGTCTAGGGGGATGTGCCCATTGCAGCGGGCGGCTCAGCCTGCTGTGGTGCCACCACATCAGTACCCGCCCCTATAAGATGTTTTCAAAAAAAAAAAAAAAAAAACCTAAGTCCAATTATTTCTCTTCTTGGGAGAGAAGGAAGAAACAGCATTCACTAAATGGAGCCCCTCCAGACCTGACTTGTTCTTCTGTGGCTCCAGACCAATCAGGAACAAGGAGCCTGCAGGCCCTGAGGGTCGCAGACCCCCTGCTGCCCCGTTAGGACTTCCTCCACCTGCAATAGCCCCATGGGACCCGTATGGGACCTCCCTGGGGCGGGGGTCCTTGGGCCACACCGCCATTTTGAGTGTGTCGTGTGCAAAGAAGGCGCTGCACCTGAGCTGAATGCCGAACGGGGTGCAAACTGAAGGGCTAGGCCTCCCCGCTCCTGGCAGACCCCTGCCCTCCTCCCCTGCTGGAGGCACTCAGCACACCCCCTGCCCGCCTGCTGCCCCCCACCAGGGTGTGTGGGAAGTGAAATGAGTTTCTGTTCATAGCTTTCTTCCTCTCAGCTCGGACTGGCACGCTCAGCAACTGGGTTCTCCCTCAAGAAATATCCTCGCGGATTTTGTTTGGAACTTCATAAACCCAGTACATTAATTTGGGAAGAGTTAGTCTCTTTGAAGTGTTATGTCTTCTTATCCAGAAATCGTGTTTGCATTTTTTCCCTCAAAAAAAAAAAAACTTTGAATTTTTCTTTTAATATTCTTCTGTATAAAGTGTATTTCTTTTGTTTAAAATGTACATTTATTTATTTTTGAGATAAGATTTTTTAAAAAATATTTATTTTATTTATTTGAAAGACAGAGGTACAGAGAGGTGTGGAGACAGAGAAAGGGGTCTTCCATCTGCTGGTTCACTCCCCAGATGACCACAATAGGCAGAGCTGTGCTGATCTGAAGCCAGGAGCCAGGAGCTTCCTCCGGGTCTCCCACATGGGCCCAGGGGGCCCAAGGACTTGGGCCATCTTCCACTGCTTTCCCAGGCCACAGCAGAGAGCTGGATGGGAAGAGGAGCAGCCGGGACTAGAACCGGCACCCATATGGGATGCTAGTGCTTCAGGCCAAGGGTTTAAACCTGCTGCGCCAGAGCACTGCCCTGAGATAACATATTTTTAATTTACACAATGGTCAAAGACTTAATACTCTACTAAATAAAATTCTGATTTCTTGTGTACGTTTTATGCATAGCATGGAAAGTTCTGTCTCCTAACAAATGGCCACAGCCCGTGACCACTACCACAGTCGAGACAAGAATACGCGTTGTGCTGGAAACGACGCCACGCCACCTACAGTCGACCCCTCCTCACCACTGCTCCTGCTTTTTGTTATTTTTCCTTCCAGAATGTCACATACATGGACTCACAGGGTGCAGCCCTTTGTACCACTGGACACAAGGATTGTAGCATTGCTGCATCCCTGTGTGCATCAAGATTTCATTCTGCTGTATTGACTGGGTGGTATTGCATCGGAGGGATAGACCACAGCTTGCCCATGCACCTGTCTGCCATGTGTACTGTTTCCAGTTTTGGTTGCTACAAATAAAGCTTCCGTAAATACAGTGTGTATGTGTTTATGTGGACATGCACCTCGATTTCGGTGGGACATGTTAGATATAAGCTTAATATGCTGGATGACATATAGGTAACAAAGCGCACTAGATTTAACATGCTGAGCATACTAACACTGTTACAATTACCAATGTTTTATATTAATCCTTGGCATAAGGTTTTGTGATAATTCCAAACTTCTCCATAAAATCGTTTTAGCTATTCTAGACCCTTTGCTTTGCAAGTAGCTTTTAGGACCATCTTGTCAATTCCTATTAATTAAAAATGTGTATTAGACTTTTGAACCTGGAGCTTAATTGGAGGACCAAAATCCTAAAAGTAATGCGCTCATAAAGTTAGTATGCTTCCGTCTTTGTTGGATCTTTAGATTTTTTTAGTGATGTTTCATAGTTTTGTGCTTGTGGGTCTGCATTTTGTTAAGATCACATGTATGTCTATGTATATACTATGTATTATGCATATTTGATATTAGCACAACAGGAAAGTGGACATAGATGCTTTGGTGCTCTGCATGTGTGCCCGGCAGAACCATGCTTTTGCCGTGCCTGGAGGGCTTCACTTTGAGGTTGGTGCAGGCCACTTGGTTCTGTGCCTTTGTCCAAAGAACTTCAGAAAACGCTTCAGTCTGGAACAGATACATCTCATTAGGCCTCGATCACAGAGATCTTATCCTGACCAGCCTGGAGAGAGGGACTGTGCATCATTATATTATATTAGGTAGCAAGAGAATCTAGTGCTGTGGCTTCAGGTCAAGCTGGATCCAGGCACCTGTCTCTCCCTGACTCCTGGCTTTGTTCACAAGCAGCCTCTTCGCCCAGCTCTGCAAGATGGCCTTCAGCAGCATCACATTTGTCTTCTACAGCTTGGCGATTGCATGGGGTGGAGCTTGTTTCATTTTAGATGGTGTTTATTTATTTTAATCTGTTAGAAAGGCGGAATCACACACACAGAGGGGTGGGGAGCGACCATCCTCAGGTTCATTTGCCACATCCCTGCAGGCAGGCCAGGACTCAGCCAACGTGATGCCGGAAACCTTGAACTCCTTCTGTGTCTCCCACGTGCGTGGCAGGAGCCCAAGCACTTGACATCACCTGCTGCCTCCAGGATGCATTTGCAGGAAACTGGTGCAGCTCTGGGAGGCACGTGGGCCTCTCCAGTGACTGCTGCTCCAGCTCTACTCAACGCCCTCCCCTTGTTCTATTTTTGATTGACAAGTCATAAGTGTATATATTTCCGAAGTACAATGGGACATTTCAGTCCAAGCGTGCATTGTGTATTTACCCAGGCAGGGTAGCTGGCGTCTTTGTTAAATGCAGTGGAAGCCCTGGAAGTGCGTCTCAGCGGCCTGGCTGGGGTCTCACGCTCATCCCTGAACTCCCAACCTACGACAGAGTCAGCTTCCCCCGAACCACCAGGAGAATCAAGGAGTCTTTACCACGACACAGGCAAATAGGTGCTGAGCAGGTGGCAATACCACTGCCCACCACTCCAGCTTAGCATTGCTTCTGCAGTGGCCACGGACAAGGACGGAACTGGACCGTGACATTGTCATCACTGGACGTACCACCTGCCTCCTTTACTGTCTGACTTGTAGTTTATCAAGAAGCCTTACAGATATTTGCAACCCCTCTTCACCGCATTTAATTGTTAGCACTTACCAGATAACCTCCCAGACTCTGCTTCTTTGGCCTGTAGAAACACAGACTCTGGTTTTATGAGAGAGAGAGAGAGAGAGACAGAGAGACAGAGAGACAGAGAGACAGAGAGACAGAGAGGACAGTGCTATTTTGAGTAGGCCTGGGCTGCAACTTGACTGCGACCCTGCAACGCTTCTATCACACAGGAGCACTGGTGCTCCCGTGCCTGTGGGTTTTATCACAGTCTCCTTTCCCTCTACATCTCTGTGTTGAGTTCTCATTCAGGGTTCAAGACCCATTCAAGACCCATTTCCTGCAGGAAGGCTGCCAGGTGCAGCCCTATCCAGGTTGCTGTTAACCATTCCCCTCTAGTATCTTGAGCTGCAGCCCTGGACACACTCTGGAGTCTGTGTTCTTACCAACCTAGAGGTGGTTCCTTGAAGACCAGAGCAGCATCATGCATCCTGCTGTGTGGCCGAATCCCAGCCGACCTCACAGGTCAAGGGCGTGTCCCTGGTCCCAGCGAGCCTAGCATACTTCTTGCTGCCTTGGTGCTGGGTAAGGGCTCCTCTAGTGTTTGTTGCATAGAAGCCATGAGCCGGGCCGGCGCCGTGGCTCAACAGGCTAATCCTCCGCCTTGTGGCGCCGGATTCTGTCCCGGTTGCCCCTCTTCCAGGCCAGCTCTCTGCTATGGCCTCGGAGTGCAGTGGAGGATGGCCCAAATGCTTGGGCCCTGCACCCCCTGGGAGACCAGGAAAAGCACCTGGCACCTGGCTCCTGCCCTCGGATGAGCGTGGTGCGCTGGCCGCAGCACGCTGGCCGCGGCGGCCATTGGAGGGTGAACCAACGGCAAAGGAAGACCTTTCTCTCTGTCTCTCTCTCTCACTGTCCACTCTGCCTGTCAAAAAAAAAAAAAAAAAAGAAGCCATGAGCCCTTGTTCCTGTCCCCATTCTCTACACCTTTCCTGTGTGGGCACAGCTGTGCCACCAAGGGGAGGCAGGGAGCAGAGGCTACTGAGAAACCAGGCATCTGTCCTCACCATGATAACAAGTAGGAGTGGCACAAAAGCTGAAGTGGGCGTGAGCACCCAGCTGTCCGCCAGTGGATGAGCAAAACATCCTATATCCATTGAACAGGGCATTGTTCAGCCTTAAGAAGGGAAGAAACCCTGGCACATTCGGCAACACCAATGAGCCTTGCAGACGGTGCAGTGGGGGGAATAAGCCGGCTGCAACAGGACAAACACTGCGTGATGCCGGGGCTGTGAGGGACGCAGTGTAGCTGATTCCCAGAGATGCCCAGCTGAAGGCTGGGTCTCAGGGCGCCGACAGAGAGAGGAAGGAAGAGCGATGGTGCGATAGGTGTGGGGTTTGGGATGGCGAGCAAGCTTTGGGATGGAGGCCGGGGATGGCGTGGCCATATGAGTGCACTAGGTGCCACTGAGTCCTCCGACATGCTCAGAGCGGTGGCTGAAATCAAAGTGGTGCAATCAACAGAGATGCGGGTGGCCATCTGTCTTTGGTGGGGAACACCAGAGGGGCTGGTGTCGAGTCCTGCTGCTTTGTCTTTTGCTGGTGACGTGTCCTCAGGCAGCCTGGTCACCTCGGCAAACCTCAGCTTCCTCTTTGTCGCTGTTGTTATATGTACATACAATGTGCGTACAACATCATGTTGATTGTGAATAATCTCACGTGGCTGCCATATTTTTCTGGGAAGAACACCTCAATTCCTCTCTCATACAATCTCCAGCATCCATGCAACATTACTCACTGGGCTCCTCCTGCTCTAAGTCCCCAGGTTGACATCCGACAGACATCGCTGCCACTTCCACCCTTTGACCTGCATTCCACGACTCCCCACCCCTACCTCCACTCCCCCTCCCTGCCCCATAACTACCTTTCTCCTGTCTGTTGCTGTATACTTCATTGTTTTTATAGTGTCCACATATCAGAAAAACCACAGAGCATTTTTCTTCCTGTATCTGGCTTATTTCACACAGCAGGGTCATCCGTGTTGTTGCACATGGCAGGATGCCCTTGGTTCTTGCCGACTAACATCCCGTGATGTATTCCACAATTTCTTCAGTCATCAATTAATGGACAGTTAACTTGCTTCCATAGCTTGGTTATTCGGAGTCATGTAGATGAGTGTATCATCACAAATACAAAATGAAAGCAAGCGGTAGCCCTGGGTGGTGATGCATGGGTTAATCTCCGTTGATTGTGGAGACTACTACCTGAAGCTTGTACAACTTCTGTCAGTTACCCCTCAGCAATGCTGAACAAAATGAGCTGATGCGCACCAAGCCCTTCGAACTTGGCCTGGCCACAGTGAGCACCCAGCCAGGCTGGTGGTGTCATTAGATCCACTGCAATCCTCACCTCCCCACCCAACTGAGCTGGCTCCACCCAAGTGCACTCCCTCAGGGGCCTGGCTGCAGCCTTCCCTGTCCACAGGCTCTCACCTCCTCCAAATTCCTCTGGCTGAGCGTGTCCAGGGCAAGCATCCAGGCCCCAGGGTTCCGCCTGCCCTCAGCTCCGCCGATGCCATCAGCACCATGGCAGCCTCCAATGTCGAGGAGCACAGGGCTCTTTCCCTGACAGTAAAAACTGCTAGAAATCTCTCCTCTCTTAGACAAATTTGCTTCCCAATGTTGAAGTTCCCTAACTTAAAAACTCTAGGTAAACATCTAAACAATCTAAATCAAAACCTTAAAAAAATAAATGGTATCTTAGAAAAACAAGCAAAATAATATTATTTAAATATAAGGGATAATTACAAACTGGTTTATTATTATTACTTATTAAAATTATTGATAAATCTAATTTTATTATTAGTTAGACTAATACTTTCCATATTTCCAATACCAACAAAATCAGTATTGTAATTACCAATGGCATATAGTTATTAGTATTATAATTATTTATAATAATATTTTAATAAACATGTAAATTTCCCATTTTATAAGAGAAATTATTGTATTTTATTGATTTGAGAGGGAGAGAGACAGAGTTTGCATCCTCTGATTCACCTTCTAAATGACCACAAAAACTAAGGGTAGACTAGGCGAAAGCCAGACGCCTGGAATTCAACCAAGGTCTCCCACTTGGGTGGCAGGGACCCAACTACTTGAGCCCTCATGCGCTGTCTCTTGGGGTCTTGGATGAGCAGGAAACTTGAATTGGGAGCTGGAGCCAGCAAGGAAACCCTGGCGCTCCAACGTGGGATGACGTCATCCTAAATGGTGTCTCAACCATTAGGCCAAATGATTGTCCCTAAAATTCGCTTTTTTAATTTCAGGAAGAATGGTGTAAGATTCACTTGAAAAATATGGAAAAGAAAGAACAAAACTAATTTTGGTTAAGGGAGCTATAAATATAGCTGAATGATGAGTCTGAATGTCTAAATTATCTTCAAATTAGATTGAGGTTCAAGGAAATCCTAATCCAAGTGTAGAGAGGATTATTTTTAGCTGGTGAGGAGAGACAAAATGTTTCTAAAGTATCTCTAGATGAAATGAGGTGAGCAAGTCCGAGTTAAAAAATTGAAACCAAAAATTAATTGCAGCAACCGAGACTAGTTCCATCAGATAAAATATATCAAGAAGCAAGATCATAAGTTAATTCAATATTGACACAAAAATAAGCACACACATCTCAAAAGCAGAGAGGAAAGCCCCAGGGCGGTTTTGTTAGAAGACCTTCCCGTCAGAGGACTGTTGCTCAATGCTACTGGAAGAGGGGGCAAGCTATGTAGGCTCAAGCAAGAGGTTTGCATCACACCCCAAGAAATAGTGAATGAAAACATTGAATAGTAAAACTCAAACCATCACAAAGGGGAAGAGCAGATCAGTGCAAACCAAAATGACCTCTTGACCAAGAAGGACAAAGCCCTATGGGAAAAAAATCATCGTGGACAAACGGATGTAACCAGATGGATTCCAACATCTTTTATGTCTTTTTTAAATAACTTACAGGCATAAAGAGTTCCCATACATAAAAAAGTCAAGAATCCCAAAGGAAAACAATACATCAAGGGCACACAAAGAAAGTCTCATCCCAAGTAAGTAGATGGCTAATAAATATAGAAAATCTCAGCCTCAAGAATTAAACTGCAGAAAAACCACTAAAACAGTATTTGAGCCATCAAATATATACTTTTAAAATTTATTTGCTAGTTTTATGTATTTGAAAGTAGAGAAAAAGTGAGAGGGAGACAGACAGACGGAAAGAGAAAGATTTCCCATATGTTGGTGTAGTCTCCAAATGCCCACAACAGCTAGGACTGGGCCAGGCTGGAGCCAGGGACTCAGCCCCGGTCTGCCATGTGGCTGGCACTTTTCCAATTACTCGAGCCATCATCTGCTGGCCACTCGTGCCCCCCTCGCCTCCCAGGATGTCCATTAGCAGGAAGCTGGAAGTGGAGAGGAACTGGGACCTGGACCTTCCAAGATAGCATGCAGGCGTCCCACACAGCATCTTTACTTTTACACCCAGTGCCCACTCCATCAAACGAATAACATTTTTTTTTTGACAGGCATAGTGGACAGTGAGAGAGAGAGACAGAGAGAAAGGTTTTCCTTTTTTTCCCGTTGGCCGCTGCGGCCTGCGCACTGCGCTGATCCGAAGCCAGGAGCCTTGTGCTTCTCCTGGTCTCCCGTGTGGGTGCAGGGCCCAAGGACTTGGGCCATCCTCCACTGCACTCCCGGGCCACAGCAGAGTATTTTTAAGAGCTGCAATTCCCAGTGCTGGACAGGAGATAGAATGTGAAGTTGATGGGAGAGTACATTGTGTACCTGTTGAAAGGGCAATTTAGCCACGTGCATTGATAGTTCTTCTTTAGCTTCTAAAAATCAATGTTTTTTTAAAAAACCGCTCATATTTGCAATGTAATGAATTACTTTAAAAATAAAATTTTTATTTTCAAAATATGCTAAAGAGTCTAATAGAAATAACACATGACACAGACAAGACAGAACCATTTGAGTGTCCATTAGTAGCAGAGAATGGTTAGTCAACACCTTCACACTCCGGGCAGCATGCAGGCCAGTATTTACAAAGAAGGCTGAAAGATCCGGGAAACTGTGTGCACCATAATGATCAACAGATTGAGGAACACACTTACAACACCTGGCAGATAAGTAGTGCATATGCATGATATGCAAAGAGTACTCATTAAAATAATAAAGACAACAAGTGACCCAATTACAGACATGGCAAAGGCGCTCAATAGATCATTCACAGATCCGGACATCCAAATGGTCAACAAACTCGTGATAACACAACCAACCTCTGGGAGTTGGGGAAGGAAAAACTAAAGTAAAAATGAGATGCCATGGTTTACCCATCTGGCTAACGAGGATGTGCAAGTGCTGACAAAGGGGCGAGGAGAAAGCACCTGAGGCTTGGCCAGTTGGAAATGTGGCTGGATTACACCTTTCGGGAAAGTGATCTCAGAGTGGCCATTAAAATGACATCTGAACCTCCTTTGACTTAACAATTCTGGATTTTCCTGCAGAAATAAAAGTATTAGGGGCGGCAGCAGGTGTTTGGCATGGCGGTCACTCAAGGCACCGCTTGGGACCCTTGCAGCCCATGTCCAGTGTCTGTTCAGGCTTTGCCTCCAGTTCCAGCTTCCTACGAGTGCACACCCCGGGAGGAAGCAGAGATGGCTCAAGTACTTGGATCCCTGCCAGCCACGTGGGAGATCCAGGTTTCTGACTCCCAGCTTTGGCCGGGCCCAGCCCGTTATCATGGGCATTTGAGGCATGAACCAGAGGATGGGCGGTTTCTCTCTCTCTGTCTCTGCATTTCAAATAAACACAATAAAACAGAACGGGGTAAATGAATGCATTATTTTTAGCTTCATTTTTCACCTTGCATAGGAGTTTATAATTTTTGATTGTTATCAACTTGTGATAATTGCACGCATCTTCTTGTTTCCCTTGCTCCCTCCTCCCTCCCACACTTCCTCCCCTCCTCTTCCCTTCTTCCTCTCTCCAACCTCCAAATGTCCTTGCTCTGAAGGACAGAACTCCAGTGATGCAGGGGGACAGTGCCCGCGGGTAGCACTGTCCACGCAGTGGGAGAGGAGGGGAGGCACGGAGGGAAAGGAGCGGCTGGTTAAGTACTTTCTTCGTGTCTTTGTTTTCCAACACTGATTTCAGGGAATCCAGGGTGGTTTTACAAGTTTGGAAAAGCGATTTCATGAAAGCAATTCTAGGATGACATTCTGCTTGGCCCTCTGAACTCTAGCTTGCTTTTTTGCAGGACAGAATAAAAGGACAAAAATCAAAGCACTAAAATCTCAAGAGTGTGCCTCTGGTGAGTAGAGAGGAGCAGTGCATTGCGGCTTTCCAACACCCTGCCTTTTCCAAATTTAGATGACAAAGCGGTAGCTGCAAGGTGCTATAGAGTATGTATCAGTGATGTCATCTTGCCTCTCTTCCTTATCCCAGGGTGGGTGTGGATTTCACTTTTGGAAGATGTCTCTGGGGACAAAACGTTCTGCCCAGTTCCCCATGCAGTTAGGACCCCAGGAACACCTGAGGAGGTGAGGCAGGCCAGCTATCAGGGCGGGGCTGGGGAGCCCCCGCTCTCTGCAGGTGCAGCTATGGCTTGGCAGTGACTGGCACCTTGTGGATGCCAACCCCATCCAGTTGCGGTGGCGGTCACCGGTGCAGAGTCGTGGTCCCACCCGTACGCTGCACAAAGGTGGCCACACGGTTTCTGGTGTTAGGAAGGAGGGGGCCCCTTCCCCCAGCAGGAGCAGCAGGAGGGAAGGAGGGTAGAAGGCATGGCCTGAGCCACGGCCTCTGGAGCAATCCCACTTAGGGGCCCTTGGGTTCCCGGCATGGATGAGTAGCTCTTCCACCCCGGCAATAAAGCGAGGAAGGAGCCAGTAAATAAACAGCGGGCAAAATTAAAACCCGTAATGAGCCGTATGAATATTGTGGTGCTGCAATGCTGGAGACACATTTATTTGGGAGCACTGCGTGTTCTGGGAAAACATAATGGCCCTGGGGCTGTGCGGCCTCATTTTCCTCCACCAAGCTTCCGCTTATTGGCCCTGGGGGCTGGTGGCGCTTGCACCTGTGCCCGGACGCCTGTACAGCCTTGGCAGGGAGCGTGGGCCCATGACAGAGGCAGGACGCAGCTCCAAGCGTGAGCCCTGAGGGCAGCCGAGCAGGCCAGGTCCAGGACGGGGGCTTCCAAGGACAAGGGTGTCGCCTTGCAGACACAGGGGGTGGGCGCTGGTCCTGCCCGGGAGGTCCTGTCCAGTGACTCGGTGTCCAGCAAAGGGCTGGTACTTGCTTGAAGCTGCTGTGCCCCTCTCGGTGAGCTGGGCTGCTGCCAAGCCCTGAGCTGAAACTGCTTCTTCCCGAGAGCTCTAGAGATGACCAGCAGGTGCTCATGCCCTGGGGCAGAGAGGGCAGAATGAAGGGAAGAGTGGAAAGGCAGAAAGCAAAAGGGAGTGGCTGAGAAGACTAAGGGGGCTGAGGAACGATTGTAGAGACCGGAGCTTTTGCGTGTACCTGACCTTCAGGGAGAGCTGCCCTGGGAGGTGGGCAGACAGTGGCCCTGCTCCACCAAAGAGGGTTTCCAGACCTGACCCCCACCCCCCCAAAGCTATTTTACCAGGAGGGAAATGCAGCCAAGACAAAGCACTTGGAGGCTGGTGGGGTCATTTATTAAGAGACCACTGCATCCTCAGATGGACTTCTGCCCTTCCTTCTCCGAGTGTGCATGGAGAACCTGGCTGCAGTGTGAGATCCTGGGACCCTGTGCGTGGTTTCTGTGGCTTTGGTGCTATGAACAGGCAGACGGGGACACCTTCGTGCCTGTTCATTGTTTCCAAAGTTAATGCGAGAAAAGAATGTTGGGTGGAAATTTCCAGCCGAATGGTTCTGAAACCAGGTCACGGGGTTTGAGCCGGAGCAACCTGTAGCCATGCTATGTAGTTGGTTGTATTTCTTCAGTGCAGCAGTATTTATGAATTAAAATATACATGCAAGGTGAAAAAAGGGAGAATAATTTAAGTAGTCCAATGCAGAGCGATTTTGCACATGCACTATTAATCTTCCTTGTCTGTATCATACGCAGAAAATTGTGTAAGGTGGATGGGGCGCAGAAAGCCCCAGGTGCTGTGGTTTCAGTGGATTTCATGAGCAGTTCTGACTCAGCGGGATTCCGCCCCATGCCGGACTTCCACTCCACATTGCCATGGGTCGCCACTGTAGCTAGGAAGCTTGCAAACACCTCTGGGTTCCCAAAGTAAGAATGGGGAAACCAGAGCCCGGGGAGGAGAATGTAACTGCAGGGTCAGGGGACAGAGCTCCAGGCGAAGTTCAAGGCTGCATCTCCAAGCCCCGTTGCCTTCATCATCTGTGCACGGCAACTCCCAGGCTTTCTCGGCCTCCCCAGCCTCCATGGAACTCTTTGCTGCCGAGGAGGACACTGTCGTCTGCTCTCTTGGTCCTGCTTCATCCAGCCCAGGGCTGAGCTGAGAACATAGCAGCTGCTCACCCCTTCCAGCCATTGGAAGTTGAGTTCTTTAAACCAACTCCTGGCAGAACCCTGTGCATATCTGTGCACGTGCGTACACTTGCAAGTGATCTGGAGGTGCTGACATCCGCCCATTAACCCCCTCCACCCCAGGGCTCAGGGCATGGGCAGGTGTGAGTGCACCCCCTGGGGCAATGGCCCACAGTTGAGACAATTCATGCACACTGCAAGCTGGATTCCATGGGTCAGGGCCAAGGCAGGCAGAACTGTCTGTTGGCTGGAAGCTGAACTGATCATCGACATCAAGAGGGAATTGGCTGTTTTAAGACAAATGCTTCCAGATGCCAGGGTCACTGGGTCCATGTTACTACCCAGATGGGTCTGAGTTGGAGCCAGAAAAGTAACAGTGGTTGATAAAATCAGGAAAGTAGTTCACTGTAAAGGACCTAGCTCGGGCAAATTCCTGGAAAGTCAAGTTTACCCGAGGATGGTCTGACAGTACAGGAAGAGTGCCAGGACCCCCGAGGACCAAGGAGCATCACTCTCCCTCCAGCATCCATCAATCCAGCATGGGGCATTGCGAAGCTGGCTACAGACAGCAGGGACTTGCTCCCAGATAGGGCCCGGCCATGTGGGGTTTGGAAAGCCTCTGACGGAATCAGGTTTCCGATAGCGATTGGACTTGACGACCTGTTTCCTGGTGGCTGGGAAGCCTTCATGGGCAGGGACCGTGTTGACACGTCTGTTTCCACATCCAGCTGGAACCATTTGCTGTAATTGACAAGCAGGGAAACTAAGTGAGATTGAGCCTCTGGGAACCTCAAAGGGGACTCTGTGCTTCGAGTGTGACTGGGGACATTTATTAAATATTTCAAGGATTCAGGCAGATGATCTCATGTGCTAGGATATTCTTCCCATAATTCCACATCGCAGGGGCTGGGCCTACAAGCCAGCTGCTCTTTGGATTTTCACAATGCATCCCGTGTGCCCTGGGTGTAACTCAGAAAACTGTGTGTTCTACATTGAGCCGTCCAGGTTGGCTTTGCCTCTCAGCTGGTTGACCCTAGGGGCCTCCCACTGGGTTCCCTACTGCATCCCCAAGCTGCTGGAGTTCCTTGGCAACACAGCAGCCAGAGAAATGTTGAAGCTTGGAAACTGGATCGAATTGGTGCCCCTGCTTTAAAATCTCCCATTCCTTTTCATTGAAAATAGAAGAAAATCCAAATTCCTTATCACGTACAAGGTCTGTGTGCAGTTGACCAGGTCATCTTCATTTCCCATTGTCCTATTTTACTTTCCTAAAAGGCTGGATATTTTCTGAATTATCATGGTGACATTGCACTTCTCCTACTAGAATATAGAAGATATGTACGTATATATGTACACACACACACACACACACACACACACATATATATATATATATATATATATAGAGAGAGAGAGAGAGAGAGAGAGAAAATGCATGCAAAGTTTTGTCTGTTTTGCTCATGGTCATATCGCTAGAACCTAGAATTGTTCTTAGTCAAAGTAAGCTCGCCAATAAAAATATGATGGACAGACTTACAGATGAATGGATGGGTGTACAGATGTGTGGATGTATATCTGTGTGGATGGATGAATGGGTATGTGGATGGATAGATAGATGAGAGGATGGATTGTGGATGAGTGTATGTATGTATGTATGGATGGATGGATATAGGATGTGTGTATGCATAGAAGGATGATGTGTGGATGTAGATGCCTGGATTTGTGTAGGGATTGGTATGTGCATGGATGGATATGTGTGTATACATATGCTTGTGTGGATGGATGGATGGCCATACACATGTATATATGGTTGGATAGGTGAGTGGGCCTGTGGTGAAGTTCAGGATTTCCAGGGAGAGTGAGGCCATTGCAACAGAACTTCTTGATAGGATCAGCTAAATTGAACTCCTCTGTCATCAGTGCTTTCCTAGGTTAGAGGATACGCACTATTTCTTCAAATGTAGCCTACACAGACTCTACCATTGGAATCATGACTTACTTTTGCAGTTATCTCATTTCTTCCTCTTGATTCAGGCAATAAGCAATCCAGAAATGAATTCTGGAGGAATGACCATTGATAGTGGACTTTTTTTTTGCAGTAGTGCTACATTATTATTATTTTTACCAGATCATGTTCTGTTGCTGATTAGAACATTAGGATGAGAAAAGTTTTTGTTTTCTGACTACAAAAACGAGTTCTCATGAGAATGAGTTCATCATGAAAATGGTGGGAAGAGCTGCCACGGAGGGCTCAGCAAGGACTGAGTGTGCTTGTCCGTGATGTTCCTAAGTAGATGCCAAGAAAGATGCAGAATGGCACAGAACAACGCCAGCCGCTGTCAGAAATACCATCCTTTTCAAATAGCATTTGTTTTCCTTGGACGATAAACATAATCAGAAGTTCTTTGAGGGAGCATCTAGAAGTGTAAAAGGGGACTAGTAAAATCTCATCACTCTGAGATTATTTTTTAAAGATTTATTTATTTTATTTGAAAGTCAGAGTTACACACACACACACACACACACACAGAGGTCTTCCATCCATTGGTTCACTCCCCAAATGGCTGCATTGATCTGAAGCCAGGAGCCAGGAGCTTCTTCCGGGTCTCCCACATGGGTGCAGGGGCCCAAGGATTTGGGCCATCCTCTACTGCTTTCCCAGGCCATAGCAGAGAGCTGGATTGGAAGTGGAGCAGCCAGGTCTCAAACCAGCGCCTATATGGGATGTCGGCACTGCAGGCCAGGCCGTTAACCCGCTGAGCCACAGCGCTGGCCCCCACTCTGAGATTACTGTTCTAGCTGAGTTTCTCTCTGTACATTTATGAGTAAATGTGTGTGTGTGTGTGTGTGTATATATATATATATATATATATATATATGGTTTTAATTACCCTCTGTGTGCCTTGTGTCTTACTTTTTTCACTTAAAATCTATTTATTTTATTTTAATTTTTTGACAGGCAGAGTGGATAGTGAGAGAGAGAGAGACAGAGAGAAAGATCTTCCTTTTGCCGTTGGTTCACACCCCAATGGCAGCCACGGCAGGCGCAATGCGCTGATCCGATGGCAGGAGCCAGGTGCTTCTCCTGGTCTCCAATGGGGTGCAGGGCCCAAGCACTTGAGCCATCCTCCACTGCACTCCCTGGCCACAGCAGAGAGCTGGCCTGGAAGAGGGGCAACCGGGACAGAATCCGGTGCCCTGACTGGGACTAGAACCCGGTGTGCCAGTGCCGCAAGGCGGAGGATTAGCCTATTGAGCTGCGGCGCCGGTCACTTAAAGTTTAATCTTATTTAATAAGATATTTCAAAAAAGTTGTGGAATAAGTAGAATTAAAAGGTAAGTTTATTTGGGTGCCAAGAAAAGAGTGAAATCTACATGCAGCCTTTTTGTAAGCCTTTTTTTCCATGAAACTATTCAAGATCACTCATATTTCCCCAGATCATTCAAAAGCTGGGCAAGCATCATTCAATTGCTCCAGAGTATTTAACTGCATAGAGGAGTGCTGTCCAACAGAAATATAATGTAAGCCACAAATGGGACTTTACACTTCCTAGGAGTTATACAAAACTACTAAAAATCAGGTAAATTAATGTTGTCATATTTTATTTACCCCATATATAAACTTTTGTCATCTCAACATGTGCTGACTTTATAAATTATTGACCTGTTTTCCATTTCTGGAACTAAGTCTTTGAACTCCGGGTGTGTTTCACATCTTGGTCTGGGTCAGCCACATTTCAGGTGTTCCGTGGCCACATGCCATCAGTGGCTCCCATATTCAGAAGCACAGGGCTGGGCTGTGGAAAATTAGTAGAGTGAGAGCTGATGAATAGTGGAGGAGTTGTGTCCTAATGCCCATATTCCAAGTGAAAAGGCCATCTCCCAAGAATAAAAGCAGCCTGAAATTAGAGTTCCAGTTATCTTCTGTCAGGTTGCAAGGTGATTAATTCGGTTTGATAACTACAAGATAGAGCCTCCATTCTTCAAAATGCTAAATGAAGTGGAAAGATGTTGAAAACAATGTTTTTCAAATTATGCATTTGATACCATTTTGCCTCTTTTCAAAGATGATTTCCTAAGCTCTAATAGAAGTTGATGTCTCCTAGTATATTACGATCATATTCAATCAAATGCAAACGAGTTGAATTGGGTTGGATGGTATTGATTACCATCAATCCGATTTCAGTTCTGAGTACGTCTGTTCTCTTCCAGGGAATCCTGGGTCTTGATAGAGGGCCCTCCTGCTTCTCCTTCAAGTAATCAGAATAAAATTTTGGTTGTTTAGTACAATGGTTACACCTGCGAGCCCAACAAGCGCTGGATTTGCAACTTTATTCTTAGATCAATTTGAAGGAAACCAGTGGATACAACTGGTCTCCATGGGATGTCCTGCTGTAGCAAGCACCCTGCTTGGGCCTGTTCACAAGATCTCATGAAGGAGAGGGCAGAGGCAAGAGGGAGGGCAGTCCACAGCCCCAGGGACTCCTTCCCCCGTTTATGGGGTCCAGTCTAGCAGCTCCCAGGGCCAGGCGAGACAAGTGAGATCTCGTCAGAGCTGATGGAGTCGTGCTGGCTTACATGCAACGTGCATCCATCCAAGGCTTCCTCTATGCGGGCGTCAGGTACGGGGTGCTGTGGGCATTCACAAGTCTGATGGTGTCTCTGTTTTCATGGTGACGCACTGAGGGAGTTGCACAAGCAGACATATCTCCCTTGGTAAGAGACGGAGTGGGAATGCCACGCGTGGCTGCCCCGTAGGTTGTTCCACTGGAAGTAAGCACGGGGCAACAGGGTGAGCTAGGGCAGGCTCTTCCTCTTCCTCAAGTCTTGCGACGTGAGCATTGAAGAACCTACCTGCCTCGTTTGGCTGTAACGGGGAGAAAACGGCACAATCCCTGCACAGTATCCTGATACCCAATCCGCCACCGATGACTAGCTGTTGCTACGGTTGCTGCTGCTGTTGTTTTGTAGAAAGCGGGCCAGTGGGCAGGCAGGCAGGCAGGGACCACGTGATGGAGCACAGGCCCACCGTTTGGAGCAGATTTTAGACAATGGCTCCTTGGAGAGGCCACAGAACTGCCTTGTCGGATGGGCTTTGGGTTGCCATCCAGGTGGAAGTGGCAACTAGGAGACTCAGCTTGGAGCTACATTCGCATAGCAAGGGCGTCACTTTTATTAAATTGTGTATTTTAGTCAATAAAAACCAGCATTTTAAGGGCCAGAGCTGTAGCACAGTGGGTTAAAGCCCCGGGCTGCAGTGCCGGTATCCCATATAAATCCCGGTTTGAGTCCCGACTGCTCCACTTCTGATCTGGCTCCCTGTTAATGCGCCTGGGAAAGCAGCAGAAGATGGCCGAAGTCCTTGGGCCCCTGCACCTGCATGGGAGACCTGGAAGAAGCTCCTGGCTCCTGGCTTCAGATCAGCACAGCTCTGGCCATTGTGGCCATTTGGGGAGTGAACCAGCAGATGGAGACTCTCTCTCTCTCTCTCTCTCTCTCTCTCTCTTCCTTTCCCTCTCTTTAATCCTCTCCCTCTCCCTCTCTCTTTAACTCTGTCTTTATCATCTCATTAAAGGACCCACTCCAGCATTTTAAAAAGATGCATTTATTTTCATTTAGTTTTTTTATTCTTCCTCCTCTTTGTTGTCATCATCATTGCCATCACCATCGTCACCATCATCCTAGGGTGTGTCTTGGAAAGAGCAGGGCATGTGAAGTTGGGTGCGGCCACTCTCCTGCCCACTGGCAGAAGATGGAGGGAGAAGGTGGCCATAGGGGCCAGGAGCAAAACTCACGCGACCCCAGAAAGTGGCCCTCAACTCCCACCTAGGGAGGTCCCAGCAGTCTCCCCAAATAGTGGCTCCACGTTTGTGCAGCCTCCTCCTTTTCCTTTATCTTAGCCATCAAAAGTTGAAGGCGATTTCAAAGCCACTGGTGTGTTATGCATAAAATACAACCTCAGGTCACTGATGGAATTCATGCACAGGTTCTGCCGAGGCAGGGCCGGAACACACCCCTCCGGGGTGTCTGGGCTGTCACCTTCCCCATCCGTCTTCCTGATTGTAAAAATTAAACACATGCACAGGAAGGCTTGGGAGCCAGAGTTATAGGGGATAGAAAGTGCCTGACAGCAAATAAACTTGGCTGTCCTACAATCGAGCACCCAATCACAGAGGTGCCAAGAAGGGCGAGGCGGGGTCCTGGAGTTGAGGAAGCAACAGGCAACTTGCAAAGCAGAGAGGAAACGGAGGGGCTCGCTAGCTTGTGTGGGGGCAGTCCCGGCCCCAGGCGTTTGGAGCTGAGCTGATCCTTGGAGGCCTTCCCTGGCTCTCCCTCCAAGCATGGCTAAGTGCCCTCTTTGCAAAGAAAGCAGCAGAGAACTGCACCTGCCCAGAAAGGCACCTGAGCAGCTGGGAGTGGAGATAAAGATGAGGCAGCAGTCCCAGTGGGGATGCCCAGGCCCCGCTGGACGCCCAGGCCTGGGAGCCAAACCCCCATGGGTTTCAGACAAGAGGGGGAGACGCTTCCAACCGGGTGGATTGAGTCCATTCATGGAAGACCAGGGGGGATGATCTCGGAGGTCTGCATTCATTCATTGATTTAAGGACCCAGATATGGTACTGGCTGCTCGTCCTATCAGCCTAAGGAGCAAACACCAGTGGAGGGTGCTGTAACTCCCTTTCCCCAGGTATGTAGTTCTATCCATCCTGGGAGGTTAAGCAGCAGAACACCTGTGCAATGAGAACTAGCATGAAAATCTAAAACCGGAAGAAACCTGCCACACCCACCAAGCACGCACCTGCCAGGGGCTGCCCTTGTGTATCACCTGTTCTTGGACTTGAATGGACAGGCTGCACATGTGTTCTCTCTGCCTGTCATTTTTCCTCCCTGAAAGGGTCATCCATGCCATAGTGGGGGCGTTGCTCTTGTGTGATGTGTCTGTCATTAAGTCAGATCTGACCACACAGAGGTGGCAGTGACGGTGGGGGTCCCGGGGGCTGTGGGCCCTGCTAGGAGGCAGCAGGTGCACCATCTGCCCTCCATCGGAGCCCTGTGGTCCCTACTTCCTTTCTGGCTGGGGTCCTCGGATCTCTTAGGAGCACAGGTCTCTCAGGGTACCACTGAGCTGGAGGAGAATGCTTTCACACACGGAACACTGTGTGCCTGCTGTGGCTCCAAGGCTCTCTCCCGAGGCAGAAGAGCCTGAAGACCTGGATTGCTGTGTGACCTTTGGTAATTTCTTCAGCTCTCTGTGCCCAGTGTCCTTGTCTCTAAACCAGAGTTGAGTGCAGCCCTGACATCACCTGGCAACAGCGAGGGCTGACTGTGAGTGTCGGCAACATGAGCCACCATCATTTTTTTTTTGACGGCCACCAGCTTAGGGGTGCGAGGCAGGAACATTTTCTTTGCTTTATGGATGAGGAAGGCAGACACCTGGAGAAGGTTTCTTTGCATTCTCAGACTCCCCGCGGAGGGGCCTTCAGGTACCATGACAGGAGGGGTGGGAGGTGACACCGTGGTGACAACGCTCCACTGAAGCTCAGAGCCTCCCTCAGCTCAAAGGATGCTGATGCCCTTGGTTTCACACAGCCCCTGGGGCGATCCCCCAGCACCGAGGTGCGCAGCAGGACCGGCTGCCTTCTCATCAGAGCCTGGCGCTTCTGACTCTGCACCCGTGTACCCATCATCCCTGCTTCCCAAGCTTCCTCCAGCTTGCAGAAGACGGGGCATTCGCTGAAACCCCCGGGCTGAGCCCTTGAGTGGTCAGCCTGCTTCTGTGGAATTCCCTCTCCCCTCAAGCTTTGGGCAACTCCACATATTCAGTAGGATATTTCAATAATGCTTTTGAAAGAGAAAAAAAAATAATCCACACGTGTAAAAGGAGTGAAACAATATAACGCCTGGGTTGACAGCACTGCTGCAGTTGGAGGTTTGGGTTCTCTTTGGGCTTCCTGGCAGCCAGAGCGAAAGAAGGCTTGGTGACAGCAGGAAGTGTGGCTCTCTTCTGGAACGGGAGGGCCCTCTGTCTGTGCAGGGTTCACTGAGCCTGATGCTGGGGGTGTGTTTGTGTGGGTGTATCTGTGCTGGATCTTACAAAGGTCAAGACCGGGGACAACAACTTGACTTCTGCGAGTTTCCCTATAGGGGCCCGAGAGCAGGTGGCCAGCAGTGTGATGGCCAGGTGAGAGAGAGTGTCATTAGGGAGGAGCTGACACAAGGGCTGCTAGTCATGACCACCCTCATGGCTGCCACAAGGTCACTGCACTCCACACCAGGGGCCCCGGGCCAAGAACGTGGTGAGTGTCACCTGGGAAGCAGGCAGAGCAGATAAGGGAGATAGACTCAGGGGGCCAAGCGACTCGTCTGAGCTCTCAGGGTAGGCGAGAGAGGAGGAATTGCAACAATTCCCAGTTCCTATCAGTTGCTTCATCCACCTCCCCAGAGAGGGGCCTGTGAAGGGGCTCCCCCAGGTAGCAGGTGGAACAGGAGAGGAGCACTGGGCGAGGCCCCTGTTCCTAGGAGGGCAAATTTTCTCTAAGTGCAGGAACGTGAGCACAACCAATAAGATGAACAGAGATGCAAGTAAGAAGGGATTCATGGTGAGGGACGTTGGGTTCAAGAGTTCTCAGGACCTGCCACCTGCAAACGGGAGAACCGGGAAGGCTGGTGAGGTGGTGGAGCCCTGGGAGTTGCCGGTGTGGGTCCCTGCCTTCAAAGGCACCAGAACTTGGAGTTATGGAGCCAGGGAGAGGGAGAGAGAGAGAGAGAGAGAGAGAGAGAGAGAGAGAGAGAGAGAGAATCTTTAACCAGTGGTTTGCTCCCTGATAGCCAGGGTTGGGCCACACTTAAGCCAGGAGCCTGGAACTCCATCCAGGTCTCCCACGCCAGTGCAGGGGCCCAGGCACTTGGGCCATCTTCTACTGCTTTCCCAGGCCATAGCAGAGAGGTGGATTGGAAGTGGAGCAGCCAGGACTCGAACCGGTGCTCACATGGGATGCTGGCGCCACAAGCAGCAGCTCAGCTAGTGACTCCACAACACCCGCTCCAGTACCCAGAGCTCTGATGCCGGTGGGGAGGAGATGTTCGTTGGATGTCCCAGCTCCAGAAGAAACAGTGGGAGGAGTCAGCCTCCTCCTCCTTTTCGCGCTCAGAAAGCCCTCCAAGCAGGGCCCGGCGCCTGCTTGCACGGGGAGGCCGGGTCGTCTGTGCTCGCTCTACCACCTCAGTGTTTACTTCCTGCAGAATCGCCCTCAAACACACTCAGAAGCAGTGTGTGGCCAGCTACTGGGGATCTCTTGGTGGTGGGTTGACATCACAGAAGCCAGGGTGGGACTGGAAGCACTGACCACCTCCCTGTGCTGGCCCAAGACATCGCTCCCTAAGATAGCACTCATCTGGTTTCCTGTTAGGATTTGGGACCTTGATTGCCAGCCGTTGCAGTGTGTATACTGCTCCAGGTCAAACAACTCCGAGACGGATTTTTGTGCAGCTTCTACAGCGTACTCTCCTGTTCCATTTCCTATTACATTTCTCAGTGGGACAACTCGTTGCTACTTGTGGCCTCAGGCTGTGATACTGGAACGTGGCTGGGATCTAACATAACAACACTAAGGGACTTCCTTTCCTCCATGTGCCTTCCCAGCCTTGCTCACCATGGAGATGGTTGGTCGCTCACACTTTAGTGTGAATTAGAAGACAAGCCAGCAGGGCGAAGCCTGCTGTCATGAACGGGGAAGTAGCTCGTGCAGTTACAGTGGGGTACACGGGAATCAAACAATCCCATGTTCTGTTCTCAGTCTGAGGAGTCCCCTGCCTGACCTGAACCCTCCAAACAGCCCATCCAGAGGCCTGCCCGCTCCTGGCAACGTGCACAGGGGCCCGGATATGGGGACTCTCTGAATGAGACTCTGGCTTCAAGCGATGCTTGTCGCCTGACCAAAAGCCACACAATAGCTATGTCCCTGGCTGAGGTGTGGTGTCGCTGCTCCCCCCACCCCCTTAAAAACAGAAGATGGATTCTTACTCTTTTAACAGAGCAGAATTTCCTGGGTTGTTGCAACAATTGCCGATTTGTTTTTTTTAATGAGGCTCTGGTTGTGCAACGGGGAAGCCAAGGACAGGCAGGCTTTATTTTTATTTTTGTTTATTTTATTCTGGAACAGAAAACAAGGCCTTGGGTCCCTGTGCCACGTCTTTTGCCTAAGAAAGACACACATACATCGCGGCGGAAGGTGAGCCAGTGGGTCATCTGTCTTGGGGGTGCGGTTGTCCGCGTGCCCAGGGAAAGGTCAGGAACTTGAGGGTACTCATTAATCCAGCGGCCACATGGCCTTCCCTGCTTATTAGGGAGGGCTGTGGCATTTGGCCAAGCTGATGGGGTTTAAAGATTAGTGTTTTATTAAGAGGACAACATCTGTTTACTGTTTGGTGCGAATGAAGGGTTCCTATGTAGGGCTGGTGGGAGCAGGTGCAGTGGGTAACATGGGTTAATGCTCCTTTTGTCGCTATCTTGTCTTATTCCTGCCCCTGTCTTCCTAGGGTTCACAGGGCAAGGGGATCTGCAGACCCTCAGCTCCAGGGCCCAGCCAGTGAGCCCAGCCTTCTTGTTAAGTGCTGAGGGAGACCGCGCTGACTTCATTACACAGACAACCAAAGGTCAGTGCCCGCCTCCTGGCTACTGAGGGCCCTGCCCAGGGCAGCTCAGGGTTCTACAGAATCAGTTCCACTCAGGGACCATCAGGGTCATCCCCCTTTTTCTGTGCCTTTCCCTGCCTGGTAAAGATCCCTGCCCCACTCCAGGAATTTATTCCCATCAATACCTGTGCCTGCATGCTGCTGTCCTGTGAGTTTGGACAGAGAAGGAACTGGACTGCAGGAATGGAAGTGACATCACATCTCTGGTTGTACACCTGCTGAGTACCAAGCCCTCAGCTGTAGATGAGCAACCACTGGCCATGGCTCTAATCCTTGAGGCCCCAGGCACAGGGGGCCCAGGTGCTCCTGAGCAGCCACGGGTGAGTTAAGAGATGCTTCAAAGAGCTCTTGGCTTAATCTTGTTTCTCTCTGTCATAGGTAATGTTCATTTTGCTTTTATGGGAGTCGTATAACTTTCCTTCGAAACACCACTGAAGTTTTTAAAAAGTGAGTCATCTTAAAGGAGTGATATGAAATAAATGACACTGTACGTGACGATGCTGAGAAGGGGCTGTGCAGTGCCCTGGGTGAAGTGTCCCTTTCCCTCCCAAGTGCATGTGTGGGAGACTTAATCTCCAGTACAACAGTGGAGAGCCAGGGTTGGGACAGGGCCCTTGTGCAACGAGCCATGGCCTTAGCACAGAAGAAGCTTCCTTGTCATGAGGGTGAGTTTGTACCAGAAGCCGCTTTGGCCTTGTCTTGCTCCAGCACCATTCCACCATCCACACTGATGTGAGTCAGCAAGAAGGCCTTCCCCACCCTAACATGAGTCAGCACGAAGGCCTTCCCCAGAGGCAACCCCTTGACCTTGGACGTCCCCTGCTCCAGATGGCGTCCACTTCTGGTAAATCACCCAGGCCATGTCTTCTGTGACAGCAGCACAAGATGACCTGAGACACGCAGGGACCCACCCTGTCAAGGTGGGGGCTGTGGGTCCTGGGGCGGGCCCCTCCTTTGTCCATCACACAGCCTTGAGCAGTCCGTCACTCAGGGCTGTGGGTCTCTCCTCTGGCTAGGGGGGCTGGCCCCCTGTTCCCATCACCTCTTGAGACTGTAATGAGACAAAGCAGCAGAGTATCCAGGGGGCATTAGCCTGGTCACCACTATTGCTGTTATTATTACCTCCGTTAGTATTTATTAAATGACAACTGACACGTGGTCAGCTCCCCACTGCTCTAGCCCTCCCTGCACCAGCAGGAGTGCAGCTTTGTCCATGTCTTAGAATCAGTGGATGGAAGATTTCTCTCTCTCTCTCACACTCTCTTCTTCTTCTTCTTCTTCTTCTTCTTCTTCTTCTTCTTCTTCTTCTTCTTCTTCTTCTTCTTCTTCTTCTTCTTCTTCTCCCCCCCCCGCTCTCTCTCTCTCTCTCTCTCCCACTCTTTCTCTCCCTGTCTCTGTAACTCTGACTTTCAAATACACTTTTAAACATCTTAAAGAAAAACACAAAAGGTAAGGCAGGCACTCCTTAAATGTGTCTATTGAATTCATGAAATTCACATTTCAAAAATGTGGATTTGGATTCCGCCTTTGTCCTGAATCTGTCTTGTTTCTGTAGAGCTTATAGAGAGAATGAAAGTATCTGTCCAGCAAAGCATCTTTTTGCCTTTGCCCCATGTCATAAAGACGGAATATTTCCAGAACATGGCTTTGGTGAGAAAACCTTGGAAGACTATTCCCCAGCTTCTCTATGGACGGTGGCAGTCTCTGGGCGGCAGAACTATGGGTGTATTTTATCTTTTTCTTTCCTTGTTCCCTTTTTTTGGGGAAGATTTTTTTTTTACTCCTCTGTACAAAGCAGAAAGTTCAGTTATAACTCGGGCTGTAAATTGGCTGAGATCCTTGCAGGTGCCCGAGAGGCCAAGGTTATCTTCACAGTGACACTGAGACGTTTGTCTTCTCCTTGGGCTCCTGGAGTCTTTGCGCTCTTGACCGCTGTGCAGGTGCAAAGAGAGAAAAACCCAGCTTGACGGGAGGCTGCTCTGGATGTAGTATATCCACGCCATGGAACACTATGCAGCCTGAACGAGGAAGGAGGTCCTGCCTTAGCCCATCCCATGGACAGACCTTGAGGACCTTAACTTATGTGGAATAAGCCAGCCACAGAAAGGCGAGTACTGTGTGAGCCACTCACATGAAGTCCACACAGCAGTCAAGTTCCTGGAGGCGAGAAGTAGGATGGCGGTCCCCAGGATGGAGGTAAAGGGAAACAGGAGGTAGTGCTTACTGAGTGCAGAGATTTAGCTGGGGATGATGAAGAGATCTGTGGCAGGATGGTGGTGAGGGTCGCACACAACATAAACGCACTTCATCGCTACTGACCGAGCACTTAAAAAGCATTAAGATTGGGAGGCCGTTGAGGCACGGCTCCACGTCCAGTCCACTCCAGTAAGTCTGAGTCTTTGGGCGAAGTCTTTGAAATAGTCTTCGTGATGAAACGGGAAGGGGGCGTGAGGCCCTTGGTCTAAAGGCTTCCCCTGGGGGAGAAGCAGTCTTTGGGTTTTCCGAGCCGTGAGCTGAGCCGGCTGCCTGTTTCAAAGAGCACCATTTTTACTTGAAAGAACAACTGATAGACAAACGACGGTTATTCAAACTTGACTGTTTGGCAGACATGATCTGGAAAATGAACAAATTAATCCTGTCACTTCCAGGAAAATAACTGACAGTATTGGTTGCCAATGATAAAATTGAAGCTCTCAAGAATTTTTGAAAAAATCCTATCAGCCACCGTGAGCTTTGATGGCTTTCCAGGATGTAAAGAGAGAGTGATGAATGGGATTTTTTTCCCTTAATATTGTATTATTAATTGTGTCAACATTTGCAGATCTGCATATCTCCTTGAACTGGTATTTTTCAAGTGACCAGTGTCAGGTGTTAAAAAATCGAGCGAGGGTGAGAAATTCATGGGACTCATGCAATAGACCAGTTCATTTCAAGGCGATGGAGTACAAAGAAAGAGTCTGGGTGTTTCCAGATTCCATGTTACAATGAATGAATCCTTGAGACATAGCCAGTTGCTGAGTTTTGGTGTAGTATCAAAGAAGACCATCCTCAATGGGGGTTGGTGACATCTAGCCCCTTCCCCAAAGACAGCTGTGGGGGACCAAGCTTTTTCCTTCCATTAGAGCAGAATTTTGCAATTGACAAAATGAGGAAACAGAACAGAGAATTCTGTTGTCTTTAAAGCCAGAGGTTGCAAAAATGGACAAAAATGCCATACTCGTACTGCCTTTTTGAGCATAGTCTTTTTTCCATGAAAACATTCTAGACACGCCACCATACAATGGGCTTATTGGTCAGTTTTAAGTAAACTATGAATATGCTAGCATTTTCTTAGTTTGCCTTTCTAATGACCACCTTAGCAAGCACAGGGAGATTTCTTTCTGCCAAGGGTCATTTGGATATTTGCAACATCACTTTCAGGTCATACAAAAAAATCTCACCTGCTACAGATTTATTGAATTTTGTGAATCTTAATTTTTTTTTGAACATCAGAGTACAGAGAGAGGGGGAGACAGAGAGAGAAAGAGACCTTCCATCCCCTTGTACACTCCCTAGCCAGGGCTGGGCTAGGCTGAAGAAGCCGGGAGCCAGGAGCTGAGTCTCTTACATGGTTGGTAGGGGCCCAAGCACTTGAGCCTTCTTGCATTGTTTTTCCCAGGTGCATTAGCAGGGAGCTGGATCAGAAGCGGAGCAGCCAGGACTCGAATTTGTGCTCATATGGGATGCCAGTATTGCAGCCAGTGGTTTTATTCTCTAGGCCACAATACTGGCCCCAGTGTATTGGATTTTGAGTCTCACCTGTGATTGTCTTAGCAGGGTCAGACCAAATGATCTCACGGGCCTTATATGGCCCGCAGGCTGGACATTCCCCACCCCGATAGGGTTTTCAATAACTTTCAGAATGTTTATTTCTTAAGGGTTTTGAGTCTAAAATGTTTGGGCCCCACAGAAAGAGTCAGCCTTGCCCCTGCATTGGAAGCACCCTGCAGGCAAGCTTTGTAAGAATCCCCACGTCCACGTCCCACGCTGAGCCACTGAATCCAGAATCTGGTGACTGGGCTCGGGCACAGGTCTTCTTGCAAAAGTTCCCGGGGCATCGCACCATGCAGCCAAGACTCTGAATGAGGCCTTGAAGCTGTCCCACGAGGCTGCCCGCATTTCCTGTGGCAGGGGTTAGAGACCAGGCAAGCAAGATCCATGCCCAGCATGGGGGCAGAGCCTGCTTTGGGTCAAGATTCCCTACGGAGTTAATAACTGACTCTAAGGGAAACAGGTGCAGCATCCATGTGACGTGGGAGAAGCTGTCTCACTACAGCACCTGTTTCTTCTACTTCAAATTAGCAGTCAAGATGGCTGGAAGACACAGCCTGCTGTTTGTCTCCTGGGTCTCACCATCCATCTTACCTACCAGCTGTGTGCTTGAAAACTGGCCCCTCAAAGACAAACCGACTCCTCTCTGTCATGGGAGCACCAGTGTCACCGTCACAGTAGCCGGGGGACCGAAGGAGGATCCGCGCCCCAGGGGGATCGGTTAGTGGAATCCAGACATCTTGAGGTTCTCTGCATTGTGGGAAGCGGGGCAGATTCTTCGGCTTGGCAGTGCCCCCATCAGATGGCAAGCTGCTGGTTAGACTGCTTTTCTCTGCTCTTGGACACATTATTGCTACATGATATTCTGGGCCATTGGCCTAAAAGCCTCAGAAACAACAGAGAGGCAAAAAAAAATGTTGGCCTGTTTCCCTCTGAGTCATAAGAACAAAACCTTCTCTTTGTGACCACCCACCGGCTGGGGTGGCACAGTCTGGACTGAGGGGCCACGTCATCGTGTTTACAGCAGGGGAAGCAGCCTTGCTCCCAGAAGCAGCTCGGTTTTGGAGAACTGGGTAGAAGCCTGTCGGTCCACGGGCTGTCCTTTGCTCAGAGAGGGGCTTCTTCTGTCCTCTCCAACTTTTTCAGTAGCGCAGGGCACATCGATACTCATTTGGCCTTTTATTTGAACATGAACAATGCATCTGGGGTTGATAGCTCCAAGGCCGGCTTCCTCTCCTTAGGGACGTCGTCCCTGTGATGGTGTCTCTGACCCCAGCATCTCCGTGAGCTCACTAGAGGGGAGGCACAGCAGGTGCACGGTCTCCGAGGCCCCTGTGTGCCAACTCTCAGGACACAGATGGCACGTGGGCGGGAGGGATGACCACGGGATAAGGGACATAGAGGCTGGACAGGGAGGGTCCCGGGCGGGCCAGCCCATTTCTTTTGTATTCAGACGTATTAGGCGTACAATTACACCGGCTAGCGTTATAAACCTCATATTTGAGAGTCTTTTTATGGGTCACTTAGGATAAAGTACTTATACAACAGCAAGTGCTTGGCTAGGAGTTTTCTCCATGCATCAGGAGGTGGGTTCAGTGGGAACAATGCACGCGAGTGCCCTACACTCCAGCCCCTCTCCAATGGATAATCCTGGTGATGCCTCTGACAGCGGCGCTTTAGATTTTGATTTATGTTCTTCTAAAGCTAAAATCAAAGATTCCATCTAGTGCTATTTTATGGCAGCCGAGATGATGAATGGCGGAGTCTCTCAGCCCAACGAAGCTGCTGTGTCTTTGCCCCTGGATTTTAATTGCTAAAGTAGCCAGTCATTGCTCAGAATTCAATGGGAAGCAGACCTGGGAAGCAGTGGAGATGGGC